>JAREIS010000011.1:0-1200000 GCA_030060385.1 Muscicapa striata striata | reverse complement strand
GAATGATTTAAAAATACTTAACTAAGTACTTTTTTCCTATCAAAATGTCAGTTGTTGCAAATAAAATTATGCTGGCATTTTCTAGCTAGGAATAATAAAAAGGATAAGCATATTATGCAAAAATGGCCAGAAAGAAAATGTAAATAACAACTGCTATTGATTATAAAATGACATGCAGAAAATTCACATCCCAGGAGATGTAATATGCTGTGTAAATCCTAAAAAAGAAATATGCCTGGGTTCACAGCTATGGAAGTATTAATAATCGCTAAATAAAATGAAAATTCTGTGTAATATATTCCAGAGAGCTGAGATTCATATTCATCTGACAGTATTAAAAGATGGGGTAGGAAGAAATTAATTTTTCTTGTTCACATCTGGAGTTTAAATAGGTACAATATGAATGGGCAAAGAACTAGCCAAGGACCACTGCATCAAAATTCCAGAAACCAACAGATGTGAAACACATGTAATATCTCTCCTAAACCTCTCCCAGGTGTGCACAGAATCGAGCCACTGAGTTATATGGGATTGCATTCATTTCATAACACTGCACCCCACAGCATGTTAAATGCCACGGTCATTCAGAGCACTGAGAGGCAAAGAATTTGGATTCATTGTGTCTGGAATTGCCACTCAGCTTGGACACAGAAGATGAAAGTCCTTTCCAAGCTGTCTAAACTGTTAAGGTCAGCAAAGTGGGACAGGAGAGCTTATGAAGTTTTTCACTACTATTTCCAATATTCAGACTGAGCACATCAGATGAATATTTTCTGCTAACAACTCCTTTCCCTTTCTGAACCATAAGCAGTATAAATTACTTTTCAAAATCATAAGGTTAAAAGAAATGAAAATTTCTGAAAGACACAACAGAAAAATTTGCTTGAAATCCAGTGAGTCTGCTATTCACTGACAGACTGCCTTATATGCCTATAACTTATGTATTACTTAAAAAATTAATCAGAAAATGTGAAAATTATGTTGCAAACACCACAGTGGCCCTTTCTGGATCTATCCCAGAACTCTTTCCTGCTTCTTGAGAACCTTTTTATTTCCCAGTCCCTTCAGTATTTGTAAGAGGCAATGGATGTGCCCACTGGGACCAGAACTGACACAGTAGCAGTCTCAAACAAACCATCACAAACTTTTCAGTGAGGCTTCCAGAAAGGAATGAAATGCAATGACTTGGAGAACAAGCTTAAAAGAACTTTGACAGTTTTTCTATCTTTAACTAAAGATTTTATTCTACAAGACATCGTTATCACATCATCCCCAAAAGATATGGCATCTGCATAAAACTTCCAGCACATGTAACTGGGGTTAGCCTGCCTTTCCTGGGATGCTGCCTCCCACCTGTGAAAAGCAAGAGACCAGTTTTTGCTGACACTGAGAATTACATTTTCATCTCTCTTGTGAGGAAAAAGTCATGAGCAATGATCATGCCCTACACATACGAGACATATAAAACACAAGTTATAAAGATTTATACATTTCATCAAATAAAGATGGGAGAAAAATAATTTTAACAAAGGTCTTTTCTTAGTGAAACAGAAAAGCAGTCATGTTTTCTCACTGACTTTTGACACTTCACTAGTACATGAAAATGTTTTCATAGTGGGTACAGCAGGAAGAAGAAGAGAATAAATAGGAATAAGATATTTTTAGGAAATAGAAGTTTTTAAAACATCCTATATACATTATATACTGTATATTGTCTATCACATGACATTTGCTATTTATATATGAATGATGGATAGTATGAGAGCATAAAATCATTTTTGCTGCATTTAAAGCTGTAAGGTTTTAATGATAAATATTAGATTATATATATATATAGGATTTCAAAGTGAGGGACAGTCAGCTCAGTGATGCAGCCTTGGATATCGAACAGATATTTTATTTTTATTAATAGCTCTAGCATTTTCTTGCAACACGTGAAGTTTGTCACTGAGGTAGAAATGGAAACAGCTAAAATTTTGATCCATCAGAGCATGCAGCTACATTTATAACTTTAAGCTTGAGACTAGTGCCCACCAGGGCTTTGTAAATAAGGACTTTACTAAGTAATGACTTAGTAAATACACTATTTCCCCAACATTGGCTCCAGAGATTACTTCTGTTGTCCTCCAGCTAAAAGGCGTGCTAGTGTTTTACAGTCCTTGCTCACAGTAAAATAAATGCACAGAAGGTAAGTTTCTGTGATTGTCTACACATTGTTTTGCAAAGAACATGAAACTAATGTTGTTTCCTCATATTGCAACTAGAACCTTATATGAGGAAAAGCCCCATGGGTGGCAACAAATGTTGAAACTCCAGTCTTTTGTTCTCAAATGTTAATGACAAAAAATCCAACAACATTTTCTGAAAAAGATTACAATTTAAAATGGTAATGGTGCATTTGTCTCAAGAGAATTTGTATTCTGTCTGCAAGCCAATCAAGATATGGTAAAAGGATTTAGAGAGAAATCACAGCTGAATGCATAAAATCCTGGGAACAAAGAATGGTACCTGCATACAGGAGACAGCTGGCAATACCCATCAGTGGGCAGAGAATGCAATTCTCTTTATTCTTGCAAATAGAAAATCTTCTAAATTCTGGTCATTTTGGCGATATGTGACTGGTTTTTTCACAGCACACTGTCAAGGAAGTTACTGTGTCCTCCATATTTTTGCTAGCCCATACCATGGATGCATATTAGATCCAGACTCTTCTGACTAGAATAAAAATCACCAAAATGTGGATCAGGTTGATAACTCTAATGTAAAATATTATCTTCTCCTTCCCTGCCACCGCCCTGAATTTCTCACAATGTTTTTAACATACTAATCCTTAAGAATCATTTAAGCAATAAGAGTAGGAGAAGGCATCACATTGCAAGGGAATAATTTCATGCCTCAGATGTGTTGTGAAGCATGAGGATGAAGAATAAGTGACTTCAGTCACCTGAGAAGTGCAATGACTCCCAGAAATGCACTGCCTAAAGTATCTTATTGCTATTATTGCTTGGGAATTATTTTAGAAAAGGTCAAAAGGAATTATTAGATTTGAATGATTATTAGATTTGAGTGACCATACAGCTTGTGATTCACTTTTTAATAAATAAATTCTCTCATCATGCTTTTAAAAACAAAGTGTACATTTTAAATATTAAAGAAGACCTCATTGCTCAGGTGAACTTCGACCCTGACCAAGGTCTGGGAAAACAGTGTTTGGGCCACTCTACCTACAGGGAGAGACTTTCATGATGATGTTTGTCCAAACTCAAAGCAAGCATCACCATTGGGAAGTGTCCATTTCCCCTTCCTCTGAGTGATTCCCTGCCACAATCTTCTTGGGTTTAGGAATGCCAGAGAAGTAAATATTTGTTCTGCACCACTGTATAGGCAAGAGATGTCAGTGCTGTCTGGGTCAAGCATCTGTTTGGATTAGGAGCAGATATCTCAAATTTTATTATTAATTTTGTTTGACCTTTTATCACCTTTTTTTTTTTTTTTTTTCCTTTTCTTTGTGCAGATTTCGTTTTTAATTTAAAAAAAGAGGTTTCAGAAAACTTGTAAAATGAAAAAATTAAAAGATCATCCTTCATTACGCAGATAACAAGCTGTAGTTCTGTTTGCTGAGGCATCATATCATGGGTTCTACTAGGCAAATTATCAAGTATTGAGTGGAAACATCACTTTGGAAAAAATGTATCATTTTTCTTTTGAAAAGAATTGAGCTGTAGCTAATTTTTAAAGTTATATCATTAATCTAAAGTTTCATCTTTAAAGATCACACTCCTACTCTCATTCTTGGTAAATGTTGTAATTTGACCATACTAGATACTGGAAAACATTTTCTTTCTTATTTATGTCTTTTTATGTTTCTTTAATTGCATTATACTTTGGGGTTTTTTATTTGCCTGTTAATATAAGGGGGGGGTGGGGGAAGTTAAAAATTTACAGAGCCAGAGGAAAAGAAAAGGCATCCTAGATTTTAAACCAGAATACTTTTTACTCCTGTTAATCTGTTGTGGCTCCGAGGAACTGATCAGGGTATCTGAAGCAGTTTTGACATTGCTGTCACAATGAAATATTTAAATTAAAGGATTTATTTTTGCTCCCCTAAAATGTGTAAAGGGTAAAATGTGAGAAGAAATCAAAGGATGAGGCTCACATGAGGAAGTATTCTCACAGCCTACTCAAGGTACATAACTCAGACATGATTCCATGTAAAAAGTTTAGCAGCCAACATCCACCACAGAGGCAATCATGTGTAAAGCCAGGTTCTTTCAGAGGGTAGTAAAGAAGATTATTTAATTCTAAACAGCAAAGAAAGTCTTACATTCATGAGAAATTTACAGGGCACTTACTGATTACAGCATGAAATGCTGTAATTTCCTCTTTCTAGCCTGAACTTCTGCTGTTGTTCCACTTTTAGCAATTGTTCTGGGAATAAAGAGAAGTGAGTGTGTTGGTCTCAGTACCTGACAGCAGGTGAGATCCTGCAAGTGTTTGTCTTTCACATTACAAAGGATCAGCTAGGGAAGGACTTTGGGGACTCAGAAGGATTTGACATCTTTGCATCCTCACAAAAAGACTAATTTGCTGCCAATTGTAAACAGTATATACCAGGGTGGGTAGTGGGCTTAATTACCTACAATAAAATTTCTCAGGTTAAGTACTCAAACTGGTAATCATGAAATCATTTTCTCTTAGTCATCATCTCCCCCCATCCCCTCCCTGCTTTCCTTGTGATCTGGTTTACATGCCCTCATTTGCAAATATTTTTGGGACAATGTCAGGTTGCTTTAGGCCAAACAATGAGATTTCTTATCTATTTTTATAAAATTTAATCCCACTGGCAATGTTGGCTTGATTTCTCGAATGGTTACAATAAAAACAGTGTTTCATTTGGCTTTAAAACTGTGATCACAGATGAAACAGTACAGGTCTATGCCAGAATATGAGGGCCAGGCACCAAAACCAACTCTAAACAAAAACTGAAACTAGGTAGTCTGTATTTTCGTTATGAAATCTGGGGAAAAAAAAAAAAAAAAAAAAAAAAAAAAAAGGAGTGGGGAAATAAACCCCATAAAAGTTGTTTATGTAAAAAACCAAATTTATTATATAGCAATATAGCAATATACTACTGCTATATTGTAACATGCTGCTGATGTGGTATCAAGCAGATCTGTGGTGTCCCAGATGGGGCAATGTTCATTAACATCCAGCAGCTGGATAATTTATCAGCCAACCAGCACATGGAGTTTCACACTCCTCTTCTGTAATTCAAGGGGCGTCTTCCCCTCCAACCCACTCACACTCTGAGTTTAACCCCACAGCAAAACTTTTATGCTATGGTTGCAAGGATGTCTAATCCACACAAAATATGCTAATCAAGAAATACCTCAAGGGCCTTTTTTGGATGGTTTTGATTGTTCATATATGTTAAATCTGCAGCTTTTGGCATTATCTTCAGTAAGAAGACACCATCTCTGGTTCATGAAATGCCAATTTCTTTGTCCTGTATAATAGACAGGTTTCAAACATTATCAACAAGCACAGGCTGGGAGATTAGCTCAGAAGGACACGTTCCATAGAGGGAAGATGGATGCTCCTTCTACTCTTTGACCTTCTAATCAAGAGACCTGGCCACAAATAATGTGGTGGGGAAAGGGCAGGGAAGCTGAGAAGTGTCCACCCTGCCATAGCATGCACAGAGAATACCCTGTATGCAAGAGCCCTGTGATGGATAATGGTTGCAAGTCCATCCATTTTTACAGTCAGTCTCTTTTTTTATTTATTTAATTTTTTAGTGGTGAGATTCCCCAGAAAGAGTAGTCCCAGTAGCACTGGGTGCGCACTGCCAGATGTCAAGGATCTGCAGCCTCTGAAAAGTAGATACAGCTCCTACCCCCATGGTCCTGTGCTTCTCTGGAACACCCTCTGGGATCTGCCAGCTTTGGGAGAGAAACCTGCCTGCTCTTTTAAGGGTATGAAAAACCTGCCTTATCCCATGGACAAATTAAGCAAATAACTGCTAGTGAAATCGCATAGACTATCACTTCCACCAGTAGTTTTAATTGCAAGTTTTTAATAGACAAGAGAGGGGTTTGTGTCCTGGATTGAAATCACTAAAACTGCAAGACCATGTTACACTTCATAAAATGTTGGGAAAGAGCACATTTGAAAACTGGGCTGAAGAAAATGGTGGCTCTTCCTCCTTCTCCAGCCCGATTTTGGGAATTCAAAGGTCCATCTGGCATGGTGCTGATCTGCCTGTTTGGTGCTGGGCCCTGGTGTATTCCAGTGGCAGGTGCCCAGGCAGAGCCTCCAGGCTGGAACCCCCTTCTTCCTGAGGAGAAAAGGAAAATCTGAGAGGTGCCTACAGAAACAATAAGTCAGTTCTTCGTAGCTTTGCTCCCTCACTGCAGGTACCAGCCTAAGATGGGGCACTGTGTGCTAGAACAGACCTCTGCTAAATATTTTGTATTTATGAGACAAGCAAAAAAGGCCTGTCACCACCCTGTGCATTTCTATTATTTAAAGGGTCACTAATCAAGCAGTGAACTTACCTTTCCGACAAATCTCCATACCAGACAATCAATATTCATCTGGTGCTAGCCATACCCTTTCCCCAGCATGGGGGTGCAAGCTGGACTGTCCTCCTCCTCCTCCCTGGGGATTAACACAGCCTGGGAATGAGCCCTGAGGATTTGGGAGGGTGTGCTGTGTCCAGCACCCCCAGGAAAGGGTTTGGAATTGTCACCAGCAGCCACAGTGGGTACAGTAGCAGCGGGACTAGGAAGGGTTAAAGTTTTGTCTGTGACACTGAAATTGAGGCCAGCTGTAGGTCATATTCATGTCCCAGTCACAGGAAAATGAACCTGTGAGACAGAACCTAATTATCTGCTAAACCAAAAGCCAGTCTCAGTTCAATAACTTACGACAGAGCTGGCAGCCAGATATAGTGTTGTCATGGTAACGCCGAAAAAAAAATCCACTGCAGTAGAGAACAAGAAGGAAAAGAAGGAGACTGTAACCCTGAATATGCTGTAGCCATTTGATCTTGGACAAGTGGATATGTCTAAAGAGCCAGATTGCTACAACTGTCTATCCACTTTAATATCCTCTATAATTACTGAAATGAAAAATGCAATTACAGTGTGCTCTGAGCTAAAAACCAGGAGTAACTGGCTAACTGGGAATTAATTTTAGAGGGAACAATATCGGTTTCTTTCCCCTCTCAACACACATGGACTGAGAAGTATGTGGGGGCTGGAGAGCAGAGCTGCCTGCTTCCTGCTAGTCCAAAATCACTGCGTGCCAATCAAACCCTTGCCTTTCCTATCACCTTCCCCTCCTCCCTCTTCCATCCACAATCCATTACAGACAAGGGAAAAGTTCAGTAGAGCAGAGCACTAAAGATCTCGCTCAGTGGACTGCAACGTCTGGGCTACGGAAGTTCAGGGTGACACGAGTTTACAGAGAAACACCCTGGGCACGGCCCCACACACGAGACACACAATGAGTCACAGCAGTCCAGGATGGACAAATGCTCCTGGGAGCCAGGGGGCAAGGGACCCTGTCCCCCCAGCCTGCTCCTTTTGGGAGCTGAGCACAGCATCCTCAAGCAGAGCTGGTGCTGGATATGGGGCTTTTTCCAGCTGTATCCCCCAGGTGGCAAAACAAAGGAAATCAAAGCTTGGATTGCTCACCAAGCTTGCCAGGCACATGGGCACAGACCAGCACCTTGGTTTATGACAAACCAGACACAAGCACGCACCAAACACAAAATCTAATTGTGCTTTGAAATATATATTCAAAAAGTCATACATCTATACATATATATGTGTGTGTATATATATGTGTACATATTGTTTACTGCTGTGAGGACCACGAAACCTATTTTGGTCGTTTTGGTCAGAAATGCAGATTTGATGTCAGAAAGATCAGCGGAAAGAACATATATCTGTTTATTGTGTATTAAAGACAGAGATTGTAAGTGAAACATCATGTTTAGAATAGTACAATTAAAGCAAATAAGCTATTTATTTGGCACTTCTGTATCAGTGTTTCCAGCTTGCTGGAAGAGCTATCTGTGCTTTTCAGAGCAGCCTGCTGAACAGTGAGACTTCACTCCCAGGTGCTGGAAACTGCATGGTTTCAGGCTCTCACATAGGCATTTTATTCAGACTCGAAATGTTCTTGACATTACTAATTGCATAAGAGATTTCTGAAAAAATTGCAGTATTTCAGATGGTTAAGAGAGAAAAATCTTTTCCAACCTGAGAATGTGATCAGGAAATCTTATTGTCCTCATATTTTTATCTTGCATAGGCTTGCTTTCTTCTGACTGGGCAACTGAAGACCAGATTTGGCAGTTCTTTTCCAGAAAAGAAAGCTCTTAATCTAGTAATGCTGTCAGAATAAAAATTACTCATTTAAGTATGGCGCCTTCTGGAGAAGGTTTTGTATGAATAATCAATACTTCACAAAGCTGTGTATGTGTAATGAAAAAAAAAAGGAAAATTCATTCAGCAGCATATTATTGAATTCTATATTTTTTTAAAATAAAAAAATTAAAAATAAATATTTTAAATATTTTTAATATATTTTTAAATGAAAAAAAAAAGTAAAAAAACCCCAAGAAACAAACCTAAACTCCACAACACTCCACAGGCAACACATCATGTAGGTCTTTATATCTCTGTGTAGTTTGAGACTGGCATCCTGGTCTTGTAAATTTTTACCATTAATACTCACTCCAATGAGTAGTTCTGTTAAGGTAGTAGAGGGGTCTGGTATCTACAAAAAAGTGGACCATGACCTTTCTATACACCTGAACAGTTTTTTCCAGCAGTAATGCAGATCAAAGGATGTCCATAGCAATATTTTCAATGATCCAGCCTGATGATTGGCATACCTGAGATCTCCTAAGGTCTGTGGGTCTAAACCAGATTATGGTGGTCATTAATTTGGCCTGATTTTCATCATGGAAAATATGAGTGACCTCATGCTTTTCTTTCATTGCCCTCTGTGTTTATGAAATGTTAGCAACTTGCTTTTCTACCAGTCTGAGAATTGTGCTAAGTCTTTTTAAATTGTGTAAAGGGTTTTTAGGAAAATGCCTTTTGTAACTGCTGGAAATTGGCTTTAATACACTGGTTTTCAGCCTTCAAGGAACTATGTAAATTGGTAACTCATTTTTGAGAGAAATTATCCAAAAAGGCCTCTGAATCTTTTCTACAAGGATCACTCTCACAGGAAATTCAGAGGCATGCAAATAATGCAAAAAGAAGAGTAAAATTAATCAGGAAAAGGTTAACAACTTCAGCATGAGGAACAGAAATTTTGCTTCTATTAAAAAAATTTAACTGTAAAAGGCCTTGGTCTTCACACATGGTAAAAGGAAAAAAAATCTTGATTTTGCTAGTGAAATGTGTTTTGTTTCCCACATGAGCCTGCAGGCATCCTGAGACAGCACTTCCAAAAAGAGTGGATTGCCCTTTCCCTCTCACATGGATCTGCTGAGGAGAGACAGGCTCATCCTGGGGATGCAGCAAGGAGGAGTCCCAGAGTGGGTCTGCAGAACCTCTGTGAGTCTGACAGGGCCACTGTCACAGCTGGAGCTTTTTCAGGAGAGGAGCACCCACCCTCACCTGTGAGGTTGGCAGCACATTTATCACTAACAAACCCCTGGGCTGTACACTTTAAGCTGCTCGTTGTAGCTGTGAAAGGGATAAGCTAGAGCACTGATATGTTTACACAGCTGAAGCCCAAATGTGTGCCTCAGTTGGTGTTCTGACATTTGTTGAAAACAGACCAAAACCAGACCAATTAATGAAAAATGAGAGCATGATTTTGTAATGGTGAAAACATTACAGGCAGTTATTGGTTAAAAAGTCTACCTTTTAATATCAATGTTAAAAAAAAAAAAAAAAAAAAAAAAAAAAAAAAAAGAAATTAAACAAAGATAAATCATGACCTGACCATTATAGCAGTAACTATGGTCAAACACTGTCTTGTGTCCCAGTATGAAACTTTGGCTTTCATAAATCTGAGCTGCACCAAGTATTCACTGACATATTTTATTATTCTGTGCTTTTATCCAACCTCCTGAAAATACAAACTCAAAAAAACAAAGCTAGTTGTAATAATCAGAATTGTGTTTTTTATGGCAGTATTTTAATTTTCTGAACAAAATACGTAGTTAGTGAAGTTCTTGAGAGTATGGAACAGGACAAGTATCACAGGACTTGATTTCCTATGTACTAAGTGTCTGTTGCCTTTTGTGATGACTTGAAGCATCTGAGACATAAATATGAGGCTGGCAGATATATCACACAATTCCAGTGGACTTGCCATCTTTGGGAGTAGCACCAGTAGGATGCACTAAGGCAAATGGCAACTTAACTTTACATTTTCTGAACATTTCTAATGACTTAAGGCTCCTCCAAAGTCCCAAGGACTAAATTTCAGTCAGATCTGAAAGAAATAACAAGTAATCACTCAACACATTTTGATTTGTCTCATTAGATGGGTTGTAATATGCCCTAATATACTGGCATTGTACTGTAGAGTGGCTTTACTTGATCTAATCCCCCTAAAATCAGCACATACTATTAGATGCTAAATTTTGCTCTAGAAATAAGAACTCAAACGCTGTATTAAAAAATGAGGGTTGTGAATTACATCAGGTAGAGTCTTTGGTAATATCATACAATTTACAAATTGTGATGCTATAGTTACTTTAAAAAATCACGTATAGTCAACATGAATTATCCAATAAAACTGTTATATTAAAAGCTGAAATCTCTGTTTAAACTAAGCAGTTAATATTTAAACTCATGTTCCATTAAAAATATGCCAGGATAATTTTGCATCATGTTAAATGATACACAGTGAGGCCACTTGATTTGTTTCTATTTTTGTTGCAGTTTTTAGATCCTGAGGAAACCAGCTAAATATTATATTTCTTTAGTTAAATCTAAATAGAACCTTTTAGTCTTGGAATATAGACAGTTTAGACTCTTTTTTCCAGAGCTAGAATTCTACTTTGGTGCAGTCTTCAATGTAAACTTTTCATCTTGTTCTTGAAATCTGTGTCTAGGTGGGCAGGATGTTCTGACAAGGAAAATGCTTTCCAGGGTGAATTATATTGTCCCCCATGTAATTTGGGGATATGTTAAGCACAAAAGGATCCAGCTCATAGTATGCAGCTTTTTGAGAGTGGAAATAGTATAAGTAAGTGTATTGTAAGGATGGTGGCCACTCTTTAAAATGTTTAAATTTGATGGTGACATGTTAGCAGCTGAAGCCAAAGGCTCCCCTTGACTTTAACAAGGACAAAGCATTCCTTTATGGAAACTACAAGGCTGCAAGATGCCTCTGTCTTCCAGGACATGCTTTGTACTGATAAAAACAGTCGTGAGAACATCACAGTGCCAAATGTCACTGTTCTGATCTAACCCACCTTTAAGTCTCTGCGTTGTACAGAGCAGTGTGTGGTTGGAAAAGTTTGCCAATAAGCTACATGTATGAGAAAAAACATTGGCCCCAGGTAAAATCTGTCATATGACTGAACATTAGAAATTCTCCCTGCCAAGAAAACACTTAGGGAAAACAAATTAAGTGAGCATAATGATGCAGGTGACACAGAGGCATTGCACCTTGGAAATCCATGCAAACCACTTACACACAGCTCCAATATTTTCTCAGTCTTCCTTGGATGCAAATGAATCTGCAGAACATGGAGATATTTGTAATCAAGGAAAGATACCATTGTTATCACACCAAAAGGGTTCAGAAAATTAAAGCACAAGTAATTAAACACATTTAGAGGAAAAGAAAAATTCTACCAAGGGTGCTTAAGTAGGCTGGTACCAGCTATTAGTCACTGCATTGAATTCCACATGAGGCAGAAAAAAAAACCCACAACAGAAAAGTATCACTTTACTTGTCCTGATCTTATCCTTTCCCCTGGGCATGTCCTAGTGGCTATTGTAAGAGAAAAAGGATTCTGGGCTAGATGCTAGCAATTTGCTAGATTGTTAGCATTTCTTTCCACACCAGATGTGCTTTACTGCTCCTTAAGATGGTGCTGTGATAATGCCCAGGGACAGTGTCTAGACACAGCACATAGCTAAGGCCTTTGAAAGTCATTTGATGCACTGTGTCTGTGTTATACATGCACGGTTTTAATGAGCTTCTTACAGGTTTTCCAGGAGTAGTGTGCAGCAGGCAAGAGACACACAAAGAGAAAAATCCTTACCTTTGATTTTACACCTGTTGCTATAGACACCACCATGTGCTTTGCACTATCTCGTTTAAGGGGCTTAAATGTGGAATGGCCATCAGATATTTTTAATCCTCTGTATGCTAAGGATGCTTTTCCTTTCTCAGTTTCACACAGGAATGTATCTGTTGGCAAATTTAGGCACAGCTTACTCACTGGCTTAATTCTCCTACATGCATTACCTTACGCCACCTTCCTTTTTATAACCAGTGACCTCTGTTGTTTTTTTTTTTTTTTTTGCCAAGTAAGAAAACTTTGCAGAGCATGGCAGCTCTTTGTGAAACTATGGGAAAGAACATTTCAGGCTCAGTTTTGGACCTGCAGTCACTGGAGGTCTGATGTTACCTCAAAGCCTTCACTTTGGGCAGTGGCCTTGCTCCAAAAGGGGGGTTATGTATCAGAGCAGTCGGAGTGAAGGATGCTTGAGATTGTATTTTCTTACACTTGGGTACTACAGTCACAAAGCTGATTCCCCTCCCTCCTTGGATGGGGAATATCTTGTCTTTACACTACATTCTTACAGCCCGGGCAAAAGAAAAAAGTAAAATAAAATAAAATAAAATAAAATAAATAAAAGAAAAGAAAAGAAAACAAACAAACAAAAAAAACCAAACAGAAAAATCCACTTTAATTCCATTTGCTTGGGGTTTATTTTTGTCTCTTCAAATAATAAAAAGTGAAGCTGAAATTTTTAGAACTTCTGGGTTGCTTTTGCTACAGAAATGCTCTTACAAGCATGACAATTTATTCACCATGGGAAGTCCTGGTGTGCCAACACTGCCACCATTTTGGAGCATCCCACAGGAATTCATATGCAGGAAAGCAGGGCTGTGTGATCACACGCTCCGAGCCTGCCTTCTCATCCTTCCAGTGCAGGACACCTACTGCCTTTGGAGGTGGGAAAAAGGTAAATTGTGTGTTCATGGGCTGTGCCCATCACCCTCAGCAGGCTGTCAGAAAATGCAGTTACTTTCTCCATGGTACCAGGTCCTGTGATGCAGTGCACACACACGTATTTCTGTAGTTTTAAACTTTACATAGGAAACCAGAGTCATTGTGTAAAACAACTAATACTTTAACAAAATCATGGAAAATCTGAGTAAGACACACAAAAAAAAAGAACAAGATGGTGTTTGGAGTATCCCAAGATTTGTGAAATGAAATTGATTTCCATTCAAATCAGGTCTTTTACTCTTCTTGAAAATGTCAGGGTGTCAGCCTTGGCCATTAACAGACTGTGATTTATAGTTGAGGCAGAGTGATAATACTCAGGTGACTGTCTGGAACTGTACTGCTGTGTCTGGAAAGGCTACAGATGACAGTTTCCTCCTTTCTTATCCAACCTGCATTGTTTATCTAAGATCAGTCTTCCCCCCATCCCTCCTCCCCAAACACATGATAGGAAAATGATAAAATGCATAGGCTTGCAGATTTACTGAGATGAGACAAGCCTTGTGAAGGGACTAGGTTACAGAACTTTGGAGAAATACATTAAAAATAATCCTTTAGCTAGCTATATCCTAGCTGTTTGGATGAATACCTGTAAAATGTGAGACTGATTGCCTGGCTTCAACACATGGGTATGTTTTAATCCATCTGTAGAATCTATTTCTGTAACTGAAGCGTACAAGAAATACAGAAAAAGCTGAAACCAAGCAAGCTTTCAAATAGTAAGCATAATACAGCTGCTGTCATTTCCTTCTGAAATTAAACACAATTTATTCAATAAACAGATCAATGGAGGTCAAAAACTACCTGGCTAATAATTACTCAAAACTGATAAGCTAATTCTGTTATTTCTCCCATTGACACACGGTTTTGCTTAAATAAAGGTAACAGAAGTACTTAACAGTTTAGGTAATAAACGCCTACTAATTCAAACTGGAATTAGGCACTTTTAAATACCTCAAAAAAAGATTTTCCCAAATAATTTTCTCTCTTTATTCCTTTAGCTATACTTTTGGTCTCAGTATAGTGAAACAAAGAAGACAATAAAGAAGATAGATGAATAAGTAAGTCAAGCAAAAGAAGAATTACTAGCAAGCTAATAATACCATTCCTGACATCAGCTTGCTCATTCTGCTGTTAGTATTTGCAGAAGATATTGACAAAATGGGAAAGACTGAAAGAAGAACAAACAACATGATCTGATCCTCCCAAAAAACTTAGAGTAAGGCAATGAATACAATCTCATTAGTTTTCCACTGAAAATCCTAAGAGGGGGAAGGAAACAAATGACTGTTTAAATTGTCAGGAAAATTTAAAAAGTAGCTGGAACCTAATGCTAAACAAGTTCTAATTAGAAATAAAGCCTATGTCTTTAATATTGATGTAATAGACTACTGGGAGACTGTTCCAGGACGTTATTATGGATTCTCTGCCATCCCAAATCCTAAATATACATGCTAACCAAACAGAAATTGTTGGTGTTGACGTGGGAGTTGCTTGGTGAATGCTTTGGCATGTTTTATGGAGGAAGTCAGACTGGATGATTGAGTTTGCCTTGGCAGCGGACAGGATATTTCTGCTGTGTGTGGGAGACACAAGGGAGGAGAGCAAAGGGGAGGGGAAAGGAGGGAAAAGAAGAAAGAAAGAAAGAAAGAAAGAAAGAAAGAAAGAAAGAAAGAAAGAAAGAAAGAAAGAAAGAAAGAAAGAAAGAAAGAAAGAAAGAAAGAAAGAAAGAAAGAAAGAAAGAAAGAAAGAAAGAAAGAAAGAAAGAAAGAAAAGAGAAAAGAAAGAAAGAAAGAAAGAAAGAAAGAAAGAAAGAAAGAAAGAAAGAAAGAAAGAAAGAAAGAAAGAAAGAAAGAAAGAAAGAAAGAAAGAAAGAAAGAAAGAAAGAAAGAAAGAAAAGAAAGAAAGAAAGAGAGAAAGAAGATGGCTGTATTTCTTGCCTAGTCCATGTAAGATGCAAGTCCTGTGTGGTACTGAGTTTCCTGGTCTAGTGAATGGCACATGGTGTCTGGAAGCAGAGAGGATATAGGAAAGCATCCATGGCATTCATGGAAGGTATTCAACCACAGGTTTTACCACAAGCAGAAGAGCCTGAAAGTCCTCTTAGAAGACTGTTGCAGGTATTCAGTTCTGCTGTCATTTCATAATCCAAGCTGCAGGATTTTTTTCGCCATGGTAAAATCACACAGAATTGAGACATGCACATTAGACTGATTCATACAAAAATGATGAGCCAGGGACTCTCTGTGGAGCTTCTCCTTTCTGTTTTTTTCTTACTTTCGCAGAAGATCATTAGGAGCATTAAAAATATCAGTCTGAAAAAAGGAAATGTGCATATCAAAACTAATCTGAAGAGTTTGAATGGAGAATATGTGAATATTGGGATCTGAGATCCTATAGCATGTTCAGATGCAACTCTCTCTTTCCAAACTCTGCTCTGAGTTACCGTGAACAACTGAAGGACAAACAGAAGGAAGATGGTAAAAGAAATGTATAAAAGGTTCCCTCACACTGCCATGTTAAATCATGACCCCCTGCTTTGCTAATATTTGCTTTACTCTGAGGTCTCAGAGCTCTAATAAAAATCAGGGTCCCCCTGTGACATTCACTGTGCTCCCATTAGTAAGTGGTGTTCTCCACAGGAAAGAGCCCACAGTCTGCCTGGACAGCACTGGGAAAATGGCAGGGAAGGAAAGTAAAGCCTCAAGGGAACTTGTCTACATTCATGATGGGTGCCAGGAATGACCCTAAATCTTTAGCCACTGATGCAGCAAAGAGCACGTAGGCAGCAGTTTGGAAACATTTCAAAGGGTTTTAAAAGTGTTAGTTATTGCATGTAGTAATTTTGATTTCCCACTAGCATTTAGGGAATGATTACCAAATTTCAGAAAGTCAAGCTGCAGCCCTTGGAATTTATTAACTCATAAAAGCCTACCAAACCTCAACACTCAGATACTGGCAACACCCACAAGAAATCTAACCCTCTGAGTCATCTGGGAGAGATTTCCAAACCTTGCACAGGTAACTTGCTTCACTTCTAAACATCCATCCATTGTTTAAAAACCAGGAGCCTCAATGGCTCCTAAAAACACCAGGATTTTGACCTTACTCCTCTATTTCTGAAGGAGACATACGTTTGAGAATTAAGATCCAAAATAATGTGCCATCATAATAAATAGCAGAAAAGCACGGTATTCTGTGTTTATTTAAAAATCTCACAGTAAATCTGACTCCCTGAAAACTCCAGTGTGTTTATAAATAACACCAGCAAGAGCTATAAGCACTGTGTATCCTCAGACTTGTGACAAATCTTCCCAACAGAGGGATGAACCCTGTGCTTGCAGTGGAAAGCTATAAATCCCACCACAAAATGGCTGTGCCAGCCATTTCATGTGCTGTGCTTGCTGAGCACTGATTCCTGTGCTGTTGGGATGCCGTGCCGTAGGGATGGAGAGGGGCTGTGTCTGGATTAGGCCCATGCCAGCTGCTGCAGGATGGCAGCAGTGGGAGAATCCATGGACCTGCCTCCTGTAGGCCCAAAGCAGAATTAGGCTCCCAGAGGCCACGGGTCGACTGTCAAAATTTCTGGAAATATGAATCTGGCTAAATGCTGGTAGCAAAAGTTTCATGCACATCGCCAGTAGAAACTACCTCTGCTGAACAGAGCAGCAGAAAATTATCCCATAGCCTGCTTCACAGCCCCAAATCACAGTTATTAAATCTGGTGTTCCACAAATGAACCTCCATTGTGATTGTGCAGAGATCAGAACTATCATGCCATTCTTCAAAAGCAAAGGAGAAAGGAGAGTTTTATCTGGAAAACTGCAACCAACAACCTAATATAAAATATCTGACTGCTGGTTGTTTCTGAATGGGGCCACGGGAGGAGATGCAGAGTCTGCAAAAATTTACAAGTAGGTGCAATTTATACATCCTTCATGTTCAGGATGAAGAACCACTGTGGAGAGAAATGCAAACAGTGGGAGCAAGGCTGATTTAAACTCCTAGGAGAACAAAGCCAGCATCTTGTAGGGCCTTAGAGTGGGGCTGTAAAAGGGGCTGAAACAAAGAGATGAAGAGAAGGAGGGGAGAGGTGTTTGTTACTCACTATGTGTTGTGATTGTTACTTGTGATTCTATTCCACAGAAAAACTTTAGCAGAAGAAAAGCAATCACCTTATCTAATTCTCTGGTGTACCTATACCCAACATGGACAGAAACATTTTAGTACTAGAGAGCAAGTGAAGATCCCAAAATCAAACTTTTTCTAGACACAAAGTTTTCCCCATGTCATTCAAAGGCAGTTTGCAGAGGAAAGAGAGTGTAGAGGAACAGACAGTGAACCATGAAGACTTTTCCACTGCTAACTGTCTCACTTGTATGAAAATCAGTATATAAACTGGATAAACAGAATCTATTTCATCCTATTTATTGTCATCTGATGGAAATGCTTTAAGCAAAGGGAATGCACTATGAAGAAATGCATTCTACTAGGAAATGCTTGAGTTTGAAATTAAATCCTGTGCTAAACTTTTCAAGATGTATCTACCTTCACTGAAGTCTTTTCATAGCCCTGCTTATTTTTACTTTAGACTTCTCATTTATTGTACTTTAAGCCCCATCAGTGAATGTAAATGGGGTTTCACTATACGTTTAGTGCATTGAAGCATTCTTTGTTACAGTTCCCACCCTGCCGCATTATGTGAGCTCTGCCACGGAAGTCCAGCAGTCGGTTTGTTTTCTGCTATTAATAAAAGAACCTACTTTTCCGCACTTCTTTGAAGAAGTTGAAAGGGCTACATGTTAGAGGGGGAGGTGGTGGGGAACAGACTGTGGTGTAATCCCCAAACGCAAATGCTGTCTAGATTAGAAACCTCCCAGAAGAAAATTTACAAATGCTAAGACTGTGCTTTTTGTGTGATGAACACTAGAGCAATAACTTAGCCACATACTGGGTTCTGCCTAATGCTTAGGGAGCCTACTAGGTGAAAGGAATTAAATGAAAAATAAAATCTTCCAGTTCGCTCTGTGCCGATGCCATCCAACCCTTTCGATATCCAGTGACTTACTAATGCAACTATTTTCATGTGTATTTCATCACTGAGGTATCTTAATGTAATACTTAGGAATCTGTTAAAATAATAATAACAAACACACAAATGGGATTTACACATTGCCAGTGTTTTTACATAGTCCAGGAAAAGCTTAATTAAAGGGGTGGGACGTGTCTCTGCTGAATAGCTGTTTTTCCTTCATACCTTCCCATGCATGACACGTACACATCCAAGAAAAGAAGTTGGGGGTGGTGGTGGTGGAAGAAAACCACCCAAAACCAAAACCAAAATTACCAGCCCTAAACTACTCAGCACAACCTTGTTGATTTTCTTGGCCATTTAAACAAATGAACATACTCCTTATAGAGAATCACAGCCCCAGTGCGACAGCTAAGGAGTAAAAGAAAAGTACAGAATACTATCTGCCTTGTTCCCTGTAGGATACTCATATTGCTCAAACTATCATTACATATCTAGTTTATCCCACAATTACAACTAATCCTTAACTGCTAAATAAGTAGGAACAGGCATAAAGATTTCACTTCTGAAAGCCTACCAGATAAACTTTAGTCTATAATCAACTGGAAGATTCTGCGATTAATTTTAAATCCTACTTAATAGGTTAAAGATGTTTTTAAAGATGAAATAATTTTATCAGTGTTGATTTTATTAATCTGATGTTCAGTTATACTTTAAGGCTTCCATCCACTTGTTGCTACTCAGGCACTAGAAGTAAAGCTCATCAATCAATTGATCTGGATTCTGGTCAGAATATAACTCCCCATAAGAGTCACTCTAGTGCTGCCAAGGAGTGCAACAACACAGCATCCAACAAACTCTGAAGATGCCTATTGTAATCACCAAACAATGAAAAAACAAGGTGATGAATGCCTCAGATACATTGTTTGGACAAAACCACTTTAAATGAACATTATAAAATAAATCTACTTTTAATTTGGTGATACAGTTTCAGCTGGCATTTTTATAGTATTCCAGATATGGTTTTTTCTATTGTGCAACTACTTATAGACCTCAGACAGCAATAATTTTTTATTTGTTTGTTTTTGTTTTTTTTTTTGTTTTTTGTTTTTTTTTTTTTTTTTTTTTGGCTGTAGTTGGTCCCTAAGAGGAGATGACTGCTTTTCAGTGTGAAATTATGTACCTAGTCAGGAATTGAGCATAATCATCACACGGGCAAATCAAAATGATGGCTACATTTACTGCCTAAAGAAATTCCTGCTGCACTGCATATTAACACACTGAAAATGTTGTGTTAGCTTATCGTGGATGTGCCGATTTTCATTACCCATGGAAATGCAGAACATCTTCTGTTAAACCTCATTGACATCTTTCATCAAATGAATAGAGCAATGCCCTGAAACGTGATAATTGTAGATTCTTGTTATACAACTTTGAGTAAAATTTTCTTCCCCCTAATTCCAACAGTAATTAACTTGGATTGGAATTCCCTTGACTCATGTAGCAGTCTTCAGCACTGTATTAATGGATCTTAGAGTTTATATGGTGGGAAAAGAAATCTTGTCCCATATATGTAATACTATAGAAAGGTGCTAAAGACTTTCAGGTTAATTAAAAGAATTGATCAAATCACCCCAGCTTCAGCTATGAGCTGGTTTTTTTTTGTTTGTTTGTTTTTGGGGGTTTTTGGGGGTTTTTTTTGCATTGTTTAGGTGAAATATGAAATGGTATATTGCTGAAACTAAAAATGCCTCAAAAATTAAGCTCCAGAAAATTGTTACATCTCCCATGAAGGCTAAAAATTAAAGCAGACAATTATCATAATAACTCAATTGTACATGGCAGACAAAAGAGAAGCTAATACTGTTTTTGACTGATGTTTTGTTTGGCTGTAGCTAAACAACACTTTAAGTTGACAGTAAATTAGCAAACAATATGAGGGAGGGGAAAAGAAAAAAAAAATCATGTAGGGGTTAAGATGTTTATGTAAAACAGTGATTTTCCTTTTTAAAATTAAAACGTACAAATAAGCTGGTGTCAGAGCCTAGGTGATCCTTCATTTCCACCGCATTGAGCAGGCTCCCATCAGCAGCAGACAGCCGCTAATGTATGCGTCTGGCTCAGTCTGCTCCACCAACCAGGAACCCATCGAATTGTTAATATCTGTCCTTTTTTGTATGCACCACACATCTTTTTCACTCTCTCTCTCTCTCTTCCTCCCCCTTTGCAAGAGCTTGTGTTTTCGTTTTTTGTTTTTGTTGTAGCACAAGCTGATTACTCTGAAATCACTTATTAAAGAGCATTTAAATGCATTTTGAACTGAAACAACATCAAGTTGTATAGAAATATATGATTCCTATATATAGAAATGTGTTGAAATTCTGTACATATATCTAAGCATAGCATATTGAAGATGATGCTTTCTATTTATTTGTGCTAATAGAGACAGCTTTCATATACTGTCACTGGGTATATGGGACTGCTTCCTGCATGGTCTCTGTAGGTGTTGTCACTCAGCCCCAGGACATGGAAACATGCTGCTGATCTTGGTGGAAATTCTGCCTGAGTGAAGACCCTGCTTCTTCCTCCCCTCCATCCACCCCTGCCCTACCTGTGTACCTGAGGTTGGGTTGGCTGTGCTGCCCTGGGGAAGAAGAGGGAGCAGGAAAAGAGGCAGGCAGTGCACCAACTTTGCCATCACTGTGGCAAGGGGCAGCAGTGAGTATGATGGGCAGAGCAGAGCCACTGGAGTCATCCCACTTCAAGCAGAAATGCAGAGGCAAGACTGCATATTCACCACTTGTGCTGGAGCACCAAATACGCCAGGCAGGGGTTTCTAATGATTCATTTTCTTCTCACTCTCAATGCAGGGCAGAGCATAGTCGAAATCTTCAGACTGACAGGGACAAAATATTTCACACCACAGTTTCACCTTCATTGTACACACAGTGTTAAATGTAAAATTCATTCAGAATGCTAAATGTGAACTATCTTCATTCAAGTAAATTTTGCTGATCAAAAAATAAATGCAGCAACAATCTTTCATATGCATAGATGGGCGCATTGTACAGCTGAATAAATCTATAAGGATTTTTATTTTGATAAATACTACGTGTAATTTAAATTGTATATACCAACACACAATATAGTTTTATCTCATTGCACATCTCGAATGAACAGAATATGTGTTCACCTGATCAGTATCTTAAATAACCTGTTTTCAGTATTGAAAACTGCTACAGAATATGTACAAATTCCTAACAAAGTGCTTCACGAGTGAGGCATAGCATCTATCTGGGTGCATTTGTTTTTTTATATACACAATCAGATCTGCTTTTCCTATATTGCCTAAACAGAAGTCAACACTAAATACCATGTCTGTGTTTAAAAAGTTACCTTTGTAACTTAAATTTTTGCAAGTAGCTCTTTTGGGTGTTCTTAGCATGTGGGATTGACTGTTTATGAAGAAAAGAATTACATATTTACAGGAACTGTATCATCATTGTAATTGCTAAGGCAATATTTTTTATGACTATTTAAAGTCCAATTATATCTTGAGCAACTTGAAAACTATGTACTGAACATAGTTTCTTTCTCTTAAGAAAACCAGACAAGAAGAAAAAGTATTATACTAACAGATAAGAACAATTTATTTTAACAATAGTGTTGATGCTTACAATAAAACACAATTCCTCCCACACAAGTGGAAAAAATATATTGCAGCCAAAATACCACTTTTGAAATGAACAAATAGTTTAGATGCCTGATCTGTGTGGAGCCTTTGTTTCAGTGAAGTCTGATGCATCAGCAAAGTCCTGCAGCATCTTGGTTAGGCACAGGAAACAGAGAAAAATGACTCAGAACTAACTCACCTGTAAAGTATTAAGAAATACAAATCAGATTATGTGTTTTAGATCAGATGTTTGAGACAAATAAGCAGTGCAGAAAAGCTCATACGTTGTGAATTTCCTTATGCAGTGAGTGAAGAACTTAACACATGAGGGACAAGCTACAGCTCACACTGTTTTTCTTCAGAGGGATAAAAAATATAAGAAGTGATGGTGAAGTTAGAAGTTGAGTCGGGTGCTTAGAGTATTATGGGTTCACTTTTAACTGAGCAGGTACAGGAAATATGTTTCTGAGTGCAAAGGGATGTTAATGCTTTTAAATCAATAGTCTATTTCAGATTAAAATGTAAATTAAACAAGAGAATATTTTAAACGACATTGTGTTCTCACTTGGACAAAGGAAAAGGATGGCAACTAACTACAAAATACTCTTTGTTCCATGTTACAGGAAAAGCTAAGCAACAGTTTTCCTGTAGACTGAAATCATTATTCGAACAACAGAATGAATGTTTTCTAGGCCTCAAACATCAGTGTTTGCATTTTTTATTTTAAAAGTCAATTAATGCTGTAACAGTAAGGACAAATGTATATCCTTTGTGGTAATTATCTATCAGAATTGTCTATAATAATAATGGTATTAATATTATGGTTGGAAGTCTTTTGTATATTTTAGTATCTGTTTTGAGTGGGGATTTTGTTGTTTTTGTTGTTTGGGGGCAGGTTTTAGGTGCAAACAAACATTCAGGTTACATTTTAACTCTAAATATTACATGACTCCTAGTCCAGTTTTCTAAACATATAAATATGTAACATCCTAATATTGCACAATAGGTAACAGTTGTTCAGTTGCTTTTTTGTTTTTTTTGTTTTTTTAATGGAAGAGTTCTGATGCTTAACACTTGAAATAGGTATATTTTCCTTTTCAGCCTTCCAGGCAAGGAAATCTCCTTTGGTTCTCTAAATTCTGCAGAGAAACAATCACAGTCCAAAGCTGCTGGTTCCCCTCCGCCTAGGTCCCAAGAGCCTGACTTGTGATTGTTGCTAAAAAACCTCACAAGTTAGGGTCTCAGGGACTAGGAAAAGTCCGATATGATCCAGTAGATTTCGTCTTCCAATAAACTGAACTGTTTAGTAGTCATAATCGCTGTCACCAAAACTTTCACTGCTATTATTAAATAGAAAAAAAACCAAACCACCAAACCCAAAATAAACTCTGAAACCAATGTCCCCCCCCCAAATCAACACCACCTCCTTCCCCCCAAATAAACAAATCACAGTTTCAAGTAGGGGGCAGAAAAGATCAAATAAGCAGGCAAGATGCATACATACATTCAAACAATGAATCAGCTGACCGAACAGACTTTTCTGAGAGTATAGTCCTTAACTTTTGAAAAGAAAAAACAAAGAACACAGGATAAAAATCTTCACTGCCTTGTTTTGCAAGCAGCTATGTTACTATAATGCATCAGAGGGAAGCGTCTATAAATGGGTTAAAATCTACTTCCAGCAGATTTGTACAGTAACAATTTTATTCTATTTCCTTAATGCCTGAAAGAAGGATTAAATGCTTGTTAAGGAGGTTCTAATTGAAATATTTCCCCATTATACTTTTAGTCCTACTGTTCAGGTGGGCCCTGGGTTACAGAGTACTTTAAACCCATTCACGATGCAAGGATAACCTTTGGGCGTGTATTCACTTTTTTCCTGTTCCCCACGTTCAACATTTAATCCTTCTACAGACTGCTAGAAAAAGCTTCTTCCTTTCCAATGGCAAAACTAGCCTTCACTCCATAAGCTGCAGAAAACATTGACATGCAGAGATTGTTGTCACTTGAACCAGATTACTCAAAGCACACATAACTTTCAAATACTGTCGATAGAGTAAGAAGAAATGCTCGGATTTCCCAAATAATTTTGTCCTGAAGCCGAACACTTTTAATGGCATGACCACAATCCTGAATTACTTTTGCATTCATTCTCCTCCGATCTTTAGCCTTGTTTGCAGAATGAAAAAGAAAATTTCTACTTTAGGGACAGGATCCATCGTGGCTTTTTTTTTTTTTTTCCTCCATCAGATCCCAGAGCAAAAGAAACAGCAGCCATAAAGGTCCTAGCCACTGGAGCAGAATCTGGCATAGAAAACTCAGAGCTCTTCAGGAAGCCGTTCAGCTTTAAAAAGGGAAAAAAAAAAAAAGAGAAGAGGGGGGGGAAGAATTAGAATCTCTGCTGGTCGAACAGGTGAACCATCCATTTATAAGAAAGCTGTACAGAGTGTCTGCCGAAGAAAAGATTTGCCAGTGCCCCCACCCCCACCCCTGCCCTTCACCCTCCCCTCCAGACTGATACTTCAGATTTCAGAACATTTTGGATTATTTACAATATTATTTCAGCTGATGATATAATGCAACATTATATAAGAGTCGTTTCTTTGTCACTGTGCACCGTTCAATCAGTTATGCCCCAGACACAAAATAGTTAAATGAAACAAAATATATATATATATATATATATGAGAGAGATATATATGTATAGCAGTCCCTAGATTTCATTCAATTTCTTTTTTTAAAGCTGATCATGATTTAACAAACAATTTTGACCACAGCTTTCAAATCAATAATTAGAATGAAAAATCTCTCCCCTCTATAAATATGACATTAACATAATTATACCACCCCCATCGCATAGACCCATCCTCTTTAGGGAATACATCTGATGCTCTGAAGATGGAAATCAGTCAGATTTTAGTTGCTCTCGAACGTACCTTTGCTTCTCACTGACTGACTGGCTTTACCTTCCATGCACACACACGGTCACAGCACACACACACACACACACATGCGCACGCACACACACACACGCACAGAAAGGCACGGCAAAGCAGCGGATGCTGACTCAGAGCAGTTGTGTGTGGAGGGGGTGGTATCGGCTGGTATTTTCACTGCACTCATCATTAACATTAACTCACTCTCTAGCATCCACCCTCTCTCAGACCTGCTGGACTGCAGCATTTGCATGACGCTGTCACTCTAGCCCTTGTGGGTCAGATGTTAGAAGAAAAAAGAAAACAAAAAAACCTCAAGGCTCTCATAAGGAATGCCTTCATTTCTTCCAAAGGGTCCCTCTTCTTATTTTTCCACCTTTCTACTTCCTCTGTTGCTGTGTCTCAGTTGTTTGACATCTTTCCGGAAGAAAATGTCTTGAGCTGCAATAAGCCAGTAGTCAGTCGGTCCTCCCCTCACCTCACACTCCTATTCCCACCCCCTTTTTTTCCTAATCAATAAGACAGATCTCCAAATGCAGTTGTGAAAACAGGCTCTGACACACAGACTTTCATCCTCGATCCTCTGCCTCAGGAATAGCAGGCAACCCAGGCTCACACGTGATGTAGAGAGAAATAATGCCAGTAATTCTTGAACAGTCTTAGGAGTTTATTCTACACCTTCTTCATTTTTTCCTTTGCTCGAATAAATACCAGTGGGAAGGACACACTAGCTTTCAAAAGCTACAAGGATTCTTCAGAAAATAATGAACGTTAAAAGACTAATATTAATCTTTCTCAAAATTAATGCTATCTTCCCCCCTCCCTTCATTGTACTCTTTATAAGTAGGAATTGTCTCATAGCCAAAACCCTGCCAGGGTCTGAATCACCATTCACTGTGCTGAAATCGTGAGTTTCTGGGCTTCAATTGGCATTTAACTGGACTAAGCAAATTTTTTCATCCTTTTCTTTTCTTTTATTTTAGACTTCTTAGTTAAAATAAAATAAAAAATAGAAGCTGCTTGTGTCAGAGGGAGCACTGCAAGAGAACAATGGCAATACACCCGCACCACCACACTGAGTACTGAAAATGCATGTTTGAGCCCCACTTGTGTATTTTTCTGTATGGTATTTGCTCCATTTTGGTAGAGAAGTCTGAACACATACACGTACACCGAATACACACACACGGAGAAACTCAAGACACGTATAGAAAATACACAACACAAAACAAAGCACAAAGGCTGGTAACTGAAACACAGGCACAAGTTGTCTGACAGGCTATGAAAATCCACAGAGCATAATCATTGTGTGCATTTTTACCTTGTTCCTTTGTTCTTAAGGCAAGGGACTTTAATGGCTTACGGTGTTGACAGTCTTTCGGCTTTTCCCTTTTTTACGCCAACAGTATTTGGGAATTACTTTTCCAGACAATACCACACCACTGTGATTCGCGGTATAGAAATTATTTACCGGGGGACAGGTGATACGCAATTCACCAGCCAATTCTCAGAGCTGCCTGGTGCTGTGGAAGCCCTCGGGCGGGCAGGTCCCAGGATGCAGCGCTGCAGTCCCGGCTCAGGTAGCCTTTTGGCAACCTCACGGCAGCAGCAGCGAACGGGAAGGGCATCCACTCGCAGGAAAGGTCCAAAAGAAAATGCCACACAGCCCCAAAGTAAAGGAAGGGAGCCAAAACGCCGGGTGCACACCCTAAGCCCAGTTAGAGGGCGCTTGGGACCAGTCGTGGTGATGGTGATTAATTTCTTAGGAAAAGGATGGAGGAAAGTAGACAATTAGGAAACAGTTAAGTTTGTAATCTCAGAGAAAGGGAGAGACAGAGACAGACACACACCCACAGACAGAGAGCGAGCGAAGAACGCCAAGCATGAGACAACAAAAACATGACCAAAATCAGATTTGGGAAACTGAAAAAAATATAGGATTACAGCATTCAGCTTAGCAGTTACTGAGGTATAAAAAAAAAAATAAAAAAATTACCACATGCACAGCATGGCTTAAAATACTTATTGCCATCAACAGTCTGTGACGGATGCCGGCTTCTTACTGCTATACGTACATTAGATTGGTCATCGCCTCTTAATCTCCTTTTGCTCAGACCCATCCATTTTTTGCTGCTCCAGCATCTGTGCCCTTTATGCTTTTTTTCTGTATAGTTACCCACAATACTCTGGATAAATTAATGTCATGACCTCGCTATGGCTATCAGAAAGAAAAAAAAAGTCCACTATTTTAATAATTGAACGTGCGCATACAGCAAACTGCCTACTGATAGCCCAGCTTTGTGGACTGCCTCCAAAAGCAGCCTTTTCTAGCTCTGCGAATCAGAGACAACAGATGCAAATACTGGCCACAGAGCCCCGGCTCTCTGCCTTGCCTTTTTTTTTTTTTTTTTTAAAACCCATCCTTTTCAGTCTGTGCCATTTCATTTTCCCTGTGCCTCTCCCCTCAATGGTTAAAAACATTAGCCTGATGAAATTAGAAGCTTCTGAATAAAAGGATGAGGATAAGTGAAAATTATAAATGGTTGCAGATTCTGGAAATTTATAACCAGACGGTGAGTAGGGAAGAGTACCCAGGTTCAAGTGCTGAGCCTCACTCGGGAGCACCTCTGGGGCCAATGGGACTGCAGACTAGATTAAATCAATAGTCGTCTGAAACGAGATGTCGTAATCAATCAGCTCAATTACCACTGTCATAGATCTGGGCTTAAGGTCTTTCCTGATTCCACTCTTCTAATCATTAACCCTTATACATCCTCATAATAGGAACTCACACTTGCTCTGCTGCCCTATCTTCAGACCATCAGAGTTTAGCTTCGCGTTTTCTCCTCTTTTTTCCTTTCCCTGTTTAAATAATATAAGAGTGGGTCAGCAAGAAATGTTTTAAATGTGAATATGGTGAGATTAGATGCACTCCTTTAAGTGTATCTATTATATATGTGCTGCTGTGCACTTATATATTATTATTATGCCTCCGGGAGTGGCTGGGTGGATCAAAGACTGCTGTTTAATTAACATTCAACTCAGCTGTTTCCTTGGAGATTAAAAATAGAAGACTAGTTGAATTAAACTGAAGCTGTTCACTCCTTTCACTAATCCAATACTACAGAACCCTCCTCCCCTCAACCTAGTTAGAAACAACTCATTTCTGGTTAATCAGCCACCAGGAAAATCCATTTTCAGTTTGAAGGTAAGTGTGAAAAAGTTGGAAAGACAGTTTTTGTGTGCATGTCTGAATTTCACAGAATTGCCCATCATTTACATTTTGCATCCACAGTACAGTAAATCCTCATGCAATGCAAGGAGAAAAGAACCATCAGCTTGACTATGAGCAGAACCACTTTAAATTCTTGCCTGTAATTATTATTTGCTGTATGAAGATTAAATGTCAACCATTACACTTTTTTTATTATTATTCCTGTGCAGGAAAAGATCTAAGAGCTTTTCATAAAAATGCTCCAGCAATTCTCACATATCCGTCTCTCATTTTCTCAGGAGAAAAAAAAAATCCAGGTAGCAGGTATCCAGAATTTGGGTCGCTTAAGTCTGATTTATTCTGTTAGACTTAAATAACAATAGTGAAAGAAAACCCTGGTACATTTACACTTACATCATTGCCTGTAGACACTGCCTCTGTTTCCAAGCAGAACCACACCTTTTTTAACCATAGATCTGCTTCTCATCTGGGCAGACCGACTGCACAGCCCCAGACTGGGCAGCATTGAGAATACCAAATAGCAAGGATATTTTGGGGAGAAATTTGTGCTCCTAGAGATGCTGGCAGTGGGTATGGGACAGGGTCAGCAAACGGGGGTCTCATGGCAGAGGCAAAGGCTGGGGTTGCAGGTCTGTCTGGGCAGGGGCCCATGCTTCCAAAACAGGTTATAATTGGAGATCGATTGCTGGATTTAATAACTCGCTGTTTTCATTAGTAGAAATACAAAAAATTGGTCTCGAAAATTATTCAGCTGCTAGCATAGGTGCTTTTTAACAGGCTTATACCTCAGCCAGGAACAGCTTGGTTGCAGTCACTGACCTCTCACAGATGGAAAAAAAATGACCTCAGCTTTGTCTCTTTTCTGGGAAAGCTTTAGCTGGCAAGGCAATGAGAAACAAAAAGAATCTTAATTTTGTCCTTTAGTAATGCTAAATGAATGCACTGCATCAGACACCACCTTAAACTGGCTGAAGGGCACTGCTCAGTTTTGCAGGCAGCAGCTCAGAGTGTGAGCATCATCCACAAGGGGACAGCATCCACATCCACACTGGAAAGATGCAGTTTGTGTCTGTAAGGAATAGAAAGGGGGGCAGCCATTGCCGAAAGCACCCAAAAAAAAAAAAAAAAAAAAAAAAAAAAGAAAAATGGAGACACTTCCTGGATTATTATTTCTGGATAGAGAGGGAGAAGAGGTGAGTCTGGACATGCATGTCAGATATCAGAACCTGATCAAATACAGGATGAGCCTTTTGTTTCTTAAACAGAAAAAGTGAGGCAATTTGTAATATAAAACACAAACTTTGTGTGACAGATAAGGACTCTCTGGAATAACAGATAGTAATGTGGAGAGAATGTGATGAAAAGAATTAGATACCATTGGAGCAAAATCAGAACATATCTAACAGGAAGAGAGAAATGCACTAATAACAAATGTTATTCTGATTTTACAGTTCTCATCTTCATATCCTCAGTGTGCTTGAACTAGGACATAACACATTCATCCCTTTCCTTCTTCTAGAAGAAAAAGTTTCTTAAGGACAGTGCACATAGAAAGAATATTAATTAAAAAAAAGATTCTCTTAATGTAGCATTTAAATGACTTAGAAGAGTAACACTGTTAGACCTGTGCCTAGTTGGAAAGACCTACACCACAGCTCTGTATGACTGTCCCTAACACCTTCTCACCTCACTGATGAATAGCAAGGGGATAAAGACTTCAGAAAATTCCCACAGCTATCTAGTCCCAGATTTGCCATAAAAAAAATCTACCCTTCTATTTTCTTGTTTAGAAATGCTACATCCAGAATTCATCTTTTAAATTAGTAAGAATGCCTTTTTTAACTTAGCTGAAATTCCCACCTGATCATGAAGTATTGAATATATATATAGCTACACAATCTATTACAGAAAGGAAATCACAGAAATAAAATTACAGAGAAACAGCAATATCCTTCTCTTCCTACGCAAGCTCCATCTTCCTCAAGGAATGCTATTATACAATCTCCTTGCTGACTTGTCAATTTACCTGCCCTTTATTAAAACACAGACATATGACAGCAGAAATTATTGCAGTTTGAATTACTTTTTGTGTGAATTCTATTCAGTAGACCTTGATTTTACAGACACTTTCAATTAAAAAAGTAGTTATTTGTGAAAACAAACCACTGTGATATGCATACTCTTTTGACCTGTGTTTCCTTGAGCTGTGAGAGCATGAAGAATGAATGAATTAGCTTTTCTATTTATGAACACTTTTTATACTTACTTCACTAATTGCTTTGTGTTACTACTTAATACAGCATCACCACAATGTGAAGAAAGGAAGGGTCTGGTACTAAAATGAAATTCCTACTGTTAAAAAACTTGGTTTTGCCTAAACAGCTGGGTCTGCATTTCTAGTCTGTTCAATAAGAAAGACGTAAAGTGCCAAGCACTATTTTAAAAATCCCGCTTTCAAAATTTTCCAGTATGATATTTTTACTGCTTTCTGACCTGTAGGTATACCTGTAGGTATACACACACATACATATATAATTGATAAAAATACAGGGTTACATAGAACTAGATCACCAAAAAATGCAGAAGTCACCCCTCCATGCTGGTTACACACTATTGTTGCAATCACAGGGCAATACAAGTCCCTTGCCTCTGAAATGACCTGAGACATTTCTCTGAGCTTTGATTTAGGGGTGTGTATTTGCCACATAAAAATCCAAGTTTGTAAAAGGAAATTAAGGGTATTTGATACATTCTGCAAATACTACGAGAATGTACAGAGTTCTGCTGTAGGACAAAACACTCCTGTTTTCTGAACAATGCGATCTGAAGATAAATATTTGTGAGAAACATTCAGACACAACATTTCTACAACCTGGTTTTTAGAGGCTGCAAAAGCAGTCTGGGGAAAAGCAAAGCATTTTAAGAAGAAAATACAAAATAGGTTCAATGCCTGCAGAACCAGAATATTTTAATTTTTCTAGACAGTGAAGGTTAAAGCTATCCTGCATTCTCATAGTTCTCTCTCTCCTTTCAATCAATCTCATTGATTTTTTTTAAAGGTCAGAGGCTATACCTTCATTGATCAAAGAAACAGCCTGACACAGCGAAAGAGTCTGCCAATTCCAGACAGATCAATCACACCTTTGTCTGCTTTTGATACATTATGGTTATTTATTCTGCATCACCACGACTTTCTGTCGCATGGCTCCTAATGTAATAATGCTGCTCGGGGACAACAATAAAAGAAAAGGGGGGAGGGGAAATATTCTATTTAAAATATTTTAAGCCTCTCTCTGGTATTTCTGAGGGTGGCTTATGATGGAACTCGGCCAACTTGTTTGATTTCATTTTTGCCTTGGAACTCCTGTTCTGGTATTTAGCTCTCCTCGGTCAGCGCTTTATAGGATTTTAAAAAGGCAATCTTTTGAAAACAACTTGTGCAAACTGTTTTTTAAAAAGTAATTAGATCTTGATAGGACAACAGTTATGATCTAATCACAACCATGATTTTCCACGTTTATGCACCATTTTAGAAATGTTTTAATAAATAGGATGTAACTGATACTCGGCTACATCTACAGGCTGCTTTATGGCTGTAAAAGGAAACTAATGGTCAGCCTAAAATAATTACTGGGAAATATTGCTGAATAAACAGATATAAGTGCTGAAAAGCTCCTGGCTTTGCAAGCTATTATGCTGAAAGCCAGCTAAATCTTTAAAAAATGCACTATGTGCTCACTGTCTGCCATGACTGAAAGTTCTGTGCTATTATTTTGCTCTCCACAGCTTCTGCAAGAAGCCTTCAAAACTCCTGTTGGTCTAATATCAAATCTTTTCTTCACATTTGGTAGTCTATCACTTCACTAGCAGTTTCACTACTTAAGGAAAATCTCTTGTGGGTCTTGGGATATTGGTTATAAGTAAAAGCAGTAATATACACTTTTAAAAGTGAAATTGTAGCCTAAGAGAAGCCAGTGGCAAAATGCCCAGTGCCTTCAGTGGAGCTGGGATTTCATGGGAAGATGTTACATCTCAACTCCTTCAACCCAAGCTACCTGCAGCAGAAAAGGCAGTTTGCAAGATTTCAAAGGAGTCTAATCATATAAAGATTTAAAAACACCAACACATTCCTTATTAAAATAGCTAACAGAGCTGTGATGGGCTTTATGCACCACTCAGTCTTATGAAGAAAGATGGAACTGCCCAGTAAAATTAAGCATGTAAATCTTTGCAGAATCAGGAAATCAGGTAATAAGACATAATCACCGTAGTTAGAGCATTAAAATAAGATATGCGATAATCCAAACACTTGGCATTAGTTTCTGATTTCATTGTGCCTGCTCTGTAAATTATTGTGCACCCAATTTACAATTACATCAGCACTATTATGTAGAGCAAAAGGTAAGTGGTATACAAAGCTGAAATATTAAACCCATTAAAAAGTTATGAGTTTGACAGAGTCCCTACATGTATTTGTGTTCATGCCAAGAAATGCATTTGAAAACCTTTAACGAAAGGAAACTGCCTTCCAGTGATAAACTGCAATGCCTACAAGACATTGCTAAAATGCTACTGCCACTCTCAAAGGCCAAGAGACCTTAAAAATGGTTGCTGGCTGACAGCATTATACAAAAACATACAGTTTCTTCTGTAAAGAAATAAAGCTGAATGCACAACATTTCAGACAAGTTTTGAATAAGTCTATTTGTCCAGCTTACTTTGCAAAGACTCTGAAGAAAACAGCACCATAAACACTTTCAGTCCCCACACAAGGGCTAAACAAAGAGTTCTCTTTCTAGCCATTTAATCCAGTAATTTATTTTTTCAACCATCACATAAATCGAAACACAGCTGTAACCAATGACTTGCAGATCCAGTTCCCTGCCAGCTGGATCCTGTTCTGCTGAAGCAGCAAGATTTTTACATTGTTCACTTCTGTACATCTGGAGAAATCATTTAGGTTCAAAGGTGACTAGAAAAGCTCTTTAAATAAACTCAACCAACAGTGAAGAGAGGCTTATGTATCTACAAAAGCTCCATTTTAAAAGTTTTTCTTCAAATTAGTGCACAGACCAGTTTGCTTCTTTAACTATTTTGATTATGACATTTTAATTGAATTCTACACTCAAATATGTATTTTGATAACAAAGAAATATTTAGTATTTCCCATGAATTTTCAAACACTGTCAATACTCAAAAGTGATCACAGTCAATAGTGTGTATACTTATCACATTTAAAGGAATGACCAGACAAAGAGCAATGTAGTGTAAAAAAATATACCTCAATTAATGCATCTTAGCTGCTGCCTGAAATGCATCTCGACTTTAAATTAAAAAGAAAACAAGCAACAAGAAATCATATACTGCACTTGGATATGCTGAACCTGAAATCTCTTTGAAGTTAGTCCTTAAAATAGCCTTACTTCAAAAACTCTGCCTCATCCATACTGCATGAGTCTGCAGGTTAAATAACAGAAATGTCCCTGACATTTTAAACTGCACACAGCAAATTGATTACAATGCAGCATTTCTTTTACAAAAGCAATCACGGAGCAAACCAGCTGAATCTTGCAGAAGTAAATAACGATGAATATTAAAGGATCATATCATCTGTATCTTTGATTACTTATCAGACAAAACAAGCACTCAAACACACTGACAATGGAAGGGGTTTGTATCTAGCCCAGGCCCCACTATCAGAAACATTTGCAACACTCAAAGTTCTAATGATAGATCTTATTTAAAAATTTGTAAGCACGTGCTCTCAATTACAAATTCAATTAAATTTTCTCTCTGAAAGCAGGTAAGCAAGACACATCCAGAACATGCCCCAGTTGCTCAGCTAAAGATGTAGTTGCTGTCCTGCACATTATTAAAAGGCATTTCAAAATTCAGTTACGCTTCACTACTGTAATTGCTTCTTTTCCTCTTTTAGTACTTACTGTAACAGCTGCTTTGAAACAATTCTGATAAAAGTATCCTTTCTGCTTGCCTCTCTGGCCACATCTCTGCACTGCTCCACGTTATTGCCAGTTATCCCTCCTCACAGATTAACTGAGAAACTACCTCACCTTCAGCTCTTGCTTCTCCTTGTCAACTCTTGCCTGCACTCATAATTATAGGAATGCTATCTGTGCTCTGTTGTGAAAATAGGAGCATTAAAAAAAATAAAGAAGGAAAATATGTATTTAAAAGCCAGATAAACCAGATAAATCACCTGCATAAATTAACATGCACAACTCATAACCAGGTAATTACCACATCACTCTAGGGCAAACTTCAGAGTATTTAGACATGCATTTCTGTCCACTAACATGTATAGATTCACATAAACATTCTAAAATTAAAAGTATCTAGTTTTTAGTTAATTACTATCTTTCTGGAAAGCTTTATCCCTTCAGTTCCTAATGTGTATTTACCTGTAACTGTGCCTAAGTTTTTGCATGATAGCCAATGCAAGTGTCACAAAAGGAAGTGAATTTTGTCAGAACAGAAGCCATCAGTAAGTAAAGTAAAGCTCTGCAGGGCTTGCCATGATCAACTTTGCCAAAATCCTCAGCACGATTTAACAGCATAAACTGCATTTACCACCCATTTCTTTTGTTTCACCACCAGTAGCCCTCTGTAGTTCAGATTCTGTTTTGTCAAAACTATTTGACTCAATAGGCAAATGGATAATAAATCTCTATGAAGATTTATTATCCAGTTCAGGTATCATCTATGGTCCATGATGTGAGATTGCCTGTTTCCTGCCTGCCTGCCTAGGGTTTCAGGTAAGTTAGATTTGGGTAACTTAAAGTCACAATCTGAAATACACCCTTTGGAGGCCTGTGACAGTCTAGGAAAAGTAAAGTAGCCTGGAGGGAAGTGTTTCCTATGTTTTTTAGCTGCCTTTGGGTACTTAAAAGATCTCTCTTAACTCTCTCACATTGTAGTTGGCAGTAAAGATGGTATTCTGATTTATCTAGGAATATAACTTCCATGGCAGATCCTGAGACAAAGACTTTGGAGGTTTCAATATATATCTGGTTTAAAACCTAAGCTCTGCTGAAAGAATCTCCCAACTGGAAATACAACTCACCACACTAGGAAGACCGAATCAGAGATTCTGATATCCCAAAGGCCAATTTCAGAATGTGCTAAGCCAGATATTCCAATTATCTGCATTTTTGTTTGGCAAATGTTATGGGTGCTCCTACTTAAGGATTTGGATAATTATGCTTTTCTTCTATAAGGCATTTTCTTATGCCAGTTCACATTGTAGAGAGTACTTTATGTAACCTGTCCACTGGGTGTTTGTGGCAGGGATGAACATCTTACAAACCCTGGAGTGCCAGACTTCACATACATCTCCTGTGTAAAAGACAGAACTTGACTGAATGGGGGGACAGAACCTGCTGCCATTTAAAGATGAGTGATTGTCAACATCCCTCATGCAAGGTAGCAAAGCCTATTTGCCAATTCCCAGTGAGTGTGCAGACCAAAACCTGTAGCATAAATCAGGACATCTGCCAGAATGGTGGTCCTTTCTGCTCTCCCTCCTGAGCTGGGTCATTTGTTCCTCCACCTTGTTTGTGCTGATATTTGTCTCTCACAGCTGCATCCTAAAGAAGTTTAGGGAACTGCCCCAAAAAGCAAACCAGAAGAAATACAAGATTAGTTTGCAGCAGGATCAATCCTTTATCTGGCTAGTCTAAGAGTCATATAAACTAAGTGCCAGCACAAAAAGCCAGGGAGAAATGAATGCCACTAGCAAGAGGATGGAGTTCTTTCAGTGGCAACCTGAACTTAGGCAGAATATATGTGGCCTTGCACCTAGTTGGAACCAGGAGCTGTATGAACCTGAGCTTCAAGTCAACTCCTTAGGACACTAAAAGTCCCAATATTCTGACTATGAAGTAGTGTTGCTATGCTCCCTGGTATCCATGTTGAGCCCTGCAACACAAAAGTAAAAATACTTGCTGATGCAAAGGTATGAGACTGTTTTACAGCCAGAGAGAAATCAGAAATTACAGCCAGGGGATAAAAGACTAGACACCCCAGGAAGTATCATGTAGAAGGGCTGTTCAAGGTGGTCAGAATAGTAAATGAGATATTAGCAACAGTCAAGCAATACATCAAGGCTGTAAATAACTGTGAAATCAAGTATTAACAGTAATCATACAACACACAGAGGCGGTGCTCAGAGATTCCAGTACACTTGAAATGCTAATTACAGTAGAGCTAAGGGTAGTTGTGACAACAGACTTGAGCCAAAAATTACATCTCTAATTTTCAGACACTATGAAGAAATGTATTTGAACTTTGCCAAAACAGCCTGAAATATACAATATACATATAATTACTTGTACAGTCTTCTCCTTGCATGTATCTCATGCCACTTATCCTATTTAAAACAGTGTTCTCAGTCAATTATTTACAAAGATAAAATGGACAGGCTTAGGGTTTTCATAAAGTCCATTAGAGCCACAAAGCATACAGAGAGAAAATCAATAAATTGTATGTTATCTGCACATAGCATTCAGCATTTCCCTGCCTTTAATTTTGGGGGAGGGGAAGGGATAAATAACATGCCTATTACTGATGTAGTCAGCTCACTCTACACTGGATTTTGATCCACACACCACAAGGCAAACATATGCCTTTTCCCTCACAAATAAAGTGCCATCAGTCACCGCGCCCGTGTTTGTAAATCTTTTCTGAGATGCTGTGTTCTCACACGTGCAATCTGAGAGCAACAACATAAGACAAAACATATCATTGTGAAACATATCACATCCAGGACTTATGAAAAGGAGGGGGAAAGAAAAAAAAAAGGAGGTGGAATGGCACAATCCACAGCTAGGTTTACGTTGTGCCCTGAATTCCTAAGCAGAGCATCTCGGCACAACGAGTGAGCATTTCAGCCCCCAAAGGCCCATGCCTCTGCAGGGATCAGAGCATTTGCAAGTGCTTGGGGATTCCATGTGACGTGAGCGTGTGACAGACTCTGCCTGGGAACCCACCAGCTGGCTGGAAGAGACCAGCAACATGTGCCACCAGGCAGCTTAAAGAATTATTGCACAGACAGAAAATAAACTTCCCATGTCCATGCTCATTTGCCTTTAAAAACAGCCCCCAAAACATAACTACTTTTGTCATAAAGTAAATTTGACCTGAAATGTTGGCTCGAGCATTTCAATTGCACATCCTCAAAAGAATATGTTCTTGAGTATAATCTTAGGGAGATGTAGGCATCAGAGAATACTTTTCTATCTTTTCTTCATTTTTGATTATTAGGCCACAATGGCACCTTGAGTTCCCTTTGTGAAATCTATCTGTACAAAGTTTTGCCTTCCCAGGATCCAAAACTGCAGTTTGGGACAGCAACACAAGGGCATTGAGCAAATTCTTCTTAATACACCAGATTTCTCCATTTTCTCTTTATTCAAAGGGCAGAAAGCTGTGCTACACTTTGAAAACACATGCTTCCATGCTAGCAGGAGAGATGCCTGAAGGATAACCAGCAATGGGAAGAATGTAACTCTCAATCCCTTATAAAAATGGCCATAATGGGTTAAATCCAAGAGCCTTCTTGCTCAGCATCCTGTCTTCAACACTGCATATAAATAGATGCCAAAGGTCTTCCTTTGAATCAGACAAGCACAGAGGAGCCTTCTAACAAAAGAGTGTGAGGTAAGGAAAAGGAGCAGGTTTGTATATTATTAAGAGAGACTCCAAGTGGGAAGAATGAAATATCACAGAATTTTGTAGTCACATTTCTTCAGGAACTGAAGGGTGGCAGAGGGTACACGGGACAGGGAGGGGGATAAAATGCTGTTCTCTGAAACTCACTAAAACTTCCCTGTTCCCAGCTCCTCTCTGTTTTCTGTGGATATCATTACAGGGATTTCAAAGCCTCTCTGCAATTCTTTCATAAAGGTCAAATTCCACACTCTGTTCAATATGAGCAGTGGTAACTGCACTGCCTTTGACCATCAGCTCTCTGGAGCAAGGAATCTGTTGTTACCAAAACAGGAGCTGCTTCATACAGTCAGACCCCAGAGTCTGATGAGTGTAGCTACCCAGATGACAAAGAAAACAAAAGCCAAACAAAAGCCAACAAAACTCAACAACAGCAACTAACCAAGAGAAATTATGTTTAATAATTACTTTGGGTTTTTTTTCTCTCTATCCAGAGATCCCTTGGAATCCATCATGGGAGCTTTGCAAAAAAAGTAAAGTTATAAATACACTCCTAATGACAAGATCACATATTTCAACTACATCTGGGAAGTTCAGAAAGCCACTTTGAAGATACTGTCTCTAGGTGAGTGTGAAAACATAGCTAAAAGCTATTGTGCCCTTAATGTCATCAAATAAACAACTGACAAGTTTAAAGAGAGATATTCCACTAGTAAAATATACATGATGTTAAGTAAATATATGTTACATTTCTGAAGCATAGAAGTTCTTCATAAAGCCTGGAGCCAACAACTGAGAGTCTTACAGTCTGAGTTCTTACATGCTTCCTTTATTAGACAGAAACATTATAGCTCTGGACAGGGTACAGACACCAAAAGCATAGCTGCTTGAAAAATTAATTACCAAAATTTTCTGTGGATTTTAGTTAGGTAACTGCAGCCTTTCTGAGCTGAAAACAAAAACCTGTAATCTAGCCAAATGTCTAAGTCCCCAGATTTATGAAGTGGTTCAATGCAATGCAGAAGTGGCAGGCTGCTCTCCTAAATCCACCTGCAAGAGAAGTGTCACATGATCTTTTTTCATAGAAAAGTGGCCCTCTAAAGCCTTGATGATATCAGAGTTCTTTAAAAGCAAGTTGAAGCACAGTATTTTTTCAGACTGCCTTTACACTTGCTTCATTCTTAAAATTCAGCAATAAATCAACAGGCATTCTCATTATTCAGTGAGGAACATCAGAAAGCATGAGGCAAACAATACATGAGGACAGGTTTATAACTTCTACCTCTCCATAAATTCTTACAGAATTCAGTTGTTTAAAATTTTCTTCTTCACTCCTGTCACTGCTTTAGCTAGTGAACTCATAGCAGCAGCTTTTAATTTTAAATACGAGACATTCACACCTCAATAAATGTGCAACAAATTACACTACATCAGCACACAGTTTTCCTTTATTCACAGCAAAAACTGCTTCTCAAACTGTCTTAGGACTCATACTCTTCTATTCACAGATTTTTTTGGGTAAAGACACACCAAAAATATTCTGTTCATTATACATCTAAATTATTAATATTTTCCTATCATTTTTGGTAAAAGAAAAATAAATTATCTTGCATTCCTTTGAAACCAACATCCATCTGAAGGAAAAAATCTGACCCAAATGAAACACTATCAAACTATACTCCCTATTCATTCATTTGAACTTTTGGTATGAATATTAGTGCTCATGATTGTGGACTTCTCTCACTCTTAAGTTCCTCCAGGTTGTATTCTGCTCTTAAGAGACAAAATTTATTTTACTTATTGTCTAATATGAATATAGGAATTTTCTTTTGATTTGTAGGAGTTTCAAATTTGATACTGTTAGGTATGGGAGTGAAATCCACAGAATCTATGTAACATTTCAGCTTATGACCCAAAGGGTTAAAATAAACTTGATGGAACAATAACTTTCCTTTCACAGACCAAATTTTCACTTAAAAATAAACCACGTAAAGTCATCTCAAGCAAAGGGATCTCAAGAAAAGGGTTTTTCCATATAAACCCAGTCAAGTAATTTATTAAGATCACCTGACCCCTCTGCTGCAGGACTACAGTCAGAATTTACCCAAATTGGCATTGAACTGCAAGCATGCACTACACATTTTCCTATATGAACTTTCTCCACTGATGTAACCTACATGCAAACAAAGTGTAGGAGAATATTTCTCATTTACCATTGCTACTGGGGTTCAGCCAAAATGAGCTGAAAATGAGATGTACCAGTCAAATGAATTTTTATTAGCTCCTCCCATTCTTGCCATCCTGCTATCAGAAACACTTTGATAATGTGGAAAGATTTCAGGAAAAATAATAAGAAAAAGGTTTTTTGTTAGGCCAACATAGTCTGGAGAACTATCAAGAGAGGTGAATATTTTAAGCCCTCTCACAACAGCCTACAAGCATTTTTCAGGCAACATCTCCACAGAAAAAGTGCAGAGTTTTTCCATAAAGAGTCCTATGTAGAACTTAAATAGAAATAAGAATTTCCATTTGTGTAAGAAGGAATTATGCTTTACCATGAAACACTACTTCAAGATAATGGCTAACATGTACAAAACTAACTTACATTCAACACAAGCAGGGACTAGTCCTTCACTGGCTCAGAAAGCAACATGGATCACTTGTAGCTTTAGCTCTTATGGGCTTTCATACAAAAATAAGGAAGTCAAAGAGTGACATCAGTGGTGAGAATCAATAGACAGGAGGCACCTCAGAGTATGGCAGCAGTTCAAGGTTTCATCTGCCTTGATAGGGACTGAAAGAAGATCACAACAGCAATACCCCAGTGAGAATTCTTCAACTTGTCCTACAGAATTGAGGTTTTTATGGGAATATGAAAATATTGTAAACTGTAGAAGAGAACAGGAAGTAGTTACAGATTAGGAGGATTATTCAATGACAGAAGAATGATGGAACCTTCTGATATTGAAAAAAATATTTAGCAATTAGAAGAATTTACAAGTATATAAAATAACATAGGACAAGAAAAAACTACCAGAAAGAGGAAAAGAATAGAGTGGTGTATGGATTTGCCTTAGAGTTAACTGCAACTATTAAAATACTTCAATTAATTTCTTTGGTTTGGGATTTTTCTGAGATTCTTTGCTGCAATTGTGATATGGAACAACCTGTCAAAGTATGAGACAGCATTGTAACCACAGGTAAAATCTGGACCTTTTCTTTATGCTGAACAGTCAGTATATGTCAGAATCCTCAACTCCTATGAAGTTCAAACCAATTTAGTAAAAGAGGATAGAATCACAGCATCAGAGAATCATCTAGGTTGTGAAAGACCTTTAAGATCACCAGGTCCAACTGTTAATGCAGCACTGCCAAGTCCACCACTAAACCAGGTCCTTCAGTGCCACATCTTGTAAATACCTCCAGGAACAGTGACTCAACCACTTCCCTGGGCAGCATCCAACCTCCTGCCTCTGCCCCTGTGAAATCTTTGACACCAGGAGTTCCATCAGGGGAATGAATCATGCCACCTTAATGAGCACCTTTTAATGGATTTCTGCAAATCCTCTCTTTTCCAAATATTTTAAAAAGCACTTGTTGTAGCAAATGCACAACAAACTTTTTCTCCTTGCAATCTATTTTAAACAGTTCTGTACCTAATACTAAAAAAAAGAGGATGCTCATTTTACTTTTTCCTTCCTCTCCTCCCACGTGTTCTACTTGGAGGTACACTGTGTAAAGATCCCTGCTGTGGGTGTGGGACTGTCCATGGTAACACTGGCACGATTCTTTTACTACCCTGTAGTTAATTTTTTATAGCATATGAGATTTGCTATTAACCTTACCTTTGGACTGGAGAGAGACACATGTAGCCCAGCAGATGCAGAGGATGCAGTTGGGCTAATTACAGGGATAACTCTGTAAACCTTAACTGTGCTAAGTAATAAGTAAAATGCAAGCAAGGAACAGGGACTGTCCAGAGAAATTCCTCAGCTCTTTCAACAGTGGCAAAGACAGGGTAAATCTTGCCCCACAGAGGGAACAGCGAGACAGAAGGGCTCAATTAAGACCTTCACTGACATCTCCCCTCTCTGGATTTCTGAGAAAGAAGAGTCTCTATGGGATGCTTAGCACCCTGTAATGGCTGATGCTAAAAGCACTTTTATCTTGTCTAAATTGCCTTCCCAAATGTAAGCACCTACAAGTTTGGGACTTTCTTGCATTGACTAGCATTTAGTTATTTATTTAGTGAAAAAAATGTGATATTTCTGCCTACATAAAATTTGTGTCTCCTCACTTTTGCCAAATCTTCACTCATTCTACTTTAAAAAGAGGTACAACATATTTATTAAAAAATAGGTTGTTGTCTTCCTCTTGTTGCTTATTTTTTTCTATCACAGCAGTCAGAATAAGAGCTGATGCTGCATTATATGCTATCAGCTGCACTGGATGTAGTTTATTGCACAGACAGGATCATGTTGCCATTGATTCTTGTTTTATGGTGAAAGGATCCTTTTATTTGGAGAATTTAAAAGGGGAGGGGAAAGGTTGATGAAACATTGAGATCACGGGTTTTATTGAGCTGTCCACAATGACTTGATCTCTTTTTCTGGTATTTCTAAATTAATTTAGAACCCAAGAGAGGTCATAAATAGTTCAAATTACTTCTTTCAATGCCTGCTAGCTTTCATACTGCTGATTTTTTTTTTGACATCATGTCATCTACTGCTGTAGGTCTCAGGGCTCCCTTTTGAAGTTCCCCACATAGTGTGTTTTGGATTTGAGTAACCCAGCTAATTGTGACATTTGCAGGTGCTGCCATCTCATTGCCTTTCTTTCCATTATTTCCATGTATTAAATAACAAAAATTATAACATGAAGCAGTGTAGCAGCCCTCTCTAATCTTTCAGTCATAGACAGGAGGAATATATATTTTACTATAGACTTTGTCATCCAGCCATTTTCACCTCATGATGAGGATTTTCCTCTCCCCCAGTGACTACTCAGCTTCCTTAACAGCTGCTCCTCTGGAGAAAATTTTTGAAGTCCAAATATTATCTTGACTGATTAATTTTTCCCTTCTTTTCTAATAATTGGTTTAAAAAAAAAAAAAAGGCAAAAATAAAAAAGCTAATAGAATAGTGAAACATTAATATATTTTCCAAAAAAAGACCTAGTAACTATGATATTAGCATTTCACTCTAAATAGAGCCTCCTCTAATTCCCAGTCTCTATTTCTTCCTATTGTGCAGCAATATACTCCACTAGGTTAATCTGTAACAGTTTTCTGGATACTTGTCACAGTATTATTCAATTCTTCAGTACTTAAGAGTCTTTACTCTTTGATTTGTCAATAGAGAAACTAAAATGTGACCACATATAAATAAGAAATGTTTATATACTTTATCACATTATTCCAAAAAGTACATTTCTTTAATGCAAGAAGGGAGAGGTATCATCACTTTCATAGACCAGAGAATCTGTGAGACCTCTTAATTACATTAGCATCCAAATATAACAAGCAAAGTCACTCAAATCAGAATAAAAATCCACATTTCTAGACACTTTTTGATCTTAACCTTTCTGAACTTCTACTTTTATAATCTCGAACTGAGAATTTAGCAGCTAAACCCTTTCCCTTTCAAGTGTCAAACATTACCCTCACAGCTGTGGGATTCTTAAAATTTATATCTGAATGTTGCAATTTGAGATTACTCAGGGTTTTTTACCACATCCTTTAAAGTGTTAAGATAACAATGCTCACATAAATACTTTAAATTTCACATTCCTAAGGCACAGAACATACTGTTCACACCTTGTGGCAAGTGGAAGTAAAATGGGTTTAATCCAGTTTTGAACCTCTTTTATCCTGGGCTGCTCTGTATCTCCTCACATAATTCAGTTGTCTCTTTGAGTCTGCTTGGGTCTGAGCAGGGAATGTTCAGCTGCCCATGAGCTCCAATAGTGATGGCTGAGGTTTGTCCAGCAGTGCCTGGCACACTCAGAGTCCCTGCAACCTCAGGGTTTGCCTGGAAAACAGTCTAAAGGTAATTTTCTTGCTTCCCTCCACAGCAGAGCTCTTCCCTAGATGGACCTGGAGCTCTTAGGGCTGTGTCTGGCAGGTCTAGTGGTCCTTTCCATAGAAAAAGGGCCATGGCACAGAGGATACAGAACAGGTGAAGTTAAATGCTGTTGGCAAGGGCATTTCTTCAGGTTCCTTAATGGAAAGTCAGTGCTGCAGATTATTTAAAGAAAAATGTTTGAACTTCCCATCACTGCTCACCCTAATTGTTCATATGCCATATTCCTCTCCTCTTAGACAATGAAGATCAACAAAGGCAATTTTAGTTTTATTTGTACAGCTACTTTTACTTGCAGCATCCACTGAGCTTCAGCACCTGAATTTCAATTGGTGTTGTTTATTTTAAACACCTTCATTACTGCAGTCTTTATATGTGCATATATTATGTAGCTTTCAATATTTATGACAATGAAATAGTCTTATTAAATGTGTGTTATTATTGAATACAAGAGATGCATTAATTTCAAGAAGAACTGTGGGGCAAGCTGTGTAATTACTACATCATAAAACACAATGTGAAAACATCACACTGATAGAGAAAACACATTCCAACGTGATACATAGCCTTCAAACTGTGAGATGGTGCTGTTTGACTCAGGACACAGGCACTAGACCTTTAATGTACTGCCCAGAAAGAACTTTCATAAATATGTGTTTTGGACAAGTCATCATTTTGGCAAACCAGAAGGCTCACAACCCTTGATCCCAACGCTGACAGTGACATCTAGCACAAACTCAGACAAACCATTAAACTGTCCTGAGCTCCTGCTTTTCACTGTGGGTATCATGTCACAAAAGGATGTCACACTCCTGGGTACATCCTGTTTTTAGAAGCTTTCAATGGAAAACTATTAAATAGACGTATATGAATGGAGAAAGACACAAGGACATTTGCTTTCAAAGCAAATCTGAATGTGTTCCAAAGTACAAATGCCCTTAAAGACTTCAGTGAGATTATCATGGAAGAGAAGGGACTTCTGAAAGATTGTGTATTAGCCTGTTTTTCTAACTATTCCCTAACACTTGATGAATGCAATTGCAATGTCTTATTCATGGGTGTGTATCTCTTAAAGGTACATCATATTTATTCTACTGAAAATTGTGAATACTTTGAATTTCTCAAAATGCTGTGGCTTGGAGCCCTGGTAACAAATGGATTTACTTTTTTCCATATACTGAAAGTAATATTTTTAAGTGGATGTCACTGAAGTGCTGTATATAAAGCTGGTTTACCTTTAGATAATATATTTTATCCCACCAAATATATAGATTAGCAAAAAGGCAGCAGTTCAGACAACTAGTTGGCAAGCATTATCTGGCGAACAATTATAAAGATGACTTACATTATGCTTTCCATTTTATATTTATTCCCTTTCCCTTCATGTTCTTTTGAATTACTTTGAACTGGTTATGTGCAGTTTCAATATTTATACTTCTTGAATTATGTTGTTCTGAAGATGATAAGACATATAAGTACAAGGACTTTTAGGATTACTGAGTCAAGTATCATGGGATAATATTCTTTGTCTAATAGATGATCATTCATGATTCATATCTCTTTTCCCCTTGACTACTCATACTGCTAGCAACAAGGTCCATTTCTCTTGGGTAACTTGTTGGGGTTTTTTTGTAAATACTTTTGTTTTTTCCATTTAACTTTTATTTAACATTAAATTGAACAATTATTTTATCCCTAAAAAAAACTTGAGATTATTAAGACTTCATTTGTACACTTTCTATACTTTCATTTTTTCCTCAATAATGCTCTTTACTCAGTCTTCACTTATCTATTTCCATAAAGCACACAACTATTGTCTGTCTGCATGCAACTGTTTCTTGACCTCTGGGGGAATTCCTACCTCCAGGTTTACTGAAAAGCTCTTAGTCTAAAGAAGGGACAAGAATTCACTGTGTTCCCTCAATCATTTATCATTTACCTTGTTCTTATTTAAGATAAATGAAGAAACTTTTATACAAACAAAATAATGAACTGGTGAAACTATATTCATAAAAGATTCATTCTGGAACAAACACAATGCATTTTATTAAGTAGCTTGAAATTCAGAAGAAACATGAAGATTCTAAAATTTAGTATAAATTACATGAATTTGCATCCCTGTAACCTCTTGGTTAGATCACTTACCACCATTAAAAAAAAAAAATAAATTAGGTTCTTTAACAAATCTTCAAGACCAAGGTTGTGGAAGATAAACAAAAACCCCAAACCAAACAAAAAACCAAACAACACAATATAACAACAACAAAAAACCCCAAACAATAAAAAAAAAAAAAACAAACCAAACAAACCCCCCCCCCATCTATATGTTAGGAAATGTTCTCGCTCCCTTACTTTTCACAGAGTTAGAACTCAATGTGCATGCTCTCATTAATGAACACTCCTAAGTATTGGTCAAATATATTTAAACACATTTGTTTCAATCCACACATTTAAAGTTTAAAGCAGCTTTAAAGCTTCTGAAGTCCTTTGTAGCTCTGAAGCCATACAGTAAGTAAGAACAAGTATTTTCAAATGCTACTGCACTTTAAAAAGTAGTGACATTTTCAGTATTTCCAATACCATGCTATGGACCCTACTGATAAAAGTGACTGGGACTGTATTAATTTGAAAATTTTAACATCAGCAAGGATTTTATTTATTTCTTCTGATAGTGAGGTTTTCTGGTTTTTAAGGTATTTGAAGGTATTATTGAGGATCTACTCTCATTCTAAAAGAAAAGCTGTGAGCGAAAAATTCCATAAATGAAAGCAATGTACTTAATACATTTTGAGAATTTGACTTTCTCAGAATTTCCTAATTTAATATATGTTAATTGAACTATAGACTTATATTACTAAACACTTTTCTTTATGCAAGAATCCTGTTTTCAAGTTCACTAGTTCTGAAATAAATCTTCACTCAAGACTTCACTCAGGGAGAAATTTACTATCAAGTCTTAAAAATGTAGCATCACATATGGGAAGCTGCATTGGAGATGCAGTATATAAAATGCACTGACAGAAAGCAACAGTAAATTCAGGCCTGACTGCTATATTGCAGCTCTATCAAATGGAGAGAAGAGAAACAACTGATGATGATCAGACAAGTTAGCAGAATCCTCTAATGAAACGTTAAAAACATTGTAAAATTACTATAATTTTCTCCAATAAGAAATTACAATCTGAAATCTGGTAAATTAGGATTGTCTTTTAGAAGACAATAATGTTTGGGTTTTTTTTCCCCCTCACAAAAGTGCCTATGAATATGATTCACTTCACTTTCTGTTATACTACCTTTTGTTTGAAACAAAAGCTTTGAAGATTAGGGCAAAGAACAAATCACCATTTCATAGCAAAACCATAGCAAAAGCCTGTTTTACTGGTTAGCCATTTCACTTAACAAGCAAATAACCTTGTAAGGCAAAACTCAAATTTGAAAAAACCTAATAATATTATTTCTTATCTCATACCATAAATATTTACATTTCCTCCTTTTATTACATAGAGAAATTAGTGTTCATGTATAGAATAGAGAGGCACAAATTCTCCTCAAAAAAAGCTTAAGCTTGCATGCAAATCTTCAAGCTATTTTGGATGCTGAGAAAGCTGATCTCCTTCACAGAAATAGCTCAATAGGTTAAGATCATGGTATCTCCCAATGAAGACCCTGCTGTTTTAACACATTCCATATTCTGCAGATGTTTTCACAGAACTGAAAATCTGGAAGCAGCTAAATTTACTTCAAGGAGATGGAAACTTATTATGACTCGACCAGTTTAGTGACATTTAGGGAATTAATGAGATATTCCATTAATTTGTGTCATGTGGAACTGCTATTACACTCTGAAAAGGACTAATAGACCATCATTCTGTGTCTGGAAGCGATCAGCAGTCAACAAACTTCATTCTCTTATATTTTATAGGGAAAGAAGTTCTGGACCCTCAACAACTCTTTAGTGCATGGTTTGAATCAGAAATATTGCTGCTTCTAGCACCACTGCACATACTGTTCTTATTCACACAAGTGTTTAACATTCTTGATTCTAACTAGGAATTTCCCTAAATTAAGTTTTGTGGTAACAGGCTGCAAATTAATTACAGTTCATATAAAAGCTGGGGTTATCTTATTCTTTTTGATTCAGGCTTTTGGGAGTTTTACATTTCTCATTTACGCAAATACTCCGAGCAGGCGCCAAGGGAAGGGCACACACATGAGTTAATTCTCCCTTGTGATGACACTGAGCAGTTAGAATATGGCCATGGTACAATCACATTTAGTGTTTGTTGTCTTAGACTGAACTGAAATAAGCAGCATCATTACTATGTTGCCTGTGTCAGTATTAATGAGAGTTATCTGGGTGTGTTTGCTCTGGATTTTCAGTTTATCTGTAGATTTATATTTTTGGGTTGCTAATTCTCAGTAGTGGGGGATAATTTTGAGATAGTTTCAATCTCTCTGAAATGTGTACTACACTCAGATACTACTTTTCATAGTTACTACCCTCCAAATTTATATATTATAATGGGGTTTTCTGCTTATAAAATAAATAGGAATTGACCAGAAATACAAAACTTATTCCTAGGAAGGAATATTGTGTTTATTTACAAATATGAAGCTTTGCCTGTAAATCTTTCCCTCTTCTAATGTTTCACAGTTACCTAGAGGGAGCAATATGGATGAAGCACAACGATGTGAAGCTACAACATCCTCGTGTCCTTTCCCCATATCTTTCAAGTTCCTTTTTTCTTACAGTTTCCTGAATTCCTGTGCCTACATGCCCAGAGCTCTCTAAGTTCCAATGAACAGTGACTGCAGTTCCATTCCTTGTAGCCTCTCTTATTCCATGTGCAGCTTCAATTTCCTTCCTTCCTTCTCTTACATCCTCTTACACTTTTTATCACATAATAATTCACCCTCCCTATTCCTTTCCTCCTCACATACAGATACACTGTGTCTCTTGCCTTTTTCATTCATTAGTTCAAGTGCAAAGGTTTGGTTTTGGAAAAGATAACAATGAATTATCATTGATTAACCTCTTCCTAGCTTGTCTCTGTTTGGAGCATTCATTTCTGAAATTTATGAATATTAATTTATAAATATTAAACAAATAAAGCTTGTCTTTATAAAATTACTGATAGATTTCAAAATCATATAATCGATTTTTTATGCTTTGCAATCTTTACTTTGAAAAATACAGGTACAGCATGAAAGTAAGTAGGAGAGTGTTGCAGGTTTTACACAATTTGTTCTGCATTTGGTAAATTTCTTACTAATGAATAAAAACATACATTTCCAGAAGTTATAAGTTACTTCTTTTCAGCAAAAGTTTTGCAAATATAATCTCCAAGATGTCCCCTTTAAAAGCCCATTATGCAAAATTCTAAAAATGAAATATTTAATTTACCTTTGAATAGATATTGAGTGTGAGAATTTGGGGGGAAAATATCCACAAGAGTCCAAAGAAAGGTTTTAGATAGTGGATTTTCCAATCTGCTATCTAAAAAGTTAAGTTTAACTAAGAATTTTCTTCCTTAAAATATTTTCACACTGCACCTGAGTGACTTGTTATTGAATCAGTTGAGTTCAAGTTCCATCAAAAAATTCCTTACCAAGCTGTTTTTGCAGACTTCCATTAAATCTCCGATGAAGCTCCTGAGTGCAAGTCCAAGTAAATTAAAGGCCCAATCAATAAAAATTGAAATCAGCCTTGCAAATCATGTTGCCTGCTAAGAACTGTCATTAAATTAGAGTCAAATCAAATTACACAATAGCAAACAACAGCCTCTCCTCAGGTATGAGGAGGATCCTTAACTCAGACCTCCTCTTGCCTGGAGATGAGCACAGCCCGACATCTCTCCGGACTCGCAGGTGAGGAGGGTTCCCTTGGTGAGGATTCCCACGTCCTTGGCTCCTGCTTGGGGAGCTGTGTGAGCCCAGCTCCGTGGCCTTGAGCCTTATCCGCTTTGGTATTTCCAGCAGCTCACACAGCTAATAAATCGTACATTCATCAGGCACACGGCGTGTTTGCTTCCACTGACCAACACTTGGACTTGTTTACCCGAAAAACCCCGAACTGACTCAATGCTTCACTCAAATTCTTCCTTTTGGGCACGACTCTGCGTGTCCCTGTCCTTGGCAGGGTGGTGACTGCAGCCCCTTCCAGTGAGAGCCACCCCTGCCCCAACAGCAGTGCCCTGGCAGGACGGTGCCTGCTGGTGCTAGGATGCAGGCAGCAGTGCCTGGCAGCATTCCCTGACAGCATTGCCCTAAAAAACAGGAGGCTGGGGACAGCACTGTCTCCCACGGCAGGCAACTCCTCCCACAGTGCAAGGCCAGGGGAGGAAAGGAGTCCTATGTCCCTTTTTAGATGCCTGGCTGGCAGCGACATGGATAGGAGTATCAGGTGTGCAGGCTGTGCCTGTTTTCTCTGGCTGCATTGTTTATATTGCCTTTCTTTACAACAGCCAGAGGAGAGAAATTAAGGTGCTATTGTCTCATAAAAGCTGCTAACAAAGTATTGGCACTCCATGCTTAAGTGTCTCACATACAGAAGCACAACCTAGAGGCAGCTCCAACCACTTTATATATTTAACATCCTGTCATTGGGTCAAAGAGCTGTAAAAATGGCCTTGCACCTGAGCTTTCTCTTTTAAAACTTGCCCAGATGCTGTAAATCAACAGGATGCTGACTCCTAAATGCCCAAGATATTTTGGGAAAAAAAGAAGGATAGCTTCAAAATATTGCACAAAGTATGAGTTAGGTTCTTAGACTCATCACTAAAATTTACATTTTGGTCATTCTGTTACAGCTGTAATTCAAAACCAAAATAATGATAAAAATGCATCTAAATTCTTCCTGTATCAGAAGATAAACCTTTAAGAGCAATAGGTTTTGCAATATTTAATAATAATCACTTGCAAAAATGCCTTTAGCACACAGGAATCACGTACTTCACAAGTCACATCCTGAGTAAATGCTGCCTAAAGACAAAAATACTTTCTCAAGCAAAAACCTCCCTAGCCAAAGTGCCAGCTGTGGTACCTCAGATGGACTCAAGCCTGCAGTCTCGTCTCCAAGTGTGTGTGGGCTGTAAACAGCAGAGGCTGGGAATTTTCAGACACTGCCTTCCTATCCAGGCAGTGATGAGACACAAGTGCAACACATGATTTAGGTGGTCTGAGCTTAGTTCTCCACCATACACAACATGGAAATATATATTTGGGCAGCAGAGCTGAAGAAATTAGAAGTGAATACAGTAGAATACATACTGTTGGAAAAATCTAGCCTAAGGATCAAAAGTTAACATTTGGACAAAAGAACATTACTTAGCATAGAGCTGAGTACATTGGTCCACTGCTCCCTGTCCCCCAGCTCACAAAGATGTCCTCTCACAGGGATGTCAGCCCCAGCAACAGCTCTCAAACAACTTAGCTCAACATAATATCAGTCCTACTTTATTAAAAACTCTACCCCTAAAAAAATTCTCCTCCCAATAAAAAGCTCAGCTAACACAGACAAATCTGTGGGTTCAAGGAACTTATGAATAAATCCCTTTCAGTTGCACAAATTAAGTGCACTTTGGCTTTTTGAAAAGGTGGAGATGGAAATATTCTCTGAAAGTGCAAGATTTGCTGGACAAGCTGTGATATGGAATAGCAGCCAATGATCCTCAGCCCAGGACACTTAAATACCAGTGGCACTTTCAAGCCATGCCTCTATCTCTTCTGATCACAGGGTACCATGGACTCTAATTCCTGGTCCAGACAAAACATCTTTCTTGTGTAACTTTCCAGGAAACCAGCCATTTACATGGATTTACCATGCTTCAAAGGCTATCCATAGTCTAAAGCAAAGTTCTTTCAAGCAACAGTGAAGTTATCATGGTCAAGTTCCCATCTGATGGTTTCTTCCTAACATGGGAAATTATCACATTTGTCTCAGCACACTAATTACAATGGCTGAGATGGAGAATTTTGGGATTGTGTTCTTTTGTTCATTTCAGTGTAGTTCCAAGCAAAAATCTCCAACAGTAAATATACATAAAGATACGTGTGATTGACAGTCACCTTTTCTTAGACATGCAAATCTGCTTTGATTTTACACTAACAACAAGGCTGAGTTTTTGTCAGGAAAAAGTGAGCCTTACATTACTGTTATTGTCCAGGGGCTTTGGAAAAATGAGAGTCACACAGAGTTTGAGCAAATTCAACTCCATGGTCCCAAGGCAAACCCACAAAGGTGATAGTAACAAACAGCTTTATTCTCATTCCCAAGCTGAGGAGTCATGACAGAAAAGACTCATGGAGAATATGTTTTGAGTAAACTTTGGTTTCTGCTAACCTTATAAACATTACAGTAATCCCATTCTTCTCTCCAGCCATCAGGGCACTCCCAATCCATCCCTGTTGCCAGTATATCTGCAATGTTCTACATCTATTGCCAGGATTATCATGCTGTCAGTAAATGAAAAATCAAACAAGGACCAGTGGAAAAATGTGTGGAGACCAAAAGTAAAAGGAAGGGATTTGTATTTCCCAGATAAACCGCAGATTAACCCAGATAAATCTCTCTCAACCATGGACATAAAGTTTAATTGGGGTGGCTCATAACATTTAGATAGAGACAGATAATATATGTATGTTAACCACATGCAAGAAAATAAAAGTGTGCACCACTCCCTTTTTTCCCAACCATGAAAGTGAAGCAGTACACAAGGCTGTTCTGACTCTTAGAAAAATGATTAATTTCTGTTCTGTATTTGTGACCTCCCAATGAGGCTCTTGGTGCAATGGTTGGTGCATATCAGTGCCAGTCTTACTCAAGCCAGACAAGTACCTTATCCAGAAAAGCCCCAAGTACAGGTATTTAGGGGGGAGATCTTTCCATTCAAAAGGAGGTGCAACAAAGCCCACACAGAGCAAAGGGATCCATGCCCATTTTGCTACAAGACCAAATACCATGCCAATCATATTTGTAAAAGAAGGGATAAGGAGAAAGGAATTCCTGAACATGAGGATGTCATTCTGGAAACAAAAAAAAGAGGGGTGATCTTTGAGTTTTTCCTCAGATTTTGAAAGCATTCTTGAAAAGACTTCATTAATGTGAGTCTTGCTCTTACTGTTTCTAGAAGTGGCATGAAAGAAGAGATGAAGGGAAAAAAACCCTAAATAATCCCAAAATTTTCATATACATGTTATATTTTACAATGAATTACAACTGAAATATCCAGAAGCCTTATGTAAAATTAAACTCTACCAAAAAGATCACTCTGATGTAAATATTTTTACTATGTGAAGGGTAAAGCTGAAACAATTTCATTCTTCTGTACTGTGTAATACAAAAGCATTAGCTTTTCAAACTTGTATTTAACTGTGCTATAAAAAAATACCCACATTTAAACAGGGTCTGCCATATATATTTAATGTTTGTTTTATTAAAAAAAATCAGAAGCTGCTCTCAATAGATAAATGAATGTCATAAGAAACTATATCCAAAAGATCTGAAAAATTTCAAGTGCACTTCTATTCCAACTTTATCAGTTAAGCAACCTATCACAGGTCTCTTGCTGAAGAGTTTCAATAAGCAAGTTTTGGAGATTATTAAAGGCTGTTTGTCATGTTTAAGGGACAGATTTGTGAGGAAAACCTTTTCTGGGATTGCTTTTAAATATTTTAACATATTCTTTACCTAAAAATCTCTAAAGAACTTCAACTGCTTTGAAGACAAGGAAGTTAAACAAAGGATGAGACCAAGTGAAACTCAGCATTTTCTTTTGCTGAGTAGAATAACAAAACCAGAAATTTGCTCAAATATTGCTGACTATTCTGTGCTATTTCAACAGCACAAAACTAGTAAAAACTTGCTTTACGTTTTCTGGTAAACTGGATTAATGGCACCTTTGGTACAGAGAAAGGTCTCAAAATGGCTTTGCCCAAAACATCCAAGCTCTGTCAGTGCTTCCAAATCATGGTTGTTAACTCAGAAATGTCCCTCTATCTCTGTTTCCTTTGGATGTGCCTCTGGACAAAGACACTGTGCATTGCAGAAGGAAATACAAATTCTCCCCAGCTCTCTGAACTGACTTAGCTCTTAAGACAGGCAGGACCTGGCATTGCAGCTGTTTTTTGCTGTGCTGTAATTCCTTTCTTGGGAATCAGGGCTCACCATGGATCAGACTTAATCTTTTCCAAGGAAATTGTGGCAAGCAAAAGGGTGCTGAATGGGTCAGTGCCTCTGCAGCTTTTCTTTAGGACCAAACTTGTGAAACCCTGAGGACATGTCTCCCAAAGGAACAGCTGGAAGTTGCAGATCCATTGGATCTCCAGATTTTCCCTGAATATCTTCCCTTAATATCTTAAAAATCTTTAAGGTTTTGTTTTTTTTTTTTTTTCCAAATGCAAGAAGCAAAATAAAGGCACAAGAATGACAATGTTCTGTCTTACTTACAGGAACAAATACTTTCAGATGGGCCCTAGGCTGGAACCCATCCCCTTTTAGCCACATCACAAAGTGCATTTATTTCCTACAGAATCATCAAATCAATGTAATGCTGAGCCAAGGAGGCTCACTTATATTCCAACCACACTGCAAAGGTAAAATATGTCAGACTTCACTTAAAACAGACAATATCTTTTATGACTTTAAAATGAAATCACAGAAGACCTAACTCCTTCCAGCTGTTCTTAATAGAGCCTTTTTTCCCTTTGTTTTTCATTCTCTACCTTAATCCGCTTCAGAATTACCTCACAGTCTCATTCATTTTTGCTTGTAACTTGATAATTCTTGCCAAAACAATGTATTGCACATTACAGGGTAAAAAAACTAAATTGAAGAACAGAGAAAGAAATAGAGGAAATGTATATTCATTAAAACTGGTGATGCCTCAAAGAAAATTTGCATAGCAACCTGCAACTAGGCCTGATAGAATTACAAATTTATCATGCCTTAGAAGGACAGATGAAACATTCCCACATTTTCTGCATCAGTCATTTCTATTCAGTTCAGCTTAGTATAAACAATTCCCCTTATTTTGCAACTAATTGAAGAATTAATATAAAAGGATTGAACACCTGTTGCTCTATTGGCAGAAACCAGCAATCACAATGTTTCTTTCCAGTAAACTTAAACTACAAAGAAAAAAAAATTAAAATAACAAAAGAAAATGTACTGGTGACCAGAGTCTTTTTGAATCCACAGAAGATATTGCAGTTTTTACTCAGATTGTGAGTGGTCCCTGTTAGGCTTCACTGGTTGATGGAGATCTCCCCTCTATCCTCCCATTTAACCACTGCTCCCTTAAGCATTTTCCATCAGCTTGGAACAATTCTGATTCACTCAACCTTATCTCTTCTCTGTCCCATATACTTTAAGACAGACTTAAAACTCAGTCTGGATCCACCTGTCATGCAGATCCTCTTTATCAATTTCCTATCACACACATTAATCACTGAAAATAAGTGCTGTTAAAAAGATAAACTAAATCCATTTTCATCTCCTGTTATTCCTCATCTAGAAAAGGGTTCAGGTAAACCTTAAGCTGATAGGAGACAAACATAGGGACCTGTGAGCAAATGATTTTTTTAATAGACAGACATGGAAACAAAACAACCAAAATACGATCAACTTTCAAATCCACTTAAAAGAAACATTCTTAACTGTCTTTGCTGATGCAAACAACTAAGCATTGAAACTATCAAACAACTTGTTATGTTCACCTCCAATAAAAGTCAAGTCAGAAATTCAGGGCATCAAAATACCCTTTAAAAAGAACTGTTTGCTGGTAATATGGGAGCTCCAGAAACAGAGTCCTCACCCTTATGTGGAACAGTCACATTTCACCCTCTCCTCATCCCATAGGATTCTGATCTGCCCCTGACAGCAACACCACAGGGGTGCTGTCTGCTCTTTTGCTTTACAGAAACAAACTTAAATCACTTTCCAGTAAAATTATCACTATTGCCATCTTTAATGATACATTATTCTTGAAAATAATACTGGCTTTCACTTTTTATGGAAAAGTATGTGGAAAAAGACAGTATCATTTTTTCCCAACTATTTTAGAATGAGCATCACTGTCTAGTCTAGATGCTCTGACTTTGGCAATATTTTCTATCCATCTCACAGGGGAGGTCTCATCTTTGAGGTCAGCTCCACTCACTTAAAAATTTTTGGGGAATATACAGGCACAGCTCCTTTCTCTCTTGCTCCATAGCTGTTTCTAGGAGTGGAAACACTCACTCTTTTTGTCTCTCTTTGTTAGGATACCTGCTCATGGGATATACATAATAAGGGACATTTTTTCTTTTTTTCCCAGACAGGATGAGGAAGGCTGCAAACCAGAATGAAATGGGGTCACACAAATTGGGGCAGAAACCTGAAACCCCCACAAGAGCAAATTTGCCTCCAGAGTCAGATTGTCAGATTGGGATCTTTTATATTTACATATATATATATATATAAATATATATATATAATTTCCCCCTTGGTGCATTCTGGTACTGCCAAAAAAAAAAAAAAAAAAAAAAAAAAGGCATGCAGCATGCAGACACAGAGAACACCACGACTGAGGAATTGAGGAGGGATAATTTTGTCTATGGCATCCATCCCACACGGGTGGAGGCACCCAGTCCTGGGACCTGACACTGGAGGCAGTTTGCAGTGTTTTGAAAATCATTTGCACAAGGAGTGTGACTTCTCCAAGTCCTGCTGAGCTAGAAAGATGAATCAAGGACCAAAACAGACAAGGACATTTTGGGTTAGGTCTGACCCTGGCCTGACATGCTGTGTAAGGACACAGATGCTGAGACCCCAGAGTGGGGCTGGGCTGGGTCGTGAGTCACAGGAAGGTGGGAACACAGATGGATCTGCAGGTGACTTAGATCTGTGCTCATAACACTGAGTTCTTTAGGCACAAAGAAATAATATCATAAATCCAGGGAAGATCAGGATCAACTTGTGACATTGCCACTGCTATCCATGCAATGTTTTCTGGAAAGTATTTTAAGGACAAAAGAAAATGTTCTTTTCCTTTATATAAAAAATAGACCTATATAATGCCAGCACCAAAAATAAAATGTATAGGACAAGCTACCCCCTGAAGAAAGAAAAAAGCATTAAACACTTGGTATTTTCCTGAGTTTATAAACCAAAATATCTTTTAAACCTTTCATTTTAATGGAATTTAAATAATAATCATAATTCTTTCCTTAAGTGTCTGCAGTACATAGTCACAGTCCATTAAGGCAATGTGTCAGCATTGTTCATAACAGGATTTAAATGAAATAATCAAGTCATCAGGACTATTTCAACATCAATAAAGCCTCAGAGTGATCATTATGTACAGCCATGAAACAATACCTTTTCGCATACTTTCCCTGATCAGATTAAAGTGGTGATGAATTCCTCGATGGCTCAAGTGTGCTCCAAGGAAAGCTAGAAGGTTGTACAGTTAACTCCCAGGGTGTAACTCTAAACCATACAACCTACTACCTCAACCCGGATGCACACAGCTTCCGACGGTGACCATAAAGTCTTCTTCATTTCTTCAGCCTTTCTTTGAAATGTGACAGCAGCCCCTGGCCTACATATTTCCCACGGGGGAAGGCTTTCAACTGCAGTTATTCCCCACTTTTCAGACTATAAGGCATATTCTTAGATTGATTTTTCTACTGCAGAGGTAGAACTTCTATTCTGTTTACATATATAAAGATATAAACCTGTGTTGTGTTCGTATATATATATACATACATATTTGATAGGGATGATGCAAGCCCAGAACGTTTCTGGAAAGAAATGAGTATTTGGTCTTACTTTACAATAAGAATAAATTATAAGTAGCTTCATTCTTTTTGAGTTTAATGCCGTGGAATGGCATATTTAATAAGGCCAGGAAATCCTATATCCTACGCTCCCTCATTGGAAACCCTACAAGTCCCTCACACCTCTTTCTAAATTTTAATAAGATATTAAGCCAAAGATGCTTAAAGCACAAATATAAAAGAACAAATCCCTTAATCAAGTTGGAAGGCGATGGACAAGAGGAGAATTCCAAAACCAGTACATGGTTTTGCACACTGGTTTGGGTTTGTTGTGAGGCAGCAGTGCAGTGGGTGCTGCAGGGAGTTTTGCCAGATCACCACACTGACACAGACCCATAGAAGCGAGCTTGTGCAGTGCGTTTCAACACAAGATCGGATCTACGGGTTTATGCCAATTGGCATGGCTGGTTAGGGTTTTCCTCTCACAGGGAGTGCAGAAGACTTTAAACAAACAAACACACAGTGTGATGTGAGAATGAGTACTCAAGAATGAAAACATTACCAAATATTGCGGAGAAGGCTCCCCCAAGCTTAACTGCATAAATGGTGGAGGTAATAAACAAGCCAAAGATTTGTGACTAGTTTCTATTGAAAATGGAGGATTTTTTTTTTCTTTTTTGAACAGATTAACAGCAAGATATTGTTTTGTCTTCGGCAGGAACTAATGTCCTTTTGTGTGCTCTTTGCTTTACTGATGGACTCTCAATTCCCAACTTGCATCTCACTATGGTGTGCTTAACTGGAATCAATAACTGGACATGACATAGAAGTGAACAGTACAGGTTTTCCTTTGTGTCTGAGCTCATATAATGTACTACAACTCGAAGTAAAATTCACCCCATCAAATCTGAGATGTAACAAGTGGAGTGCTGCTCCCATACAACATCATGAAAACTGCATAGCAATTTCTTCACATTACACAGTCACTAAAGTACTGCTTGACAATAACTTAATCAAACAATAGCCACTAATCAAAGCCAAGAAGTTAGTTTGTGTATTTTATTCACCAACTCTCCCATCAATGCAATTCCCTAGTAAAAAGAATGCAAGTGGAAATGCAATCTCGCAAAACTTCAAGGTTAACGCCTACAACAAATCCATCCTTCTTGTGACCAGCAAGCAATCCAATAAAAATTCTTAGGGTACCCTAAACAACAGACTGAAAACAGTTCCTTTGGGTCAAAACCCAGTCATTCAGAAAGGTGACACACAGACAGTTTTATAACTTTTATACTCTAACCAAAAGCATTGATAAACACTGTACCTTTAAGCACAACACCTGCCACACCAGAATAACTTGCAACAATATAAATGTGAAGGAATTTGTAAAATACAGCCATGAGATGCAGGCATAATTTTAAAACCAGGCGCCATATAATGGTGTCCTTTGATTTTGGTGAGCAGGTAACTGAAATCTGTATCTGAATAAAATTTTAATACCTTTCTTCCACTAGTTCTCACCATAGTCCTAATTCTGCCATTGTATTTCCTTCCCTTCTCTTTTTTAATTTAGTGTATTCAATCTTGCATGCTCATATCCTCTTGCATTTTAATATAACTTTAATTTATTTTCTAGAAAAGGCAGTTTAAAACCTGCTTTCACTTTCTATACAACACTTCAGCATTCAGAAGGTAACTGCTTTCTGCTGACACTAAGAGAATATGTAGAGACAAGGTCTCAAACTAGAATATTTATCCTAGTATCAGAAATAAGTATGAAGACTGCATATACAACTTACTAAATTATTGCAATAAGTACTGTAAAATTTCTTATCCAATTTTCTTTCTTTTTTGTTTTTGTGAATAGAAGATACATTCCACATTTGAAACATAATTGGTCACTGCATTATAGTTACACAGTAGAAAGTAGATATATGTACTACAAATATACAAGTAATATGAATATATTAGTAAATGTACATCTTATATATATTATATATTTGCTAGGCCTAACCAAAGAACCAATTATGTTTTGATTTTTCAGTTAATTCTTAAGCTTCATATAAACATACAGTATAAAGCTACATCTTTGTGCAGTTACAGCTACACAAACTGCAACATTCCTAACAGCAAATAATGAGAGCAAAAGTTTAATACACATCTCTGAAATTATATCTGTAGGCTGTCTTAAGGAAATATTTTTTTAAAAGTTAAACTGCTTCAAGTTCTTGCCAATAGCCTTATTGTATAATCAAAATTTAAAAAAAAAAAAAAAACCCCAAAAAAACCCAAAAAACCCCAAAAAACCAACCAACAAAGGAAAGAGGTATTTAAGATCACTGTATTACCTTCGCTGAAATCTGGTATAATTAACTTCTTCATTTTCCTTTTTCATTTTAATTTTTCTTTCACTAAAATAAAAGTAAAAAAAAAAGAAAAAAACAGTGAGAGAAAGAATTTGTGTTATCTGTTTTAGGTGAAGTGTTTTATGAACATGAAACATCACAAAATTAGTAATTATGCTTTTAAGACATCAACCCAACACTGTTGACGCCCCTCCTCGTGAGAAGACATGCTGTGAACATGCACGATTTGGAAAAGAGACTCTTTCTTTTACTATTTTATAGCCTTTTTTTCAACCTACAAATACTTAATTTATATTAGGAATTTCAGAAGAGAAGGAGTAGACTTAACAAAAGGGAGTATTTTTTATCAAGCCGTGGACACAATGAAGTAATTTGGTACGGAACTTCAGAAAAATACGGGCATAAACTAAGTGGCTTAAATTAAGAAACATTTGCAAAAAACTTATGAGAGGGGGGAAATAGTGATTTGTCTGACTAGATAGAGAAACTTGAAAAGTTATTTTAAGCTAATGCAAGCGTTGGTTTCTCAATAGACAAAAGTATTTCAAAAAACTATTGGGGAGGGCAGTATCACCATAAATCTAAGAAGCACTTTCTGGTCCAAAATAGGTATATGGAGGTGTATGTGTCATATATATAAGGTCTCCATTCAGCAATTTCCCAGAATTCATTGCAGAACAACAAAAATATAAAGTAGCAAAATTAGCATATAATCTTAGAAATTACACTCTACTCAGTAGTGTATAAAAAGGGAAGAGTATGTTGAAACAGTACTATTTCATAAAGTCATATTTATAAAGCTTTTTATTAAAGATACACATATCATGAACATTTTGAAAAGAAACACCAAATGTAACAGTTTCTAATGGAAGAGACACTGTAATTTCAAAGTAATTTCTAGCCGAGAACATCTGTATTTTTAACATAAATAAAAAAGTCTAGGAAAATATTAAAAAGAAAAAAAATCCAACTACATAAAACACGGATTTGGCCAAGCTTTTAAAAATCTGCCAGTCAGAATGAATTTAGTTATACACTCTTCTAATTGCTTAGGAATATGTTACAACAGACAGACAAATGCCTTAAGTAAAAGGCTCTACTAAAGCGTCATATGCTCAAAACTTACTTTAACTGTACATGCACTGATCACAAACATCCTGAATGGGTATTTTAAATACTGTTTACAGCTATTCCTGGACAAGTGCTGCTTTTTCAAATATCTTAAAATAGTTACTGTTACTGGCTGCAAACCAGGCGTGCTTCATGAATGTCCCAATAATGTGCCTTTTATTCCAGTGCTTATCACACTGATTTCTTTGTAGCGGATTTAGATACAAACTGTAAGAAACTCATATATGAATTAACTCAGTAACAACTTTAATATACAGGCTACACGAGCGATCCTTTCCTGCTGGTTAACACGCGGTTTTTTTCACTTCTCCTCTTTAGAAACTGAAAGCATGAGTCACACTGTAAAAAAAGAATTAATTTTCCTTAGCAACCAGATCTAAATACCCACAACTTTCTTAGAGATAACCAAAGCTGAGGCTGAGTAAATGTAACATTAAGGTCCTTGCATAACTCCAGTGCTTAGCTAAGACAAAATGTGCCTAACCACTTACTTCTACAGACCCTCGATTTTTTGTTTACTTTCTATTTTTAGCAGCATTAGATCAAAAACAAAAAGTTAGTTTTAAAAAGTGTGAAGAACAGAGTACGTTAAAATTAATACACAAGAACTCAGTTGCAAAACAGCATGTTTAAAGCGGCTTAAAAAATAGAAAAAGAGGAAAAAATAAACAGAATCTATACCTGGTATGAAAGGTACGTGTTCACCCAGTGCCAAATACTGCTATGTGAGCAATTGTGAAAAAAAGCAAACAAACAAAAAATAAATTCCATCTTTCTTTTTTCTTTCCTTTTTGCTTTTTTTTGTTTTTACTTAAAGAAACAATCTCCTATGCTCATTTTGTTACACTGCTTTAAGAAGCTCTAACACGTCCTGATGCCTCTGTAGTGAAACATGCCAGATATTTTTTTTTTTTTGGAAGCAGGAGAGTCACTTTTTTTTTTTTTCTGTACTCTTGTATGTAGGACAAACTCAGATTTGTTTCTTCTTCTTAGGGCTCCTGTTCTTTCTCGGAAGAAGACCAGGATGCCTGTCTTCTCTCTCTCCCGCTCTTCTCGGAATTCCAGGCACAAAGCACTGCGCAAAAGCTGCACCAATCCTTGCCGCAACTGCCTGCCCAGGACAAGCGGTGGGGAGAGACCAGAAAATTCACCTCGCCCCTGTGCCGGTTTTATAAATGGGGATTGCACAAATGTGCAATGCCGGAGCAAAGGGGTGAAAAGGCAGGGTGCCAGTTTGCTACACTAGGCTGCAATGATCTCATGTTCAACGCTGTCGCCCCGTTTGCCCAGTTCAAACGCCTGTTCATTAAACAGGAGGAAGGGAAAAAAAAAAAAAAAAAAAAACCAACAAAAAAACAACCCAGAAAAATAAAAAAAATATCAACTTTTATCCTTCAGACACTCGGGAGGGCTGCTCTAAACTACACGTCACCAATTAAAAAAATCAAACGTGTAGTTCTAAAATGCAGTTATGAAGTATAATTATTCTGCTTATATTTTCTTTCTTTCTTTTTTCTATCTGGAGATAAGAAGCAGAATTTATCAGGCGTGAAAGGGACAGCCTCCTGGTGGTGTGCCAAAAAAGCCAGAATAAAGACAAAGTTGTGCTTCAAAGCTGAATCGCTTGCTGAGTCTGGCTAAAGTCAAGTATTAAGATCCACCATTTTCTGAGCCATGTAAGAAAAGAGGAAAAAAGTCAGAACGGGCACCGCTTTCCAAGTCTCCGTTGGCACCATCACAAAATCTCAGCCGTAAGGTCACATGATGCTCTGCCAAATGTGGAGTGCATTCCCATAAACCATTCTGCTGATACTGCGAAGGCAGCTATTGTCTAGTTTATACCCAAAGTTCAGCCCACTCTTCATTGAATTAGCTGAAAAACGCATCACCTTTGGGGGTTGGGAGCCATGGAAACGTCTACCTGGCAGGCTGCCCACTTTTTCTGCCCAACAACCAGAGATGGAATTGTGCTGCCTAATGTAATGATGACGAGGAATGTGAAGAGTCGTCCAAAGTGAATCTGATTCTTGCAAAGCCTGCTTCATTTGCACAGCAAACTCTGGCTTCTTGTCGTTAAAAAGGGGAGGGGGGAGGGTAAAAGGAAAAAAAAAAGGCGCCTTTCTCCTAAATGTAGCAATTAAAGGTCTAGTAAACATGCCTAGTCTGCAACTTTCCTTCATAACATACTGAAATGGTTCCCAAAATAAAGCGCTTGGTATAACACAAGTTTTCTGATTTAAAGCAGCACTTGTTTCTCCCCAAATTAATGTGGCAGCCCCTGGACATTTTTTTCTCAAGAAAAATAAGAAAAGGAAAGAAAAAAATCTACATAGCAGATCTCTCATCCTTTCTTTTTACCTGTCATTATTACCTCCTGATTTTATCTAACACAAATTATACATGCATGCAGCAATACCCACCAGTAACAGAGGGGCTGCAATATTGCTGCAATCTCCCTCAAAGCAGTCTCCTGAGAAAACTGCTTCTGTTTCCAGCAGCACAAAACTCTTCATCTGAGCCCTCTTATCTTCACCAGTGAGTAGGACAGCTGGTCTGCAAGTTTGCAAACCAGCACATTTGAAACCAGCCAGCACCCTCCCTTCTTCAAAATGCATTTAAACGGGATTTTGTCAAAAGAGATGCAATCAGGCAGAATTTATAAATGATGCAAGTTACTAAATAGACTAAGTAATAGACATTACTCTTCTGCTACAGACCTGAATTTTCGATTTTGTCCAGCTATTGTTCTAAAGTAAAATGTCACGTAAAATGTCACTTCCAAATGAAAATACCACGTAACCTACTGAGGAGCAAACACATGCTCTCCCAGCACCTAAAAACCTCATACAGAGGAATTGACCTCAGAGCTAGCTCTGTGTTGTCAACAAATGAGTTTACTGTTTCTACACCATTAATGTTAATTGCTACTGCAAAGAGCAGTTTTAAAAATGTGGCAATTTCTCTGATTCTTCCACTAATAAAAATCGAGTTATGGGAGGAGTCTCTCTATGTATTAGCATGTCTCCAAATGCTTTTGTGGAAGTTGCATGATAGAGATATTCTAGCTAAAATTTGGGGAAAAAAAGCAAACTAACTAGAAGACAACAGGCTAAAAACTGCAGTGTGAGGACAGGAGAACCCATTCCCAGGGACATTGTGTTATAATTCCCAGCTTTGCTACTTTCATGTTTTATTTTACAGTTCTTTCCAGTTTTACTTTATTTACCTGGAGAAAATTGAAGGTTCATTACCAAAGGAAGGAAGTGTGAGAAAGAGAACTTTGAAGTAGAGGAAGATGATTATGATGGTGGTACAGCCCTCAGAGTGAAATCCTGGGGCTGTCATCCAGCTGGGACTGGGACAGTGCATGTGGCTACCTGACAGCCCAGGTCACACCCTGCCTTGCTCCTGGCACATCCTGGAGGCTGGAACTCAGCTTTCTGGGCAGGCAGGTATGGGAGGAGGAAAACACTCTGGGCAGCCTCTACAGATGGTGTTGGCAGTGCTGAGAGCTGGTGGGACCTAGAGGATGGGGAGAAAATACAGCCACTGCAGCCAGCAGGGGCAAGGGGCTGGGAGGAGGTGCTGGGTACAACATCAGGGAATGGAAGTGACCCTGCTCCATCTGCTGAGCCAGTGCACGTGTGGTTTGCCCTGCTCTGGTCAAATGGTGGGAAGAGAAATTTGCTGTGGCCCCAGAAAGTCAGTTCATGGCTTATTTCACCTCTTTTCTAGCTTTGGAGTTTTTCAAGGGCCAGCAGCTGGAGAAAAGCCCTCTGATGCAGTGTAAATATGGTGTAAGCTCTCCCAAAGGGTCTTCCAGAATGCAATGCCATGCACATGGTTTTGAATCCAGACATCCTTTTCTTTTCCCTGTGATCTAAAGATGGCTAAACAGGTGTCACCAGTAAGTGGAAATGCTGCATATCACTCCAGCTACTTGCCACAAGACCCATGGCTTGGACCACAGGGATCACACCAACCTCCAAGGACCTTAAACAAACTCTGCGTGTCATTACTCCTCAGCCATAAGAAAGATGCAAGAGGGGATTCATCCATAAAGGGCTTTGAGATTTAATAACATATCCTCGAGATTATTTAGAACTAAATTAATTTTTCCAATCTCAGAAAACTCAGCCAAATGTCTTTAATTAACAGTTATGTAGAAACGGAAACTTGAGATTCAATTTATATCACTTTAGTAGTTTTCTTACTGATTTGAGCAAAAATCAATCCAAATTTTTATGTTTTTCTTTTTTTTCTTCCTTTTTTTTTTTTTTTTTTTTTTTTCCTAATGGGGGACCCAGGACTAAAGTTCAGTTCATCCCATCTTACATTTTACCATTAATTATAAAAACATTTAGGCCATAATACATCTTGAACTGAGCCACCCATGAACCCAGGTGCATTTTGCACCATGGTGCAAAATTAAGGGTTTCATTAGAATTGAGTAGAAACCTTCAACTAAACAAAAATGAATTAATATCCTGTTCAAATTTGCTACTATTATTCTGAGGTGATATGTGAAAAGGACAAGAGAACAGTCTGACTTTCAGATCTCAGAAGGATATTTGCCAATAATTACAAATAATAGACAGTCTGGACTGGGCAAATCTGAGCAGCAGTTTTTGAGGGGTGTAAGGCACAACATCCTACAGTCTTTTTTATTTCCCATGTGCAGAAAAACATTTCAACATGTGGCTAGCCCTCAATAATGAGTACTGACTTCACCAATATTCAACAAGGATGTTAAAAAAGCTGTTTAAATATCTCATGCATATGTGTCTGACAATAATTAGAGATGTAGATGAACCTCAGAGTGCTTTGCCTATGATCCAATTTGTGGGCAACACAAAGGGAACCAAGAACTTGTGTCTTATGGGAGTGCCTGGCCCTGTGCATGCACAGCTGGGGGAGGCAGGGAGGCTGGGTGGAGGGAAGCTGCACAGAAACAGCCTCTCCATGGGAGAAGAGGGTGCTGATCCTTCCTCTACTCAGGAGGCAGCAAGAGGAAGACAAGGAGGACAGGAAACCCGGGCTGTGCTGGGGGTTTCTGGCCACAAACTAATATAGTTGTACTGTACTCAGTTCCTGCAGAACAACCATCGCCCCCAAATTCTCAGGTTAAAAGGCTAAACAATGGGAAAGGATCAGTCTTCCCTGGGCATGGCTACTCCCACAAGATATGACAGAAAAGCTGACAGAGAATGGGAAAGAAACAGAAAAACCATGCCAGTATGAAGGGAGAGGTATGAAGGGAATCTCTGCTCTTTACATGGCTGTTCTTGAATATGAAAACAAAACCAGCAAGTTTAAAACTTTAAAACTACAAGTTAAAAGTTGAAAATGCACAAAGTGAAGAGGACATGCAAGTGCTGGGTGTATTGCACACTTCTGGATAACTTTAACATGCTATAATGCACGGCACAACACTTTAGAACTAAGTGGTTTTGCTCTGTAGATCACATTCTTAAAGGCCCTAGTGTATAGAGGTGACAAAAATTATTTGTAAAATGCATGCAAATTAAAAGTTATCATCTGCTAGCTACTCTAATTTTATCCCCAAATGGCACTATGCCTTCTGGTTTTTTCTGCCTTAAGGTTAACGGCACTGAATTAAGAGACTTAAGCAAGATGCTCTGTGGTAAGAGCCAGAGATGTCACTCCTCTTAAATTTAAGTGTAATTTTCCCCTTTCTGAAATTTCCATGCACAATTTTGTTTTAAACTCCTTCTCCTCTAAACTTTTCACTGTGTTATTTGAAACTTATTTAACTTTTGGCTGTATGGCTGAGTACCAGATCTTCACAACCTTCTCTCTGCTTTGCTACTGGATTAAGAAAATCTTTAGAAATACATAGCATTAAAAACCTGAATAATACACATCCAATACTCTTTTTCATGCAAGAAAAGCCTTGTTAATGGATTTTTTAAGATTAAGTCTTCCCTTAAGTGTGCAGATATTCATAAATAACAAAGGGTACAAATAAAATTAAATTAAAATGCTGCTGAAAATTCAGATGAGCCTCTCCCAGTAACTCTTGCACCGTATAAAGAAAGTACCAGGAGCAAACAGGAGACACCCTTCTCTTCTTCACAGGGAAGCACAGTTGTGGTAGAATAAACAGCATGGCTGCAGGACAGATATTTAGAGATGAGTTCATAGTGAGGCCCAAACAAAAACCAGGCTCTATCACTACTCACCATCCCTTAGAAAAACTCAGCCTTTCACAGGTGATAATTGAGGCACAAAGAGATATGTCCCTTTCTCCACAAGCAACAACACAGTGACTCAGACAGGCAGAAATGCCATGGTGTTCTATCAAACCAAACCTGATGCTAGGAGTATCTTTGCTACAGATATTTCCTTCTACATGTCTCAGATTCGATTTATTTCACTACTGTTACTCCAGAAACATAAAGTTCACAGAAAGAGGTAAAACATCCACTTCCCTCATATACACCCAGTCTTAGATGTAGAAAAACATTTACATTCTCTTTACCTTGTTTGTCTCTTCTGGGTCTAAGTGCAAATACAACTGAGCATTATCATCACCATTCAATGGATGAAAAAATCTGAAACATCTTCTATTTTTCACTAAATTTAAAAGCTTTTAGCACATCACTACTCAAAATTCCTGGGTAGCATGGCAGTTAAATGTTTTTACCAGTTCTAGAGGCAAAGGAACCAAAGATTAACTTGTTTTCAGAAACAACATTACTGTACTGAGCACAGAATACCTGACATTGCTCAGTGTTAAGTACACTGCACTGAATCATAAGTACCACCTTTAATTAGATAATTTCTAAATTCAACCCACACAGTTTGCACCAACTTGACCACTACCTTTGAAAATTGAAATCTGAAGATATCTTAGTATAGTTCCTGGTCATTAGAGTAGGAAGGCACTGCACACAGAGAATCAGCTAGCAAAGAGAATAAACAACAATAAATAACTCCTTACATGCCTTCTACTTGTGATAAATCAAGCATGTCTGCTTCTTTTCCTAACATCTCTTCAAAACAAGGACAAGTATAGCCAGAATGGAAGCCAGAAACTTTTATGGATTCCTTATTTAGCAGCATGCCTAGTGCCTAAACCTGTCCCAATGTAACTCCCATCCCAATGATCCCCTCCAAAAATGGCAGCAATGCCATTCATGCCCGTGTGCAAAGAACACCATCACAACAACAAACCTCTCCCAAGATTCAGGAGGAAAAATCCTCAGGGATTGTTCAGATAGAACTCTGCACTAAGTCCAGATGACTTCTTGCTCCCTACTGCCTGACACGTTATGTAGCAAGGGTCTCCCAAGGACACTTATTTTTTTCAGGACTCATTCCTGACCTGAAACAGACTGGTAATATAAAGGGTGTTGGAGGGGTGTTCTTTGTACCATTGATTTATCTGTCACTGATAAGGAGTTGGGTTTTTTTACTTCATACCTTTCCCACATGAACATATATGAATCCTGGCTGCTCATACCTTAAAATCTTATAAAGTGTTATTTAAGAGGAGCATTTTGCTTAGCCTTGAACCAAAAGAGAACACAAGCTGTGTGTCACCTATCCCTTGATTGCTATAAATGACACAGTTTTACACCTCAATATGGCAGAGTTCATTGGAGAGAAAAAGAGAATTTTTGAAACATAATTAATTACTTCAGGAAGGAAATGACATGTATTCCTAGGTCCTTATATTCCTACAGTTCTGAACAGTACTTTCCAAAACATCAGAATGTTTTCCAGGTAGATATATACGTACATATGTCCAAAAATATTTTCATATTTTAATTATAAGAAAAATGCGACCTGTGAATGCACTTTGCTGGGTTACATTCCCAGAAGGTTTAGATCTATTAGCCTGAAAAAAAAAAATGGTCAGATGAAAACTCTTAGTTGAAAAGAAAGAACATGTGCATTATAGTCCAATGCTTGGTGTGGTTTTGATTCAGCAGACCAAAGCATCAAGTAGTTTTGAAGTAAAAATGGTTAGAACTGTTTTAAATATAGCACTACTCAATTTCCCTACTGTGAATTCTTGATTCTGCAACATAATCTCACCCCAAACAGCACAATCCCTCAAATCTAGATTTTAAAGTACTTTTATATTGAAGAAATTAACATTTCTTACATTGAAATGTTTTAAATATTCATTCTAGATTTTGGCTTCTTCTGTGTTTTCAGTACAAGTGGCTAGATTTGCAGATATTTTTTTAGTTTGTATTGACTTAATTTTAGGATGAAAACCTAGACTTCAAAATAATCAACATCCCAAGATAACCTGAACAACATAGAGATAGAGGCAGAGGAGATCAAAGGCACAGAGCCTTCTTATAAGATTGAGCAGGCTGTGAGTGATCAAAGGCAGGGAAGAGGGGACTCTGGATCTTAACTCCTACTTCCACTACACATGTATAATTTACAGGTTATTGACTTGTAGAGAGGGAACTATTTATACACTAAATATAGTTTACAGGCCTGAAAAGTTATTTGAAATACAAAAATTAACTTTGGTTGTTGAAAATATATAGGCAGTATCTTTTAAAATCCCCTTGTCCAATAGGAAATGCTGTTAATATAAGTAGCTTTCTTCTCAATGAACTGTCTCTTTCTGACAAAGTCAAACAAACACTTTTTATTTTCAGCCACACTATGGCTGGCAGGTGTCATCACAGAGAAAATATTGTGCTGTTTGGAAGTGATAATTCTCAGGAATAATGGAATACTTACATTCTGAGTAAAGATACATTAATTATACTAACTTTTGGGAAAATGTAGTGCAACGTAACTCAAAATCACAGGACCACAGAATGGCTTGGGTTGGAAGGGACCTTGAAGATCATCTCATTGCACCTCGTCCTGTCACTCCAGGCCCTTGTAAATAGTCTCTCTCCATTTTTCTTGAATGTTCCCTTTAGGTCCTAGAAGGCTGCAATTAGGTCACACCAGAGCCTTCTCTTTTCCAGGCTGAACAAGCCCAGATCTCTCAGCCTTTCCTCATAGGAGAGCCCTTTGTCTTCTTATCAAATTACAGTTCCACGTTATCTCTGTGAAAATCACATTGTGCAGTCATATCAGGGCATTTATTTAGCTTTTTCCTTACACATTTTGGTAATATTCCTGTGTACAAGCAGATTTCCTTCCACAAGAGATTTCACATCTACCAAAACAGGATTCTCAAATCAGCACTGGGATCAGCTACTGTGCAATCAGTTGAGTATCTTAGCTACCAGATCCTTGGTTACTTGATTATCTGTCTCTATCAGAGTTAAGTTCTGTACTGGACAAACCACTTTTAATTAGATTTTTCCTAAAAAAGGAATTATTGCTCTCAGGTTCTGATTTGGCCAATCAAATAAAAACATTTATTCTGAAAATCCTGAATAACTACATAAAAATAAATACCAAACATTATGTGCACATTAATGAAAGAATTCAGATTCAGCAGTGATACATGAATTCATGTAACTTGTGACTCCACATCTCATTGAATTTTAGGATATTCCATATTTCTTCTGCCCTAAATATATTCACACACTGAGAATTTCATGTTAATATCCAAATTTTCATTTTGGTGGAGAGACAGAAGCCTCATCACAGCCAAAATTACCATAGTGTAGCTGAAAACTCATCTGACTTCAAGAGATTGCTCTAGTTCACACTCAACAGCAAAGCTGCAGCTTGGACAAAGGGTGAAATATAAATAAGCACAGAATGATTATTGAAGAACCTGAAATATGCTGAACCATTAACCAAAACCAGACAGCACAGTAGGTTAGTCATTGGTTTGAAACTTTCAGTACTGGATGAATGACTGGCACAAAGGAGATTTCAGAGGACCAGAAAGCATCATGCACCTAAATGATGTTTTTTTCTTTCCTAGTAATAAGTAGAAGACTTTTATTTCTTATTTCAAATTGGGACAAGGCTCCTCAGTTGTCTTTCAACTTATTTCTTGAATTCTGAACCACTAGTTTACACAGACTGCATGAATTTGAGAAGTTAAAGGGTTTTTATGTTAAACTTGCACAGTACCTAGATCTTTGGGATCAAAGTCAAGAATTTGCATTTCTTCTTTACAACAAAAACATGTAAAGTAAAATCTGGACAAGAGGAATCCAGTATGAATACAACACTTTTTGATCAGTACCAGATATATCCTGGCTTAAAAACTGGGAGGCAGGGCTTGTTCCAGTGGCTCAGAGATAAGTATCTACAGAAAAGTCTACAGTTTGGGTGGAGGGAACTGTCTGGTTTGCTTTCCAGAAAGACTTGGTTGCTGAAGAGAGTTTACAGCAGTCACAGGACAATCATAAGGAGGTGTATTCAAAGGGTTGGCATCTGCTGGTGATCTAGAGGAATACTTCTGGACTTACTGGCATGCCAGCTTTTTTATATTTTTCTGATTTTAGTAGGTAATTGAAGTTTACTAATCATTAAATCTATAAATGCATTGCTTTCAATTTGTTAATAGATGGTTCCTTCACCACAGCTCCAGTGGGCTATGTTTGATTATGCTTCTGCTTCCTGAAAAAGTATTTTTCTAAAACACTATGGTAATCAATGCTCACAGAGTATGAAACCAAGCAACCAGATTTCTGGAATGCATTTCTGGATAGCTTTTATCTAGTGGGAAAGAAGCAGAATGCAACATGTAGGCAGCAGTCCTTTTAGTTAAAATGTTGCTAAGTTCTGCAAGCAGAATCTACTTCTCTCCTCAGAGGATTAATAATAGTCCTGGGATGGTGAATTAATACAATCATAGAAAGTTAATCTCATTCCAACTTCTCTGCCATGGGCAGGTTCACCTTCCTCTAGATGGGTTACTCAGAGCCCCATCCAACCTGGCTTTTAACACTTCCAGGGATGGGGAAGCCACAACTTTTCTGGACAAACTGTGCCAGGGCCTTACCCTCACAGTAAAGAACTTTTTTCCTAATTCAAGCAAAATAAACTTTCACAAGGAATGCCAACATCCTATATCAATTTGATATACATGATCGAATGCAGTGCTGTGCACAGAGCATGCAGAAACCTTTAAACAGTGTGTCCCATGATGAACCTTTTATTTCCATGCTCTGGGAGAGGAGTGGGGCTGAAAAATGTCTCTAGGCCTTAACCATGCAAACTCTTACACTTGTATAAATCTGTATAATTATCCTTCTCACTGAAATTATATGAACCATCCAAAGTGAGCAAGTCTGAAGAACTTTGTTGAGTATGGGAGCCTTAAAAGCAAAGCCACCTACAATAAATATTGGGTTTAATTATGTAAACAAAGAATCAGGGCAGTAAATTTCCCTTGAAATACTTCATTGAGGTGTTTGGAGATGATCTAAATAGCAACATATAACATTAATAGGAACCAACATAAAATCCATCAATATGTCACTGCCTACCTCAGATCATCACCTTATGCTGGTATCTACTGACAACTCATACAAGTTTCAAATAACTGGCCAAGTGGCTTCTCCTATATATGTGGAGGATCTCCTAATAAATTGCCTCCTTATCTACATGACAAAAATTTATTTTTTTAACATGAGCAGCGACAATTTGAATTTCCTCCTCCATTTCTGTCTTCAAAAGTATCAGCAATCTTTCTTATTCAGGACATAGCTGTATATCTGGATGCCTAATGAAGAGCCTGAGATACAACACCAATCTAAATAAATAAGCCTGAGGGCAGCTTTGCTCTCAAAGGATTTGGCAACATACTACAAATACCCAATAATGAGAAAGAAAATTAATATAGTATTTGTATGTATTTTCAGTTGCAATGTAAATCCTAATCTTGAAGTTTTTGCAAACCAAGCATATCACAAGAAATAGCATTTTCACCTAAAAAGGCTTCCTACCACAGTGCTATTTTGTTGTAACCACTTATTGTGATTTTCATTCTGAAAATCTTTTTCTTTTTTTTTTTTCCCCCCCTTTTTTTTTTTTTTTTTTTTCCTCTGGGAGAAAAATTACACATTGAAACTTTGTGTATAATTAACTATTTCCTTTCCCTATTTTGGCAAATCCTCCCCAAAAGTCAGCACCATTTGACTGAATGTGGTGTGACCAAGCCCCCATTTACTCTGAGTGTTAGGGAGTTTCTTGCCAGCAGTGAATTCTCCTCTACAGTGTCTGGTCCATCCTGAGCTCCTCTGTGGATACTGCAGTGTGTGTGTGTACACTCAGACATGTGTGCAGTCAAAGAACCCCTGTGAAAATGAAATCATTGAATATCAATGAAATGCATGTATTGCTGTCTTGAGTACAGTGCATGGCAGAATAAATACTTCACCTCTCTCACATCCTGTCTGTCTCATGAGGCCCTTTTTGGAATTAGGTTCTGGAGCAAAGGGCACAGGAGAGACTAGGATGGATTTGTGGGTGCTGTAAAAAATTAAAGCTCTTTACAATAAGTAATACATTTTTTTCCCTGATTTTGGCATTGGGCATTGCATCCCTGTAGTACTGTAAGAAACTGCAACTAAGAAAAGTCACTTCTGGAGAGGAAAGGTGATTGATAAGCTGCTGCAGCTGAGAAAGCAGATTCTACTACAGATATCATATTGTGCAATGTAAATTATAAAGACTACAAAGATATTTATGCAGAAACCAGTCCAGCTTCAGGTAAGGTGAAACTGTGAGTTCCTAGAGGTACAATACACATATGATGCTTAAAAATTGTGATACAACTGCCTGTTGACAACATGCCTAAATGTGAATGTCTTTTCCACCTATAGTCTGAGTTAAACTACTCTTATCTGACCACTTAAATATCTCAGGTCACTCAAATCAGCAAATAATTCATATTACAATTAGGAAAATATGTAAGTTTCCCTTTTCAGAATTTGTGAAAACATGATTTAGGTAAAAATTCAGCACAGTTTTTACAAGATAACTGGGGCTAAACCCAGCCATGTATTATTTTCTGATTTAATCTTATAGCAGGGTGAACACTGGTATTTCAGATGCTGTGCCCTTTATAGTTAAAGAAAAATTGCAAAATGAGACATCCATTTGATATTTGACATAACTCTGAACTCTCTAATGGCCATGAGAAAGACAGTTGCAACACTTACAAAATAACCTGTGACACAAAATAAAAACAATGCAAGGACATCCTGTTCTCAACATGCATCAGACTCATTTTGCAAATAACAGATTTGTAAGCAATTAGACATGGAATAAAATTCATTGATCAATTAATTTAAGGTCTGATACAGATGAAGAATTATCCATTTAATTAGCTGGGAATTTCTTCAACACATACTGCACATGTGTATTTTAAATACACAGATTAAGAAACTCTTCAGAAATTTTCTTCATTGAAACAATTACTGTAAACTCAAAATATTTTGGACCTTCCTGCAGAAACTGACACAAAAATGCATCAGAATTGAAGACAGTTTTTTAAATATCATAAAACTCAGTTTATATTTGATAGAAAGAGTCCCTTCAACTGTTTAATATATTTCTAATCCATAGTTTTCTAGCTAGTGCTTATTTACAGAGGCCTCTCAACCCAACTGCTTATATATTTTCAGCTTTTTTTTTTTTTTTTTTTTTCTGAGCACTGAATATAGTTTTTATTTTTGTGGGTTTTTTTGGGGGAGATTAGTTTGGTGGGTTTTTTTTTTTTGGTTTTTTTTTTTTTTTTTTTTGTTTTTTTGTTTTTGGCTGGTTGGTAATGGTTTTGGTTTATTTTTTTTTTTTTTGTTTTGTTTTGTTTTGTTTTTTCTTTTTTAGCTTAATTGCATTTGCTTAGTCTCCCTATAAATCTTTCTTTGAGTATATTCTGATTGCAGTTGGTCTGGGTACCTCTGCAGCACCACTTAGTGAGAGCACAATGTCACAGGTTTCCCAGGTAAAACAACCCTTTCTGGGCACAGGAGCATTTACCAAAGGAAAGGGGCTCCACAACTCCATCTGCCCTGGGAATAATCTCACAGAAGAGCTAAAAAATACTACATTCTGAAAATTTTGTTCCTTTCCAAATAAAATATTGGGTTGATTAAAATCCAAGAGTTGAAAATTCTGGCATTTTCTGTAGGTTGTAATACCTTCAAACAGTCTGTCAGACATTTCTGAACTTCTCTTGAAACAGATACCAACCTTCATGGATCAAACATCAACCTCTTGATAGCCTAAACTTCCAAAAGTCTTTGCTGTGTTTGCCAGCACCTGTCAATGTGTCTTCTTTCACCCAATTAGATATCATCTTCATTACTGCTCTTTCCTCCTCTCATTTAGTATTTACATATGCAGAATATTTTAATATTTAAGCAAGTTTTCACATTTTCCCACTCCTCCTTCCCCCAAGCCTTCAGGTCTCATCCTGCAGAGTGCTAAGCAACAATTCCATGGTGTAAAGCATCACCAGTTATTATAATGATAAGAGTAGTATAATAATAACCCATGTGGAATAAAGTAAATCATTGTTCATTCTGATCTTTGCTCCCAATTTGGATTTTTGGGCTTTGAAGGAACTTATTTCCTGGAAGTACATCTATGATGCAGCATTTAAATGACAGCATCATGAATAGAAATTATTTTCCTCTGTATAATCAAGTTCTACTATATTGATAACAACTTCTAGTAATATTTAATTGTCATTCAAACATTTAGTCACACAAACACCTACTCTTTATTCTAATCCAAGGTGCAATTTTTCTGCTTTTTATTGCTAAAAAAGTTACATGCAGGGAAAAAAATATTGCTCCATAATCCATGTGGTCTGTATTTCATAGTTACCCATTGTTAAAATGCTTTATTTGGATTAGAGAGGTCCATTTGCTCTTCTTACTTTTGTTTACCTTTTCATGTTGGAATATAATCTAATCTAAGTATTTTCTTCCCTCTTTTTGCTCTTCTCTCTTCAGAATGAAAAATGTACTTAATGATCTAGATTTCTATTAGATTTTAGCATTGCCTGATATCAGTCCCTAAAGGCTCCTACTTTTTCATTGGAGTACAAAACAAGAAATCTCAGTATATGTATAATATTTAATTATATTTCTTTGAATTAAGATAATAGATGATAAAGTTTAAACTAAGTAATAATCTTTTATCAATATCCTACATGTAGACACCTATTACAATTTTACATAACTGCAATAATATTAAATAAATATTTCATAGATGTTCGCACAGAATAATTTTATTCGGTATTATTTAGAATCTGTGTGCTTTTCCCAGTGTACCTATTTCTTTTTTTCCTAGAGGAATAAGTAGATTCATGAGCAGTACCTTTTTAACAAACTTTAATAGAGAAACATTAGGAAATGTAATGCTCCACATAATATATTTTGTTTAGTTCAGAGATAAAATTCAATCACTTAAAGTATGTAAAAGGATATTTATCCTGCTTAAATTGAAAATCCTAATATATCTAACCATGGTGTTGCTGGTGATATTTTCATAATATTGCCATTACAACTACATGCTTATTCCTTATAGTCTGTTGGTTAATTTGGTCTCCAAGAAAGACTTCTCCATGCCAGTAGATTCCTTAATAAATGGTAGATTCATTAATAAATGGTGTTTTTAAACTTTCATATACAAAAGAGGGGATTGAAGCCTAGAATGTCCATGTGAACTGAACATGAACAATATTCTTCAGTACTTCACAATAAAAATAGCTGAATAAATGGGGTAAAGAAATCCAAGCACTTCAGGGCACAGGTACACTCCTATTAATGGGCAGCACTAATCAGAAAAATAAAACACTGACTGTCAGATCCTACCAAGATTCTACAAATGCTGTGATTGTTTGCAAACTCTGGCAAATCATTTGCTTACTAAGTTGTGTGGAATTCTGGCATTTAAATCCAGGTGTTAAGAGCAGTTCACAAACTAAGATGAACAGGAATTATGTTTGTGTGAGACTGACTGGGGTGGAGAGTAAGAAGGCATGGCCTAAGCCTAAGCACATAGAATTGCTACTTCTTTTCCAAATTGAGTGACACCATCATATGCATAAATGTAAGTCTGAAGTGGGAGTACAAGCAGGACTCAGAATGAGCCAGTAAGTTTGTTTTTTTTCCCCCATACGCTGCTTAGGGGCAAAACATAGTAGTGCTGTATGCTAGAAACAGCAAAAACAATTCAGAATCTGCTCCATAGGAAGAAAAAATTATAAAAAATATGTCTTTTTGGTACTGCTTGAAATGTATAATCTGTTTTTAAAGTGCTGAGCACAATATAAATGCAGACTGTGCTAGATTCTACTAACCAAAAAGCCTAGTCACAGCGTTATGACAGCTTTATGACATTTAACCATCATAGCATGTGAAAACATGGAAGAGATGGCAGGTGGGAGGAAGTACTTGATATTCAAGAGAAAATATTAATGGATGTGTCTAAAATGTAACTACTTTTTAACATGTCATGCTTAGGAATATTTGCATAATATTATCCTTTAAATTGCAGTGTGTACATATTAATTTCACAGTGTCACTCCCAATAAGTCTGGCATCTGTACATTCAATGGGCCCAGTCTAGCACACTTGCATCTCTTTATCACAGATATTTGGAGTCTCAATTTAACAAGTAACTCAGAAGCAAGACAAACCAGACAGGCATGAAGATTTTGGGGAAAAACTGAAAGCCCCCTAACATATCATGTTCCAGGAAACCATGTCTTGCCACGTGAAGAGTTGTCCCAAGCTACCTTCTGCCCCTTCCTCAAATATATTGTTTCTTAAATTACTCTTCTTCCTCTGGATAACACCTGTTATCTAAGTACTCAAATTCCAAACTTTGTTTCAACCTGCAGAAGCGGTGAGAAAGAAAGGAGTACAAAACAGTTCAGAAATAGGACTGGGAAGCTTAAAAAACCCCCCAAACCAAAAACCTCATTGATGAAGAACAATAAAACAAAGCACAATGTTCCATGTATGCCCTTAGTGTTTGGTGTTACATAGTTCCATTTTCACCTCTTCCATTCTGCACTCTCCACTTTTCCCTAGGAAGTACATCATTAGATGCACGTGAAATGTGGCTGTAATTTTTTTTCTCCAGTTTTAAAAATATTTTGCTTTTCATTCACAGAATGAGTCAGGCTGGAAGGGACCTGTGGGTCATCTGATCCCAGCTCCCTGCTCAAGGAGGGTCATCCCACAGCACATGGCACAGGATGGTGTCCAGACAGTCAATGCTTCACAGAAATAGACCCAAAAAAACAAAAACAAAAAAAAAAAAAAAAAAAAAAAAAAAAAAAAGCCCAGAGTTGTATGTGTCTGATCTCTTTATCAATCTAAACAATTCTCTTCTAGATGTTGGCAATTTGGGCTTTAGTTTGATACCCATTTGCAGTGGGAAGCAGGGATTGTACCAGAGATCCTGCAAGCCCAGGCTGGCAAATCCATGATGTTTTTATTGTACTACATGCCACACCATTAAAGGCAAAATACCCTGCAATATTTAAGGTTTCTACTCTGTTTTCTCTTAACACCATGAAGCCATTGAACACCATTGCAGCCAGTGAGACTCAAGGAGACTCAGGACACACATATAAATATGAATTTGAGCACCATCATTTTCTAGCAGGTCCCTGCCACCTTAGGTCTTCAGGGGACACATGGGGAGCAGATTTAGAGCTGTAAAACTGCCATTCACTGGCTCTCATATGTTTTCCTTTGTAACATAAGCAACTTCCTCAGAACTCAATTTCCTCACATTACAATTTCTACTCAAGAACTAGATCTGCCTGCTAAAAAAGCACTTTGTTTTGTTTTAAAACCATTGCAAGCTAATAGGATACAAAATCTTTAGGTCATATTAACATCTTAAAAGAAAATTGGGAGAAAAACCTCCATAATCTCACTATTTAATTTATTATAGCTGTTGGTCTTTCCAACAGGGCACTTGTAAAAAGGTTGGAAAATATTTTAACTCATTTTTATCAAGCCATCCCTCTTCATCCTTTCTAGAGTTTTCTTCCTTATTGTGTACTTAATTTCATTCAAGTAGATCAGAAAACAAAGTTGTCAAAACAAAGTGTAGAAACTATCCCCAGTGAGGGTTAGAAAAATTAAACCATTGAGAAATCACAAGAAAATTGTAAAATAGCTTTTCATTTGTGCTATATATAATGAAAATTAGCCAAAAAATCTTCAGACATGAAAGATGCAATAATAAAAATAGCATTCTGAAAATACCAGTTTAAACTACAAAATAATACCGCAAGTATATTTAGATGAAATTTCCCTTAAATGTTCCAGGAAAAACTACTTAAAACTAAGCCTTTGGACATATGACAATTTTTAAGATGCTGTAAAAATGAAACAAGTCAGTATCTCATCCAGTTATTCATTTTGAGAAAATGCCAAAGCCACAATAGTTATATCTCTACTGTTCCAAGATGAGGCTTGTAGCTCTCAGCTCCTGTAACTTCTGACATTCTACTGCCTGGAGATATTTGAGGGGGAAAAAATCACATACACTGTCCTATTTTTACATGTCTGACTAATTTCTAAAAGTAGATTGGAAGCTCAACAGAATGAAATCAATGAGATGTTTCTGCTGAAATTTTAACACTTCAGGTAACCAATAATTTATGTTTCATTTGCTGCTTCTTTATGAAAATAAGAAAATACAGAATGAAGAAAAAAGGCATAACAATTGCCTTAAAGACTTGTTTTAAAATTATTTGAATGGTGTGAAATTATTTTTTCAGACTTCCTTCTCCTTGTAGTGATTGTAAAATATTGCATAGATGATGATATTTAAAAAGAAAAAAAAAAGTACTTATTTTTGAGTCTTGGCTATTCTTTCTTTTTAAATAAACACTGTTTGAAGTCTGAAGTTAGAATGAGTCTGAAAATTTTCTCTCTAACTACTAAAGCTACAAAGTTAAAGAGAGCATGAAAGGAAGAGTTCTTTCATACTTGCACCCAACTGATGAAACATTAATGAAATTATCAAACTTTGTAAGATTGATGGCAGGAGAAAAAGAGTTGCCAAGTTTGTTGAGAGCCTGACCCTGCAAATGGCCTCCTGTCCTCCTACAAAAATCTGTCAAAATCTGCCTTTCCTGAAAACAAGGGCTTGCTCTGTCTGGATGTAGCTCCAAGAGCAGAGTCCATACACGAGTACACTTTGTATGGAACTTTGCATATGGAATATTAAAACCAGTTGACTTGGTTAGTTAGCTTAAGGCTCTATGGTTAGGCTTTTTCAGGTCTACAGACATAGCCCAAAAAGTGACACCATGTATTCCACACACATCACAACCTATCATTCCAAGGTTTGTATTTAATTTCAAATATTTTTCCTTTAAGAAAGGGAAGTGGCAGAGCTATGTGAACAGAGATGGGTTTGGATCTTGACTTCTCAAGTGCACACAGTGGGCCAGGACAACAGCTCTGATCCAGAAATAAAGGCTGGATTCCCCTTCCCTAACCAGCTCCCTCCCAAGGAGTGAAGCACACACTACTTTTATTCTTCAGAGGGGCTCCTCTCCCTGCCAGGGTAAGATCTGTGCAGGAGGGGCTGAGTCCACCTAAACTGAAGTTGTGTTTTAACTATGTGGATGCAGGATCTAACTCAGCACACATCAAATGAGTGACCAAAGCAAAGGGGGAATTTCTGCTGATAACCTCCTGTTAGGAAAAGGGAGTTTATATAAACGGAGCTTATATCGTCCTGAAGAAAGTCACTCAGGAGTAGAAAAAAACTTGGAGAGATTTGCCATACAAGTAATCCTCAGGATTTAGTATAGTTTACCAGCAGATGTTGCTGCATAAGAAAGGAAAATGCAAGTGAAATTAGGACTAGTTAAATAAAAATACTGCAAACAAAAATATATATGCAGAGTTAATATCCTTTCTGGGGTCTTTCATTACTGACATAAACTGAAGAGAAACACCCTCTTAAACCAAAATGCCACAACAGGAAAACCCACTAGAGGTTTTTATAATCACTTGTACTAAAGTTCATATTTTTGTACACCCAAGCTGAAAAAAACAGCCTTTCTAACAAATTTAAGCCTCTCTCAAATGCATGTATTCTTGTAACTGATTAAAACAAAGGGCCCAGAAGAGCAATTATTTACTGGGCATCATGAAAAAATTCACTGCATTAATTTATTTTCAGTAGTCAAAATGTATAGCACATGAATGAAATAGTATTTTTTAAAAAATAAAAGTACTGCCTTTTAATGGACTTTTTGCATTCACCCAGAGATTTATGGAATTTTGAGTACAAATGCATGCAAAGCCCTAGACTTAGTGTAGAAACTACTCCTGTTTTTCTTATGGTTGTTAATTTTTCAGGTTCAAACTGAAATGATTTCATCTGTACTGGTTCTGTATGAAATTCATGCCTGTGCACAGAAATGAACACACAGTTTTATGCCATACAAGACTTCAAAATAACAACAATATAGAAACCACCATATGAGATGAGACTTGAGGCTCCCAAGTCCAAATCTGGGTTTTTGAGAGAGCCAGGACCAGGTATTTGCAAGGAGGTTTAAGTGAAGCACAATTAATAGAGAACTACTGGTTTATTTAATTCCAGCTTGTATGCCTTTTGGTTTAGTTTGTGGATGGATCTCCTTATGAATCTGAGACCAGAGTGGAGAGTAATTAGGTGAATCCCGTGGTTTTGTTCAAGTGTAACACTGGCAACCAGATTCCATTTCTGACAACTGTGAATCCAATTTTCTCTCACAATGGCTGTTCCTTATAGTTTGTTCTGTATCTGCCAGTAATTTGATGTGCTACAATAGTCCTAACTTGCTAAAACATCTGGGTATTTAAAAAAAAAAACTCTGTAAGAATTGAGAGAGCTCTTATGGAATACACTTCTAAGATATTTTTTGCCTCAAAGTAGTCATTTAGAGCTTTTATTATTTCATACAGAATCCAAATTTACCCCTTGGAATGAAAATATAAGATGCTACCAGTTGCTCAAAAGATTCAAAATGAAAACAAATATAAAAATAAACCTTTTCCTGTTGCATTTTCTGTGTTAGAGAGACTTTTTGTCCTCAATTTGTGTGCTTCATAGAAATTGTGTAATAACAATGCAACCATACTTTTAGAAGGCTTTCAAAGCCTCTGAGAATGCCAGTAGCCTGACAAACTTTAAAATACAGCTCTTTGTCAGAGTGTTAATTTGTGTAAGAATTGTTGCTGATCAAATTTCTATGGAAAATTCTGTTCTTGCTCAGCATTGCTACAGCAACCCAATATCTCAGTCACCAGGTAGTCATGCAGGCTCAGAGTATCTACCCCACAAATATCACAGAACAATCATCAAAAACATGAATAATCTTTAGACTATTTTGATTCACATTTTAAGTTGGTAAAGAGATATGAAAAGTGCCAAAATCAGCTTGCATTTCAATACCAGTGTTAAAGACCAGCACTGCCCTCCATGTTGAGCTGCTGGTCATCACCTGTGTACAGCCAAGCCTGTTACCTCATCACAGCCCTGTTCATTAGCCAGGATACAATTAATCCATGGAAATGTACAGAATACATGCAAAGATATATTATGATCATGTAGCAGAAGTATCAATTGTGGCTGATTTTTAAAATTTCATAAAGCCTACAAGCATGGCCATTAAGGGCAAAGGAGGCCATAATTGAGTTCAGTAAGGAGAGCAAACAGTTCAGAGAATCACAGCATCATAGGATGGCCTGGGTTGGAAGGGACCTAAAAGATCATCTTGGGCCACTTCTTGAGCTTGTCCAGTGTGTATGAAACTTTTTTGGGGGATCTAATCACTGCCTTTGGACTTGTTTTCTTTGGAAAAAAATGCCACTGACTGCCAGATGTATTTTATCCAGAAATACAGACCAGGCAATCTTTGAGAATGGTGACCAAAGAAGGAGAGTGTGGAAGGTGTAGGGATGAGGTAGGAAAAAATAATTTATTCACAAGAATAAATTTTGATGATGAATTCTATTACACTCTTTTTATTAAAATAATTTTTAGGAATTGTCCTGTAAAATACATATTTGGAGAAATCTTTCCAAATTACACTGATTTTTAGAAAAATGATTAATGACACTTAAAGAAACAGAGACTTAAAAACAATTAAATTAGCTATATGAGCCATAATGATTTGTTTTCTTGGATATCTCATATTGATGAATAAACCAATTATTATTCCAAATTAATAAAAAAAATACAATTTCATTGCAATTTGTATCTATAATGCAAACACCATGACAAATTCTGCAGGAGACACCTTCATATAAGAAGAAGATGGGACAATATCAGCAGCCATCTTTTTGCTACAGCTGTTAAAGTTACATTAATGGATTCATTTATTGTTGACAATTATATCTTGCAATGCTTTGAACAAATACCATAAAAAATACAAGAATAATGAATCCTGGAGAAATGACTAATTTGGATATGCCAAAGATCCAGAAAAAAAGAGCACAGATGTTGCGGGTGAATCATTTTTGTTCATTGACAAGTTGTCCAAACTTTTAATATTAAATCCTTTTGAAAAGTTCTTAAGACTAACATTTGAAATCACTAGGTATTTTTAAATCAAGATTTTTGCCTTTCTTGCAAGGGTGATTGCTGACTAATTTGCAAACAAAACCCAGGAAGATCACACTAAGCACCCAAAATGAAACACTAGCTGAAACAGAAATCCATTTTTTAAAGGAATTTTTTAAAAGGCATTGGGAGCAATTTGTCTAAAAAAAAAATTCAGGAGAAGATTCAAAGGGATGAACCTTCTGCTTGGTGAACTGAGACTGAGAAAGCTTTTTAAGTGTTGGCTGCACCACAGAAAAACCCAATGTAAAGAAGTCGGAATGATGAGATGATGATCAAAGAACAGCTAATCTAAATTAAAGGGAGTTTAACAGTACTGATAAAAAGCTAGAGCAATGGACTACTTTAACATAAAATAAGAAAAAGACTTGCAAAGAAAGACCACAATCTTATTTACTATTTTGGCTGTATTTGGTTATTCTAGCCAAATAGATAAGCCTAAGATAGGCTTATCTAGATTATCTAGCCTAAGATAAGCCTATCAAAAAGCACAAAAACTTTTAATCTAAGGCAAATCACATCTATAGACTGTGAATATAATATTCCTTCCAAAAGAGCAGCTTCATTAATTTTGCCCACACTATTCTACTAAAAAAAAAAAAAAAAAAAAAAAAACAAAAAAAACCCCATAAAAAATATCAAATTTGTGTAAGCAACACTAAAGCTGTGCTGAATATAAATGATATTGTCCAAATCCCTCATAATGATAAAAAGAGGTGGATAAAAATGGTATTTTCTGCAAACTACCTACAACAGCAGCCAGCCAAACTGAAATTCCACAGGTAAAACACAGAATCCAGCCTATGAACCTAGGCACAGCAAGAGTTTAATTTGGAGCTTTTTCTTAATTTTTTGGTACCAATCAAACCAGATCATTACCTGTAATTTAATTCATTTCTGAGTTGTATTTGTTAATTTCAGAAATGGTGTTATAAATTTCCAAAGCCACCTCTACTTCCCAACAGCCACTAGAGCATAACTTTGCCATTCCCTTGGTGTTAAAATATCATCCCTGGAATTCTCAGCAGATGGTTTTGTTTTCTGTGTTGAAATACTGGTAGGTAGAGGGAAATCGATAGCAAAAACAAAGCTCCACTTGTATGACTTTGATAAAAACAAAAAAGCGCATAAATCTCAATGTAAAATGTGAGTAAACAAAGATAAAAGAGAAGGGAGAGAAACAATAAAAGTTCAAACACCTGGAAAATGTGGTAAATTTTCTAATTGAAAATGATAGAACTCTTAAAATTTTAACTGTTTTGAGGTTTTGGTTTTTTACTTAAAAACTAACAAAAGCTTTTAATAGATTTATAATAGATTTTTCAAATTTTATCCAACAATTCAGAATACCAATCTCTCCAAATGTCTGGAAAACATTTTGGGGAAAAAAAAATATGACTATGCATATTTGCTTACCTGGTCAGTTAAACAAAATTCACTGGCTGGAGCAGAACATATTGGAAAAGAAATCTGCAAAGAGGAAAGAAAAGCTTGGTTATAATTTATTTATCTCTCCCATATTTTTGATGAAAAATTTAGAAATGAATGGTTATTCTTGTACAGAAGCTGCAAGCAGCAAAATAATTCTAAATGAAAAGTCTCTTAAAATCTAGCAGGGCCCTGTTTGTTCAGAAGATTCCTGACTGTGTGCCAGGATTACATTTATAAACAGAACTAAACCTAACAGACATACCCAACCATGCTATTCAAAGAAAGGTTTAAGGGCATCTGTTACATAGGTGGTATCAACTTTTGTGTACTTTAATTCAAATCCAAATGTATGACTATGATTATAAAGGATACTCAAATGTTCAGATGGTGAAATATAAAGGCATGTATTTTTCATTAAATGTTCTTCAGGGCACTGAAATATACAGAGTTCCTTTAATTTCTATAGTGTTTCAAATAAATATATATAAGGTCAAAAGAACATTAGTAAGACTGTTATGTGATGAATATTAGCATCAAAAAATGCCAATTTTTTAGCCTTCCTGAGCAACTTTTATTTCTTCAATGAGTATAGAATATGCTACTATTGTTAATTACTTAGTCACACAATATTTCCATGGGAACTCCTCCATGAACAAACAGACATTTAAGAAGTTCAAACACTGATATTTTGAGAAATTTCATGGACTGACTTGTGGTCTGGAGAGACATTTAACAAGTAATATTCAAATCCTCATAGAAAAAGTTAATAATTTTGCTATGGTCCATATATTCTAATCATGAATGCTTTGACTGTGTTGCAAACACTGCACAACTCAAGTTCAGCAAATTCCTTTGCAGGAATAACATTGTCCCAGATGAGCTCCTCACTGCCAAGAGATCAGGCTGAAAACTGAATAGTTAGTTTGGATCACATGGACTCATTTTTTTCAGAGGACTCAGCATTATACCAGACCTTATATGTTCAAGGCCCTCAAAGGTTTCAGTTGCAAACAAACACCAAGCACATTGCAAATAATTTTCTTGATAAATAAATATCTAAGAATGTGTTTGGATTGGACATAATCTTCAGAAATTCTGTTAGGAAGAAAGATATCTGCTGACCACTATCACCAGCTCCAGTGCTGGAAGATGCAGATGATGCTCCTCAAGGTCAGGGAATTACTGACAGCACATTCCATCCTATTTTCATACTGGTGTGACAGAAAAAATTTTTGGGAGTGTTTCACCAGATATTTAATGACCCCAAAGAAAGAAACACAGTTTCAATCCCAGACTCTGGAAACTGAGTCTTGCAGTTGGAAGTGTCAAAAACAATGTCAACAAAAGACCCTTGAAAAAGATTATGGTGACACAGAAAGATCTCTCACCTCTTTGCCAGTCATCTGAGACAGCAGTTTCTGGCATATGGAACATCATTCCATGCCTGTGTATTGGCCAACATGTCTTACATTTTTCAGTGAAAGGGAAACCACTGACCATGATGCTGAGAATTTTGGAATGGACCAATAAACAGCAAGAAGAAAAGGTACAGACAACATGCAAACCCTGTCAAATCAGCCCAGCATTCAGCAAATCCTAGAGAATATATTGTTTAAAATAAAGGTTTCTTTTGTAACATTAGCATCTTTCTGATGTAGTCAGGCTAGTTTATCTTAATTCAAAAACTGTGATTTAGATCAAATAACTGGAAGGGTCATGTCCTCACCATTTCCTCAGCCATCTGCCTGTTTGTGACTTTTCAGAACATTTATCTCATTTCAGAAAGACTTATCATGTAAGTCCTCTTACTGGGTTTGTACCACTGGACTGTTCATGTAACTGTAGATAAAACAATTTCTTAGATCTAATAGAAGGGAAAGTTTAACAGCAAGAGAGTTTGAGTAAATGCAAAAACAGGGAAAATATGACTGATGATGGGATAAAGGATAAAATAAACAGGTGAGTATGATTTTGTAAGATTTGCTGTACATAATCCTTTATTCTGAAGTCCTACATGGGAATGAGTTTTACAATGAAAAAAAACAACAACCGAAAAACCCAAATCTAAAACCAACAGAAAACATAACCAGAATCTGTTCTGTTTAAGAAGGCCATGTTTGCATGAGATGGACTATCACTGTGTGCACTAAAAGACAACAGCCTTTGCCAATGAATGTTCATCTCCCTTTTTTCCTGGCAGTGTTGTTAGGTCACCAGTTGTGTCCCACCAACCCGAATCACTCGTGGTTACAGACTCCAGAACCAAGCATGGATGCTCCTGATCATTACATTTGTCTAGTTTTAGAGAGCAAACTATCTTTCCTTGTTAGACTGCTGGGCATTTTTGCTGCTCCTTTCAATAACAACGTGATGTACATGAAAACTCACAAGAGCAAATGCACTCATGAGATGGGATGCAATTTGCAGATTTGGCCAGGTCTCAGAACTGTGATGGCCACCCATCCCTGCTGATGCTGACATTGCTGCCAGCACTCCTGGACCAGCCAAAATCCCCAAACCTATGGCTCTGCTCTGGGAAAAAAGGACCAGCAGCTCCACTTCCTTCATTAATTGTGTCACAGCCTCTTTCAGAGCAAAAGATGCTGCTCACTCCTCCTTAGTCAACTTTTCTCTGCATTGCTTAGAGAAAATAATTTTGATTCTTTGCCTTCTAGTGAATCACAAACTGTTACCCCCACTTGCTCTGGAGGAACAGACATCATAAAGAGCTTGATAAAAGACAGGGTTTTTTAACTTGTGATGAGGTCCAAGCAGGAAATGAAGCAAATTTCCCTTCTAGTTTCAAGACACAGTCATCAAATTCTGATTTTCAAATTGAGCATATATGATGCAAAAAGCATCAAGTTACAGGAACAATTATAATGCAATTCTAAAGATACAATTTTCACAATCCTTTTAGAGAAGAAGAGTGTTTTTATTCTCTTTTCATCCCTAAAACATTTAATAATAATCCTATTTTATGCATATTAATTTTAAGTCATAAGGAGATTTGGAAAGGTATTGATTTCAATGGGAGTTAAGTGCTAAATTTCTTTATATGGAGCCACAGCCTTCATCCTATTAAATCTCCACATTTATTGTTGGCCCACAAATCATTATAACACAAGCATTACTCAAGAATGGACTCAAAAGCAAGAGAAAAGCCCAATTAACAAGGAATTCAATGCAATTATGGAAGTTCGGAAGTTGCCTGGGGTGGTGTTTGCCTGCAAATCATTGGGGAAAGATGAAAAGGGAAGAGTTTGTTTCATCCCCACTTTCAAAGTATTATTTTCAATTCAGGTCCACATTTTTAATTTTTAAACCTGAAGTATCAGGACTTCTACAAAGTCACAGGTTAGGAACAAAGATGCCATTAACTGGGTTTCTGGGGGATCTTTATTTTGCAACACTCATCAGTGCTGGGGTTACTTTTATCAGTAGCTGGAGTTCTTGTCTATAGCTTTTGGATGTTTGTACATAATTAAACTTGCTTTTCTGACCCTAGTCCTGTAGACATTAAAATCAGCTCAGCACAGCACAAACAATCCTGGAATGTGCATTATAATGCCTGAACTTCTTCCATCACAGTCCACACCCATTTATGTGAAAAAGGGAAAAGAAATAAGAACAGAGGGCCCACAGAAATGCATGCTAGATAATTAAAGTAAGGATCTTTTAAAGTATTAAAACCAACCTTATTTTCTTACTACAGACTCAAGTTTGCTTATAAAAAATGGCTTTGTACATCCTCCACCTAACCATGGATGAAAGAAATGTATCAGTTTAGATGCCTGCTTTAGAAAGCTGTGGAAACAGGAAGCATCTCAGTTGAATACCTTCGTGGTAGCATCAAGACATTTCAGGACAGCACAGATTTCAGTGCACAGTGTTTCTATGACCTTTTATTTTTTTTTTTTTGTATAATACTGTAAAGGGCTTCACACACCTTCCACCAGGAGCACACTTGGCTGCTTACAAACACAATGACAAATATGTCCAGTGAACTTTGAGAGCTGCAAATTCCTGCCTTTCAGCATGCAACTGTTTTAACCCCTGTGTCAGCTACCCACAGCTTTCCAGCTTGGAATTTGGTTCCTGTTCTCAAGGTGCGTTCAGATATCCCATGATACATCACTCATGGGGTCATGACATTTATTTTCCAGGTTTTTATCCATAGCATTTCCCCAGCATACAACCAGTTAAACCTAAAAAGTGTTCCCAGGGTGTCCCCAGTGCTCCTAGGACACTGGTAGCTCTACTCAAGGAACTTACACATTTCAGGAGGAAAAGGCTAATAATACTGGAGGTGATAATAAGTGTATGCAAAAATAGGAAACAAAATCCTCTGAATTTCATAAAAAATGCTGGCAATCATTGAATTTATATGTTAAAAAAATTAGCCCTTTCTTAATGCATGTTTCCAGCTGAACAGGGTTAATCTGAAAAGACTGAGAAGTCATATTTAATTTAAAAAAGACATGAAGAAATCACCTACCAATACCTCAGATACTAATAAACTTGGACTGGAAAATTTTGTGGGCCAAAAAAAAGTTTACATGGTATTTTTATATTTCAGGTAAATACGAAGGTATGAGAGGAACCAAACTCTCTTTCTTGCTCATGCATTTGTGTGATAAAAACCACAAACTATTCAGAGGGATTTTCATTGTGTGGATTTTCAAATTTCTAAAAAAAATGCTATGTGAATTGCTGTCTCAAAAGTATAATACAGAAAAATGAATCAAACATTTTATTAAATGAATTAGAGTTCTTCAATTTTTTTTGCAAATTATGACTGATTAGGGGGTAAAAACTTAACTCATCTTTCCCCAGTGAGATTTGTTCTACTTTGTAAGGCTTCAAGCTCACTTCAGTTCATAAATAAGGGGTAAAACTAGACTCAAACAATGGCTTTGCTATTTGCAGTCAGATTCCTGTAACAATACCCAAGCAATGACCAATTTACCAACACAAAACTTATATAACTATTTTCATTTTCTTAGTAGTAGTTTCACTCACTGCTACAAAAAGAAAGGCCAAAGTCTTTTAGGTCTTTTTTACTCCTAAAATATTTAAACCAAATATTTAATATATTTGCTAGGTTTTGAATTGCACTGTAAACACATTCTAGCAGAAAAATAGAGAAGTAAAACCTCCACTGTGTTTGGAGGAGGATTGGAAGGCACATCTACACCTCCCACTGAGTCAGCATCCCCTGCAGCTCACTCCCTGTGGCAGCTACTTTGTGGGGCACCCAGAGCAGATCTACAGCCAGGCAACCCTCCTGGAAATCACCCTCTTCATCTCCCTTCAGGAGGAAAACAACAGATTTCTGCTTTCCTTTTGTACCCTGTAGCTTCTCCAAGGTCCACAGTGTCTCTCCAAAGAGAAGAAACCTCTCATCCAGATGCTAGCAGGAGGCAAAAACATCCTGTTCCAGACTGGTGAATACAAAATACTACACAAGAATAGTGGCTCACAAACTGATCTTACATACCTCACTATAGGGGCAGAGCAACTCCATTAAACTATACACCAGAAAAAACAAAGCCACTCAGCCCTGGCTTATTACATTAACATTTCTTTTTGATTAAAAAAAAAAAAAAAAAAAAAAAAAAAAAAAAGCAGAACAGTAAGCACTATATTAGTTATTTATCTAGTAGAATAACTTGGTTAAGATCCTTGGCATTATTTCAGTTGAGCTTTGTAATTTGTCTTGAATGGAAAGTTGAATTTCAAAGAAAAGCCACAAGTTACATAACAATGGCTGCAAAGTGGAATTTTTTAAAATTCATAATAGGTATAATTAGCTTGATAGAAAATAATCACATTATGCTTCAGTGCATCTTTAAAATGTTCCAGATGTTTTATGCTTTCAATACTTCATTTGTATTTACTTAAATCCTTCTTAAACAAGGTTTGTACAGGAATAGTATGTGGAGCTGACAGCTAAACACTAAATTGCTCATTTTTTCAGTAGTGTGACTAAACAGGAGAAATTTATATTCTGTTTACTGCTCACCCCCTCAAACAAACCAAATAAAAAACCTCAGCTAGCAAATCTATCTGAATACTGGAGGTGAGACAGGATGACATGTCACTCTGTACTCTTGTTTTTTTCCTATGAAATTGAATGATCTTAGCAGAGCAAAGAAAAGCACAAAACAAGGGGGAAACTCTCTAATCCCTGAGATTCTCAAAGATAATTCTTGAAAATTTCATCTTCTAAATCCAGTCAGTCACTCCCTGTACTTAGACTTTATCCTAAAGATTATTCTCTATCTTAAAATTTTGATACCTGTTCTTAGAAAAACTCCAGCTCATCTTTCCCGGTACAGCTCCAGTATTCCCGCTGCTTTCCCTTTTGTTGACTGCCTCATCTCTCTGTATTTTTCCACACAAGTCACATCCCCCACCCGTGCCTATTTTTACATCAGGAACCTGTTGCCTCCATGGCCCAGCCCTTGCTCTGGGTGCACTTTGCAGCGTCCCGAGCGAGGAGGAGCCGCGGTTTTGTCGCCCATGGCCAGCCTGGCTCCCTCTCCCGCCAGCCCAGGTCTCCTCCTGGGGCCCAGCACAGGCAGCTGGAGCTGGTGGAATTCACAGCACCGCCGTGACCTCTGCCTTTAACCTTGAAAGAGCTCTGTTATCTCTAGAGCACCCTTCTTCCCTCTGCTAAAACAGACAGATTCCCTGCAGAAGTATTCCAGCTGGAGAGAAGTATTTCAATAATTATTCTTCTTCTGACTATTCTAATACAGAAATATTCTCATGTAAAATGTTTTTCTTTGCTGCAAAATGTGAATCTTCTGATTTCTTATCCTTCTGCAATGTCCTCCTCTGCACAACTTCATCCACAACATTAGTGTTTCACTAGTTAAATATAATAAATTGACATCAATATTTCAGTAGCTGCTACTGTTAGTTTCTCTGTCTTCTCCAACATATTCTCGCTCTCCAACTCCCCAGTTATGTCTTGAGCTATAGAGTCTACCAGAAGAAAAATCCTTCTGTTGTTATATCACATTGCCTGATTCTCCTCCATTTTTCATCCCTGTATGCCTGACTTCCACAAAGAAGCATCCATTCTAGAAATATTTCCTCTTATAAAGTACTTACCTGTGTTGCTCCTCCACCTCCTCCTCTCAATGGAGAATTTCTTAAGAGCTTGCTCTCATTCCCTGGCATCTCCTTGGACCAAGCAATTCAATAACTTTCTCTTTAGGTCATGTCCAGCCACAGCTCAAAGAACTGCCTTCCACCAAGAAGTGTCTCTTGGTTCTTACACAAGAGCAGTTCAGTGCATTGCTGATATTTCCATCCTCTAAGGTGCATTGGGCCTCTGTCTTCCAAGATATTAATGGATCCCTGCATGGATACAGCATATACACATTCCAGCCTAAACTGTGCTTTGAGGTACTTAGACAAGCTTCATTACTGAATAAGCCAAGCACTCAACAAGCTTTAGGTATTTATGCCCACAATAGCCCTGTAAGAGATCCCTATTTTTACTTTATGGGGAACTGAGGCATAGGAAAACTACTTATGCTACTTAACATTGGGATATCTGAGGAACCACGACTAAGTCTCTGATAACCCAGACTAGAATGCCAATCTATAGACCCTTCTTCCCACTTCCTGAGTGATAAGGGTTCAGCAAATCTCATGTATGTAGATTTTCTCCTGCTGCCCTTGGAATGTTCTGTGCATAGATGAGCTATCTTGGTTGGCTTGCAAGCAAAAATACACCTTTAGACAGAAACTGGTTAGCCAGTAGTACTTTGCTGTGTCCAGCATTTTTTATCTTTCATGCAAAAATTGATGTTCCTATAGCTATTAATGTATGGAGTTAAAGAAAAGCAAAACAAAATCAAAAAACCCAAACCAGAATAAAGGGTTGTTTTAATAAAGAAACATGCTATGTGTGGTTTGTGTACAGAATTCCAAAGCAACTCTGAAATCCATGCTATTTTCAGTACCATCTTATTTCTTCTTGGTTCCTTGGGAAATCACATCCCATCACACCATACCGTTCAATGCCCTTTGTCAAAGCTTTCATCAAATATAGAGCAAAAATATAAAAATTCTAAACATTGCTGTATTCAGGACAGTGATACTCACTTTATTTACTGAAGACTGAGATTTTCTCCCTGCACCTTAGTCTGTTTAAATGAGATAGATCCACTATATCATGAAGAAATACTGCCTATATAGAGATAGCAGGCAGAGGTAGCCACTATGACTTTGCCAGTACAACTCCTCAGATACAGAATTATTACAAATTATTATCTCTATCAGATAGGTAAGTGCTGAAGTAAGGGGAAGAGACAGGAGAATGAAAAGGTGATGAAGGCAAACACAGCTTATAAATCATGTGCCTAATGCAGACAAAATCATAAATAAAAATTATTTCCAGTGAACCAGTAAGACTTCAGGAGTAAAATGTTTTTGTTACTCATTTAACAAAATTTCTGTTTCCTAGGACTAAAACTGTAAAACTTCTATATGCAAGTTTATATGAACTTCAAAACAAAACAAATATTCTGTCTAAATAGCAGCAACTATATTAAACAGGATATCTGCTTTGTTGATACTAAATACTTTCCACATCTCATGTACCGAGCTAGTCAGCCTTAGACTATTGTTTATTCTCTAAGTTCTCAAGGTAAGATGAAAAGAATACCTAACAATGGGGAGTCTTTTTAAACACTACATCTATATTGATTGTTTGGTCCTGTTCCCATAGCAAAACATGGTTTGTGCACATTTGAAACATCTCTTATCTAGTTAATTTTATCATTTATAACCTACTAAGCAATATCAAGAATGTTGAAAATAGCAGCTTAAAATTATATCACAGGAATGGGAAGAAATGGACAGTTGTGCTCCAGGGAAGAAATAACTGTGTTCCTAACTCATTTAATATGATCATGAGACTATTTTGTATAAAAGTATAAATATTACTGTAATGATCAAGAGAAAGTTTTGAGATCTATTACCTTCTATAAATACTATAGCAGCAAATATTCTTTATAAGAATCTATAGGAGCATCACTGCTGCACTGCTGGAGACACATTCTACTTTTATAATGTACAGACAAGTCAGTTCTACTAATATATGTTATCCCTTTTTTCCATGTACACATCAGAGCCACAATGTCTATTTATAATTAATTGATCTAGATGAAATTGGCCCAACTTATGGATGTGTCCCAAGCTGCAGCTTTTAAACTGGACCACACTGACCAAAAAGAGAAAAAAAACCCCAACCAACCAATGAAACATTTTTAAAAAGCCCTGCATGCCGTGAAGTCTGGCACAATCTGGTGCCATGGGTGAGGGTATGATACTCTCATGTACCAACACATTAAAATATATCTAGTTTGATATATCTTACAGATGGCAGTATTTTCCCACAGCAAGGAGATCTTGGCAGGGAAGCACAGAAAACAATAAAATCTGAAGCTTTTAGAATTGGATTTTCAGAAACTGACCTCCATGTTTGAAAGTAGTCTGGAAGTAAAGCCTTTAATTTCCTCTGTAGCTGTTGCCAAGAACACAAAAAGCCTTGAAAGGAGGAGATGAATGAAGTGGGTTGTGGAAGGTAAGGATTTGCAGGAGCAGCATGCTCTGGTGTTGTCCCGTGGCACGGAAGGCACTGAAGCTGGTCTATTTGCAAAAATGTCAGACTACTGAAAGTAAATCTAACTACTAATCCCCCCTCAATACATTTGCACAGGCTAGTGCTCTAGGGTACTCTGCCAAAGTCCTTGTAGAAGTATAGTTGCATCTTTTTGACTTACTGTTAGCTTTCCATGATTCCTATTTATCTACAAAACCACCTTAACGAAGGCAAGGAAAAGGAAAGACTGTGTGACTCAAAACTTGTGCTAAGAAAATGCTGGACCTCAGTCAGCAGAAGCCTCTCCTTGTTTCCAGTGTGACCCAAAGGTTGCTGTTCACCCCTTAGAAAAATTCTTGCCTTCTGCATCTTCATCCTTTGTTCCTCTGCATCTTCATCCTTTGTTCACTGGGGTTGGAGGCTGAAGGGGCAAAGCCAGGGACAGGGGATTGCCAGGGCAGTGTGGTGCCAATCCCTCTCCAGCCCCTTCCTGCAGCTCCCAGTGAAGTCCATGTGGGTTAGTGGTTGCTCACTCCTCTGCAATCCAGTAGGATGTACTCCTAACACTTTCCCTCTGCTCCTGGAAGAGAGGAGCCAGAAGGCATGGTGAGTCACTGCTGCCTACCTGCATGTCCTGCATGTGCACCACTTTGCCTCATCCTCCTCCCAGGAGAACTGGTAAAACCCCACATGATGCCTGAGAGATTCCCACTTGGCAGTCTCTTGCTGAAAGCAGAATTTACCATCTAGAAGGAAGAGCAACTGTGCACAGAACACTTTGTGGTTTGGTGGGCAAGGCTCCTGGCAAGCATAGGAGCCAGCCCTCCAGCCTTCTGTGGTCTTCCTTGCAGCACTCCTCAACATACTGACTAAAAGCTGCTGGTAGCCTGTAAGATATCACAAGATAAACTCCAAAAATACTGTAGGATTTAAAAACAGAGAAGAAAACATATGCATATCTCTGCACATGCGAGGCAGTACACAAACAAGTGGGGAAAACAAACCTCATAAGAGCTTCCAAAGTTTTGCTTCATTTTTCATTTTCTACTGGTGAAAGAAAACCACTGCACTATCATTAAGAGGAAGGTCTTTGGTTTGTGTTCTCCAAAAGGTTCAGTAGTCCTTTGATTAAATGGGACTGGGAATCACTACTATAAAGCAGAGAACCTCCTGAGTAAATTAGATCTGCACTGCACAGCACCAACTAAATTGAAAGGAGTATTGCTCTTCAACTCATTCTTTAATGTGGGATTTTTCTTCCTTTTAAAAATGTTGAGAGACTGAAAGAATGTTTTATAACTATCATTCTGCTGCTGGTAGTGGAAATACTTTGTCAAGAAAAGCTCTGGAATCTGTGTTGGGAGATAGTCTTTCCTATAAGATACTCATTTACTGAGGATAATATTTTCAGAAGCCAGATTGTCACAGCATTTTTCTTTTCATTTCCTTGACCATTTTATGTTCAAATGAAATTGTTCAAATTATCTCATCAGCTGATTTTTTTTTTTAATATCTATTTTTGGTTTATATCTTTCTCTTTTTATTCAATTTCCTAGCTCCTGAAATAGTAAACATTACTGTTATCACAAGCAAGTAGCTGCCCTGCTATCATCCATAAGCAATCTAGTCCCACTCTCTTTGTGACATGTTCCAGGTTATGGAAGTAAGTTAAAGGTTAAAGTGAAGTCATGAAACAATGGATTTTGTATCTTGATTTTATCCTACTCGAGCTCTTCCCAACAGCCATTGGACACATCCTCAGCTTCCAGCCTATAGATCCTTCCAAGGAAACCTGCCCACAAGGCAGATGAGCCAAGCCACAATGAGCAGGGTGGTGCATATCACACACTGAAATATGCAGGTAACAAAGGGAAAGCTGCTACTTTTTTTTGGCTACGCAGTATGAAGGTCTAATTTAAAATCTGCCCAGAGCTCTTCAGAGATGGCTGAAATTCCAATAATTTCTCCAGTGAATTGCCCAATACCTTTTTCCTCAATCTGCAGTAGATGAGAGCTTTTTAAAAAATGAGCAAGCATGACTCATTTTTATGACCAATGCACCATTCGCAAAATGCTTTCCAACCAGATTGCAGTTCAAATAAGACATGTGTATTGTTGCAAAACAAAATATGCTGGCTGAACAGAATGTATTCATCTATATTAGTTTTTCTTTCTAAATCCAGCACGCTGGGAGCTAAATTAATCTGCTGAGTGCTAAATTCATCTACTGAGAGCTACTGTAGATCCAGGGAAATGTTTTGAGTGCTGTAGCAAACAAGTCTCCCTCACTCAGGAGCCCTCTGTGGGCTGTTGGTGTTTTAACCATTTTGTCTGCTTCCAAGCAAGGGAGCAGCTGATAGACGAGGGAAATGCTCATTGATTTGCAGGGGCAGCAGCACAGCCAATCAGCCCTAGAGCGAGGCACAAGCACGGATCTCTCCAACTATGCATATTTATATGCAGCTGTCGTACCTCCAAGTCTCCAGTGAATACCAAGTGCTTGTGTGGCCACCAAGACACACAATGCTACCCTGCAGCCTGCTCTCGCTGCACTGTGGTAGGGGAAGATGGAATAGACAGAAACACATTTCATTTTCCCTGGCTTGGCTACCCCAGAAAATGATATGCCTAGTACAAGCACGCTGTAGCTGCATAAATTCTCAATCAAGAGGCATTTTCAAGGGGCTAAAGGAAGAGTGTATTTTCAGTAGGGTAGGTTGAGCTACAACAATGGAGTAACAGAGACTAGCCAACAGTGCCAAAAGCCCTGTGGTACTGAGGGAAGGGTAAGAAACAGAGCATTCCCTGGTGTACAGCAGTGATGCATGGGCAGCACCCAGAGACGTGTCTGTGATTAGGACTCCTCAGCTCAGAGGTGGGGAACAGGGGTGAGGAATTGTGACAGGGGGTTTTCTCTTTGGTTTAGCAAACTCTGAGTCTTGAAAAGATATCCCCCAAAAAAAGAGGACTGTGGAGCTGAAAGAGAGGTCCATGCAGAGATGCAGGTAGAGAAATGGCTCTGTGGGAAGGAAAACCCAGCAATCCAACACTTATAGGAAGGCTGGTGAAGTAAATGTATCAAGGATTCAGAGGGGACTGGCTCATTATTTAATGGTCAAGCCATTATTTGTTTACTGAAGTAGAACGGTATTTAAAGCTGTTTCTTACAGTCTATGGGCACACAAAGCTTTCACAGATTTCTACCAAAATCAAGAGTTGGAACTCAAATTGTGCAACATCCAAAAGGAATTGAAGCAAAACCCACAGCCTTCCCTCCCCTTCCCTCCCCTTCCCTTCCCTTCCCTTCCCTTCCCTTCCCTTCCCTTCCCTTCCCTTCCCGCCCACTGCTCAAAGTTACTCTTGCAAACACTAAATGTTGAAATATAAAATAAGTGCAAAACAAAGTCATAAAGAAAAATTATATATATATATATGCATATAACATCTCACTGTGTTGCTGAGAATACTTACATTTCCTACTCCCTTCAAGCAAGCCATACTAAGACATAAAAAGTGAGAAAAGACGACAAGATAGAGTATTTTCACATCTAGTATTTACAACTGAAAAAGAGTACAGTGGGGGTTTGTTTATTGTGGTGATCCCATATAAACTTAACTCCTACTATGAAATTATTCTCATATTTTCAGTTCCAAAGAACAATAGAAGAAGGCTTCCACTAAATGCAAAAAGAGAAATTTTCTACATAGTGTATATAGGCTAAATAAAACTGCTAATCTGAGAAAGATTGTTACAGAGATCTACATCATTATAAGATCTAACTCCAAGTGGTATTGTATCAAAATGATGAAAATCTTGTATGGATCAGGAAATGAAGCAAATGGACCTATTTTATCTTCCAGTTTATTACTGAAAATGGGTTTTACAATTTGCTGTGCATAGTTAAAGTGCTACCCAGACAAATTACAGCTGCTCTTTTAACCTGAACATGAGATGGCACAGTTCCAGCCAATCTAAAGTATGGTTTCTAGGCAGGATGTCAAATCTCAGCCCCCTGGGTTCCAGAATGATGGATTGAACCTTGAAAGTTGCAACAGAGCAGCATATGTGATTTCTGTACTGTATTTTGATCACTCATGAATATATTAAAACATGTCCATGCATGCTATTCAAAGCTTTGGTTTATTGCTTTAAACTACAACTGAAAAAAAAAAAAGGAAAGGAAAAAAAAAGACAGGTAAACAAACACATACTAAATATGCAATGCTAATTTAAAGGCAAAAGAACTGTTTATAAATTTGGGATTTTTTCTTTGTTTACTGATGAGGACATTAGCTAATGATGCAGTGAAAGGACACCATTTCAGAAGCCATGTCTCACATAGTTATTGGCTTATAGTGCCTGTGAATTCTAAAAGAAAAAAAAAAAGAAAAAAAATACTTGAATTTTTGCATTATCAACTGCTGCTGGTAGATAACAATTAATCATTTTTAAAAGTTTTTGGCATGCAAATACACTATCCAAATGTTAGATACCAGGCATACTCCTCCACCTGCTCCAAATGCATCATAACTCAATTCCTTACATTATTTTCCTCTCTTCTGTGTAGCTTTTGCCTTCAAGACAAGTTTTCCTAAAGAGCTATAATTAATCCAAGGAAAGGTGTACCCCAAAGTGCCCCTTGGAAAGCTGGGGGAAGGTGCAGCATTCCAATGTCATGCATGGAAGCTGTTGGGGAGTACACCCTGAGTGTGTGCTTGAGGAGAAGCTCCTTGGGCAGGAAAGTCTCCAGCTCTGTGTGAGTGTGCCTGACACAGTGAGGGGTGAGGGGCTCAGCCTCTGAGTGCCCCCAGCACGAAAATAAATCTGTTAACAACATCATCATATCACACTTGGAGCCCACTGAGACCTCTCCACATAAATGCACCCCAAAGTTTCCAGAATCAGGGACAGAGAACAGCTCCTAAAAGACTGGGGCAGCTTCAAGGGGAAAACACACTTTTAATGGAAGGAAAAAAAATAAAAAAAAAAAAAAGAAAAGAAAAAGAAAGAAAAAAAAAAAAAGAAAAAAAAGGAAAGGAAAGGAAAGGAAAGGAAAGGAAAGGAAAGGAAAGGAAAGGAAAGGAAAGGAAAGGAAAGGAAAGGAAAGGAAAGGAAAGGAAAGGAAAGGAAAGGAAAGGAAAGGAAAGGAAAGGAAAGGAAAGGAAAGGAAAGGAAAGGAAAGGAAAGGAAAGGAAAGGAAAGGAAAGGAAAGGAAAGGAAAGGAAAGGAAAGGAAAGGAAAGGAAAGGAAAGGAAAGGAAAGGAAAGGAAAGGAAAGGAAAGGAAAGGAAAGGAAAGGAAAGGAAAGGAAAGGAAAAAAGGAAAGGAAAGGAAAGGAAAGGAAAGGAAAGGAAAGGAAAGGAAAGGAAAGGAAAAGAAAAGAAAGGAAAGGAAAGGAAAGGAAAGGAAAGGAAAGGAAAGGAAAGGAAAGGAAAGAAAGGAAAGGAAAGGAAAGGAAAAGAAAGGAAAAGGAAAGGAAAGGAAAATTAGTGAAAGTCAACATACATCAATTTTATGAATGATTTGTGCAACTCAGCATTTTAAAAAGATCTTAATTTATGTGCTTTTCAGCTGGTTAATGTCTGCCTCTAGGACATGATTTTAAACACAGTATTAAAACTATGACTTTTCTGCTTTTTCAACTTCTATGGTTTTATACTTCAGAATCCTCTTGTTTATGATGACAATAAAACAATACTTTGATTTTTACTTTAGGAACAGAGCTAGCAAGTTCTGTTTTAAGGTTGGCTTTGAATACTACCCTAAATACATATTATCTATATATTTGATATTATGTAAGTATCACTAATACAATTTCAGAATCTGGTTGATTTGTGCTTCTGTAAGACTATTAGCTTACAATCTCTTACATTTTTTAAAGTTATTATATTAGCCAAGACCATATAACAGATTCACACAGAAAACTGAGGCAGGAAGAGACCTCTGGAGATTGCCTGGGCCAGCTCAGCTCAGAGCAGGGTCAGTCAGAGCAGGTTGCTCAGGGCTGTGTCCATCAAATTTTAAATATCTCCAAGGATGGAGACAGTCTCTCTGAGATTCAGTGCTGACCACTCCCAGGTAAAAAGCTGTGATTTTTTCAAATCAGCTGTAAATAGAATTGCTTATCAGCTTTTCACTGAATACCACTGGGGAGAGCCTGGCTCCATCTTCTGTACTGTATCACATTAATTTTGCACACATATCATGCACATAATGTGCTGTATTTAAACAACAGAAACTGGAATGGCTAAAGTTCATTAGCTTGCAAACATGCCTTCCCATCTTTCTAGTTAATTTTTAGCATGCATTTGAGGGCATGACACCAAGAATAACAAAATAAGAAAACAAATTGATGTTCTAACTTAAAAAGAAAGATGGTAAAAATTCTTATTATATCAATCTCCTGATCTTTGCTCATAAGTATGCACAGAGAAACCAGAAATTACTGGGTGAGATTCAGTTTAGATCCTCGGGGTTTAAAAACTATCAGATTTTTTTGGTAAGTTTCAAAGCAAAGCACTGAGATTTCTTTAAAACCTAAGGCATTTCAGGTGTAAAAGCAAGTCCTTTAGGTTTTCATTTGTTCTTCGAACAACACTCTGGACTACAAGATAGGTTTCAAAATTTTACTTATTTAAAGTTTCTAACATCTTTGCTGCTACTGAACAGTCCAAAAGGGCTATGAAGAAACATCTCTCAAACTGGAAGTAGAATTACAGTGAGGTTAAAAGGAAGTTGCAGTCAATTTAAAAATTAATTCAATACATATTTTTTAAAACGTGTGAAAAATTAAGAATGTGACTGTCAGATTCTAGGAATATGCAGTCTTTTGAAAGCTTGTATTTTTGAAGTTTAATTTTACTTCCAAAAAAGGGGTAGACAAGCTGCTACATTACTTAGCAGTTCACTTTTTTCTTTAATGCCCTTAATCTATGTATGTTGCCAGGATATGCAGCCCATAAATAAATCTACCAACGGGTTTAGGTAAATCTAATTCATCAGCTATAACATTTGACACGAGGATCACCACAGTTAATTGATTATGCTCTATATCAAAGATAATTTTGAATGAAATCTGTCTAATATAGGCTGCAGCTGCTCTTGGCCAAATTAATCACCATGAACAAACGACCTCCACAGTTCCCCAACAATAGCATGAATTTGTCTTCTATTTTTAATTGGATCATTTGGTATTTTAACTGGCCAGTTTTCCAGGCCTATCATCCTACACTTTAGAATCCTTATGCTCAATTTGGTGTCAATTGCTGAAGATTTATTTCTTAGTTATTTCATTCTTTGACGTCCTATAAAACTGTGGTACCAAGGTCTTATTTACTATAAGTTAAAGCAGAGAGGACATAGCATCAGCAACTCCTTCAAACAGTTTTTCCACCACTTTTGGAAAACAAAAGGAAACCAACCCAACAGACTATATACCTTTGTGCCTGTTCCATCACCAGAAACTCTGCTAAGAAAGGCACAAGTGGTGGAGGTTGGGTCCTGCTATACAGACACAGGGACCACAAACATTTCAGCCAAAGAGGCAGCTTTCCCACACACTCTGACTCAGGCTATTACTTATCACACCCTAGCAATGAAATTTTGACTCTACTGAAATCAATGGCAAAACTCTTGTTCAGCAGGGCCAAAATCTTGCCCATGTTTATTACTGATTTTACAGCAGTGACAAAATCTGATATCTTATTACCAAAGTCTTAAGGCACCAGCTGCCTTCCTGTCTAGAATCACGCCTTACCATCATGTTTTCCCAATTATTAAATAGATATTTGTAGCCATAAAAAGGGAACCAAAGAGAAAATAAAAACGAAAGCAGAAATAAAATGAGACTGCTGCTAACAGTTACAATATATGCTCTAAGTACAACAAATGAATTTTCCAGTGTAAAACCACCAGTTTATTACCAAAAGGCCTCTTTCTTGGGATGGAAATTAAGTTCTCTTTTGTCTTTTTTTCCTTTATATTTTATTTTTTGTTACTATTCATTATCGTTAAATTTCCTGCAATTAAAATAGCTGAATTAGAAACACATGTCTGCTTATGAAGTCAATGTTTCTCAACATATTGAAATCCCAGAACCATGTTTAGCATGAAAAAGCAGATCAGCTTTAATTACTGCTATAGGATTTATGAAAACTTCACAGAGCTACAAGCTCTATCTCCTGCCCTCCCTGTACCTGTAAACAGAAGCTCTGCACAGCTTGAAAGTCATGACATAAAGCAAGATATTATAAATTAAAAATTCAACTCCCAAAATGTGTGCTGATTTGACTTCCAAGAACCCATACAAGAAGTTCAGGATACCCATTTACCCAGACCTGCATCTGTTAGAGTTTTTCAGCTCTACCTCATACCTGCAGGCCTAAAGAAAAAGTACTCATTTTTTATATCACAGTAATGAAATACTAGAAATTCTTTACAAATAATACAACAGGTTCTTTCAAAAAACCAGAGAATCACTGTTCCTAGAGAGAGATGCTGCCTAAAGATACTGTAAAGATACAGGTCCCAGGTTCTGATGAGGCCAGCTTGCTCTGAAGTGCCATTCTGCAGATACACAGGGGCAATTCCAACCACGTTTGGTTTTCACCTCCAGTCTCATCCCTGATATGAAGCTAAGCTCTTATTATCTGACTGGCACGCAGAAAAAATGCATTACAGAAGGCTTTGCAGGATACCATTTGTGTATTCAAAATGAGCAGAAAAAAAAGTGGGAATTAACTTTATGTGAGAAGATCAAAGTACAATCTTTTGACTAAAAATATCCTTTTCGTCTCTTACTTTCCATGCTTGGGCTATTTTTGGAAATACACAAAAATGGCAGCTTTTGCATCCTGCATAGGATGACCACTGTATGTGTAAAGCACAATTCAACTTCTACATTTAACTTTGTCCTTCAGATGGAATATTGACATTTTCTTAGCTTTATAATAGAAGTTATAATGATGTAGGAGTTGCTCTCCAGGAATAAAACTGACTGGAATATATGCCAAGATACATAAAAGAGAACCTTGCTAAGTATAAACTTTATATAATGGGGCAATATGTACTCTGAGACAGAACTTGTTCTTCCCAGATCAAAATACAGAAGGTCATTGTTTGGAGTCATGCAGGACTGTCCCTAAATAAAAGGCAATGCAGATTTCAAAGCATAAGGAGACTATGCACTACTTCAGCTTTTGGAGAAGAGACTGAGGTGGGAATTTTGACATTTACTTCAGGCCAATTATGAGAATCCTCCTCTAATTTTCCTCAAGCTTAACAGCACTCATTACAAGAGCCCAAAACAAAGGGCAGTGATTTTCCTATAGCCCGGCTTCTGGTATCTCATTTACTTATTTAAAAATGCACATTTCCATGCCCACCAATGGACAGAGAGAGGCTTTTCCAAACGTAAATTCCAGACAGTAAACTGTCTTTTAAAATCAGATTATGGAAATATTTCCCAAACTCTCCAAGAATGGGTACTTGAGAACAATGTAACAAAATAAAGATTTCAATGAAGGATTAATAATTTCTACTTTGCCTCCACTGAGGGTACAGTAAGTAAACTTTTTATCCTAGAAACCACAGGAAATTTTTTCAAAAGCTAAAACTGAACTATAAGAGTAAGGAATGAATTCAAAATGTTAGAAAATGCTGTGTGGCATGACTAAAGTCAGATCCAGCTGAACTAAAGCACTGTAAGAAAAACATACAAGGATCTCATTTAATTACCTGCATAAATATAAACTTTGAATAACTTAATTGAACAGAAAAACCTTATGCCACTTCTTTATTAAAAAAACCCCAAAGCTATGCCTCATAACCACTGTTAGCAAAACCTTTGCAAAAGCAACAACCAAAGTTCAGTAAACAAAGAGAGAAGTATCCAGTGTATGTGTGATGCAAAGGTTTCCAACATGGAAAAAGAGGCAGGAATATCACTGGGAATGAGCCATAGGAAGGGATTGAGCAGAACAGACCAAGATGGAAGCAAGACAAAAGTGAGATACTCCAAAGTGGTATTACAGGGACCATTGGACAGTTTCAAAATCCAGAAAATCAACTTCCCAACTGGATTTCAGAATTAAGATGTGGCCAACAGAAAAAACCCAAGAGTGATGCCACTACAGATTTCTAGTATAGCAGGTCTTTATTCATTTAATGCTGAATTTTAAATGCATTGGTCTTTTGGAGGCTATTCTCTAAAGAAAAACCAAAGTAAGAGTAGTAGTAGCTAAACCAGTAAGTTACAGAGAAACACAGAAAAAAAAAGCCATTAAAAAACCCATGGGAATTATATACAGAAATCTTTTATTTCAAAACTGAATTCTCAATTTAAGACTAAGGTCTTTTGCTTGTCTGCTGCTAGTAAGGTGGTGAAAATCACTTTGATACCACTTTTGTCTTCTCAGAGGTAAAGCCTGAAGTATTTAATCATCAGCAGATCGAAATAAATGAAAATTATCTGCGTAACAAGACCACTATTCCTTCCTAACTTCTTCTCAAGTAGCTCACTGGAAAGAAATCCTTTCAACTTTATTCCGGTATATTTTCCACAAGGGTATGTTGTACAAATCTTACATAGGCCATTTTTCTAACTGATGTGATATCACATTAAACTGCTGAGAAGAGAACAGTTGTTACACAGCCAACAGAAGAAAGAAATCAGAGTCTGTTACTTGTTTTAACTGGGGCTTGGGGTGCATATAGCTAGCAAGAAGAAAACCAGAAAACCAGAACCAATGTTCATGACTAGAAAATAAACAGAAAACTCCTGAGCTAGTACTTTAATTTTAGGATTATGGACCTGATGTCTCCTCTTCTGTTTTGTAAATATTTTCTCAAGTATTTCCTATGTTTTCTATTGAAAACTGTTTTCCTGTTTTCAGTTGTCTCATTACCCATATTGTGTATAAGGGGGAAAACTGCTTTGGTCTGCCTGGAAGAGTTTCATTATTTACTCCATGACATTTTAAAAATTGTATCTCTGAAAGCAATATTGACATTTAACTTGAGATTTGGGGGGCAGGGGGAAAGCATATTTCAGATTCTTAGTACCAAAAATCTTGGTTTAATGTTTTGCAGAAATGCTACCTCAGAGACAGAGTAAAGCAGTAATTTCACTTCTAATTTCATCCACCAGATTTTCTGGTCTGAGAGCTGTACATCATCAGTCTCCCATGCCACCATAATCACTCCCTAGGCTGTGTAATTCCTCACCCCTTGCTGGGTCACTACTCAGGAACACACTCTAACCAAGAAGAATTCCAGTTTAATACACATTTTTCAACATGCACTTCTCTGAGGGAATGTTGCACTGGTTTATAACAAGCAAAATGTCAGGGACCACAGAGGTTTGATAGGGGTGTGCTCTGAAAACTTTGAAATCTTACCCAGGATTATCCTCCTTGTGGTGTCCCTTCCTCCTCTCTCTTTCATAACTTTGGTGACAACAGACCCCTATTTGTTTCCTTCTCTGCTCCTTCAATTTCTACAATCTCATCACAAGACTGACATCTATTGTAGACACCCTTGTGTCCTTCAAATCCCACTGTAAGCTCAGATTTCTAAATTCTGATTCCTTGGATACTGATCCTTTGTGAGTTTTTTTGGCAATAACAAGTCTTCTCAACATTTCCTTGGTGTTTAAAAGCAATATAAAAATAAAATTTTGTAAAAAAAAAAAAAAAAAAATTTTAAAAATTGAAAAAAAGAAGATCAGATTTGTTCTCAGAAGACAAATTATGCTTTGAGTTAAATATAAACCCAACACAGAAGGGCAGCAGAAAGACCAGATACTGCCTCATGCCTGCACTCGTTGTATCATAATTTTGACCTCATTTGTCATCTTTTAGGTGTTCAAATAGAAGTTTTCAGCACCCTGGCAAACCAATCACACACCAGAAAAAATGAGGGTGCAAGCAACCTCAAATGTGTTATCTAGCACCTGAAAAACCCCACCTGTTTTTAATTCAACAGTGCAAAGCTGGAAAAACTTGGGAGGGCTATAGTTGATAAGAAATCAAACCGTTTATGAAAGGAAATAGTTTGTTTTATTCCTTTTTTTTTCTTTAAACCTGAAGAAAAAAGAAAATTTTCTGCCTGAGAAGATTAAAAGAAAAAACAATTTTCAAAGTTCACACCACTCAAGTGGATTATACTGCTTAAAAATAAGCAGGTACTGACTAGAAAACCTCTTTTCCAAGATTCCTCTTGACATTCTACTACTACATGGTACTACTGCACAGCTTCAACAAGATGAATTTTACTAAATTTAGGTGCAACTATGAACCAGGATCTGGTCATCAGTTCATCATGTTTTAATGTTATCTAGATATGTCTTTAACTGCAAAGAGTTCCATTTGTCTTTGAAAACTCCAGTATTCAGTGCACCCAGAGATTTTAGTGCACACTTTCTATTCAGTAACCTCCCATATCCTAGTGATCTGTAGGTAATATGAAACCTGCTTCTACCTAAATTTTATTTCTAGGATCCTTATCTTGCCCACATTCTTGTTATATTTTAAGACCACATGGTTTCCACTCTTCTATGAATTATATTGTTTTACTTTAGCACCCTCTTTCCTGTGTTTCATGGAGTAGGATTTTTTTTTTTTAATCACTTGTATTCAAAACACAGAAAATTGGAATTTTCTTCATTTTCTTCAAGAAAGTAAACATTTCTAACATACCCTCTGCTCCCCCACTCCATTTATTTTTGTTGATGTTTTCTATTTGCTCTACCTTACTTGGTTTGGATGCCCTGGTGTATTTTGTCTCCGTCCTATATTTGCTTTCCAGTTTGAGAACTTCCTGGCAGACAGGGTCTGTAAATTTGCTTTGTAGAGCACTGAGGCAAACAGTCAGCACTTAGTGAGGAAGACACCTGGCTGCTCAGGATGAACAGGTGTTTATTATCATTTTATGGGACATATTCTGCCCTAGTAACTCCCCCGCTCACATCAAAAGAGAAAACCTGAACATTACTTTGAACACTTTTGACAAGAAATTATCTATGTAACTTTGATGGCATTTGATGCATTTCTCAGTATCCAAAGTTCATCATATTTTAAAGGAAGATACAGTATCCTAGTGCAGGTCTAGCTCACACAGTAAGACTTTGCAAGTCACCATTTTTATCAAGGGTTTGCCATTTGTGTGTTCTCAAAGCTTAATTATAGTATGTTGCTGAATCCATTGGCAAAATACAGACCCCGTGTACTCATGGTTTATGTACAAAGGGATTTGTTTAGCATTAGACACACATTCTTAGCATTGTACATGTCTGTTTCACTTAGTGGTAAGAAAAGGCTAAAGTAAAATCCAAACAAAATTACCACAATGTTCAAATCCCAATTTATCTTCAACTATTCTGTAAGTACAGGATCTTCCCATGGGCACTTTCTGAGCCACTTAGGAAGCTGCCATGCTGAATCTGAAATATTTATAATTGGTTATGGTTTTGGGGAGTTTGGATTGTTTGGTTTTCTGGGGGTTTTGGGGTTTTTTGTTGTTTTATCATCTATCCAGAATTTGCTAGATAAGAACTTCCCATTATTTAAGCTTTTCTGAAGGAAGACTTTCACACTGAATTTTCAGTGGTACATTTCAGATGCCCGTGGGAACAATGGATGGAGAAAAATATAAAGCAGAGAGAATTTGCTCCTGGACCAAGAGCTCCGGGAAGGTTTTTCCTTGTTATTTCAGAAAGCAGTGGAAGTATTCCAGCCCTGTAACAGGAAATACAGCTGGAAATAGGAGCAATGATAAAGGGTGAAAAGACTTATTTTAACAATGTCATCCCCTAAAGTAGCTCTTGCCATACAAATCAGTTTGCCAAACACAAGACCTTAATTCTGATGAAAGAAGTCAAATTTTCCCAATCAACTCTTTACAAGGGTAAGATCTAGAAGCATTGTGCATAAATTCCCCCTGAAAAGTTAGAAAACTGTGTGTGTTGGGGTGGGCAGGGTGAAGTAATAGGGAATGTGGAAACTGGTGGAGGAAATGGGAAGGTAGGCTGAAGAGGAAAGAAGGGAACCTATGTGTCCACAAGGCACCACCAGTTATTCATGTCCTTCCTAACACATTTTGCTAATGACTCCCCTTGATTCAAACTTTTCTTGTAAATCAGACCTTCAGGATCTCTGATTAATGTCACTGTACTCTGCCCCTTCTTGCTGTCCAGTGCCCAAACTGGGATATCACTCCAGACTACAAACACAGTCCCATCTAACAGAGAATGTCTGTCAACAGCAACTGCACACACTGCACAGACATGCATTTTTACTGAGCTACTGACAAAGAGAGAAACTCATGTTCTGCCCCTGAACAGCTAAAGCTCTTTTGTCAGAGATATACAATATCCCTTTAATCATCTGGACTTGGAATGCAGTTCCATAAGAGGCAGGATAGCTCAAAGTAAAAGCCTCTCCTAGTTGCCTCACAGAAAAGTGAAAATAATATTCAGAACATATTTTCTTTTCTGTACATCTAGTAGTTGAATCATCACTGATCAGAAGCAGCCTCAACTCTGAAGCACTCGATTAGCAAACAATAGAAATAGTTATGCAAGGCAGGAGAGGAGGGGATATATTTGTCTCCAGTGCTACTGCCACAACTGATGACCCTGCACAAGAATAGAAGGCACAGTGCTCACATTTCTGGCTGAAAGCAGATATTCCTTCACAAGACCTGTAAAAATCAGGGTATGACTTTGAATAACAGCCCTACTAAGAGCCTTCCTTAAACAACACTGAAACATTTCCACAGGATGATATTAGGAAGCAGCAAAATACCAAGGGACTTCAGGCCAGTTTAATGGAAGGCTGGTGTTGGGGGAAGGCAGAGTGACCCAGCTGGACAGAAGGATAGGGGGCCTCGCTGGAAAACACCTTTGGTATCCCAAGGGCTCAGTCTTGCTGCTGTTCATGCTGCTCTGGCTACAGACATGCACTGCACACATTTCCCAGGCACTGGGGGAAAACCCAAAGGAGGTGAAAGCTCAGGGCAGCAAATACTGCATGGCTGTATTTGATGCCTGGAGAGGCTGCCTAGAACAGAGGCTAGACAGTGTTAAAGGAATAAAGTGGGTATTTATTAAAAGACCTTCAAAGGATGCACCATGGGCAGTACAAGAGCCAGGCCATGGCTCCACCCAAGATGAACCCAAGATGGATGATGGGTCACAAGTTTTCACTTTTATAATTTTGGGGTTTATTTACATACTGGGGTCAATTGTCCAATAACAGCTTCAGGTTATGTAGTCCCAGCCTCCCAGATTGTTCTCCTAAATTTGCTGTTGTTTACAGTTTTGGGGCCTGAAGCTGCAGTGGTGTCCTTGGTTCTCAGGCTGGAAAAGAATTGCTTTGTCTAACTAAACTGTGAGGAGAACTTGCTAACACTTTATATGAAGTTCAGAGTCACACACTAAGGCAGTATAGAATCTGAAAAATATAAAAGCTAAAACATAAGGCATCACATTCAAGATTATTTGCAGTGTAACTATCTGTGTGCAGGTGTCAGATAATATATTTATAATGGTGTAATGCATACTGACCTCAAGTAAATCACTAAGCACACCACTTCTGATGGTTTCAGTTGTCTTATTTCCATGAGCATATGAGGCTTATCCACAGTCAAAGTCTTTGAAACTAAACTTTCCATATATTGCTACTATCATGTACTTCATTCTCTAAGAATGAACTTGAAAACTCACAGCTTAAACTGATAATTAGTTGATGTTTCCCATTGTACAAAATTACAAGCACAACAATTGTAGAAGTGCAAAGTATATGTTTGTCACATGGTAGAGTAAGCAGGAAATATTTTAGACAATTTTGCCTCAAAAAAAGGCTGTTTCTTTTAAAACAAAATTATTTGCAAGGAAATGTGTCAATTTACTTGTCATTTTAAAGAGCAGAGAGGGTTTTGAAATTGCTTAAATATTTTATTTAAATATTTTTAATATTAAAAAGTTCTGGTTTAAAGTTCAAAATTATCTTTTTGGTTTTCTTTCTCCCAAAGAGTAATATAGATGTAGAAAAATAAGACAGAATGAAATATTTCAATTTATTCTGATGGCAAATATATAACTGGTTCTGGTTCACCTTCCTCTTGACCTTTATTTATAAGATAAATAATAGTTTATCTTTTTTCTCTTTCAGTGATCAGAAAGTTATGAAACTTACAAAAAAATCTTGACACACATGATAATTAATTTTGATCTGTCTTCAAGCCCTGTAAAGTCATTTCATCAAAATATTTGAAGATTATTCTTAGCAATATTTGAATATGTCTTTCTCTCACCTGAATTTTTTCATCCTAGGTACATACTTTTAAAAATGAGTCTTGATATTAAAGTGTATTCTTTTTTTTTTCCTGTGGCTTAGCCTTTCCAAGACCTTAGTCAAGACTTCTAACATTATAAACCATATTCTTATAGCAACTGATTGTCAAGCCACAGCCAGAAGTCTTTAATGTAAGGTGAAGAATGGGTATCTGGGAGGCATTAAAAATGCTGGCAATGCTCCTGATTTACAAGAAAATACTAATATCAACAGTTCAAAACCAAGACAAAAAAAAAAAAAAAAAAAAAAAAAAACCAGAGATAAAATGCAGCAGCAAGCACAGATTCAATATTCTTTTTTTCTGGGTGGAACAGAGAGCACTGCACTTGTTGAATCTGGAGTACTACCCAAAAACCAGGATATAGCTGTTCAGAAGAGGAAATCTTTGCCAAATTGGCAGTACAGAGTAGCAATGGTATAATATATATGTAACATATTCTCCACTCACAGCCATCAGCTCTCTGGCCTCTCATAGAAATTCTCTGTATGTCTGGAACAGGTTTATACCCAGAGGAGCAGTGCCTCATCTGTTTGAGCTACAGTGGACAGGTTTGCTGCCCTTGAGGGGTGATACATCTTTGGTGGGTTGCCTCCTGCATCTCTGGGTCAAGGCAGCACCTTTGCCATCCAATAAATTGCCTTTTTTATGCCCCTTGATGCACAGCCCCAAAACACTTCTCCATATCTCCCCCACTCAGAGCAGCATTTTACTTTTCAGATAATAGGAATGGGAATAATCAATAAGCACTCAAAATTCTGCAGTTGTCAGGGATGTAACCTCCCCAACATTTAACTAATCTATTTTTTGGAGAAAAAAGCTACTTCTTTTGTCTAACTCACCTGACCTTCTATGGAAACTGACCCTTTATACAAAATGGTTATGTATAAAACTGTGAGGGTTTGGCCAGGACTGGTGTCTGATGTGAGCAGCCAGTTCAGAGGAATGCCTATTAACAAGTCTTAATTGCAGCAGAGTGCAATTTAAGTGCCAGGTAGTGTTCATTTTCCACATTTTCACATCTGAATGTCTGTATTTTTTTAGAGCTTTCTAAGTTTCATGTCAAATGGCATTTTGCCAGAAAAATACCAAAAACATAGCAGCTCAGTGTTAAAATCCTACCTGCTGGGCAAACAGGGATTTAAATGTGGTTTAATATCCAATGTATGTATGTGTTAGTAAATATATCCTTGTAAAACCATCACTGGAAGCACAAACTTGAAGTCTTTATGCCACAATAGAACATTTATAATATACCATAGCCATCAAAATGTATATGCATTAAAAGAAAAAGGTCAGATGTACTAGCAGTATTGATAAAATCAGCACTTTAACTATGATGCTATTAATATCCTTCTTACTGATTGTCATCCATTTCATTGCATCCTCAAGAAGTCCCCATTCACAGACCAGATGCAATGAGTTGATCTGGACCTTTTGTCTCAGAGGCATGAAATTATTAAAGCCAGAGCAGTCTTGTTTAGCAGTACCAGGACCACAGCAAGTTATTATGTTATTCCAGAAAAATCAAATACACAGGGCAATTTGCTGCTGAGGTTGCTTTTTGCTTCCCTTACTGAATCCATCAACGCCTTTGTAAGAACTTAAAGGGTGTCAGACAGAAAAGCTAAAGTACAGACAATATGTTAAGTTTGATATTAAAAATTATTTTATCTCAGTGGTCATTTTTTTAACTAAATCTTCTGCAAATTGTACCAATATTTACACACTTAAAAAGAGATTTTAGATTCTGCTCAGTCAAGAAAGAAAGATTGAAATGAAAAAAGCAACTGCTGTATGAAAGAGTCCAACTAAGAGGAAATATCCAGAAATCCATTTGACTTACTCAGTGTCAGTATTTCCCTAAGATAATTGCTAAGAATTAGACTCTCACTTGAAAAGGGAGCCTAAAAGTCACATCTGTGGAAGTAAGTAAAGAAAATATATGCAAAGATGTGGCAATATTACACAGGACATCCCAAAAAAACTTCTCTCATCATTTAGCAGTCTAGCCAATAGTCCAAGACCCTCAGACTTCATTTTTTTCAAAACCAACTCAAAATCATAATTGTGAATACCTCTGCAATGCTAGAAGAAGAGTCATTAAGAAGGTGGCAGGAACAACATTCTTCCCTTGTGCTTATTCCAAGCAGCAACAGTAACTAAACTCCTGGAACTGCAAAAACTTCTGAAACAGGATTTTATTTTAATAACGACATTTCCAAGGGAAATATTAGCTTTACCAAAATTAGTGGGATATTAGGTGAAACAGGTTGTTTATTTAGCTAAAACAAAAAGATCTGTAATCTTCTCTCTTCAATATTTTAAAACCTATCATTTTTTCTAATTTTTTTTTCTGATTCTTTTTCTTCCAGATATTTCAACTAAGGATGCATCACAAGAAGCCTATAAGTAGAGTTTTTTTCTGCTTTCTGTGTGAAACAAAATTTAAGTTCTATTTTCAACATATCATATTTTTTTGTTTCCTGATTATTACCACAGTTTGTAAATTTGTTTAAAGAAACTGAATCCTAATGTTTTACAATATCATTTATTCACTGCACTGAAAACAAACAAACAAGAAAAAAAACATAAAAATTTGCTACATCTACCCAGTAAAAAATGAAATCACTAGCAAGGGATCAACTCTCATGTTTCATGAAATAAGTGCTAATTTTTGTCTAGAAAAATTCTGTATGTTTGCCACAGCTCAGCTATGAACTCCTCACAAGAAATCCACAAAATGTGAACACGAAATGCTGTTGTCTAAAGACACCTCAATTTTACAGTGGGAGTGTTGATGCCTCCAATCTTTTTATTACCTGAAAAACCATCAACAGCTTTATAACGATGAATGCAATACAGTTCAGTTTGTCTTTGCAAAATTCCTTTTAAAAACAGCAGATGTGTGCCAGCACATCTGGAAACCACTTTTAATTATACTTTCCTCAAATGGGAAAGCAGTAGCTTGTACCCATGGTGAAGGTTTTATATCTGACCACACAAATGCTTGCAACCACCTGTGCTTTACACTGATTTTCATTATGGACTGTATCACATTACTGCCCTATTATTCCAGAATGCCATTTGAAGCTGTTGTGCGACTAAGCTGCATCAAGTGTGGTCTTGAAAAGGCCTCCACTCTACAAAAATGTAATAAACTTGATTGCAGTTAGGGTACTTACCACTGAGGGTATCACAATGTGCAAGCTCCTCAAGTTGGCTTCTCTTGCTCTGAAAGTCATAAGGGGCATAGAGTAACAATCATTATTGCCAGGCTGGGAATTGGAATTTACCAAACCAATGCATGTCCCCAAATGAGATACCTTGTAAGTATTTGGAATTCCTTTCCGGTACTTTTTCTTTCCTTCTATTAATACAGTGGTATTTTAGTCAAAAGCTCTGCTGATTCAGCTGTGCTCTGAGACCACAAAAAGCAATTTCAGCTGTGATCTGCCAGCATAAGGCAATTTCAATTCTGTCATCAATATTTGCATAGGTTGCAAACATTGTGAGTTACATGACTTGGTTGGGTTTTCTAAACTCAAACCTTTCTCCCCTACTCTGTCTTGCCCCACCCAAGTATAACAGCTGTTTTTACATCACTCTTCCTCATTTCTCACAATCAAAAAAAAAAAAGTTTCAGATGCCTGTAAAACTCTTATTCTTCACAACACTCTTTCTATATTTTGGAAGACTGTAATGTTGGCATGCAAGATTTTATATGGCCCAGTGGAAGGTCAAACTTTTTTAACACTCAGCCCTTGTGAGAAGTGGCATGCCCAGGGATAGAATCCTCAGAAATGAGCAACAGGATGTGCAAACTTGTAAAACACAAGGTAGGCCATTTTACAGATTATGTTTTAGGATCATTTACTCTGCTGACCTGCACAATGTGCAGGTAACTTAAAAAGCACCCAAATATCTCTTCAGTACACTTTATACTGCTTAATAATCTGTTACTGTGTTTGAAAGAAAAGTTTTCGCATTGTTATAGATCTCAGAGCCCACATTCACCTGTCTCATACTTTCTGCATGTAATTCAGGTTTTAAATTTTGCTGTAACTCATGAAGCATCCTCAGAGGATCCTTCAGAGGATCCTGAGCCTTCTCCCAGTGCTCTGCCCACAAAACCTCTCCACACTCTGCCAAGGGCTCTGGGATAGCGGCTGAAAGACAGAGAAAGGCTGGGAAAGCTCAGAGCAGAGCTCAGATCCCAAACCAGCCGCTGTGCTCCCTCTCCACCAGGCAGAACAAATGCTCTGTGCAGGCACCAGTGCCTTGGCTTGGCTCCTGCCCTCCCTCCTGCCTTGCTCCATGCAGCTGCTCCGGGGCAGCAGGGTTTGGTGTCCCAGCTCAGCGCTCCTGGGAGCTGCTGCTCCTGCTGCAGGCACAGAGGCTTTGCAAAGCAGGCTTTGCCTTAATGCACCTTTTTGTCTGGTCCTCTCAGAGCCTCACACGCCACACCTGGCAGGCATTTCAACATTCAGCCAACTACCAGGCATTACAGCTATGTAGGGGGTGCTCATGTGGATGTAGATGCAACTTTTGCAAAAATATCTACAATATTCTGAGATTGAGTATTTTAACAGTCCATAACCCCACTGCTGTAAAAGCACAACTTGATTTCACACTGCAAACACATTTATTATCCATGCAGAGAAGGCACAATATTCCTATTACTATTCTTTAGTTGTCTGGGGTAACACTTTTACATTGCTAGAAACAATGCTCATTTCTGTGAATTACTTAAAAGAAAAAAGGGTCATTGTCTACTTTAAAATACAGACACACTCTGAATATAACTTGTTAAAGATTTCCAACTAAACACATTTATAGGGCAAACAAAGACTGAAATATTCTACAGTTCTATAAAAAAGATAAAAGTATCCTTTTTTGTTTGAAGATGAAGGTATCTTGAAATCAACCTTACTGAAAGAAAATCGGGCTGATTACCAAAACAATAGGCCTAGAATATAAATTCATTTCATCATGGACATACACAAATGCAGCATTTTAATGGGGGTACCCTAGAAGACAGGTAGCTGCACCCACTGAACTCCACTTGAAATGGTGATATGAATTGATAAATCATGGTCAGGGACAAGAGTAATTTCCAGAAGGGGAGAAAGACAAGGGAAGGGACTGTGAATAGCCAAAATAAGCACTCAGACTCTGCTTCTTTACAACACAAGGAAGGCACATTCAAGCCTTTTACTCAGTAAACCTTCCTATTTAGGGAGTGCCAGTGAAGACAAGGAAGCTCCTTGAGTAGGATGGCAATGCTAGTCATGCTGGTGCCATCAGGAACCAAGGGGAAAGAGCAGCCAGGTCACAGGGTGTGGGATCCAAAGACAAGTAGTCAGGGGGATCCTCTCTGCTGACTGCAATGGGCACTGGATCAGTCCCTTGCCTTTATACCTCTTTAACTATACATACTTCTTTAACTATACATGTATATAAATAGTTATACTGTCTCTATATATAAATAGTTATACTACAGTTAACTATATACATGTAGTTATACTATAGCTAACTATATATATATATATATATATAAAACTCTTTAACTCATAATACTGTCATCATGAGCTTAAGGATGTGACTGGGAAGGAGAGAAGAAATGTCTCTGAAGTCACGAAATATATCCGAGATTCTGGATACCTGCCATTTTAAAACACTGAGTGAGCACACTCAGCCTTAGCAGCAGGTTAACAGCTTGGAAGCAAGGAGCAAAGAGAGGAAAAATCTACCATGCATCCTCCCTGCCTCACTCCCTGTGATTCCAGGCATTTTGGGTGCACTGAGCCATATCCCCATGCCCAGCCGGTCAGACAGCCCTGTGTCTGCAGCCATGCTGGAGCCTGCCAGTCGTGCTGCCAATATCCCCTGGAAACCAGCTCCAGGGACTGGTGCTTGCTGCTGCACATTTCTGGGGAAGAGAAAACATGTGGGCTCAGGTTCAGGGTGCTGCAGAGGCTGGGCAGGCAGAGGGATTGCTCCCAGGAGCAGGGAGCAGTCGGCAGCACTTTCCCCAGAGCAGGGTGGATGTCGTGCCTGCTCTCCCCTATAGAAAACTGACTGAAAATATTAAAAAGTTTTTGCAGTCCCATTGGTCCTGCCAAGGGAGCCTGACTGGCAGGATAATATATCTTTGTTTTCAATTAAAAACATTATTTGGGTGCAACAATTATCTAAAAACCAAGAGGAATAAGATTTTGTGATTATAACCACAAATTGTCAATTGAAGCAAATGTTTTAAACAATCAAGGTCTGGTAGAGAAAGAAGAGAGAGGGAATTATAACAACCACTACTACGACTCCATGTAGCCTTCATCCAGCCAGTACAATTTTACTTGTATTCCGAAATCAATGCACCATAATCACAACCCAAAATCGTGACTGTAGTAAAAACCCACGTACGACACATGCGGATGTGGACGGATTCCATCAGGACATTACACTACTGCAAGTACCCTGCCTGCTCTGTTCTCCTTTCCTATGAACATAGAGCAACTGTGGCTATTCTAATACTGAAAAATGGGAAGCAGAGCAAGAAAGAAGTGGAGAGAATTTGTGTTAAATTGGATTTTCTTGTCTACTCCTGTAGTTTTTATCACCCAGATGACAAAACATTATCATTAGCAGTTTATACCAAAAGTTAACATTTGCCCGTGGTTTTCTATTTTCTCTAAACCACAAAGGTTGGAGCCTGTTATGCACTCCCCTTATCTTACTCTGTTACTTTAGAATCTAAGAGCACACTGTGCACATTAATCTTTCATGGCAGAGTTCACTGAAGTTCTGCCAAAATTCAATAATTATGTTCCATCCAATCCAGCAATTTATTTATCTCATTGCTGGAATTTAGAACATATAGAAAAAAGTAGTTAGATTACATGAATTAAATCTTTGCTAAAAAACCCAACCAAAAAACCCAACAAAAAAAACGAACAAACCCGTAAGACAAAATAAAAGAGCCCTGTTTCACTTCTGAAGTTTTAAAACATGCCGCAGAATCTACTGAGAAATAAAGCTATTTTTTCAAGACCAATATTTTCTTGATAAATTGAAACTGTTCCACAATGTTTAGAGATCTTTTTCTTTCATAAAAGTGAAAGTATTTTATGAATACATTTGTAACTTTTATTCAAATGCATAACAATATGTACCACTTACTCTGCACTACTAAAATATGAAATATTAATGCCTAATGATCAATAAAAATACCAACTGAAAAGCAAGAATTTGTTTTCTGAATGGAAAATATATTGATTTACTGCACTGAAATGGGTAACTGAGAGTTCAGTATTTCTATGGAGCAAAATCTAAGACGGAAAATTACAACAAAGTTAAGCTTTATAATTGCACTCTTTCATGATGTGTTTGCCAACAAATAGAAAACATAAAGCTCTCCAAGTAGGAAGATTAGAGACACATTATTTCTGAGAGCTGTTAAAAATAAAAATGGCACAATGGAGAATACTTTATATTCTTCACCTTTCTTAATATCAGGAAAAGTAACCAACCAGTTATTTATCAACCTATTTATAAAGAAACATTAATCTACTGGTTTGGGATTTAAAAATATAATGCTGTGTCTATGTATTTCAAACTTTAAACTTCTGAATACAGAATGCTGATTTATCTGATGAAAACATGACTTTTTTTATGTTCGTATAGACAATAGATTTGTTCATGAAGGAAAATGTTAATTTGGTGTCTGCGATCAAAAGCCAAATTTATAATGTTTTAAGTTTTTAAGAAAAGCTTTGTTAGTTCATATATTAGACTTTACATTTCAGTCATGCTCTCAGAAAAAAAAATATTCTGGATTTAAAAACTGTTCTCAAAGTTTTTGGATAATAACTTGCTGTGATTTATAACACAACTCTTCACCAACCAAAATAGAAAAGAAAACCTCTAGAAGCAGTACACATGCATGTGTTCATTATTTCCCAGTAAAACCTTCTAGGCAAAACCAGGAATATCACAGTAAAACATTTTAAAGTTAGTTTTGCAGTTACAAGGTGGCTACGTGTATATTTTAAATTAACAGTACCTAACCCAGTAACCCAGAAGAAATTACTTCCACGCACCAGCAAATAAATTACATAATGATTTGCAAAAACTCTATCACATTTACATTTGCACCAAGTATGCTCATTTTCTGGCAATGCTTTACATTAAAACAGGATTCAACAGTGACGTATTTTTCCCCTGTTGTAAAACTTTTCAAAAGCCCCAGAAAATCCAATTAAGCTATATGAGTTTTATTTTACTACACTTCTCCATATATTCTTTTGCAACGTGTTCATCTTGTCTGCTTATTTTCATCGCAAGTACAACGTGTTAAACTTGTAGGAGACTTTTGAATCCTATAACTCAGTCTGCTGCACTGTAACAATGAGCAAACTCTCCCAGCCAAGTTACATGAAAGTACCGATTCTGAGGAGTCTGTAAAGCTCCCAACATAACTGTGTCTTGCATTATGTAATAAAGGAAACACACACCCCCACACCCCCAACACCTTACAGAAAATACAGTTTAGCAGAAGAAAGACAATACCTGTAAAGCCCATTTTAACAGCAGCAAAAGGGATCAAGGCTGGGGGCAGGGGGCAGGGAAGGTGCAAAAAGGCTGTTCCATATCGATATTGCTGCCGAAAGATGGTGTTGCTTATAAATAAACAACACACTTAGGAAGGAACCAGCAACTCCTTGCCTACAGCCACAAGTGCAGAAATGTAAAATAAAAAAATACCTGACAAAAGTGCTGCCTAATGCATTTTGTCTTTACATTGAACACATGTGGAAACGACACTGGGAGTAGAGCATACACAGCGTGTAATAGGAGGTCCTTGATTTCCAATTCGCAGAGTAAATTCACAGAATGTTCAAGTGTACAGTAATAATGTATTCACTTACAGTGCCAAACTTGTTTATATAATATCAGCAAGGAACAATAACCCATTTATTGCACTGATGATCTCCACAAATTTCAGAACTCCGAGCACACTTGAAATGTGAACTTTTGCAGCTCCTTACTAATGTTTAGACTAACTCCCTTTCCCCCTTTTCCACAACAAAGGACTACTCAGCTCCTGTTCCCTGTCTCACAGATGAGATCCATAACCAGATTTCAAGGAAATGGGATAAATCCAAAGGCACATCCAAGATTTTCTTTGCAAATTTCCCCCCAGTGGACCCAGGCATGTATTTTTTAAATAGATATATCAAAACGCTCCACTCATACAATTCAAACAAAGAAACTTCTCGAAAATATCATTACCAACTGTTTACTGAGCATAATTTACTGAGATTAAAAGTTTAAAGATTCATCTGCTTTACATCCACAAGTGTTTTAAGCAGCCCCTAATACTATATCTTGCTTAAATGTGAAAATTAGTGCTGCTTTGGCATGTTGAAAAATACAAAGATACCAACGATCCTCATTATGCCTTAGCTCTCTGTAGCCTGGTTTTTGGAGGTGCGTAAGCTGCGGAAATTTAGAATTATAATAGCAACAATTTGGTACACGAGTTAAAAACAGACCCTCCCCCCCGAATGCTTCAGATATACTGTATAAAGTCATTTTGACATGCCTACACAACTGGTTGTGGCAGCTTTCAGACATGATTCCTAATCACAAAAAAATGCTTCAGGTTCTTTTAGAGAAAGCTTGCCTTGGGAAGTTGATTTTGGCCAAGTGCCAAAATCATGTGCAAAAGGGGCCCTCATTACCAATTCATGGCAGCCTTCAGCGCTGACAAAAAATGTGACCCAACAGGCTAAAGCAACAACTAAAATTAAAAAGTATGAGACAAAGACAACTTACTTAATATTCCTTCCATCGCCACGTTAAACTTTTCCGTAATTAAACCCTTGTTAGTTCAAAGCAGTTTTCAACTACTTTTAAATGATTGCACAGGCAGTCTGTAACAGTGGAAAGCTTTCCCTGTAAATTCTCCCCAGCCACTCCACTTCTAACAGCATTTGGGTCCGACAGCAGAACTTTTTTGCTCTGCGCCTCTGCAAGAAACCCCTCTCCAAAAAGAAGCGAAGCGTCCGCACGTATCCCAGCGAAAACTAAGCAGATCATTACAAGCTTTTGCAAGCAGTAAAGGCATAGGAGGAGTGAGGAGGAGGGAGGAGAGAAAGGGCTCGAGATGCAGGAGCAGCTATTTCCTAAACTTTCTAAAAAGCTTATCAAAATGGGCATGCAAACTTGAAGCAATTGCAATTAACAGCGCTCGCTGCCCCACTCTCCCATAAAAGCAGATTTGATACACGGCCTTACCTAGATGTCGTCTGGCTTTTCTGTGGATCAAAAAGTTTCCTGCCTAAGCACAGAGATATTCTTTCACAAACCATAAAGGCCCCTTTTATTAATCCAGCACTGTAACAGCCCGCTTCCTAGACCACGTTGAGAGCAGGATGCGTCAGCTTTCGAGAGAAAAACAGTCTTAACACACAATTAGTGGCAGATTGTATAATAGAGGATTTATCTTAAAGAGTGAAAAGGCATTTTTTAAAAAGCAAAGAGGGTGCGGTCAGATGTTAGGCTATCCCTGAGAAAAGGGGCCTAGGCTGCACTAGTACCTAAATACTAGCAGAAGCTTACTGGGAAGGGAGCCAATGGAATGACTTTGTTTGACCCAGCTGCCAATCTCTCCTGAAGCACTGCGCCAGACTAAACACTGACACTATTTTAACTCAAATCAGGCTACAGCAGCTGTTTGCTTTCCGGCTCTCAGCTATGCACCATGGCCATGATGACTCTGCACAGCACATATGATAGAGCTGGGACACTTCTGCTAAAATATGTTTCATGTTTGGGTTGGTGGTATAGAGGTGGGGCTGGGATAGCTCTTTAGTGGGGGGGTGGGTTCTTTCCTTTTTTCTTTTTAAACAATATCTCTGCCTCCATTTTCGCCAAAGTCAACTGAAAATGAGATTTGAGGCTTGCAAAAAAATTCAGAATTTCAAGTCAGCTGAAGAAAAGTTCCTGCTTGGGACAGACAAGAATCAGAATACACTGGAAAGGGGGGTATCTGTGTGTGCAGGACTCCAAAAATCCACTTACTATTTCAAATGATTTATTTTCCTCCTGCTAGCTGCTCTAAAATTGATCAGTATATAATTAATCAACAGATTCCCCCACTCATTTTCAATTGTAAAAAGAAAGTTCATATATCTATATCTGTATCTATATCTATATATTAAGAAGCAGGCATTACGTGTGTGCATTAGAGCACACATTTACATATGTATCCAGATTCTGATCTAAGTTACAGCAGTGCAAATTGCACTGTAAGCAATTAAGTGATTACAGGTTAAAACTGAGTCAATTTACATATGAAAGCTTTTGAGACTGATAAAAACCATGGGCATTAGTAGTATCAGGCATATGGCATGGAGGTTGGCACATCTTTTCTAATTTGAAAGAAGTCAAAGAAGAGTTGCAGCAACAGAAACAAAGCATATACACATTTAAAATCAATGGAGGCTTCTGAAGCACTGGGCATGTTGCACAGTTTGACATGGCACCTACAGGTTTTCAGCATTACTTAGGCACAGTACTTAAGCCAAAACTTTCTCTCCTCTCATCTTGCCACAGAAGGTTGCTGGCTAGTCTCAAAAACTGCATGTTGCTATAATTTCCACAATCAGTAAAAAAAAAAAAAAATAAATAAATAAATAGAAGAATACAGCCACCTAAAAGCAAAATGCACAGATAATGAACCCAACCCTTTATAGTTAATATAAAAGTGTGCAGCAGAAGTCTGCAATATGTCCGAAATGCCATGAAAGAATGTGCAATTACTATGAGAAATGCAGTTACCTACACCTGAGAAGTCTGAAATCTTAAAACAGCAGATAGGTGAGGCAAACAAAACAGTTTTTTGAAGTCCCTCTCCTCTCTCTCCAGACAAATATTTATGACAAGATGAATTTGCAGGCCTCCTAAAGAAAATGTGACTCCTCAGCAAGGAGTGTGTTTGTCCTGTGAACTCACACCTGACCTTGCCCTGCACTAAAGGTAAAACTGCAGCAATATTTCTAGAAAAACTTCAACAACACTGAGCTAAGCATTGGTGGAAATAAACAGAAGTACAAGATAAAAAGCAAAATACAGGCTGGAGTGAAGCTCTGCCAGCTCCTTGAGGCAGAAGAGAAGGTAATATGGCCAAATCAACAGACAAAAATTGAAAATGATGGGAAGGGAAGGATGTTCTCAGTGAAGCCAGCAAGGAATGTATCCAAGACAGGACAAGATCAGGATGCAGATAAACTATGGTGGATAGACACTTTAAACACTGTCATAAAAGAAGACAAGACTATACACTTAAGGGTGGAACACAAATGTTTTTCATTGAAATACAGTATAACTAGCAGAAAGCTTGCACAAACTTCTCCTTCTTGGAGAGTCCACTGAAAATTTATTTCTGTTTCTGTTTGTAAGGATGGGTCCTATTGTCAGAATTGCTCCAGGGTGGCTGCCATAGATGAAGGTGTATCTGGCATTTCTTTCACTTTTACACACTTTTTCAGCTTTGGGCAGCACATTAAGAAATACAGGGAATCACTGGAACCAGTAACTAGTAGAGCTTTTCTGACAAATACAAATCTCTTTCCTTCCAGAAAGCTGTTTATTATCTAATAAATGAAGCATTAGTACAGTTAAGCATATTTGCAGTTCCTGTTGTATAAAATCTCTGGTTGCTCTTAAAAGGATTCTCTGGTAGAAATAACACATTCATTTTCTTCCCTTGATTTTGAGGTTAGGGAGCTCTGTGTGTATGCAATTATATCATGGGCATCTATGCCAGCTAAACCTCTTCAAATTGTTGGCCAGTATTGATCAAGTTTATGATTGGAGGTTTCAAGTATACTTTTTAGAAACTCAGTAGTGTTGAGATCTCTATTCCATAAAAAATATAGGTCAAGTGAAGAGAGGAGTGAAATTTTGTTGGCATTCTCATGAGTAAATATGGAAAATCTGTGGAAGAAAAACTACTAACTGCTTCATTACTTCATGGAGAAAACTTCCACCAGACTCACATAGTGTTTTAAATATCAAAGTTCTGTTAACTTCAAAAAATGGATTTGGAGGGAAACAGGCTTTTCTGGTCATTAACTATCTTTCCTTTACTGGGAAGCTGGTGGAAAGCATATTGAACATATAATCCAAAGGTTTTTTTTTTGTTGTTTTTGTTTGTTTGTTTGTTTGCATTTTGTTTTCAACTACTCATTTAGAGTGACATTTTCAACCTTGCTTCTTCTGTGTTTAGAAGCACAATTTTGGCCCAGTATTTTATGACTATATGATTCCCCACTTCAAGTTAATTATAAAATTCTAATTGATTTAAAGGAGTCAGGATTTTATCCTTTTGGCATCAGCCAATTCTGGAAGATATGGTGGCCAAAACTATGACATAACACTGTAAGCCAATGGCACTGGAGTCTCTGAGCTCCTAAAAGGCTGAGCTCACAAACTGAGCCTTCTGTTATTTGAACTTTCAATAACCATCACTGCTAGGCTGGAAGCCTTTCACTAGTAAGAGTCACTGAGGACAGAGAAAAAAGAAGAAATTAAACACAATACAGAACATACATTTCAGTGTTTCAGATACTTCAGGGGAGCGAGTTAAATTTCCAAAACCGAAACTGACTTCAAACAAATTTATTTCCCTACCTATTGCATTAGCACATCACACAGCACTGATTTTATTAATATGTTTCATTTATAAAATGCTTATTTGAAACTGGAAGACAATGGTGAAATACAAGAGGAAAAAACGGAAAAGAAAAGGAAAAAAAGCAACAGCTGCCTTCTAGCAAACAGGAATACATGCTATACTCTCTATTAAAAAATGAGAAACATAAATAAATCCAAGAGACAGTCACCTATTCATGGCAAAATGGAACCCAGATGCTAACAGCTGAGAAGAAACTTGCCTCAGAAATTTGATTGCATAACTATCTTTCATGAAGGATTTTTGTAATCCTCTCAGTAAGCCAGTGCCCACTACACCATCACCAGCAGTAGTGCACTAGACCTTTCTATTCCCTTTGGTTAGGAAATCTGGGCTTGCTGTGGTCCATACACATCTTTTAAACAAGAGCAGAAAACAGGGCAGTGACTTTTGTAGCTATGGAGTTAGTTTAATTCAGACTCTAAAATTAGTCTTGCACAATCTCATCATCTCCAGATGCTCCTTTATGCTCATAAATCCACTAAAATGTTTATATTGTCTCATGCAAAAGGGTGAATGCCTGCTGCGGGTTGTTGCTCCAAGGCAGCAATAACTTACTATGTCTTTTCTGTAGCAAGTTGCAGTGATTTTTTGAAGTACAATCTATAGACATTTGCTCTTTCCATCACACCTCCCACATTTCCACAAGCCACAACATATTTATGCTTCAAGACATCTTCTGGAACAAATCAGTTTTAGTTTTGAATTAGAATGCAGCATGACATGAGACAGATATAGCTGGGGTTTCTCCTAACAAAAAAAAAATTGTGTGCTTTTAGAACAGATACCAAGCAAATATCAAGCTTGCATATAAGGCTTAGTTCCAAGCCAAGGAAATAGCTGCCATATGCATTAAAAAGTCAGTATCAAACATAATTAGATTAGATATAACACAACTGGGTCCCCAGAGACCACCATCCAATCTTACTCATTCCTTCTTTGGGACCAATTATCATGTTATTATACTGAGTAGTGCTGAGAATCCATCAAGGAAGAAGATCCTATTGTTTTGCCAGACAAAAAGGCTGTTCTTGTCTCAAACATCTTTCTTTTTGTCAGTCAAATTCAGCATTGGCACATAAGATCCCTGAGCTCATACACAAGCCTAGCTCTGTTCTCTTACCACCATAATCTCTTCTATCCCAGTTTTTCTTCTGTGGGTAAACATCTTGCATGGACTTAGTTTCTAAGAAGTGATTAAATAGGAAAAAAAAAAAAAAAGGTCAGCAAGGAAAATAAATAATGAAGATTTTTGGTAACAAATCCCTCCAAACACTACTATTTACAGCACTGCACAGCACTGAGACATGAGCAGCTCTAGGGGGAGTGTGATATGTGATACAGCAGCTCAAGGTGACTAGAGATCTGGATTACTGGTGCTTCTTTCTAACCCCATTCCTGGCTCAATGGGTACCCCATGGGATATAACTTAACCTCCTCTGCTCCAGATTTCAGCTGATGAAAAGACACAAGGCTCAAAAGGCATGTGAAAGGACTTGCAAAGTCAAGCCTTTGGTTGCCTACATCTTAGTTTCTCTAAAATTGCAACAGACAATATTCCTTCTGATTTATAATCAACTAATAATGTACTAATATGAAAAATATTAATTCTTGCTAAGTGACTTCAGATATACCTTTGTAGCAATCAAAGAAAACATTTGATCATAAATTAATGTAAACTGAACTCAATTTCTGAGCCTGCAATTTTTGCCAACTTCTCATTGCCTGTAATGTTCATCTAGAGTAGAAGTAAATATTAAACAAGGTTCAATTGAATATGCAGAATAAACTTGTGGTTGGTTGAAGTGCCCTTTTTGTGTAAATTGGAGAGACAGGGCATCAGATTTAGTTTTTTGCTGCATACTTCATAAAGATAGTCCTAAGCACTAATGTCTGGAGTTTTAAGCTACTTGCTTCACTGCAAAGCTTAAATAACCAGTCACTCTGCCAATGCCTATGCCTTTAAGTCAATGCTGTGTTGACTCTTTAAATATTTTCACTTTTTAATACAAACTTTTCAGACAAAAATTTCTCTTAGAGAACAAGGGCCCTACACAACCAACATGGAGAGAAGTTACCACTTCCTGGTCTTTCAGTCTCACCTGTTTAAGGACAGCTGACATGGCACAGATGGATGCATTGCTCTTGTCAGGGGGAGAGCCTGTTTATCAGCCTTTTAATGACTTACAGAAGGAATTTAGGAATCATGATGGTACTGACTATTAATATCAAGCAGAGAGCCTACCAGCTACACCAGGAGATTGAAAAAAATCTGTGTTGGGTTCTATTCCAGCCTCTGGAGAGAAAAAAAAGCCATTTGGGTATTGCATACATTTATGATTTCAAAATCCTGCTCAGCAGGAATTTCTTCTTCTGCACATTTGGACGCAACCAAAATTAAACCTGGCAATGGGAGAGAAATTCTTCAGATATCCAACATCAAAATTGTTGGTGTTCATGTACATCTTACACCAATATAGCTGGGTTTCCGAAATATTACATCAAAGGGTTTGGAAATCAAAGCCTTTATTTGCATAATATAAATCCACCTATAAACTGCCTGTAGACAAAACACAACATACAACTGAAATAACATATACAATACTATTATTGTATACTTTGTGCAAAACTGGCAGCCTAGAGTCTTCTCCTTCCAAATCCAACACAAGACAAATGCTCCATCTCTAGAATCCTTAGCCTTTGCCAGCAACTACCTGAATAAATAAGCAGTGGATAATGAAACTTGGGTATTACCTGTTATTACTGTACATCTATGACAGCCCAAGAGAAAAGACCAGCAGCTCCAGCCTCTTGACTTGGTAAAAAAAAAAAAAAAAAAAAAAAAGGAATCATAACATTATGTTGTTTCTCCTAGGTGTGTGGTACAGCAGAACTGGTTTTACAAGGACACGGAGTAGGGGAAAGCAGTGTAATTGATCATTCATCAAAACAACAGTAATAAAATACTATGCTGGAAAATACTTTATAAGTTTCATCATACTATTTTGATGTTCTACATTTTCATGACTGCCACTAACTATCAAGTGGAAGTTCCATGAAATACACTGACTTGCATTGATTAAATTCATACTTCATATTCAATAACAGTTATTTATACAAATATTAACCTCTTCATAGAGACTACCCTTCCTGATACAATGCCTCCTTATGTATAAACACAGTTTTTATTCCACTCCCATCTGCATTTTATTAGTTATTTTAGACAGCACTTTACTGTTACTGGAGAAGTTTCAAGTTTAATCTAAGGCAACTTCTGCATCCCAGCTGAAAAAGTAGCGGCTATGAAAAGTAATTTGCAGTTAGTCACATCATCACAAGTTGGTTTACATTTACTCTATATGAAGTTAAATTACCATTCCAATGTGAAACCCAGAAAATGGGAATTCACTTATCATGAAGGCCTTGCAAAACCTTTTTCAAGCCGTGAGCATGGTCTGTCCCATCTGCTCAAGACATACAGTTTCCATCAGTATTAGAAAGCTGTGTGCAAGTCCTGATGGGGAACACATGCTTATTACTCCAGTCTCCTGAGTAATCATGTCTCATGAACAATCAAATGTAGAGTTTTTGTTTATAACTCTTTCTACATTTGTAATGTAGAATTTTGGTAGGTAAAAATCCCTCTGACATCACAATATTTAATGAGCCAATATTTGAAGAATGGGTTTCATGAACTTCTACACATGCAAATAATTCTCAAACATTGCATTCTCAAAAAAAAACAAAAAAAAAAAAAAAACCCAAAAACACCCAAAAACAACAACAAAAAAAAAAAAAAAAAAAAAAAAAAAAACCCCAAAAAACTAAAAAAAACCCCCAACCAAATAAAACCAAACAAGAACAAACAAACAAAACCAAAACAAAACAAAACAAAAAAAACAAAAAAAAAAAACAAAAACAAAAACAAAAAAAAAAAAAACACAGTAAGAAGAAAAGAAAGACAGCAGACTGCTTAGATTGAGTTCACCTGCTTTCAAATTGATGCTGGAAATGATGGTTCCTCCAGGTACATTTAGCTCCTACATATGCTCAGCATATTTAACAAAACCTGCTTCAAAAGTGTGACAAGTGCATGCAAAGACCTGGACAGTAAGCTGACTAATTCTCTTCAGTTAAATGGTGTTTCAAAAGCTTCAAGCATCCACTGCTTATCTGACTAAGGACTGGAGAGAACACAGAAGAAAGGACATAGAAACAGGACAAAGCAAAAATCTTTTATGGGCTTCAAACAAAAGGAACATTAATGTTTTCACAGCTTTTGGGGGGTAGTGATTGAGTCCCCAGACTGGACATGAAGAAGCTAAAATGCAGTAATACTTCATCTTTCATAATTTGGTGCAAAAGTCTAGCAAGCTGCTATCAAATGTAAACATAGTGGCCAAGGGCAAAGGGACCAAAATTGGAGTGGTGGAGTAGAATGAAAACGATGAGCAAGAATTGTGGATACATTACTAATAATACCAAGAAAGTACAAAAGGAAGAAACTGAAGGTGGTGGTTTAGAAGGAGGTAAAAGTGGAAGAGAAAATCAAAGGGACCTTTTTTTCCCTCACTCATCAGCCCTGCAGCAATGAGGCAGGAAAAACAGAAACTTCAATTCTTTGCTACTTCAAGTTCTATTGTTGGACAGAGCTAATGATGGACATCTCATGGGTCATTCAGCCCTAGGAATGAACCAATTTGGAAAGTCACATAAAAGCTTTCCTAGTAAAAGGCACCTGCCAGCTAATAGCAGCAGTTTTGTTCCTGGAGGTTCAAAGATTTTGATAAATTTTGGGATTTCTCTCAGCACTAACTAGAGGGTGCTTCAGCACACAATGCTTTTCGTATTCCAGTAATTCAAGGGACTTCAAATATAGTAAAATAAAAGTCTTTAAGGGCCAATTCTGTACCTCCATAGTTACATTACACTACACAAATGTTACATGAAGTTTTACATACAAAAAGATTGTTTCCTGTGCCTTATAAATTTTTTAAAAAATCTCTATTGTTTGCAAAAAACTATGACAAATTACTCATCACAAGCTTAATGATGACTCATATATTGGCAAAATGGACAAAATTACAAACTGTTGATTTTTTATCCTGAATCTAAGTTAAACTGAAATATGTTCTTTTAAATCAAATAGGTTTATTTCAGGGATACAGCTGCAAAGTGGAACAGGGTGCAGGGTGTGGAATATAAGAGAATCTAGAACCTTGCAGAAATAATTCTATCTTTTACAGAAATGCAACTGATATTCTGTTGAAGTGCATTTCCACGACTATGAGACTAGCCAATTTTATACCAGCTGGAGATCACCTCCCATATATTATTTTCTCCCAACAAGGAACATGCACTAGTTTTTGGTGTTAGGCAGATGGAATAAAAATCAAACAAAGAGTGAACAAAGAAATACACAGCATGACTTTTTTCCTTTTCATGAAATACTTTCTTCTAAATAAGCTTTATTTTTATAGGAAAACGTCATGGGTATATGGATTTAAAAATTCACTATGTATAGAAAAGAATTAGAACATGAAAATTCCTCTACTGTAATTTGGGGCATGAGAGAAAATTCGCCAAAATATTTGTTTAGCATCAGAAGCAGAGAATCCATGGTCCTAAAAATTATATTAAAGAGAAGGAACCAAACATAGTAATATTTAACACTAATATAATGTTAAATGTTCATTTACACAAAACAAAACACAACAACAACAAAAAATGTTGCTTAGCCATACATTAATTATTAAAACACAGTTTTTAAAAAATGTAATAAGAAAATTATTTTTACAAAAGAAAGAGTTAGGCAACAAAGCTATTTATGCAGTTTTCTCAGCACTCAATATAGGACTAAAGAGCCTGCAATTTTCAAGGTGATTTGCAATTTCCATTAATTTGTTGGAGGTTTTGTAGTTCAATAATGAGACATTTTCATCAGTTATTAGTGAATCAGAGCTGTTTGCAGCTTTAATTCAAAAACAGTAAATACAAATGCAAATGTGTACATGATTTTATATTATTATTTCTAGAGGGTGGAAGAAGGCAAATGATCTTCAGGAGAATGGCATGTTTATCATTACTTGCCTTAAACTGGTTAACAGCCCCATACCACTGGAAGTAAACTGGGGTATTTGGTGAATGCCAATATTTGGGTTCTGATAAACTGCAAATGGTCATTTGGGGCTGGGTTGCTTCCCCCTGCCACCAAGAAACCTGAACATCTAAAGCTTTTTTCTACTTTATGAGATGGTACTGTTGGACTGCATAAAGATATGGTTTGATTCACTCATCATCATCTTGATTCAAGGGTGAATTTCTTGATGTTTAGGGTCTATGTTAATTCTGGCCTTTTCAACCCAGCACCTTAAAGTCCTTGACCAAGTCTATATTTTGGAGTTTTGATGGAATGGATTAAAATGAGCCCCTAAAAGAGAAGATTTAACTGTATATTAAGGTACCTGGAAATTCAGAAAGACATAGAATAGTTCACAAGGTGACCAGAGGGATTCTTAATGTCTGTTGAAGCTGATGTAAAAATCAATGTCAACAAAATTTGAGTCACTGAAATCCCATTCTTTCAAAGCATCTTTGAGATCTACCGCGACAGCACTGGTCCAGAGAGCAGCAAACTTATATTTTTTTCCTTTCAATTAGCAACTATAGAATACTCCCTTCTTTCAGACCAAGCTGTTAATTAAAAAGAAGAAAAACATTTTAATTAGAGATTGGTAACACAGAGGTTCTACTCAATAGCCACTTGATGGCAGCGTCATGTATAAAAATACTTGCCTGTGAAGTTAAAACTTTAAAGCAACCCCTTCAATAGCAGTAAAGAAGCCAATTCAAATGATACCTTGATTACTTCAGAATATTAGCTTCCCAACAGAACTCTTTTTGATGATATTTTTAAGGTCAGCAACTAAATTAATAAGTAAACCCATAACAATAATGAATTTTAAACTTCAGAAATGCTGCTATAAAGATTATTCCTTTAAAATCTCTCTTTAATATCTAGTGTTTAAAATTTTAATACCTGTTATGACTTTGATATTCGTTCTAACATGAATTCATTCTAGCATAACATGAGGTTAATTTCTTTGGGAAGAAACAAACAATTCCATGAGGAATTACTAAGAAAGAGTTCATGGACACTTTTTAAATTTAATAAATAAAATTTAATAAAAATGTATAACATTAGTATTAATTTTGCAGCATATAACTGTGAGAGTGCTTTACATTTCCTGCCTTCAAGATAATCCACATTCTTTGGTCAACAGACATGGCCAAGTAAGCTTCATAGAGGAGGGAAAGGAGCTCATGGAAGGATATAGGTCAAGTTCAAAGATTTCCCTTCCACTCTTGACTTATCATCAGTTTGCACTTCAGACTGGAGAGCAGCTCCAGCTGTTTCAGCTGGGCAATGGGAAGGACTAGATCCCTGTGCTGTAAGTGAACAACCAGTTAGGATCTGCCTGTACCTCCCAGGAGCTCCAAACGTGATCACACCCAACTTCAGGCATTTTCACACTGGTTTGAAAAACAGATCATTCCCAACAGGTAATGACAGCTCTGCATATTGAAAGCATTGGTCAATAACATTGCAATAATGCAACTGCAACAACAGCTCTGTGAGGAATATATTCTACCCTTGGTTTGCTGGAAAATATTTGTTTGCAGTGCCAAACATGTATCTACTGAAGAAAACACAAATCTCTTATTCCAGTCTTTGAAGAGTTAGGCAGCTGGTTAAGACTAAATACTATGATTCCCTTGATTTATGACTGGAACTCCTGAGCTGATACAGAATTCATACCCACAAAATTTTTCAAAATTTGAGTAACTTCATTCTGAGCACTAGAGCTGGGAATATTTTTCACACAAAGCAAATTTCTTCGGTCAAGTTCTTAAACCTCTGCAAGTATGGATTACAACAGGAGCTGAAAGGGAAAGTCTATCAAGTGCAGAATAATAAGCAAAAGCAATGTTTTATATCTACAACTAATGTTACATTTCTCATTACTTTTGTGAGTCATATGGAATAGTCTCAATTGAACTTGCATTCTAAAATTAGATAAATGCCCTAGAAATTTCCAGAAAACTTTGAAAAAATAAATTAAAAAGTATTTCCTGCCCTTCCTCTAATCATAAGATGATAGCAGAAAGCAAACAGTTCTGGGACCATTCTTCCATTAGTATCCTGAAAAGACATTTTTTAGGTTTTATGGGAGCCTTAATGCATTCAAGTGTGACTTCCTAAATTTTTCTTGGTGTTGTATTTCACTTAAATTTATATTTAAGCTATAAACACTGTTTTATTTTATACCTAACAATAAACAGTTTACCATAACTGGGACAGGGAGGGTGAATAGAAAGGAAGGGAGGAAGAGTAGCAACTCCAAATTTTATTTCCAAATGTAGCATTACTGTGTTCCTTCCTGTACTGAGTTCTGCAATATATTAGTCATTATTTTCATATTAAAAAAAAGAAAGAGGACAAAAGATTACTGCAGTCTGCAAAATGTTATTTCAGGTAAACCTAAAGAATATGAATCACATATGACTGAAATATGAACATAATAGCTGAAATTACTTCTCTTCATGCATAAAAGAAAGTCCTGAGGCTGCAACTTTAGTGATTTAGTCAACTGTATATGATTTATGAACAATATTTTTTAATGAAAGAGTCCACAAACCTGCTACTCCTCAAACTGGAGAGGCAGCAGAAGGGTTTGCTCATTTATTAAAGACCATCTACCTCAGTATTCATTTTTACAGAACTCCTTTTTTGTTGCTATGGGCCAAAATTTTTTTATTTCACCATTTGGAAAATACATAAAAGGGGCATTGCCAGGATTGATGTATTTCTGACTAAATCTTATAAATATGGTGTGATAATCTATTACTAATCATATTTACTCTTTCAGCATGGTGGTAGACACACAGAGAAAACTGTCATGAAAACCAAAAACCTGCAAGACCATTCTGCAGACCATAGTCAAGCAGGCTCCAGAGCTGATGGTGATCACCAAGTCACAGAATACAATCAAGACCAATAAAACCAAGTAATTTCAAATTTTAGTGGTGAAAATGAGAAAAATAAAAAAGGTTTAGTTTGTTTGGCTCTTCAGTTTACTCATTAAATTTCTTGCGAATCAGAAAGCTTTAAAACTGACCACTTTGGAATTAATAGCACAAATAATTGCCAAACGTTGCAATAAATGGCAATTCCATGCTCACAATGAGATTATGCATTTTGGTGGAGGCTGTGCTCTAGGGGAGCTTAAAAATATTGCAGAGAGGAGGTTGTAGGTTCTTGCTGCACAAGACCAACATTCTTGTTAATGGAAGGAATCAAGCAGAGGGTAGAAGCCACTGACAGAACAAGAGGTGCTGATTTTTGCAGCAAAAAAAAGCAGAAAACGTAAGCAATGTACAATGATTCAAGGTGGACAGATGCTGGAATGGTGAATTAGCCTGTGGAAATGGAACCTGAGTAAAGATGGCAACTTAAAGAAAAAGTTATTTCTAAAAAATTATGAAATTTCTTGTTCAACTTTGGAGAAAATCTTGTTTTAACCAGTTACCATTATTCAGCACTTTATGTGTTGGGAAATTTTCAGAGATTTTGGCCTTTGGGGTTTTTTTGTTTGTTTTACATTTAAATTAATAATAAAATAACCTTCCAAATATTTTTTGGTGGAATACAGAAAAGATGTTTGCAAATGTTACTTATCTTTGAAGCTTTATATTGCCCTTCTCTTGACCTGTTAAGCAGTTAATATTTCATATTTAACCAAATAGTTTAGATTTCCACTTGCAAACAATTTCTTTCTTTTCTAGACAGAATTGACAAGCAATAACTACAAAACTACAAATGTTAAATGTCCTGTAGGTATTTCTTCTTAACACTGTTTCTATTTACTTATTTCTTTTCTTTTTTGGTTCTTTAAAGATTCTTCTCCCTTCAAAAGTGTGAATCCCTTAATAATTAGGTGGAAGATGTTTTCATACAAAGATATGTAAAAGAAAACTGCATATGCAATTTCTTGAGAATATATAAAAGTCTTCCTTATTTTGCTATCAGTTATTTACTTATCAACAAACACAATACTGGGAAAATATTTATATTTTTACTGGAATAGTAAAAAAACAAGAAAATATGACAAAGCAAAATTCAGTGTTTTGTAGATATCAGATCAACAATATCTTTAACAGATATATGGAATAGTATTTAAGATTAACCAGAATACTTGATCCTACTTTTTTTTCTAAAATAGATGTAATTCCCAGATTTCCATTCTTTCTCATTTGAGTCCAAGGAACACAAGCATCGTATTACACCAAATAAATCATAATAAGTGCTTAAATGCTTGATGCTTTTCTTCTACTTGTTAATGACCTCCACAGACTTATCTTTCATTTCTGAAGCTGCTGCTCCTATTTCTGACAATACTTTTGCATGGAATTGCCCCATTTGCATCTTCATGAGCACTGCAGAGTAAATCTTGCAGCATGGCTGACAATGCTTGTTTTCAGATTTGATAGCATTCTCATAATTTCTTGGTGCCATCTGATAACATACACACAGAGAGTGATTTTTCTACTCATGAACAACAAAATATTTTATATTTTGAAGATTATAGAATAATCTTCTAATATAAATATGAAATTTGTCCCAGGTGTCTGTTGCTCTATCTACAAATCTCCTTTTTGTATCAAAGATCATAACTCACAAGAATCTGTCAATTAAGTAGTGATCTTTAAGTAGAGAAAAAAAGGACTTCCAGTGGAAGAATAATTTACCCCTCCCACCCCATTGCCAGCCTCTTCTGAGCATACATAAACCTTTCTTTCAGAAATAGTGTTACACTGTGCAGAAGGTTCTGGCTGATATTATTTCTAAAGTTATTTGGAAACTTACAGTGGAGACACTGCTCCAATGGGAACAAGGCACAGAAGGATTGACCCTACACTGGCACAACATAAAGAAGTCTTTTATAGAATATAGGACTTCTTGTTGTTGTTTTGAAATACTTAGAGCTCAGACACTACCAAGAGACTTCCCAAACCTTACAATTTAAACTGATTTACCAAGATACTTTAGAGTATATTTTACAGTATGCAAGCAGACCAATTAAGAAATTATTAGAAGCTGTCTGAAAAATATCTGAAAATTTAACAATGTCATAGAACTCTTTCAGTTTGAAGCCATTTCCCCTTGCCCTATCACTACATGTGCCTGTAAATAGTCTCTCTCCATTTTTCTTGTGGGCTCTATTCAGGTATTGGAAGTCCACAATTAGGTCACCCCAAAACATTTTCTTTTCCAGACTGTATATCAAAACATCCCTTTAAATCTGGAATTAATTTACTTCTGTCCAGTTTTTTAGGTTCTGTGCTCACTATTCTTTTACTATGTACAAGCACCACTACAGCAAGCTTTGACAAAATGCCAGCTATTTTTACAAAGAAGAAAAATAGAGCTTTTGCTTTAATTTTAAGCATAAAAACACAAATGGAAATAAAAGACCTAAATCTAAAACAGTCTGCAATAAGCAGGAATGAAAATATGCCTTTAGGAGCCTGTTCTGTTTTTAGGGCTTACTTCTTTTATTTCTAAATTCTGCATCAGTGTTCTGTGATGTTTAAGCTAGCCTTTAAGTTAAAAGAGAAATACACATCCAAGTATTTTTCAACATGTTAAATTATATTCTCTTGGGAAGAAAACCCTTTCTATGACAGGACTAAGTATCATAATTATTTAATCTCAGTTTCTTAAAGGGTAGAAGGAGTTTGGACATTTATCCAGTAACTCTTCAGTGTTCTTTTGTATACACAAGATATCATGTTCCACAATAATTTCTGTGTCCTATTTTATAATGTTTTTGATATTATATATTTAAAAACTTAATGCAATTCTAACCAAAGCAACTATGTATGTTTTCACTTTATAAATAAGCAGACTGCTAAATTTGAGGTGTTAGTAAAATAATTTTTAGCACAAGTTTTTCATATCAACCTATAATATTGACAATGTTCAAAGAAATATTGGATCAGTCAAATGTTGGCAGTAGGCTAATGGTTATCACAGCTAATGTCAGCTTAAGAATGACATCAACGTTTCTGTTTCCAAAACTGATAATGCTAAATGTGGTAATTACACAGCCACCTGGGATGGATGGGAAAATTTAGGCATGACATCCACAAAGTATGTGTTTCAGGAGTGACAAATTAAGGTTTCCAAGCAACTGCAATGTTTTCAAGTGGTAAAAGTTGGTAAAAAACACATGAGGTGAAGCAGAGATCTCCTTCAGAACATATAACTGGGCTAAGGACAAAGAGAGACAGAAACAGTAATTTGCTCTGAAAGGAAGGAGAACCTACTAGAGAAAAGCAAAAGCAAAAAGTATGTCCAGCAGAAGAAAGAAGAACAAAAACCTACCTTGATATTTAAAAGGATCAGGTGGCATGAAACATTATTCTTTCTAGAACAGTACATGTAAGGCCTAAAAGGGTTTGATAAATTTTTTTTTTTTTTTTTTTTTTTTTTTTTTTTTTTTTTTAATAAAAAAAGGAATCTTTGTAGGAATAATTGTTTTGGAGGAACAAACAGCCAATAATTATGTAGTTTAGCAGTCATTTAAACAACAAGAACATTTACTGTAGGTGCATCTAGAAAATGGTTAAGATTTTCTTCTGAGACATTCAATTGTGGCCAGTGGATTCTAATGTGTAAATTGAACTACACATTCAGTGACTTGCAGGTAAAACTGTTGCAAAACATTTCAAATATAGAGCAGAAATAAGGTGAATACATAGGTTAGAGAATTTTGCTATAAAGAATTGGTACCTATGGAGACTTCCTGGACCAAAACAGGAACACAAGCTCTATTTTGTCATATTCTTTTCCATATTGGACAAAGCAAAAGGAAGGTGTGCTTGGCAGTAGAAAATATAGTCCATAAAAGGAAAGAATTTAGGAAATGTAATTTTTCCAACAGTACTTCTACAAGAGACAGACTATTCAACTAAGGATCAATCCAAATATGACAAAAAATAACATGCTACATCATCATGGGGCAGGCATCTACACACAGAGAAAGACAATTCATGTCTGTGATGGGGATTGAGGAAGCATGCAAGGAGGGGCAATTTCAGGAAGCAAAACTCTTCTTATTGAGGTTGAAGGATGTTGGAAATTAAGGGTAAGCTTTATTTTATGGATGAGAAAATGTAGGTACCCAAGATACATTTAAGGCACTAAATACAAGGAACAAACAAGTGAATTCCTAAGCCAAATGACCCCTAGCTATGACCTCCAGTCAGTGGGATAAGAACAGAGACACACTGAAGGAACCTCCATTCTCCCACTGATCTCTACAATCAAAAATCAAAATTAAAAATCAAAATCCTCAGCACCAACTGTTCCACTTTGCAGATCAGGTCCCATTGCTACTCACTACTTGCTAGTGTAGACATAGCCAAATTATATTTATTTGGAGACTGAAGCAGGGCTACATATGGAGAATTTCACCTTTGACAAGTACTAACTTCATTTACATTAACACCTGTCTAGACTGTTTTCCTAAGTATAAACACAAAAATCTCCTTAGTGTATTTGGGCCCTTCTTACTTAATTAACCATATGTGACGTAAAGTGATACAACCCAGTTAAAGGTATGTCATTGTTGATAGGATCAATTACAGTCAGACATAAGTATTCATTGCTTATACCATCTGTGCTGTACTCCTAAGTGCAGAACCTTGTCAATGAAAGTATACACAGATTAACTATATTCTCTTTCATTAAAAACCACCAATCTGGTTCAGCAGCTCCCGGCACTTTCTGTTAAAAAGTTGCAATACTATGATGCAGAGTCACCACCTCCTTCCAGCACACCATGGCTAGATAATTTGAGAGGTTTAGCATAATATTTGTGATTATTCCACATCTTGAATGATTTTACTCTTAACTAACTTGTCCAAGAGTCTTCCAAAATTCTACTTGTATACCAGCCTGGGAAATCATTGTGGTCATGGTAGGGAAGTAAATCTTGCCTGTTCTGTTACCTGTTTATCAACATTTTCTAAGGCTTCTGGTTTCACTGCTTTTCTTCAATATTACAGGATCTGATCATACCACATTTGAGGAAGAAAAAGCTCCCAAAACAGTAATTCAAGCCTTGGAACCCTTCAGTTGCCATGTATTTATGCCAAAAGACAAATACACACATGTAGAAATACTACAAATAATTTCATGTCTTTGATGTTAGCTGCAATGAGAATTCACAGCTAGATTAAATTAATACTCCTGAAGTTAATTAACAATTTCATGGATGATACTTGCCTATAAAAAGCTATATGATGTGTTCAGCTCTATAGGGTTTGGAATAAGTCTTATTTTCATTCCTATCATTACTATGAGAAAATTATTTTTGCTTAATAATAATTTTAAGATAGGAATCCTAGTCTCTGAATGGGTGAGGAAGGGGTTTAAAGGACCGGTTTGGAGCATAGGAAAAGCTACATAACCACATATGTTTATTTATCAAAAGTTCTAAAAGCAGGTTGACTCACAGTTTACATTTTTTTCCCTCAGAATTAAGGAAAGAAATTAATGGTGTAAAATATGTTTCTAATCAAGGTCCCTCCAAAGATGACAACTTCAAGGAAGGATAGGAACCAGTATTCTACTGTTAAATGATTACAATTAAAACCAATCATACAGGTCACATGAGAAAGCAGGATGTGTCTAAGAGCACTTCTCTCTTCTGGAATATTTGAAGGCCATGCTTAAGGATCCTCATGAAGAAAAGTGAGAAGGAATGAATAAGATGCACTTCTATTGCTATTGTTTGCATACTGGTTTTATATCTCTGTGTTTAATTTGGAAGGGTTTTAGAGGCACACCCATGTGGGAAGAGTCTGGTCAGTTTAATACTGGAAAAAAGAAAAAAGGCAACAACCCAACCAAAAAACAACTTTTGGCTGATAAGGACTTTCCCTGTGTTTATTATAAAGTAGGTCTAAGGACTTGGTCTCCTGAGATATTAAGCAGTGTTGATGAGGATACTGACCAAAAGTTAAATAAAATAATCTAGAACTAAAATTATCAAGAATGATATGATAATTACAAAATGAGAAAAGCTAAAACAGTACTAATTTAGAATTAGCATGCTTATTTCTTTTAAATGAGCTGAAAGTAAATCACAATTTGGGAAGCTGGAAAAGATATTTAGTAAGGAGATATTTATTTGAAATCTATACCAAGCTGCCTAGAATATTTTGATTTCGTAAAACACAACTCCTTTTTAGAGCATCTTTTAGAGATAAAGCTAAAAAAGGAAATTTTGTAAAACATGAGAAGATTCTCCTTCACCTACCCAACACCACATGTAAGTATTTTAATGAAGCCCTTTATATGAAATGATGGTACGTGCATGATTCAGAACAAAAAAAAATTAGAGCAATTGTCATAAAAATATTTGAATTCCATATAAGTAACAATAACATTTTTATAATAGTTTATATACCTTAGTAATATTTTTATGCTATATTGACAAACCAAAACCTCACAAATGTCTACACAAAAGAGCCTGAAATTCTCTTCTTTTTGTTCTTTATATTCGTATCTCAAAATCTTACCTACTTTTCGCTTATAACAAAAACCATATGTAACTTGTTCTGTAGGGGCAAAGATGATATGACTTTCACATTAATTGCTGACAGATACACCTTTGAAGCATTTTTTGAATCTCATCTGGAGGACAAGGTTAAAGCAACCTAAGCAGAGAGGTTTGCTGCGACACCACCAAACAACAGTTTCGTGGTTATGTGGAGCTGTCAGAGTTGGCAGGTTCAAAATCCCAGTATAGAACCAAACAGCTTGCTTGATTTTTGAAGCCAAAGAAATTACATAACCAGAATTTTGTTTGTGCTGGGAAAATGTTCTCTGTACCCTTTCAGGCCTTCTATGAGTATTGTTCAAAAGGCAAGCAGTGGTGTATTTGTCTAGAGAAGACATTTTCTTACATTACACAAGCCAAATGCACACATCTGAAAGCAAAACTCATCTTCTGTGCAGGGCAGGCATACAGACATAGTATAATGTGTTATCCCATTAGAGATGCTCCATGGCAAAGGATGCACATGTCTGTGCTGAATGGCTTCAGAAATGCACATCTGAGTTAAAAGCATGCATTTGATTTAATTGCACCTGGTTTTGGCTCTGCACTATAATGTTTGCATGAAGGCTTGCAGTTCAGATACCTGCTTGAAACACCACAGACCAGAGGTGGCTATGGAGGTTTTAGGCTGGAGAATGAAGATTAAAGTGCTAGATAAAGGTTTCAGAAGTTAATAGTGCTTGCTAGAACAGCAAGTCTCATCACACTGCCTCAATCCCTCCTTTTCTTCTCATTAAAGACAGACTAATTGGAATCTAGTACAGCATTTGTATAACTGCAGTAATTTTGCCATCTTGCTCTAGGAAACTAGAATTCTACCATTCCTTTTCAGGTGGTTACATCTCCCCTTAGAAAATGCCACTCAATAGCCATAAGGTATGCTATGCCACTCATCCTTATAATTCACCTATACTACAGAATATATTTTAATCACCATTTTATGCAACAAGCTAGTGTTTAAAAAATAGGAAATTTCATAATTATCCATAATGATCATACATCAGGAAAAATTGCCCTAGGAAACTTAAAATATTACAGCATTGTTATTGTAAAGAGGTCCATCTGAATTTAAAGTGGATTCAGGTGTACAGGTATTCAGAGTTTAACATCGTGCTTTGTACAGAAAATAAAGTTGTGACAAAGTCGGTCTTTATTCCCCCAAACCATAAAAAAGCTGCCCTTATACAATTTTTAATAAAAGGTCAGGTAGTTCTACCTGTTTCATCATGAATAATGTTACACAGTCTTTTAAGAAACAAATAATTAATTTGAGGTACAAACTATAAAGAAGATGAAAAAATCTTATTTTGTTTTGGAAAACAGATTCTCTCCATTTGGAATTTTTTTCCTGTGTTTGGACATAATCTTGAATTAATTCTTTTGGCAAAAATCTCTACTAAATATATTCTAGTGAAATCCATCTGGAAAACAAATAGCAATACAAATGGCAACTATTACGGCACACCAGCTACAACATTTTGAAACTAATTTTATAGGAAGAATATATGATCAAAACAACAAAAACTCAAAAAGAGGTTTTACTGGTTATGTCACCAGCCTTGAGATGACAAATGTAGATTGAACCCCTCATTCCAGTCCAGACCACTTGGTCAGCTGCACTCTGGGCCACCTCTGCTGCCTCTTCTATAAGTCAATAAAATAGGTCTAGTAATTCTGTCCTACAAGTTAATACAAATAGAGGTGGAAAAAAAATCATAAATAGCTTAATTAATGCAAAATAGGCAACCCCCAGCCTCCACTGAAAATCTGGAAGAGAAAGCACAGAGTGAATTGCCAGGGCACTCTGAGAAGGCTTTAAAACATTTTTATCAGTAGTCAATGGTCCCTTTCACTTGTTTCCCTCAGAAGAAGAATTTCTGCCATTCTACCTTTTTCCCCTAGAAAAAAGAAAAAGAGACTTTGCTCCTAGTCTCATGCAGCTCTCCAGGCTGATGTTGTCCATTTTAAACAGCAGCTTCCTCTATGATTGTCATTATTGCTGCTTCAAGTTTTCACTATGCTTGAGTGAAGTATTCTATTTGCTATTTTAGTTCTGCCTCTTCAGCACTGTTCCTACCCACGCTTTTCAAACACTGTATCCTCAAAGCTTTAACACACACAGCTTTGAGGATGGTACAGATGACCATCTTGTACTCAACACAGAGTTCAAAGCTGAGATATGTTTCCAAAGTCCCTCTGGACAATGTTTGTCATCTATGAAAACACTGAGGAGACAAAGGATAGGGAACAGATGACAACTGAAATTGGAACAATACAATATTCATAAAATGCAGTGATCCAGACTACATCTGCCACTCAGTCAGTCTCTGCATTTATGTCCTCAAGGCCCACAAACAGAACAACCAAGAGTCCTTTCCTCTTTCTTACTGGAGATGACTGCAGCTGGCTGAGTCCTGAAGAAACTAATGCCAAGGTTTCTAGGATGCAAGTGACCCCACTCAAATGTATATCACAGCTCAGCACAGCAATGCAATGAAAATGTTTTACATACAAGTAACACATTAAACTGATTTTTCAGTTTATATTGTCTCTTTAGCATGGTCTTCATACTACTTGCCTTAGAGAGCAAACCTCCCAAAAATTACAGAGTACTGGTACTGCACACTGCTTCCAACAAAACTCTGTAAATTAAACAGGGGCTATAAAAGCACTTCAATTACCTTCTGAACAATCACACAAGAATACAGAAATTAAATCCAGTTATTTCTATGGAGCTACACTGAAAATCTGCTTAAATGTAAGGAACACAAAAACATCAATGAAGCAGCTGAGACTGTTTTTGCTTTGCCACAGTGGAATAACTTGCTTGGATGCTGAGAGTGAATTTGGATAGCCAAGAAATAATGAGAAACAAAGTAATCTTATTCTTGCCAGGATTGAATATTTTGCCATATTGGATGGAGGGGAGAAAGAGGAAGGGGAAAAAGAAAAAAAAAAAGAAGTGAACCCAATTGTTTATATATAGTTTATGTATGTTTAATATAAATGAACAAGACTCAAAGTTTGGTACTGGTCTATTAGCCTCAGCTTTAAAGTTTTCAAATATAGTTAAATGAAACCAAATGCAGTTAAATGAATTCGAACTAATTTCTTATAAAACACTGAATTCTTGTGCTTTTTGTGGTTATCTGGTATTCACATCCAATAACTGAAGCCAACAGAGCTCAGATCTGGAAAATTAGCTTTGCTGAAAATACACAAGCAACTCTTCTGTAACATTTACACTAACATGTACTGGAACAAAAAAAAAAAAAAAAAAAAAAAAAAAAAAAAAAAAATCCCAAACCCAGCAATCTTTTGTACTCCATTTGAAAGGATGAATAAATGTCAGCACCAGACATTTTCCCTATTCTGGCTATCACTGGCTATCTACACGAAAACACAGAATTGCTTATAAATCAGATGCTGCTTACCTGCTCTGTTTTCCTTTCAAACTGCCCCCAAGTCCTGACCCACATCTCACTGTCTGTGCCATTTTCCAACAGCTCAGAATTAAGTTGATTGCAAAGTCAATGCCACAAGGTTTAAAACCAAACGACTTCACAGGTTTTCTCATCAATCATTATTCAGAACTTATTTTTTGCTCTTCAAGAAAACAGCCTTCCTCTAGAAAACTCTAGTTTGGTCTTCTTTACATTAAGAAGGGGATTTTTTTAGTCTGTGTAAATATTTCTTAGCTTATAAAACAAGTATTGATAAATCCATTTTTATTAGATGCCTCTCAAGCTCCACTTGGCTTCCAAGAAGATCAATCAAAAAGTGAACTAGTTGTCACTCACATCAGTGAAAAAGCAAACATATGCAACACTTCAAGTCTGTAAAGTATACATGGAGACAGCCAGCTTGCAACTCACACTCTCATGCCAACCCCCATTATATTTAATCTTTTAGAAGGAGCATTCCTCTATCCAGATTAAACACACTACTTTTCAGTTATCTCTCTGTGAACATCTGGCCATCAACTCAAGCTGTGCATCACTAAAACAAAAATTTAAAACTTGGTCTCACAGAAGTCTCTTCCATAAAATCCTCTTCAGTTTTTCTAAAACTTTTAACAGCTGGCCTTCTCTGATAGTACTAATGAATTTCCTTCTGTGTTTTTATAGGTAGGATACTCATGTAACCAGTTGTAGGTATGGCCTTTCCCATCTATATACTCAAAAAATGTTCCAAAATATTATATGTCAATTATGTCATGCCATCCTTTTCTGGCTTTGACAAACATTTATGCTCAAACCTATCTGAGTTTTTTTCTCTATTACTTCACATGCTTCCCATCATCCTAGGGAGTTACAGCTGTAAAAGCACCTTTATCTATGTTTTGGCCTGCTATCACTTTCTCAGTCTCCCACCACAGATTGTCTCAGCAAAATGCCATGTTTCCTTAACATTTTTATTTACCATAACTACAAAAATTGAGAGAACATCTGTGCCAACTGGATGCTCAGACTGCTTATAATACTAGCCCATGGCCAGCTGTGTGTCTTCTTCCACCTACATTTAATTATTATTTAGAATACATTTAGATCTGTGTCTTTTCAGAGTTTTATATTCAGTAGTCATCCAACAAAATCAATCATCTCCTCAGCAAAATCAAATAAACAAACAAATTTTCTCATTTTTTCTGCACTATGACCTTCTTGTGAATGAAATGAAGGAGGAAAAGCACCTAACTTTGGTTCTAAAACGTTTTCAATTTTTCACCTAATGTCCTACTATTTTAATGGTTCCTTATTTTTCTCCATGACCTACTTCCTGAGCCAATCTTCATTTTAACTTCACAAAGTTGGAACAGCATGTCAATAATAATTATATATGTCACCCTGGAATAAGACAATGATATCTCCATATCAAGTCCATATCAAGTGAATAAAGGAAAAAAAAAAAAAAAGAATGATGAGGTATTAACTTGTAGAGGTTTAATAATGTGCTGATGTTAGAGCCTATATACACATAAACATGTTGACCTTGAAATCATACCCTAAAAACTATTCTCCTGACACCCATTACACTACAACTGCTGAGCTGAATTAAATCACAACATTTTAAAGACTATTCAGAAATCAAAATATTAAACTTTCCAGTAAGGACCACAACCTTCCTGGAAGGCTTGAAAGCTCTAACACCCCAACAAACAAACTTGTTTTCTTCCAACTGTCATTTGATATCGTATTCAACCATCATTTCTAAGAAGATTGCCAAAATGAAGCCTTATAGTAAAGTTGATGAAAACCAAAGATTCCAAAGGAACCCAGAACACAAAATTTAGATTTTATATCCAAGTCTGAGCACCAATATAATATTTATGAGAAGAAAAAATATTCATTGAAGCATTCATTATATTAAAGAAATTTAAAATATAATAAATGTTAATTTTAAGATGTGCCTATTTATAGGCTATTTTCCACTGCTCTAATTTCTAACCTCAAAGTAGTTTTAAAATACAAGGTTTTGCTACTTGATATATGGATACATTAATATATATTTCATATATAATACATATACATATTTTACTATGAAAATACATTTTAAAAACAAACAAAGAAAGCAGAAATCCTGAATGGTAAGTCTTGGTTTATATTCTTGTTGCAAAACAGTTTTTCCAGGATAATACATAATTAACAATCTAAACAGACATTGCTCAGAGCCCAGGAACAACTGTTGTCATTGTATAAATGCCTTTTCAGCACATAATTTTTGGTCTTATTTCTCCTTTACTGAAGATGCTTTTCAAATTACTTGAACCTTCACATGCAATGATTAATTTCTGAAAGTTGTTCTTTTGGCAAATACTGTCCTACCCAAGCACTCCACAAACCTTCACTTTAGACAGAAGAATACACGACACCTGTACACATGACCATTGTGTGGGAAAGCACAAACACACTGCATTTCAACTGGCAGAAAAATCACCAATATTACTTTATTTTGGGCACCTTAAACAAACCTCTCATGAGCTGATATTTTTCAGAGTACCTATTTCTGTACATTCAAAACACATTCCCTCTATTTTCTTTTGCTCGAGTCCTGAGAGTTCTCAGGTGTGCACTGGATATTACAAGTACCTCCCTTAGGTACTCTGGAAATAAGGAAAGGAATGGACCACTCACTTAAGAGTCAGACCTGGTTATCCTTGTGGATCCCTCCCAACTCAGAATATTCTGTGATTCTGAGTGCAGGGAAAGACATGCAAAATAAAAACTTAAACTGCATAAAAGATATCAATCCTACATCTTCTGCTCAGAAATTTTAAAGCAGTAACATATAAATGTAAACAATATAAATATTATAAATAAAAGTATTATAAATAAAATACTAGTCTGAAGAATAAAGATCATTCTAGATTAGGATGTAAGACTAAAAATTGGGTAAAATTAAAGTCAGATGTGTTGCACACTCCTCTCTAAATGAAAGAACAGCACACTAGGGAAAGGAATATCATTATGGTGACATGTTATTGAAACTTATTTTTCCCAGAACTTAACCTAACCCTCTCTGTAGATAACAAGATGTCAAAGTGTGTCTTGATTTTAACTAATCTGAACAATTTAAGATTTGATGTTCCCTGAATATTAGAGGAATAAGAACAGCATTAAATACAGAAAAGTTTGTTTTACTTGGGATATTTGTTCAAGAGCAGCCAAAATTGCTTGGTGTCCTACACTGAATTACTTTTCTACCCCAGAGAGAGGGTGTTCCCTCTAAACCAGAGATGACGATATAAGGATTTCAGAAACTATTGTTTGCATTTTACTGATCTTCAGATTGCTGGCACACAGAATTTTCAAATAAAGCACTGGTAGTCTGAAAGCTCTAAGACATTTAAATTCATTTGCCTTAAAAACAAAACAAAAAAAAATTAAAAAAATTAGTGTTCTATTAGATGAATAGTCTTTTTACTGCCTTTAGCACCAGGTTATCAAAGTACCTTCAGAAGTCTATTATGAACTAGAAGTAGTGTCTGTCATAGTCAGTTCATTTCCTCTCTCCCTAAGAGGGAAACTAGGTATAAAATATCATGCTTTGGCAAGGCTTATTCTCTTTTATTATTTTAGTGAGCACATATACAATCTTCTATGTTTGTGTCACAGACAAAGCTGTATAAAAGAATTATGCTTTGAACTTGAATTTCCATAGGAAAATGGCTCCCACCACCCCAAACAGTCCTTAGAAAGGCTGAGGAGACAAGCTTTATAAAGAATCTAAAAAGTTCCAGTGTGTATAAACTCTGGTCATTACATGATTTTCTACCTCAAAATTAAGGTAATTTTTTAAAAGTAGCTTCAGCTGCTCATCACCCTCAGGATAAAAAGTATGATGTCATACTGAAATCTTTATTCTTCAGGAAAATCTTGTCTCTAGAAAGCTGGTTTTCATATCATGGAATCAGAGAATAAATGAGATTGAAAGGCATATTGAAGTCATATCATAGAATGGGCTGGGTTGGAAGGGACCTGAAAGATCACCTCATTCCAACACCCCTGTCATAGGCAGGGACACCTTCCACTACACAAAACTCCACCCAACCTGGCCTTCAACATTTCCTATAGATTTTCAAAGGCAGCTGTGATCAGTGTTGATTTCCTCTATAATGAACTCAACTCGCTCATCTCCATATCAACTTCTCATTGAGTAAGGACATTTCTATTATCAGCTTTGTTTTAAAGAAGTGAAATTTGAAATTAATTCCAAACACTGACTTTATCACTCATATCATATAACCTTAAACTCCAGCCCACTCTAACAGACACTCTAGAGAAAGCTAATTTTTGGTTCAGATGATACATCCTCCTAGTATAGTCTCTCATTACTTCATCTTTTCCTACAAAACTTTCGCTTACAGTTTAGCTGTCCTAAGCACAGGGTGCAATTACCACCTAGCTATTGAATTTATTATTAATCCCCGGTGATTATAAATAAATATGTAAAGCTATCCTAGGGCAGAGGGTATAAGGGGACAGAGAGGGGAAAATGAAATTTAAAAAAAAAAAAAAAAGGACACCAGAAGGTAAGAAGAACAAGATACTCCAGAAAGCTTGGATCTCAATTGATCACCAGGATTTTAAAGAATGCTTCACTGCAGGTCATTTTACCAGCAGCAGTGAAAATAAAAATCAGCTAGTTTTGTAATCCAGAGCTAATCCACTTAGGTGCTCCTTTCGTACAGCTCAAAGTAAACTTTATGTTGAGTTGAAGGCTGGAAGAGAGAACCAGGGATCATTTTTCTTCTGAAAGCTGTTCAGTTTTCTGCCTTGCATAAACTAGACTGAGCCAGAGAGAGTTCCTTGCACTGGATGGTTCAAGATATGGGCTTGAGTTCCAAGCACTGACTTATTATGTGTTCATGTAACCACCCAGCACTCTTACTGTTAAACCTTCCCAGGAAGAGCCTTGCTACCTGAAAAGTGTCTGTCTCCTTGAAAAACCATTAGGCAATTACATTGCAAAGTCATGAAAAACTACTTCCTCTAAAACTTACGGAGAAATCAGACACCTGCACCTGCAATGTAAGCCTAAAAACAGAATGACTGGATTACAAGGTCAATGGTTTTCCTTTTGACAGATGTTATCTGGGCAGGATTCTGGCTCCTAGAGAGTGCAGAAAAAGGAAAAAGACAAAAATAAACAAAAAATGGCAACAGGCAGCAAAGATCAACCAATTGAAAAATAATTTTAAACAAAACATGCAAGAATTATGAGAGATGAGCATAGGGTGGCAACATTCAATTATCCCTTTAAAGAGGAATCTAATGTTACTGTGCCCCTGGGGTTTGACCATAACACTATGCATCCCATAGGACTCTTGGATTCCCCTTACTTTTCCTTCCCTCTTTGAATATGATGATTAAAAATACACTTTTGATGCAAACCTAATAGAAAAAAGGGCAATTTTTTCTGCATGTTTAGAGCAAGGGACCACTTGTATTGTTCTCAGCTAGGAGAAAACACAGTGCACAACAAAACATACTTGATATTTATACATACTTGTTTGGAGTCTTCAAGACACCATAATGATGAAATAAGAATAAATTCTGGACACCAGTTATTATTCCCATATGGTTACTGAGCAATTTATTACTGCAGATAGACATCTGACACTGTCTGCCACAACTGAATCTCACTTCTATTACCATTTCACATATCATTCACTTCACTGACTCTTACATCCTATGTAAGAGTTTTAGCTCAAGAAAACCTCATTAATTTAATATGCATAAAATGCCTCGCAGACTCCCCTGATGTTCTATTGATACAATTACATTCCTATTGGGCTGATCCTTCAAGAAACAGGCAACAGTTAACACAGGTATATGCCAAGACTCAAGGAGAACCAAACTCACTGCACCAAAGTGGAAGTCTAAGTAAAGAATGGAGGCAGAATTAGCACAGATGCTTTTATTTTTATTACCAGCAATAATTAGTGGTGATCTCTAAAACAGAGTCCAGAGGAGGCAACCAAGTTAATTGGTCAAATGGAGCACCTCTCCTTTGAGGAAAGGCTGAGAGAATTGGGATTGTTCAGCCTGGACAAGAGAAGGCTTTGTGGTGATCTAATTGCCTCCTTTTAGTACTTGAAGGGAGCCAACAGCAAAGATGGAGAGAGACTTTTTACAAGTACCTGGAGTGACAGGACAAGGGGGAATGGCTTCAAATTAACTGAGAGTAGGTTTAGATCAGAGATTATGAAAAATTTCTTTACTGTGAGGATGGTGAGGCCCTGGCAGAGGTTGTCCAGAGAAGCTGATGCCCATCCCTGGGAGTGTTCAGGGCCAGGCTGGATGGGGCTCTGAACAGCCAGTGGAAGTTGTCCCTGCCCATGGCAGGGGGTTCAGAACTAAATGCTCCATTCCAATCCAGGCCATTCTATCATTCTCTGAAATGATGATAGGAAGTGCCACATGAAACACTGCAAAAAGTGCAAAATCTCCAGCTGTGAAGAAATATTCTGGGAACAGGGCTTGTATGTGGTAATCAGTGCTAAGCTAGTCCAGGAGTGTGGGCACACTGGCAGGACCACAGCACACATATTGCATATCTATCTTTTCTACCTATGACGTTTTCCTTATTTTCTTTCTTACATTTCTCTACCTTTGACTAATTTCCAATTCAGCAGGTCATTCTGTATCACAGAATACTTGGAATTTGTTTCAGAATCAGCAATCAAATGCTAATATTGTATATAGATATATCTTTAGCTCTGTTTATGCACACACACATCATTCACACAGGTGCAGAGGATGTAATCCTGACAGAATTGCTTCCCACTTTTGGGATATAACACTCTTTTCCCCACCAGATGGCAGTAACTTCAACTTAATATAACCCGGACGGGTCACCACATGCACAGCAAACAATGGCATACTTTATATTTGGGATTTTCCTTAAGAAGGAATGTTGATTTTTTGAACGAGCACAGTAGAGATTTCAGTTTCCTCTTATCTAATGGCAAAGTGTTGTACTAACAGCTAAACTCAACTTGGATCAGCATATCCTACAAGATTTGTTTTTTTTGTTTTTTTAAACACACATAGTTCCATATTATTTTTCAGTATGCCATAATTTTGTCAAATTGGAGAAGTACAGGTATTATTTCCCATCATTGTCTTGTTCCAAGAATAATTCCCAAACAGAAATATCTGAGTAACTTTCAACTGCATAATAAACAAACTTTTACAATACATGCTAGTGAATAAAAAGACTAGAGCACTCCAAAGAAGGAAGGGAAAAGATAAATACCTTCTGCATAATTTTCTCACAAAAGTATTCAGTGTCCAGATTTCATAACTTATAAAAGTCCAGGGCAAAAATCTATACCAAAAATATTGCAGCCAGTACATACTATTTTACACACGAGCTAAATTGTCTTTAACATGGGAGCTGACAATTTCTTCTGTTGGCAAAACCAGAAAAGTTTTTGTCAACATAGTCCAGGTACCATAAAAATAATGTAATTTGTTGGATGGGGACTACTCTGCAGGATATCCAGCTTCAGGAGCAACTCATCCATTTATTTTAACCAAAAGAACATTTTTCACTTTTTATTTCTTTAACTTTTACTTTTCTAGAAGAAAAGTCCTATATTGTAAAGAGATAATTTCCCTCCCATTCTACTAATATTAGTATTCAGACTGTTTAACTGGGTTTATATTCAGCTCTATTCTGACTGCAAAGATAATATCAAAAGTGCACATTCTTATTAATAAAACACACTCATTTTCCAATAAATTTATGACCAAATATGCAGTCTGTTTGGACAGCTGGTTTCCACCATCCCACAAGCAGGGATTCAGATCCCTGTTTTCTCTTCACATGTTTTTTCTTTTTTTTCAGCAGAAAATAGAGCAAAATTTTCTCTAGATGTACAAAACAAGTAAGTAGAGTAATAGAAAGAAAAGACCATAAAAATAATGCAAAAAGTGATATGACTACATTCTACTAATTAAATATTAAGCAGCCAATTGTACTTGTCTTTCACACTCATGGGCAATATTCCAGAATATTTCACTTTCAATACCAAAATGCAAATCCTATTTACATGGATGTGTACTGGATAAGCAGTATCCCAAATCAGTGATGTTTGAACTGAAGATGTTCTCAAGATATATTTTAGTTCAAAATACCTGTTCATAAACTTTTCATTATGGCTTGACATCCTTCTGAGATCACATATCTACATCAGCTGGAAAGATGAGCAGAATCTACTATAAAATAGGTCATTCTTACATAATTTCCTCTTCCTGAAGGAAGAGGAAAAGAAAAGGTATCAAGTAATGTTTAGCATGAATTTAACCAAAATGATTTGAAGTGGAGAATGCAAACCTTTGTGAATAACCATGAATTCAAAATCCATCCTTGGCTTGAAAGGGGAAACTGAATGAGTCATTGTTGAAGGGGACAGAGTAAACTAAGAGTAAACACAAGCATTCATCATTTAACATAAAGTGCCAGCATAGAAAGTTTAGCACAGTCCTGTGATTTTCAAAGGGACAGTGAAGTAGAAGTGACAGACAACTGCTTTTTCCTCCAACTGCAGGATCAGTAATAATCCCACAGATACATTTAGAGAATTCTGTGTATTTTGGAAAGGATATGGGAGATAGAGGTGAATGAAGAAACACAAATACTGAATACTGGAAAAGAGGTGTTACAGCAAAACTCTTAAGAGATCTCAGATGTGTTTTGCTGACTTGAAAAAATATGTAGCAGTCATTACATAAACACAAATGCCACCTATAAATGCCAGCAGAAAACAATGGAAAAATGGCTCAAAGCTGAAGCTGGTCAAATTTAAATCAGGTAAAAGGCACAAATTTTGATACTTCATTTCATGAAATAATCACTTTTGCTATAAAGATAAATAGTGGATTAAATAAAAATTATTTCCCACTTCAAAGAAGAAATGCAAGGGAGTAACAGCACTAAATGTAAAAATTTGAGAGTTAAAACTATGTGGTCCAATGGCCCATTCTGATTTAAAACCAGCCCTGTGCTGTGAGGAGAAGCACCATGGGTGAGCTCCTCTGGAGCCATTTGAAATGCAGAGGGAGCAAACTCTCCCTGTGCTGGGACAGCCAAGGTGGGACAGCCCTCAGGGGCTGGCCATGGTGACTGGGACACAAACTTTGGGGGTGTAACTCAGGGCTTACCTGCAGCTCGTGGAGCAGCAAACACAGCCCTGCTGTGAGATGGAATGGCAGCTGTACACCTGCAAGAGACACAGCATGTGAGAACAGGGATACAGGACTTCTGCTGCCTTTTTTTTTTTTTCCTGAGACTTGATGAACTTTAACATATTAACAAATTTAAGGGAATTGTCATACTCCAATAGCTGAAACAACCAAGTAACATGGTTCATCAACTTCTGTCTTGCAGGCCCCATAACCTTTCAGCACATCAAAGTGGGGGCACTGCATTCTTGCTGGATGCACATTTAGTTGTGTGCTGAGCTTTGCATGCAAATAAATTCACAATTTTATTACTTTTATAAAATTACCAACACAATTTCTTAGACTGAATTTTAGCAACTGAAAATTCTTTTTTTTCTCTTTGTGGATTGTTAGAAAACATGTAGAATGAATTCATGCACAAAACCTACATTTTTTTTCTCATCTTCACAGTAAACAGAAAGATGTATTTAGCAGAATACATAGGGAAAGTATTAATCTACAATCACGTGTCTAGTACAATAAATACAATACTAAGGGAAAACACATGTAGCAGAACCACTATGCTGGCAAAAGATGTTTAGCTTACACAGTAAGAAATCCTCTGAGCTGTTTGTAATCAACAGATCATATTTAATGCCTTCCTTTCATTAACATGAAGTTTTTCAAGAAGTGGAATAAGTTAGAAAATTCTTGTTACACTCAGAGAAAGCACAGGATTTTTAAACGAGGAACCCTTCAGCTTCTGAGAGCTCAATTAGTATTAATTACAAGTTTAAAGAAGAACCACAACATATTCACATTGATAGTATGGGCATATCTACAGCATAATTACTGTCACTTCAATAAGTGCAGCCATGCATGCACATGCCCTTCTAGGATCAAAGTGGTGGCATATCCAGCCCAAGCTCCTGCTATCAGAGGCGATTGTGTTTCACATTCCCTTCCATAAATGTATCATTTTCCATCTTGCAAACAGTTAGACATGTATGGAAAAACAAAACCTGACCACTTTATTGGGAGTTTCCTCCAGAACACTACTGGCTAGAAATATTCTAACTTCCAGTCTGATTTTCTGCCAATTATTTCTGTCCCAGCATTGCTCTTCAGATTAGATTGCTCTCCTTCACTCACAATTGTCCTATTCCCACTGTGTACCTTTCCTCTTGGCTTTTATTTTATTGAAGAGAAATAAAGCTGCTAGTAGCCTCACAATACCCTTTCCCCTCTCACTATTTGTTTTAGTCCCATTTCTTTCTCTGTTTGCTACACCTAAGTTCATGCTTCCTACACCTGGGCACTCTGAATGCTTGGCACAATTCCTGGGGAGGTAGCTATGGTGCCTCACATGGAAGCATTGTTAATTTTATTTCATTATCTGAAAGGTCCAACTTGATGCTAATTTAAATTGCATAAACCTTGCTCATGGACATATCAGAACACTGGAGTTGCTGTTATTTTGGATGAAATTCCTCTTACCTAGTTTTAAGCAGCATCTCTGAGCTGCAGGTCCTTTAGAATCAGAGACACTTCACAGCATGATTCATTTGATCTATTTTTAGAGATTCTGACTGGATGAAATCTGTTGTGCCTTAGAAATACTCTTCTGACCATGCCTAAACAAATACCTCAGTTGGAGGGAGCTAGACTGAATCAACTGAAGAGCTTATTTTGTGGTTTATTAATATAGTCAGCTTCTTCATTTCCTTTAAAAAAATTTTGAGATACCAGATAATAGCAGAAGCAATCATAACCATGTACTTAACTAAGTTTTCAGACTTCATCTTGTTTCCATTCCCCACAGTCTCCCAGTTGTGAAGTTTTCTCTGGATTATTCATTGCTGATACTTCTAAATCACATCTTGAAAATGGCTCTTCTAGTACACTTTTAAAACCCACAGTAACTAGAGGTAGCAAAAATTACCCTCAGAAATCAAGTGCTTATGCAATGATTTGACAGAATTACAGTTTGACTGTTGATATTCTAGACTAGCACATGAGAAAGAGGAACCGGTATTTTAAAATATGCTGAATTTTGATCAATCTCAAATGAAAGGATGTAGACTTGGAGAAGTTAGCAGGATGCTTTTTGCCATCTCTACTGAACCTCATTAGCTACATCTGCTAAGCAAAAAGCTTGAAATATTTAAATAGTAAAAGATAAAATTTAAAATTAAAAACAAAACAAAACAAAGAAGCGCAAAAATTTGTTTCTACCATCTTCTCCAGTGGAATGAATACAGAATTTTTCTGCACAAAGAACAGATTAAAATCAGAAGGAATTTGATACTTGACCTCACCTCTAGAGGCAAATTAAGGTAATTACTGTACTATATGATCTCAAAGTGGATTATTATTTAAAAACTGACTATTGTTGAAACTTAAGAATCTATCTGAAATCTTCCAAGTATAAGTTATTAAAAAAAAAAAGTGTAAACACTATACCAGTTTTTTCTTTGTTTTGTTAAGGAAGTGCTAGCACAGGTAAATAGGTTTTACAGATAAAGAGGTTTTGCAGCAAGAAACAAACTGGACTGAATATCTCAGGGGTCTGACTTGGCCAATACAAAGTCATTAAGGTGTTCTTCACACCTCACCAATCCTGCTTACATACAAGCATTTGAACAATTTTTCATGTGACACACATGCTGAGATAAAAATCTTTATGAGAAGGGATAACTAAGGAAATTTTCATGAAAATCATGCAGTGAAATTACAGAATGTTTAGAAGATTCCTGAACACAAGTACAAACAATTCAAAGCAGAGTTATGATGAGCACTTTTTATCCTACTTGGTACCCAGAAACCAAAAATCAGAATAACTCTGAGAAGAGCAAACATTGAACAACTTCACCCCTTGAATCACAATGCCAAAATGATTAAATTCCAGATAGTTCAGGTTCATGAACAAATTCATAGACATGATCTTCATAAACAGGGTACAGGTAGGATATCCCCTCTAGCATCACACATCCCAAAATGATGGATGCCAAGGGACTATAAGGGAAATGGATTACCATTCAAACCCAAAATCCCAGTCACAGAAGGTTCAAAGGAATGTAATTTCACAGAAATAGTAAAGATTTTTTTACAGAATGTAATTTCTGATACTTTTTTAATGTCAGCTAACAACCATCATGCCCCTCGAAAACCAAAAATCATCAGACTTTTCATTCTTAATGAAAATTCTATTTTCTTCATCCAGAACTCTCATAAACATGTCCTTGATAGGGGCATTATTAAGAATATATGCTGATCTTTCTGAAGTTTCTCTTTTCTGAAATGACTGGTCTCATTTTGCAGCCTGCTATGTATTCTTTCACATACTGCTAAACACAAACTTTAGATGCTTCCTCTAGTCTTGCAAAGTACCCTACTCTCAAGCATAAATGCAATTCTTGTCAGTAATGTATAACTTACAAAGCTCTTCAATATATACAAATACAAATCAAATTTCGTCTCCTGATTCTGAAATAGGATGCAATCATTCTACCAGAGGCATATCTTTGGCATGCAATAAAAAAATAGACAATTTTTCTCCCTGAAAACTCCCTCTTTCATTATTAACTCTTTGTTAGGGAAGGGAAAAATCAAATATGAAACAAAAGCTTTAAAAGGAAAAGACAAATGCTGAGAAAAAGGCATTTTAAAGAAGGATAATCATTCTGATGGCCTTCTGAAAATATTAGAAAGGCAAAAGCAACCATGTTTTCTACTTGTTTTCCACTGTTTTCTATTTATTTTCTTTTGTTTGCTATTTTAATGCATCTTCTTGCAGATCAGAAAGCAAATCATATCCTGGATCAAAAGGAGCATGGCCAGAAGATGACTTCTGTCCTGTACTCCACTCTCATGAGACCTCACCTAGAATTCTGTGTCCAGCTCTCAGAATAACACAGATGTGGATTTGTTGGAGAGCCCAGAGGAGGCCACAAAAATTATCAGAGAGCTAGAGCATCTCTCCTGTGAAGACAAGATGAAGAGTTGCAATTTTCAGCCCTGGAGGAAAGGCCTGGGAGAAATCTTCAATATTTGAGGAGGTTTAGAAAGCTGGAAGTGGCTTTTTACAAGGGCTTGTAGCAATAAGACAGGTAGGAATGAATTTAAGCTAAAAGAGAATACATATAGGATAGACACTAGGAAGAAATTCTTCACTCTGGAGGTGGTGGGACACAGGCACACGTTGCCCAGAGCAGCTCTGGGTGCTCCTCCCTGGCAATGTCCAAAGCCAGGTCAAATAGGACATTGAGCAACTCAGTCCAGTGTCCCTGCTCATGGCAGGGGCTTGGAACAAAATCATCTTGACCCTGAGATGAGCTCAGTTGGTCAGAACAAGGTGTTAATAATGCCAAGTCTGGGAGTTTGATGCCTGTATGGACCATTCACTTCAGGGGTGGGCTTGGTGATCCTTGTGGGTCCCATCCAACCCAGAATATTCTGTAAGTTTTTGATCTTTCATGCCCCTTCCAACCAAAACTATTTTGCAATCTATGGCTGTTTGGAATGACCAGATCTTAGCAATAAATATTTTTGCCCTGAGATCATACCACTTGTGATAGTGATTTTAATTTAGCCAGGTTCTACACAAGAACAAAGCTATTATTGCTGCTGTTCTGCATGTCTCTGTTAAAGAGTTACCAGAAATACCAGGTTATCTTGGACTAACATTATTTCTGTAACGTAAAAGATTCCCTTTCTGGAAACAGGATATAAGCATTAAAGGAACTTCTCCTTATCAATAACAGGCTTAGAAAATGAAGGCCCTGAAAAGAACCTCATGCACCTGAGATGCTCCTGGAATCAATTAACTTCTATTTCAAAACATCACAGAACTATGACACTGAGTGAGAAAATGTGACTTTCTGATCATTTGAGAGTTCATCTTGCATCTGTTATTTATATTCAATGTATTTGGAAGGAGACTTGAATAAGGGGCAACAACTTAATCAGACTTTCTAAGGCTTTTTGTGGTGGGGATTATAGACCAAGAAGAATATTCAGGAGCCAGAGAGACTTAATTCATTTTGTATCCTAAATCAAAGTGAATGCAGTTAATCATTCCAAGTAAATCCAAGTACAGGACCAAAAGCAAATAACTTTTGCTGACTTCACTGATCTATCAGTGGTCTTGGTTTTAAGGAGGAAAGTCTAGAGGCTTTCACAGGCTACCAAAATTCAAACACCATAGTTTTAAGCTTTGGTGATTCTTTGCTTCATAGACTTCTTCAAGTCCTTGGTTTTAGCAAGTCCACAGTCAGGTTTAAATATTCTGTGTCATCAAGGTAATGCAGAAAAGGATTATGTGAAGAACAAGATCAAAGGATTTTTGGTGGGGATTACCCTGGCAGCACTTTTAAAACATTAGGTTAAAAGGAACCTTTTCCTTCAACTGCAATTCATCTTGTATCACCAGACTAAAACCTGGGGTTTCATTTAATTTTGACTGCCTTTGTTTTATCCAGTAGATTATTAGGATGTGCAACATGACAAACTACTGTCCTTGAAATTATGATTTACAACATTGTTGCATATCATAAAAAAGTACAGCATCAAAATTGCCTAGAGCCAGAGTGAAAGTGCTTAAAGATGGTCCCAAAGTGCAGAATTCTCATCTCCACTGAACAAGATCATGGCCTCTTTGTCCTGGTTTGGCATACTGTGACAGAGCTGAAACTTCTTTTTTTTTTTTTTTTTTTTTTTTTTTTAATTCAAGTGAGCAATTCAGCCTAAAACTCTCCTAAAATAAACTGGTGACACAGCAAACCTTGCCTAGAGCAAACTATGAAAATCTTTATTTATCACTCTTATGGGGGGTTTATTGTTTTTATGAAAGAAATTGTGCCTGATAATCCTTTCTGTGCAAACCACAGAACTTCCCAACATTCACAAGGCATTTTCTGTATTAAAAAAAACAAAACAAAACAAAACCAACCAACAAAGTCTACTTCTCCCTGTTTTGTACCTTGGTTCAGAGAAGCTGAATTGGCTTCTATACCACAATGGAGGATAGAAAACAGTGGTGCTTCTTGAGGCACTTTCAGGTAATTAAGAAGGGGAATAAGTTGTTTAGATGATTTACTACTTCATTTAAATGAATGGTCCAAAAGGGAAAAGAGAAATGTCTGGCTCTTGGTCACCACTGGCTGAAATGGAGTAAAAGGCCTCAAAATGGCAGCCTGAACTTCCATTTGTATGAACCAGCTTAAAAGTTGGCACATGGCACAAGCAACTGCCCAAAGGATTTGAAGAGCCTCAGTGTCAACAACAGTGGAGGGACAGGACCATACGCGCTTTGGGGCAAGACATCAACTCATGGTGAAAACCACCCTACTACAGCACCAATGGAAATAAAACTTAATGGTTTCACAATCATGTTTCCAGTGCTCACAGAGACACAACTTTTCCCTTCAATATCAAGTATTACACATCTTTCATTGCAGTGCTCTACATCAGCTCCTTGCAGGAGAAGACTAATTATTTCAAGAAATGAGCATGAATATAAATATAAGATCATCTCCTTGGTAAACTGTGCAGAATGCTGTGAATCTAGAAATTATTTTCTTATCAATTACATTAAAATGGACAATAAAGCCTCCCACTTAAAAAAATCTTCCTTCCAGTAGCAAATATCTTTCATTTAAAAAAAAAAAAAAAAGTTTAAACAGAATGTTGGATTAACACGAGAATAATTTTAAGCAGTGTTTGAATACCAAATACAACAGTCTTTTGCACTGTTTGTACCATACACGTGACAGATTATTTAATCTTTTAATTTATCATTGCAAGGTATAAAAATTGAGAGAATTTCACATAGCCTAAATAACCCCGAAGACACAACATTTCCACATACTGTATGAATTTGTAAAGTGCAGTGAGTATATGAAAATGTTTGCCATCATTAACATGCATCTGTAGTGCAGCAAGAAGTGTCTTATTACAAATATCAAAAGTCTTATTACATCTAACAGCCTACACGAAAGAACAGCAAAAAGATTGTTCTCTTAAACTAATGGGACTAGATAATGGCATTCTGGAGAAAAGGTACAGCTTACAATCATGTCAAAGTCCAGCTGAAAACTGAATTAATATGCATGGTATAAAATATCCAGAATGAATCCAATTAATCCAGATCATGACCATTTTAAGATAATGGGCTTCCTATTTTTTATTGTTAATGTTTAATTGTTTATATTGAATATTTGTATTTCTTATGCATGTTTATATTTTCCTATGCAATTTTTGGGGTTTTCTTCTTGGACAATTTTGGCCCATAATTGTGCAGGGTGGGCCAAAAACTTTTTTAAAAAAAGCCTGTTGTTATTTGAGGGCAACTTACAGTAAGTTCACATACATCCTTTCATTTCAAATACACAGACCTCAGTCTGAAGTTAAACTGTCCTAAAGATCAACAAAAGTTCAGAATACCCTGAGAAAATATTGCCCTTGATACACTCATAAATATTAATTACATTTATAGGATAGCAATACAAATTCTACCAAGTACCACAGGTCCCTACAGTTATTAAACAGCAGGAAAAAATACAGATAGAAATTATGTGAGTAATTATTAGTGTTTTTGGAACTTTAAACTCTATTCCACTGTTCACCAGACATTTCCCTCCCACTGTCGTTGTCACCCTCCCTGTCCCAATTTTAACAAGAATAGTTGGAATAAAATTAATCTCACACTGATAATAAGAAGACAAATGCTATAGTTTGTAATAATAGAGACGTATAGTACGTTTGTATTAGACATAGAGTACATAACAGCAGCTATTAAAGCAAACTCTTTAGCAGTAAAATTCTGAACAAAAAGTAAGCCACTAAAATTTACAAACAACCACAAACAGTTAAAATGTCACAGAAGAGATGTAATAAACACAATTTAAAAATCAGGAACATCTATGCCAAGGCAAATACACTGCACATTTTAATTTTTCAGGAGGAAATGTAACACGTAGCAGCTAAAGGAATAACAAAACAAAAAGAAACAAAGTACAAACATAACGATTCTCAAAGGTTAATGGTTACACCACAGGCTTATAGTCACTGATCACATTTTTACTACCTATGCCTGCAGATAACTCTCTTTTCCCCCTGAAGACGGCAGGACAATTATGTTTTGATTTTGTGTGCATTTTTAGTTGTCTTTTCTAGAGGTGCAAATCTCAAAAATTAGCATTGTAGAGCCCAAAAATGAAGAAAAAGAACTGGCAAAATATTGCAACAAAAAAGTTATTGCATAGAAAAAGAAATTCATTACTTTCATACTCTGTCAAACTAATAATAATATGCATTTGGAAAGAAAAACAAAATCTTATTTTAAATGGCATTTGCTAAAGCTACGTTAACAAAAGGATTTGTGGCCCTGTCACGAAAAAACATTGACCCTTGACCTTTTTTCAGTTTAGAGAAGGAGAATAGCCAGAATCTTGTGTATCAAACAAATGTTTGTTTTGTATAAACCTCCTCCCAATTTTCTTATTTTGCTGCAAAAGCGGAGAGGGAAAAATAAAAAAGGAAAAATAAAAATAAAAAAATAAATATATAAAAAGAAGAGAAGAAGAAAGTGCCCCGAACTAAAGGCACGATTCAGAAACAGTGCAAGGCTGCTTCTAAACAGTCATGTGACTTTTTTTTTGCTAACAGCCATGTGCTCGCGTATCATTTTACTCTGAAATAACTCTGCGGATTTCAGCTCAACCTGCCTTTGCTTATAATGCATGACATAGCCTGTGAGGGAGCCTGAGAACTGTCCCTCTTCAAAAGCAAGGTTCCCATGCTTGGCCTGTAACCATGGAAGCAGATGCCTTTTTTGCTTACCCCTGCTTACCTCTTTGCAGCCACGAGCTGCTCCCTATTGTTAAAAGGGGTACGCCTTGATTTTTCTTCGTCGTGACTGAACTTGCCTCTTCTTCAAAGGGCACGATGATGCAGGTCATTGGTCTAGACTGTTTGCACGGTCCAGAGAACAGCCTTGATGTAACCCTTGCTCCGTCTGTGCCACACCACCAGCCGTGCGACTGCAGACTGTAGGGGGACATCGGAGATCTGTATTTGAAAAGAAGTCCGTCCGATTTTGCCATTGTGCCTTTTCAGTCATCGATCGAATGAATATCGAACCTTCTGTCGTTGCATGTGTGAAATAGATAGCTTAGCAAGCACTTTTGTGCCCAAACCTGTGCAGTGGGCCAAACTCTTCCTTTATTCACAAGTATTATTGGTTTTTGTAGTATAGTCATTTCTTAGGAACTTTAATAACAGTGTTTCAATGTTAGACCAGCCTCACAGAAGAATCTCTTTGTTTTAACCTGCTTGATTTAGCACTTAATTTTTTTTTTTTTAATTATTTTTTAAGGTGCTTTCTCTTTTAATCTTTCCCAGTTTAACATCAGCCCTCTTAAATTGCAAGGGAGGCTGATTTGAAATCAGTATAAACAGTCCAGAATCGTGAGGGGTTTCAAAACAAGATACTGACTGGAGGTTTGCTGCCAAAAGGCTTTAAAAATAACGCAGGAGAAAAACAAACGTGAACTTGGAAAGCTCCAAAATTAACTCAAAGAGTAAAAATACATATTAAAAAAATTGCTTTTTTGCTTGTTTGCTAAATACAAAAAAGTAGATAATCTTAAAGAAAAGACAGATATTCTAGTAGATAAAATAACCTGACAGTGACTAGAACCCTAAAAGACTTTATATTGTTTTCTACCCTTGATACTGAAAGACAAATAATTTAGAAAACAAACATCTGAAAATAGGGCTTTTTGCTCTTCTGTACTAGTGCAAAAACATTCTTGATCCTCACTGATCAACTTTTTTTTTTTTTTTTAATATGCATTTTATTTTAAAGAGGAAATAGTTAAATGTCTACACCACTGCAAGAAATTATGAAAATCATGCTAAACCACTGAGAAAATGTAGCTGAAATGTTCAGTCTAAGAGTTCAACAGAACTCCAGGAATTTCAGGGAGCAGTGAAGAAAAAGATTCTCTAACGTCTTCGAATTTAAAAAACAAACAGAACTGTAGCTAACGTGGAAAATGATATCAGTCGGTAAGCAAGTTTTTACTCTTCTTTTAATGGAATGGCAAAATCTCTGATCATTGCTTGTCAAAAAAACAATAATCTAGTGAAAGCCATCAGCACCTACTCCTTGTACAATATGCCAGCCTCTAGTCTGTTCTATACAAAACCTGGATTGCATCAAAAAGAGCTTATATATTCTTCAGGGTGCTGCTAACCCAGAGTTGTCTGCAGATGACATCAGTATATATATTTTTGAGATACCACTATCTCATACTTCAAGGCATACCTATTTTCTCTAATTGCCGCAGGCAAAGGGGAGGTGCACGAAAGAATAAAGAAGGTTATTGTGACAGATGAAACATAATTCACAATGAGTACTCTTTTCATCCAGCCTTAAGTAGCAGAGGATTACTCCAAGCTGAATTTTAGGGGAGTATGTATGATCTGATTTAATAATATAAGGACAGGCCACAAGCTGAAAGGCAATATAAACCAATTATGTTTTTGCTGATTGTTTGTGGGGTTTTGTTGTTGGGGTTTCTCCCCCCACACACCCTTTCTCTTTTCTGGAAATAGAAGAAATATTAACAGGAAGAGGGTCTGAAGAAACTTGGGGAAAAGTAAGAAATGCCGAGAAATAAAAGTTGGGATTTTCTGGAATGGATATTGACAAATGCTTATTCTATATTTCTGCTTCATGACACTTTAATGAAATAAGATCATGCATTTTCTTCAGTAATTATGCGCTGTGAAAGTAGGTAAACTAATTTTGATACACTTACTGAACTTGCCTTGCTTCTGAGAAATTCATACTTGAATCTTCTAAAAATGCTGTGTGATGTCAAGTTTAGATGTAGATAACTATTATAGTAAAATAACTTTCTGCTAAGTGTGTGTACATTGCTTTTCTGAGTCACTGTTTTAATATTTAAACAGTAAATGGGCAAGCTTGCATGAGCATTTTATGTTTGTTTTCTTATAGCATGCTTTGGAAAAAAAATGCTTATCATAAATTACTGTATTGCATTCTGAAAGGCTTCATCATTTTATAGTTTCAGTTTTCATAAAACAACTCTTTCTGTATGATCTAAAATTACATTCAGAATGTCTGGACTTTTTAGCAAGTTAAGCTGCAGAAACTGCTAAGGTGCTTGGCAAAAAAGAAATAAACAATGTCCCATTTTGTCTATAGAAATGTTAATTTAGACTAATTTCTTTTTAAAGTAATAGGCAACTTTAAAAAATCCATTCTAATGTAATTTTATTAAAGTATTCATTGATCTTCTCAAAGAACATTTTTATACATTTTGTATAATTTAGTATGCAAAATAAAACTAATTTAAAATATGGATTCTTAATGTGTTCTTTGAGCATTCATCCTTTTTGAAAAACCACAGAAAAAAAAACCCTCAAACAACCACGAGTTAAATGTTTATTTTTGTATACTTTGGATTTTTAAATTTTTAAGTTACACAAAATCTGCTTTTTAGCAGAGCTAATAAATCAGTGCTTTTAATTGAATATTAATTATTACTAGGGGTTAGTTTTTATCTTTGAGATTTTGGGCTGAAATACAAAACAAAGATTAATTGGAACAGACTTTCTGTTATTCAGTGCTGCTACATGTCAGACCAGCTAAGACGATTTAACAACTTAACATCTAATGTTCCATAAACAAACAGCAATATTATTATATTTTTATAAACCAAGAAAGAACAGTGCTGTTTTGTCTTTCTAGAGGTTGTTACTGAACTATTCTCTTACATAATACAATTTCATGTCATTCTTAAAAGCAAACATAAAACCAATGTAAGAATTTCATAAACACCATAAGCAATTAGGTGGATTTTTGTGAATGAGCAGTATGCATTAAGCAAACAGCAGTACTGTATTTTAAAGAAAGAATGAGCAGTCAGAAAATGTATAAAATGCAGTAAGAAAGCTGCTAGATTGAAAGCATACATTTTAATATTTTAGTTCACGAGGGGAGCGGCAGCCAAAAGACCATTCTAACCACCTGACAAACAGCAACAAACAACAGCTCTCGAGTCAAAATATTTATTAGGGTGTCATGTCAATGTACAGGCTAGCATATGTGCCAAGGAGAAATTATTCTATTATCTTCAGCTGAGTGAACCAGCAACAATGAATGTACAGATTTGTAAATATACGCGGAACTGAGAATGTTCTTTCAAATCATACATCCATTTAATTTTCATTGATCATTTTAAAAATGCATCAAAAAGTGTGAAGTACGAGTTACATTAATTCCTGTGACAATTTTTATCCAAATGTTATTGCTGCCCTGTAACTTTGCACTTGCAATCCATGGTAAAGTTTCTTAGTAAGAAAAAGATACTTTAACATTTGTTTTAGGAGTCAAGTGTTGTTTTAGCTACACTGAACAACATTAATTTAAGCAATATATATTTCATTAATAAACTTAAAAAAATATTTTTAGGGGCATTCATATTGGTAGACTTACTTTGTTCTCTTCAAAATTAGTTTGAAGTATAATTTATTACTGACATGGCACATGAAACTTTCAGCAAAATTGCAGATGAAGGTTATCTTTGGAAAAGTAGGGAAAAGAGAGCACAACAGATGATGCCTGTGTGCAACAAAAGAATTTCTTAAGGTGAATAATGTTTTAATACTGAAACAAACTACAAGCACTCATAATTTACAAATCAAAAAATAAATAGGATTACACATTTTTTAAATTCTTTTCTGCAAAACATACATCAGGAGGAATGAATGTATAACAAATCCATCACATAATTTTTAATTGCCAGTGTTGAGATTTTCTTAAAAGAGAAGAGGGAGGGGAAAAGATATCTTCCCCTCCCTTGCAAACAGCTTGGATTTTAAGGAAATCTAAGTATGCAGGTACAGTTGTCTCATCCCATAGTCTATAAAGCTTTAAAAACCTAGGTCTGAAATTAGGATTTGTAAAATTCTGGGAGCAACAAAGAATACAGCAACTCAGGAGACAACACTGGGAATGTAAGAAATCACAGACTTTGATTCTATACGACAAGCTGGATAGGAGTCAAAGCTGCCACATGTGGTGTGAAAAAATGCCACCCCGGTGTGAACAAAGGGTTTAAAATGGAGTCAAGAAGCGTGCAAGCTCAATGTCTAAGCTTTTCCTGTGAATTGTACTGCCACAACCTGCAGGATATCAAGTGGGCTGGGAAGAATTGAGTGCCTTTGGAAGCTACAATGGGGTAGCGGTGGCCGTCGGTGCGTTGGGGTTTCTATTGTTTTTCTCTTCTTGTTTGTGTGGCGCCACAATGTGCTGCTCTACTCCAGCGAGAAATTAAACCCTAAGCACCAAAAATAAAGTCACAAAATTCACCGAGAAAACGGTGAATGCAGCAACTTGGATCTTGCTTATTGCAGTCCTGGCTTACAGCTCAATGAGAGAATTTACTGGATCGTGTGTTTTACTGGGACCCGAATCGCAATCTCACACATGCAAAAAAGGAAAAAAAAAATAGAGTAATAGATGTTGCTCATAAATATCTCTATGATCTTTTACTGAGATAATCATTGCAATAATATAAACATTTGTTAGGTTTATTCAAATAGAAAGAATGTTGCACCTTATTTCGGTCAACAGCTCTCCTCCTTTTATGACAACATAAAGCTGTTAATCTGCATATTCAGTTCAGAAAGAACTGTCTTTTAGAAATAATCTATGATAGTGCATGAAGTAGCAACCTAAAAATGTATGGGTCACACACACACAAAACGGCTCAACAGAGAAGGTACTAAAAATCATAAATATTCTACCAAAATAAAGGAAAATGCCATGGAGTTAAGGTAAAAAGAATAATAAGAAAGGAAACAGTCAAATCTATTTTCCAAAAATCTGTGAACAGCAAAAAGTACCATTTCCTTGAAGAGAAAATAATTACAGTTACTAGAATTCCTGTACAAAATGAATTCAAATCCAAACAAAACCTGATAAACAGTAGATTTTCTAAGAATTAAAGAAACCTTCCAATTTCCTATATTGCATTTGCATTTTTTTTTTTAAATTAGGTCAAAAGCCACTGATTTTTAGTTTATGAATGCAGGTCAAGACAAGAACATTTTTCTATTTACTCTGTGTAACTCTGTATAGAAATCAATCCGTTACTTTCATTACAACCACACAATCAATTCCATTTAAAGTACAATGCAACAGCCAAGTCCAAGGACAATATGGATCACTGAAAATCCTTCATACTATCCCCAGAATTTATTCAGTTTGACTGGGATGATTTTTCTTCTCATTAGTATTCACCAAGCTTTCACAAACAAACTTATCCCGGCTTCACCTGTTTTTAGCCCAAAGCACAAAACAAAACAAAGAAAACACTAATTTACTGATACTACACTGTTGTGTAAGTATTGCCCTTCAGTAAATAACACAGATTATCTCTTAAAGGACAGTTTTATGTGCCTAAGTCACAGTGACCCACGAATATTTCTACAACTGCAATAAGACAGGACTGCATGCTACATAAACCGTACAACATCCACAGATGCAGACACATATGACGAATGTAGATGATGTATTTAAGCACTCTGTCTTAAACAACTATTTTTTATCACCTTACAAATACTTGTAAACATGCTCCTCTCATTTTTCTCTCCCTCATAATGCTCTTTTGAAGTTCCTAGGGGACACAAAGACAAGGTATTTAAAAACCGTAAAATATTATAAATGTCTTTCCCTACATTCCCAAAGAATTTGCTATGATCTTTTAGACAGATGCAATTTAGCCATTTTTATAACAGTTCATAATTTCATAACATTTTCACATGCTCATAAATGTTCATAATTTCTTTAACATTTCTAGTTCAATGTATTAAAATCTAGAGATACTATCAGATTTTAGAATTGTAAAACTCCAAATAGTACTTTTATTTATGGTATTTTTTTATTTATTTTAATTATTCAGGTTTATTTTGCTTGTTTCCTTTTGTTTCCAGCTTACTTTCTCAACTTAGTTTCTCCAGCAAATTTGTTGGGGTTTTAAAACATTATTTTATCTTTCTGTCTGCCTGAAACATAAGCCTGTCAAACAAATATTTTAAAAATAACAAACAGATTGAAAAATGTCCTGTTCAGAGATTTCTGCACAATGAAATCTTATCTTGAATATTCTTAGCATTTGCTCCTTATTTGTTCTTTTATTGATCACTTTGTTCAACTACATGTCTCTCTCCCCAACAAGATATCAGAAAATGAAAAATGAATCTTGGAATATTGCTCCAGAATGTGCAGCCCGATGCAGACTAACAACACAAAGGCTGCGTTTTCATGTCCAACGTTTCCTCAGTTTTGATAATTTAGGATATGCAATCTCTGGATGTTTCCTAGGGTGCCATCTCCTTTTTTAACCTGATATGAGTTTTAAAGTCGTTCTTAAATTGCTGTCCCTGACTAGCAGCCATTCAATCAGCAGCCTCCTCTCTTGGGCAGAAGCCAGCCCTGCACACACAAACGTACATACATGTGCATGCGCAGGTGGGGATGTGCCTCTTCTGCTGTGTTATTTCAGCTCAGCCCCAAACTGCAGCTCTCGTGAACCATTTTCATTTATGTCTGTTAAGCCTCACTGGATGCCAAATTTCTTACTCACATATAACAGCATGTAAATAAGGCAAAGGGTTGACAGCACTGTGAGGGGAGGAACTGTCCTGACAGACAGACTTGCAGCCATCCCCACTGCAAACCTTAAACAAGCATACATAAACATCTTTTTCCTCTTGTTCAGCTGTGTTTACTTGCCACTGCTTCCCTCCCCTGGCTTCCACCAGCTCATTTTCCCCCACCTCCTGAACCTGTTTATTTTCTTTCTCCTGCCTATCTGCCAGCTGCACTGCTGAAGGATCCCCCAAAATCAGCATCCCTGTCCCAGGGACATCCTAAGCACATGAGTGGGGTGCAGGACTGAATAGGTTAATTCTGTACAAGCAGGAAGAGGCACGACTCAGGCTTTGAGAACACGAACGGTTCAGAAGGATTGCAATAAATGTAAGATGTAATATCTGCAAGTGAGATAGCAGGGATACTGCTGGGAGAGAAAAATTCACTTTCCCAGAATGCTCTTAAGCTATTCAGACATTAAACAGCTGAAACGTGTGTGCTGCAGAGGTTAAGCTTGTCTGCTGAGAGCAGGACACTGAGCAGCCCTCGCCTCTCCCTCTGACTCCCGCGCCAGCCTGGGGAGCCGTGACACCAATTTCACCAGCAATCTGCCCCCAGGGGCTATTTTAAAACTGTCCCAGACCCATCTGCAAAGCTGGCCCCAGAGAGCCAGCTCAGGTCTGTTTGACATGCTAAAGAACGGCTGTGCAATCCAGTTCAGAGCCTGCAAACAAGCGATATAATGGATCTTCATTATTATCAGCAGAAAACAATGCCAAGCTTTCCTGACTCAACTGTGTAAGTTAGCAAACAAGCTAAGATGAACACTATAGCACAGTAACCACCTCCAAAATCAGTTCATCCCTCTCAGAGGCAGATCCTCTTGCCATGTCCCAAAGCCAGCTGGATCTACATGAGCCTCATAGGCCAGGTGACAAGACCAAATGGGCAAGAGGAGAGGAACACGTGGGGAACATACAGTCTGACAGACCTCCAGGATGGAAAACTACCCCTCAAACATCTGCTTCAGAACCACTGCCCCTGGGTGAAGCTGTCAGAGTGGTAAGAACACCAGGGCTCCTGTCACCCTCCAGAGTTTGGGGGCTACATCCTTAACCTTTGCCCATCCCCTGAAGAAGATACCTCAAAAAATCAGTCAGGAAAAGTATGTGGTTAGGTAAAATATCACCACCCTCTGCTGCTATAACTGTTGGTGAGCATTTACTACCATATGGGGTAGTAAAGTCAATTCAATTTTTCCTGTGTGCAAGTGCTGGAGGTCATCACTTGATATAAGTGACAGAGGTCATCACTTGGTATAAGTGCCAAAATTATTCTGATTTCTTGTGACAATATGTTTGATTTACACTTCTTGCCAGTTCAACAGTAATATCTTTGATGCAAGCATGCACTCCACCCATCAGCCGTACTGTGGTGCTTAAAAATGAGAGACAAAATGCAACACGAGAGTATTCTCTTCTTGGAAATAACTTTTCACTGCCTTCCATAATTTGTAAATCGCCTTCTGTGGGTTTATTTTAGTACCTTGATTCTATTTGAACATAGCTTATTATGATTTAATTTCCTCCTTTCTTTTTTTTTAAACAGAGGATGGAAAAGAAAAATAAATCTCTCATGCTCTCAGCATATAACAATTGATATAATAGACTGAAATGGCTCCTTCTAATCACTTGGGGATTTTTAAGTGCATTTTATTGACATGATAAGCCATTATGAGTCCTTCAGACTTGTTATGGTTTATCATATCAAGGCTTACAGTTTTAAGTAATATTCCTAATATGCATTCACAGAATCCACTCCAACAGCTTTTTTAATCTCAATTAAATACCATTAAAGATATGTATGGTACCTATGTAAAAGTGGCTCTAGAAGAGTGTTTATATGCACTAGTGACCAAATAATGTCAGACTGGCTCAACTGCCTTGCACCTCCTCCCATACACCCAGAAGTCTTATTGCTCAGTATAAGTGCATATGAAGAGGAAACATCATTCAGATGAATTATGGGGGACAAAAGTTTCTGGTGATGTCTTTTTTGCTAGGGTTCCATCTTTCTTTTATTCAAGTTAGTCAATAAAATGAGATCTCTTTTGCCACTCTCCAATGGCTGCCTGAGCAGAACTTGAAACCTCTTGATATGTTCCAGCAAAATGGGAACTACCCCTGGTGTCTAGCATAATATTTGTTCTCAAAAAGAAGTAAAACTGAATGTCAAAACTCACCTGAGAAAGCAAAACTCCGACTGCACAGAGCACAACCATGCAGCTATCCTGAATGGCCACATAATTCACCTCTGTCTTCCCCAACCTGTGGTGGAGATTTATAGCCTGCCTCTTTATGCTTTTTGCACTGCAGACTACTGCTTTTTGCCATTTCATCTTCCTTTTATCATTACATTCTGACCTCTCCACAGCCCTAGGTGTCCTGCCCTTAGGAGAAGAAAGTGGAAAGCAGCCAAAAGAGAAGTGTGCAAGGCAGAGGTGAGGCAGTCAAAATGAGTATGGCTGTCAAACTGGCCAGACCTTCCATGAGGAAAAGGCAGGGACTTGTGCAATAGGAGCAGGAAGACAGAAAGCTGTTAGAAGGTTATAAACCACTTGGAACCTAAGTGTTATGAATTTATGGCAGTCGTTCTAACTCTGAAATGAAAAGGATGCAGCTGCCTTAGGAGACTGGACTGAAGAAGAGGACAAAGCAAGACCTTCCAAAACACAGTACAAAAAATGAAGTGGGCAGCCTGGCAAAGCAGGCACCACATCTGGCCAAAGAACAGCCATTAAAACACCCAGAGGCACAGTAGGATGCCTTCTTGCCATCTGGTGCTCTCCCCTGCACCTCAAGGGCAAAAACCTTGGGAAGGAGTATAAAAATAGCCCAAAAAGTGCAATGTTCTTCAAATCCAAAAGGATCTTTCACCTTGCACAGAGGCTAGACACTATTAATCAGTTAATGCTGCATCACTTGCCTCTTCAAGTAGAAATACTCAGCACACTTACCTCTAATTCGAGCAAGAATATTAAATACACATAAAAGATGAAGAGCATGTGTCATTTAACTAAATATACCAACAGCTGAAACGAAGATACTCATGTTGTAAAACTAAAGCATGTAGATCCAAATTGTACTCATAGTTATGGCCAGAAAGATGCACAATTCCCTAGTCATTTTTGGCAAAATAGCTGCAAAAATCAAAGTAAGATTTTCACTGTTGTATGAAGTTGGCCTACTACTGAGATTACGCTCAGTATAGAATGTGGTGCCTCTTCTATAATGGATTTTGAGTTTATGATGCACTCTCAGAATCATTTCAATAAAACCAAAAGCTATCAAATTATTTCATAATCAATTAACACTACAGCTTAATTCCCAGTCTGCTACATCCTTCAGTGCTGCTTGGCCACATAATTGATGTCTCATTTGCCATACCATAAAAACGGCCTTGTTTATTCTCATTCCATTACCAGTAACTAGCTCATTATTCTAATGCACTCTGAAGTATTTAAAAAAATTCCTTTCTATTCTACATCCATTAGTTATCCTTCCAGGTTAAAACCATGTTGAAATCATTATAGCCCTTTCTATTTATGCATATCAAGTAACTAATTTGTTGCAGAATATGGTTCATTTTTCAGGAAAGCTTGCTGTGGTAAGACATGACCAGCAAGACTGATACATATAAATCCTTGAATAAAGTAAATAATTTTCATTTTATAACTTCCTGCTTTATGGGACAGCCCAACATGATAGAAGCAGTCTAAAAGTCTTTTCTAAGAAATAACTTTACAATATAATATCCTTAACATCAATAGCTTTATTAAGATAGTCCAGAACAAAACCAGCAAGCAGGTGAAACTGAAACCTCACAGAAAAAAAGTTAATAGCTCAGTAGAAGAATCCCTTCATCACCCCCACTACAAGGATAAAAGTTTTTACTTTTTTGCTTTACTTTTGTATTTGACAAAAAGTCATGTAGCACAGGTCAGTGATCAATGGTTTACCTAAGCAGGTAAAAATTGATCAAACAACTACAAATTTCTCCTCCACTACTTATGGAAGCAATGGGAGATAGAGTTATTGAAAATAATTTAATGACAACTTAGAGTTAGAAAATATTTATTCCTGAGTCCCTTAAACACAGCACATGCAGTGCAGCATCTGAGTGCATATTTCTGCATTCATTCAGCCAAATCCGAATTCAGGCAGAAACCCACAAAGTCAGTATTCTATAGTTATTATTCATGCAATACTCTGTCATTTATTATTTACTTTCCAGGATGATTTGGTTTCCTAAAGATACATTACTGCTCTTTGATTATATACACCCATTTCAAAACTCCATGCAAAGAGGGCATTATTTTTTAGGAAATGAATTACTAATACTCATGTGATTACACTCAGTGATAACGTATTACATTCCTGGACCACAAATATTAAATTACATTATAGCAGGATAATCTAGAAGATTCCAACCTACACGTTTTTTATTCATAATTTTTGACTTATATTGTGAGTCAAGATTTCATACATAAAATTAATCAAAAAAAGACATATAATCTACAGAAGAAGCAAAATAGATAAACACTCAGAAATCTCAGATTTAAATTTGCCTTCCCATACCAGGGGACCAGAGTTCTGATATCCATGTCATTTAGAGCACCTGATGATATCTGTATTTACATGCCACTATTATACTTCTGGGAATCTCCCCAAATTTTATTTCCTTGCAATGCAGAACTCAACCCCCTCCTTTTCTCAAGAAGTCAAATAAACAGTTTTCAAGACTGATTGCTACAGACCACCCATTTTGTAAGAAAGAGATTATTCATCCCATTGTTGTACATCTAAATATAACTAGTTCAGGATTTTCTGGTTTGTCAAGAAAGAAAGTCAACCATCAATTTGACATAACCATCTAAAGCATACAGAGAAAGAGGAGGAAAGGCCTGAGGAGACTGAATCTTGGTTCCTGTAATAATAGAAATTAATTGATACAAGATCTCCTTTATCTGGAAATGCTCAACAAAAGCTCTATTATCCCCGTAGTTGACCAATATAAATTTTACTGTTAAACAGACTTAAATATTTATTTAATTTGGGACAATTATTATAGTCTCATATATATAAAGAAAAAAACTTAGGACAACTTTCTGAGTTGTGCATATTAATTTTTGGCTCTACATAAAATAGAATCATGCATAGATAACATACTAATGTGAAATGGTATTACAATCATGACCAGAAATGTTGACTATGATCTATAAACACATATTTGTATCCACAAGCACACCAATCTATCCATTCATCTGTCTACCACTCCAAGATATTTGAAAGAAACCTAATGTTCAGAGTCTGAACAACATGTAAGTCAAGGAAGCACAAAGAACAAAACACAAAGGCTTTTTTTGTCCCATATTCTCATCTCTTTGAAAAGGCACAGCCCTTAGTACTTTGATTTTTCTCCCCCACATTTCTTTAGAAGTATTTAGAATATACTTACAGATATAAATAACTTATCCGGTACAGGAACAAAACATGAAGTTTTTAGTGATGAGTGCCATGGTGTGGCAGGGGCAGGACAGCCAGGGGATCAGGCCCAGCCAATAAGGATTTATGAAAGGCAGGTGGTGCTTGACCAACATAATGGATGAAGGAAAGGCTGTTGATGTTTAATATCTTTATCAGTGGTCTCAATGAGAGGATCAAGTGCACCCTCAGTCAGTTTGCACAGGACACCAAGTCAGGCAGGAGTGTTGGTGTGCTGGAGGGCAGGAAGGCCCTTCACAGGGAGCTGGAAAGGCTGCATCCATGGACTGTGGATAACTGCACGAGGTTCAACAGGACTGGGGAAAAGTGGCTGGAAAGACTCTTGGTAGAAAAAAACCTGGGAGTGCTGATCAACAGCAGCTGAACATGAGCCCAGGTGTGCCCAGGCAGCCACGGCACCTGGCTTGTGTCCGTGATCAGCTCCCCATGCTCAGCACTTGTGAGGCCACAGCTTGAATCCTGCCTTTAGTTTTGGGCTCCTCACTGCCAGAGGACACTGAATGTTTCCAGAGAAGGGAACAGAGCTGGGGAAGGGTCTGGAGCACAGGTCTGATGAGGAGCAGCTGAGGAGCTGGGGGGGGTCATCCTCAAGGAAAGGAGGTCAGCCTCTTCTCCCACATAACAAGAAACAAGATACAAGGAAACGACCTCTAATTGCACCAGTGAGTGCCTAGATTGGATGTTAGGGAAAATATTCTGCACAAAAAGGGTTATCATGCATTGGAACAGGCTGCCCAGGGAAGAGCTGGAGCCCCATCTCTGGATGTAATTAGGTGTGCAGAAATGGCACTGAAGGACATGGTTAAGTGGTGGCCTTGGCAGTGCTGGGTTAATGGTTGGACTTGATGATCTTAAAGGTCCTTTCTAAACTAAAGGTGCCTATGAGTTTATGACAATATATTTGCATGCCTTTCTTAGAAGTTAGACAGCGTCTTAGTTCTAAAAGCAACTTAAATCCCAACTCTCAGCAATTTAAAGGAAAGTGTTCCAATTATGAAACGAATATAAAAACAGGATCTCTTTTTCATTCTCAAAGATGGTCTTGGATTCTCTGGATTTTTCTTGTAGCATAGCCAAACAGAAAAGCAGAAAAAGTAAAAGGTCATTGATTTTTTTTTTTTCCCTCCACAGCTATAAAACTAAGAAGAATAATTTATTTCATTTTGGCAGGATGACACTATTCTGGAAATAAAATCTTCAAAACATAGTCCAAATTTCAAAAAAGCAAACCAATGAAAAAGAGCATTCCCAAACACCTTACAACTGCAGAAGCTTCGCACCAGTTTACAAAGCAGCCACATAGCACAGTGACAGAACCCAAGGCAGAGTAGCAGAAAATTAAATTAAACAGAAAAAAAAAAAAAAAAAATCCCTCTTTTATCTTCTCCTGAGAGAAACTTCTGACTAAACATCTAATTCTTGACAACAGCTAGGAAACAGCTGTATTTTATTTCCAGCACTTATCCTGAAATTCCTGCACAAAGACAATATTCTTTCCTTTAAACAAGACTTGGTGAGGTTCAGGTGCCCTTCTGCTCCTGTGAGCCTTATGGTGATGAAATAATGAAATTTTTTAGGACACAGTGGTACTGTTGGGAAAATGAAATGCAATTCTGTTGAGCAGCAGCTATTAAGGTTGTCCACACTTTTATTCTTAAGTATCTGCTTTTCTGTGACCTGAAAGGCATGGATAAAACTTCCTGATAATTTTGGATACCTCTTCAGAGATTTGGAATAGTATTCATTTATGCACAAAATTACCCTGTGTTCCTCAGGAATTGACATTACACAGCTTGAGAGAATGTAGCAGCTGAAGAAAATAAAGTGCCTAGGACCAAGCAGAGCTCATGCAAGAACATCATGTAATGTTCTGTAAAGACTGCACCAACCTGGGCAGTCCATTCTCATGTTTAACAATTCTTTCCATGATGAAATTCTTCCTGATGTCCAACCTGAACCTCCCTTGGTGCAGCTTGAGGCTGTGTTCCCTTGCCCTTGCCTCGGAGAAGGGACCCCAAACTGCAAAGAGCTTCAAGAGTTCCCATAATTGCATAAGCAGAAATACACATAATGATGCATATTCTGGGCATGCATCCTTCAAAGTTTTTAATTTCAATTAAGAAGATGGAACCTGTCTGCAAAATTCTCACCCACTACAGTTGAAACTAGTCTTTATTTACCTATAAATGACTTATCTTGTTTTCAAATCTAGTGTCAGCATCTGGCACTTGCTGGAAAATACAATTCAGATTTTGGAATCCCTAGTGCTAGAAGAGAGCTGCCAAAAAAAAAAAAAAAAAAAAGAGGCAGACAACCTAAAAAAGTCTATCCTGCCTTTAAAAGGAATATTTAGCAATCTTTGATGCAGTTTCCAGAGTGGACACCATCTTTAATCAAAATAGCACCACAGTACCATGTCTGTGGAAAAATCATAGAATATGCTGAGTTGGAAGGGATCCATGGGGATTACTGAGTCCAACCCCCAGCCCTGCAGGGGACACCCCAAAACTCCCACCATGTGCCTGAGAGTATTGTCAAACACTATGAGAGCATTGTCCAAACTCAGGTTTGGTGCTGTGACTACTTTCCCAGGATCCTGTTCCAGTGCCCAACAACCCTCTTGGTGAAAAAGCTTATCCTGATATCCAGCCTAACTCAGCTTCAGGTTGCTCCCTCGGATCCCATTGCTGATCATCTCAGGGAAGAGATCAGAGTCTGTTTCTCATTTTCCCTCCATGTTGAAGACCACAATGAGGTCTCCCCTCAGTCTCCTCCAGGCTGAGCAGACCCAGTGCCCTCAGCCACTCCTCACAGGCTCCTCCTCAAGGCCCTTCACGCCCCTCATGATTCTCCTTTGGACACTCTCTAATTTCTTAAAGTCTGTCTTATACTGTCTTATATTGTGACACCCAAAAGTGCCCCCAGCACTCCAGGTGAGGCCACCCCAGCCTAGAGTAGAGCAGGACAATCCCTTCCCTTGCCCAGCTGGTGATGCTGTGCCTGGTGCCCCCCAGGACACAGGTGGCTCTCCTGGCTGCCAGGGCACTGCTGCCACATGTCCAACTGGTCCCAGGTCCCTTTCCAGTGTTGGGAACTACCATTTTTCAGGAACTAGATGTGTTCTATTGAAACAAAAACAAAAAGGCAATATTCCTACCAGAATATAGAAATACAAAATGGGTACATTGATCACAGCTATATTTTCCATAATCACTGTTGATGTCCACATAAGCTCAAAATGCCCTGGCCATGGCTGGGAGCCCAGAGCCCCCGAGTGCTGGGCTGCACCCAGAGCCCCGTGGGCAGCAGGGCAGGGAGGGGATTCTGCCCCTCTGCCCCTCTGCTGAGACCCCACCTGCAGGGCTGCAGCAGCTCTGGGCTCCAGCACAGCAAGGACAGGGACCTGCTGGAGCCAGCCCAGAGGAGGCACCAAGGGGAGCAGAGGGATGGAGCAGCTCTGCTGGGAGGGAAGGCTGGGACAGCTGGGATTGTCCAGCCTGGAGAAAAGAAGGCTCCAGGAAGACACTAGAACCCCTTACAGTACATGAAGGGAGCCTACAAAAAGCTGGAGAGAGGCGCTTTTTAAAAGGGAACATAGCAATAGAAGAAGAAGAATAGATTTAAGCTAAAAGTAGATAGATGTACACTAGAGTTTAGGAAGAAATTCTTTCTGTGAGGAAGTCGAGGCACTGGAACAAGTTTCCCAGAAAAGCTGTGGATGCCCCATCCCTGGAAATGTTCAAGGCCAGGTTGCATGGGGCTCTGAGCAGCCTGATCTAGTGCAAGGTATCTTTGCCCATTGCAGAGGATTGGAATGAGATGGTCTTTCAAGTCCTTTCCAACACAAACCATTCTGATTCTATGATGATTCAATGATTGCTAACATGACTTGCCCTACTACTTCTCTCTATTTCCAATGACCCAGAATTACAAAAACTGATTTTCAGAACTGCACATTAAAAAATCAGTAGGAAGAGTTTAGCCAATTGTTCCAACCCAAAAACTGATGAACAGGAGATATTTTTTTGTCTTTCCTAAAGGAAGTTAACATGATTGTATTCCTGAATTGACCTCCAAAATCTTGGTAATCACCATTACCAAATCTAATCATTATTAGGACAAAATTCATAAAGCATTCCACTTTTTTTTATAAATTCTTTCCTAGATTAAACTAAGTTTACCCTTCTCTAGCCTGTAGTTCTTTTCATGTCTACCATCTGACATTTTCTAACAATCAGAATTACTATATGTGTTAAATACTGAACTTCAGGTGGAATAGAAGCATAAACACCATTGGCTCCTCTTCAGCTGGAACACTGTCTGTGAAAGACTGTCCAGTTTCTGATTAATGGACAAGACTACTTAATACTGAAAAATCAAAAGGCAAGGCTAAACAAGGCTATTCTATTACCTTTAGTTTATTGGATAAAGTGCAATAAAGAAAAATGATATTTATTTATTCAACCCTACAAGGAAATTGAATGAATGTTTACTATACTCTGGAGCCGCAGGTTTCAAATTCAAGCAGATCTGAATATTTCTCCTTTTTCTCACTTAAAGCATTCTAACTACCAAATAATGTAAAAAAACTTGGATACTTCTCTGTACATTGAAGTGATAAAGGTGAATTCCACATTGGAAAAAACATGATTGTCCACTCCACCAACAGTTAAATATCAAGGAGTAAAATCCAGGAATCAGAGAATATCAAAAATAATTCCAAAACAATTAAACAATATTAAGATTTTCTACCCTTATGCTGTAGACAATTACTTATAAATTCTTGCTACAGCTGATAATAGTCAAAAATGTATCTGAGTCAGATACTGACTTAGTTTCTTCTGTTTCCAAGCAAGCTGTTTAAAGCCCTGCCTGTGGTCTTATATATTTAATCCTAATTCTTAAGAAGCACTTGAAAGAGAAAAATTTTGTTGTTCATACATTAAACACTGAACCCTAAGTTCAGAGTAGAGAAGAACAGAATATGACAAGACTTGATATACTTTAGGGTTCTTTTCTCCTAGATTTGTATACATAATGTCAGCTATAATTTTTCAGATCTCTTTTAACTCTGTTGCACTCCTAACAGAACTGCAGCTGCTCTTTATTTATTTTTATCCTTTTTTTTTTCCCCTGTTCATAATATACAGTGTATCTGGCCCATTTTCAAGCTATTGAAATATTTCAGTTCTAAAAAGAGTACAATAGAACATAACCACTTGCGTGCTTATGCTTAGGAAGTCTCCTCCCTCTCTCCTCAATCTTCTGTGAATTTCTGAAGTCTAGAAACAAAACTGGAAATTCAAGTGTATGTCTTAAAACAAGTTTGGTTTGTGTCATTTTAGCTGCTCCCTTCTGAGATTAAAATACTGGACAAAACCAGTAATTCTTGTGGTACTGCTTCTGGAATTATGAAATGCAGACATCTACAAAAAGCATGACACTGACGTGAAACCATCTAAATTAAGTTTTATAAACCTAAGGTCTGTTCAGTTTCAGCTCCAGAGACAGCTGTCAGTGTGTTGAATTTATCCAAAAGTATACTCCTCAATGCACTTTCTTCATTTAGATTAGGGAAAAAAGAATCTTGTCGTGGACAAATTATATTAAAAGTTTCCTTGTAGAGCTTATTAGTAGCACTTTTTTAGAGACTGGTTGTCTTTTCTAATGTTATTTTCTAATGGGGTTATTTTATAATGAGGCTGTTAGAACCTGATATACTTCAATGAACCATTGAAAAAAATCCAAACGGTCAAATTTTAAAAATCATGGTCAGAATTTACACTGGTTAAAGTGTAAAGCCCCTCAGTCTCCTCCCACGAAGCCACATTGTTTAAAAATAAAATAAATCCTTTTTTTTATGCCACAAATATTTTCCTTGCTGCAGTTAAATGAACAGTAATTAAAAATGCAAAGCTATTAAATATGTTACATTATGTGAACCCATAATGCCAGGAAGGAGCAAAGCAAACTCTCTGTTTGGAGTGCAGAAAGAAACAGAAACCTGTGGAGAGTCAGGATGTTAAATGAGGAAGTCACTTTAAGCAGTTATACCAACAGCATTGGCTGTGACATTGCCTGTAAAATCTGGGTAACATTATTTGCTTTAAATGCATACTAGTATTTTTGATTTCATACCTGAGTGACAAATACATGACTTTTCAAATGGTTCAGCACGGAAAGTCTCCTCAACAAAGAAGGGATGTTGCACAAACAATGCTGCCTTTGCTACAACATGCTATACCATGATTTAATTTCAATAATAAAAACAATGTCACCTTGAAGGTGTCACTTTGAAGGGATAAAAGCATAACAAGAGTCTACCTCTCTGTCTTATATTAAAATTAACTTCCAAAGATACTGGCAATGGAGCAAATATTCAAGTTGTGTATACTCAATATCCCCCAAACTTCAAGAATTTCAATGGAAATCAAATATCCATGATGCACCTAAGCACATCCCCACTCCAGGTTAGCCCTCAAAGAGGAAGTCCAACAATTACTCAGAGTCCTGAGTGTACCTATCTTTGCTTTTAGGTAAAAAAAAAAAAAAAAGCAATGACTGGAAAGGCCTGAGACCCTTCTTGCATCCTCATATCTGGAAGGCAGCACTTTGCTCTCATGACCCCTTTCCAAGGGTCCTCAGAAGACAAGTTATAGATCCCTGGTAGAACTCCTGGACAAAGGGAAGACACTTTATACTTTATACCTTCTATATGGCAGTGTGACTGCTGCTGATCGATTTAGCAGAAGTATCTAATTAATAGCACAAGGTCAAATGATTCTGAGAAAACCTTGGTTCATCTCAGCACTAATCTCCCATTTCAAATTCTGTAGCTCTGTAAACTCCATCCCCAGTTGATGTTTGGTCTTCAAGCCCATGAATCCAGAACTGAGGCCCACAACTGTACATTCTAAAAAACATTTAAAGAGCCTGCCCCAAGTCTGATGACAAAAAGCATGTCTGGAAATCACCCCTGCATTCTAGGATTGTCTCATTCACATTTTAGGCAGAAAACTGTGAGTTGTTAGATTGAAAGTAATTTATTAGTTCTGAAGTTACCACTGTGTGAAGTATGAGCAAGAGGCTCAGTAGTGCATTGATGTAGGTCTGCTTAAGCCCATGGAGCTAATCTCTACGTTTTTGTACTACACTGAGAGAGCTTCTCAATTTTTTTTTCCACCATATTTAAAGTAAACAATGGGCTGAAATGACAACTCTTATCTGCAGATGTTTATCTGGAATTACTGCCCTACAGCATGCAGGCAACCCTCTTAGGCAAGTAAATCCTTTCATTTCTATCTGTGTATTAAATTCAGAAGAATCAAGTGTTTATTCATAAACCACCGACAAGATCTGGGATAAAAAAAAAGACTACCAACATTATTTCAACTGCAATGAACAATGTGCTGGACATTTACACATACTTATTAGCAAGACAACAGAGAATGCTAGCTCTGCTAATATTGCTTTTCAGCATAGCTTTAGAATAATGATTTTTTTAAAAGATAAGTTTGATCTGTAATTCAAATCACACTGTATCTTTGATTTGCTACCCCCTCCTCCCCTCACACTCTCTTTTCTCCTCCCTCCCCCCAAAAAGCTTTATATAGAGTGGCTGGAAAGCAAAGTAGGGATCTATGCAGACACTATCCATCACATTTCTGTCTTAATTGAATGACACCAGAATGAGATCGATAAAATGTAACAAGAGACAGCTTTGCATTTCCACACTCACTTATTCTCTCTCTCTATTACTGCCAGCCATCACCGTGACCAGAAAGCCTAAGTATTGAGCCTGAACGTTGCTGCCAAGCAAGCTGTTAGTATATGAATAAACTTGTCAGGAAAACAATAAAACTTACAATACTGGGAAAGGCCAAAATGTCAAAAGGCTGCTGCAAGCAGCATTAAATATGCTGCTTTTAAAGCAGAACTATAGAAACACACGAAGAGTTTCTAAATAACATGGGCACTGGCAATTCTTCAGATATTATTCCCTTCATTCCCTCAAGACATGTCTGTGTGCGTGTGTGTGACCGTCTGACATGCAGTTGTCGTGACCTCTTGGTGCAAATGTGCAATTTCAACAATAAGCCCACACCAGCTGTGATTTCCCTACATTCAAGGATTCTGAGATCTGCAATGCATTATTGATAACCTCGTTGCCATCCTAAAGGCAGAGGCTGACGCACTCATAATCCCGGACTTTTCCTGAAAAGCTCCAGCTTCACATGCCAATCGATCATGAGAAATAAATGAAAAAAGCCCATTTCAAAACCAGGCTACACTTTGAGTATTGCATCCATTTCAGTATGAATGCTAAGTAAAAAATTAAGCTTTTTTCAAACTCCTTTTTTTTTTCCTAACCTTCAATTATGATGATCTTTTACTCCTGACCCTGTTAGGGTAATGCTAGATTATCAGGAGCATAATTCAGATGTCAGCTTTGGAGTCACATTTATATTTAAAGTGTACATTGCTTTTGTAGCTAAACTCCCCAAGCAAAACTAGATATTCTGCTAAGTAGCAAATGAAGCAGCTAATAGTATTAAAAAAAAACCAAAACAAAACAAAACCACAACAAAAAGAAGGAGCAAGCTACATCAAGTGAGTGCAGTAAACAAGATGACTTATAAAGACAGGAACAGGAAAGAGTTAACAATAGTAAAACTGCACAGGATACAGCTTTAGTTATGCATAATTAGGAAGCTCCTGGAATCTGAAAACACAAGTATCACCAATTTTCTGGTCTCAGTTTAGTACGTAAAGAAATGCTCAGACATTGCATCACAGGAAATATTCTCTTCATGTTTCAAGACAGACTGTCATATTTCAACTTGAAACACAATTAGATATTAAAAGAATTGCTTGTACAAGTACAAGCACTTCTGCCAGGCACTATTAAAATCCAACTGATGAGACACTTGGCCTCTTAGCTTCAATACATAATTCTTCATGCCTGGTTGACTATGCTGCATTGTTTCTTCATCATTACATCCATGCTCAGTCTTTTTTTTTTTTTTTTCTTATCTTTTCTTCATGTACCAGCAATCAAATATGACTTTGCTGGAGGTTGGAGACTGAGACAGCCATGACTTCTGAAAATAAAAATGTTCCTCAAGTCATCTCTATTTAAGAAATTTAAGCATGCAACAACTATAGTTTCAGTTCATTTTTTTAGGAAGTATATTTACACAATTGACCCAAAAGGAACTAGTTTTCAATAATATACCAAATTTAAAGCAAAATTACATCAAAGATCACTAAATAGATGGTATTATTAAAACTGTACTGAAAAAAAAATCTGTCTATACTTCTCATCTTTCAGAATAGTATCTAAACCTTAATTATCAAAAGAAAAAGTTAAATAAAAGGAATTTTTAAATTTTATGACTCTCCCCTGAGTTTATAGTCACCCAGACTGACCAGAACTTGTAAGATTAATATATTTTCTTTAAAAAATTACTGAAAAGCCAAAAAGTACTAAAGTATGATTGAAAACTTCCAATCACAGAAATCAGAGCTGCGATATCTTATACCTGTAGCAGATAATGCTTTATTAGTATATGGCTGATATTAAATACTAGACATCAAAATCATAGAATTTGCCAGAAAAGCTGACAACATTCACTGAAGGGAAGTAAGCTGGAAAGTCCTAATCCCATAGTTTCATGGAAGTAACAACACCATGACCTCAGGGTGACTACAGAGTCAGTGAGAAGAAAATGGCTACTCTAAAAGGTCAAAAGAAAGATGCCCAGACTGTCTTGGAAAAAGCCCAGATTAGATGCTCAATTTGGGTAACAGAAGAAAGATGGTGTGGTTGACCCTCTGGAGCACTTGCATTGCTGTGAAGAGCAAACTGATCAGGCAGCATGGTGCCCATTCTATGAAGGCAGGGAAAATATAAAATTTTCCACATCCAAAAGGGGCAATGGGCAATAGGTTTCCTTCCCTCCTCTTTCCTTGCTTGTATCAGTGGACAAGAACCATAGACAAAAGTTGAAGGAATACACCAAGTACAAGCTAGACACTATTTATGACAAGTGCAATATGAATTACTCAAGATAGCTCCCAAGGATGTCAAAAGAAATGGAAAAACTATGCTAAGGAAATTCGAATTTACTTCATTTTAAAGTTACATTTAGAAGATTTGGGATTTCCAAGAACACTTGCAAATTTCACAGATTTTCATATGAAGACAGAGCCTTCTCCTCAATCAATTCCATCCATGTGGTGAATTTCTCAATAAAATGTTTTATCAACTGAGTCTGTATTTCACCACAACACATAGAAACTATAAATTTAATCCCTCATCAACATCAGTTTACAGAAGTGTCATTTTTCTTTCTAGTAACCTACATAAACGTGTGCAGCTATCATTCAAAGGTCATCTTGGTCATGAAGACTATCCCCCTCCCCAAAGAACTATCCCTTCATTTTCATTGGTTTCCAGTGTGGTTAGTTCAGCATAAATGGCTGCTCAAATGGCAGCCCAGGACAACACTGTTTCAGGCACTGACAAGCAATCCTGTGGGCAGATTCTCTGGCAAAATTAAATTCACATTTTTATACCAGACACTGCCACTGTTCTGCCTAATTCTAATTTTATGTCAAATTTTCTCCTTTTCCTTTCATTTACTTATGAGGAGAACTCATACTGTTTACCTGAGGTTAGCTTATTATCTATGATGAAACTCAAAGTACCTAAGTTTATATTCTAAAGTCTGTGTAGGCACTTCAAGGGAGTAGCTGCTTCCCTCCATAGGTCAAACTCAGAGCACACAAACACAGAAGTTTAAGTCCAGCAATTCCATTTCCACATTCGAGTAAAACTAAATAACTAAATTTTTCTCCCTCCTTTTTCTTGAAGCTTGTCTTGGGGAAACATATTTTAAAAAATCATGTCAAAAAGAGGTAACAATTTGTTTTTAAAATTCAGTGATTCTAAAGATTTTTGTAAATAAAACCACCACTACTGAAATATTAAAAATATTAAAAAATATTAATTAATACATAAGTATTAAAGAAAAAGTCAAACATAATGCATGACAAAAGATGAAAAAAAAACACTTCAAGGATTAGTAAATCACAATTTTGAAAACTTTCTGAGTATACTTGAGATGAAAGATAAATAGAACTTTGTTAATAATCACACAGTCAATATTTTACCCTTGGTGCAATCCTCTACCAGTGAAAGGTACCATTCTCTTAGTTTAGCAGTACAAGATTAGACAACAGACAAATATGGATAATTTGTGAAACTGTAAAAGTTTAGAGATTATTTCCCCCTATGTTTTGAAAATCTTTTGTTTATTAATAATTTTTACTAATTTATTCTTATAAGGCCCCTAAAACACCCACTAGTAGGCCACAAGTAGTCATTTTCATATTTAGCTTCACTCTATTCTACTTTAGTATATGATGTTAAAAATATCAAATTTTGCGACATATATTCATTACTTTTCTTTTTCTAAAATTCTTAGAAAACAAATAAATAATACACACAATCTGTTTTTTCCATAGCTCTTGTATGAAAAAAACTAGGAGTGGCTTTTATTTACTGCATCTATTTTAGAGTTTAATATATTTATATATCATTAAAACAATTTAGTTTGGAGAAACATGAATAAATACAGGTCTGTACCAAATACCAGTGACATTAACAGGTGGAAAATGCAATGAACAATTCTATGGTGTAATTCTGGTCCACTGAAAAAGAACCCTTTTTCTCAAAAGTACTCTAAAATCAGAGGAGCGAGGTAAGGGGATTTTAACTAGTGAAACAAAACAAAATCCAGATTTTGTAAAGTAACTGCTGAGTAAGTAACTAAGAAGTACTTTGATATGAAAAATTATTGTTTTACCACACGAATCAATTAACACATTATGTTCCTAATGTTTCTTTCATATCAAAATGACTTCAAGCTCTTAAGCAAATAACATTTATATTCTTTCAGGAAAAATCATGCTAGAAATGTGCTTGTTACCATATTTCTATAAATCATGCCAGAAATGTGTTTGTTATCACATTTCTATAAGGCAGTTACTCCATACACTACAGAAAAAAGTTTAGCCCAACACTAAGCATATTTATGGAGAAGGAGAAATACAGAAGAAGCTTGAACTTAATAATGTAGGGCCATTAATTAGCATCAAATGAAAGAAAAGCAATAAAGCAATTTTGTCACCAATTACTGACAATTTGCCTAAGTAGGACCATTAATTTTGGATAATATAAACCCATAAAATTAAGAGACAAAAACTATTTGAATCAATATCTCTTGCTAATCTCTTCCCACTAATTTAAATACTTTCAGGAGTATGAAAATGTTTAAAACATTTAAATGCTGTAAGAAAAATGGAACAACATATGGTTATAATTTCCTATCTAAAAGTTGCTGGCTTTTGCTTTGGGGCTCTTTTCCTTTTCTTTTGTGGCTGAAAATAATGAAAACTAGGGCAAATAATATTGTGACTCTTTGGAATTAACACAGTCAAAACATTTGGTTTTTACAGTTTTCCTACTGTTTTAGGGAGTTTTCATAAAAGGAAGCCTGTTTGGGAGAGTCAGAAGTATCGATGTTTAATTGATTAAGGAATAGCCACTTTATTAGCAATATACTGACACAATATTAACATCAAGGGAGTATGAATTATATCCTTGCTCTCATGTGTTCTCAAAAAGAAAGGACAAGACCCCCAGTGAAGCCCTGTCACCCAGCCCCCGGCAGAATTCCCGGCAGGAGCATCCCGCGCCGGCTGCCATTGGCGGAGAGCGATGGCCCGGCAGATGTGGCCACAGCTGCCTGGCCTCACGTCCTCCCTGTGCCTTCCCAGCACAAGGTCACCCTGCTGCACACCACATTTAATCTGTACAGCCACTCAGGGCGGCCTCCCAAGCGCTGCTGACGCTCTGCACCGCTCCCAACGCCCAAAACGAGGGATGGATGGATGGATGGATGGATGGATGGATGGATGGATGGATGGATGGATGGATGGGTCTTCAAGGCAAAGTTGTGCAAAACTCTCCAAAGGCTGGGGGTGACTCTTATTAACAAATGCACCTTCTGGACTCCCCTTTCCCTCAGCTTCCCACTCTCCAGGAAAGCAAAGCAACCTTGTGATCAACGTCGATAGGAATTTGGGAAAGAAATTACACACACGGAACACCTCTGTGTTTCCCAAAAAGACCCACTGAGGAAACTTACAGTTTAATCAGCATCCATATCAATTCATAAACCTCGGGTGCTAGAGTACAAATAAACACTCTAAAGGGTTTTAGCTGCAAGGAGATAAGATCTCTCCCTGGGGAGACGGCTAGAAACTGCTCCATTGCCTTTGTGCAGACTACTGGAATGTGCTTGCTTTTCATTTCAGTCTTTGTGTCTGGCACTCAGGCCTCACAGGCAGTGTCTTAAGCCATGCAGGGTCAGGGCAAACAGAGAGCTGCATTCATGGACAGATCAAGTTTATGTGAGAATCTGTTCCTCCTGTGCCCTCAATTTCCATTTGAATTGTTAATAAAATCTCAGCCTGAAAGCACATGATCCCATCAGTGGGGAAGTCATGCAGAGAATCCTCTAGCTCAGAAAAACAAAATTTCTTTATCTTTTTCATCCTCCTCCTACATTCGTGGGAATTATGCCATGTAACTCCCCTCCTAAAGTAGCCCCCCTCCCCCAGCACAACACCTGATTGCCAGCCCACAGCTTGCACTAAAAAGCAGTGGGGGAAAGAAGGGGAGAGAAAGAAGGGAAAAAGATGCAGGAGCAATGCTCAGCAAAATCATGACCACAATAATTGCACCTTCGTAGCAATTTAAACACTCCCAGACACCTTCAGGCAAAAGGAAACACAAATATTTCAGTTTTTAAGTTAATTTCCAACAGCTGATAACACCAGCTGCAAGACTTTCCCACAGCTTTATGACACTGCATGAACTACAGGGCCACAGAGATAATAAAAGGTCGCACATAAAGGAAAGAACAGAGTCATACCCCAATTAACTTGGTCTCCCCATGCAAAAATTGTACAAGAACAAGAGCTGATATTTGCTGCAGGCACCAGACATGCATCTCCTAACCTTGCCACGGTCTAACTGGGCCTCTTGTTTCTTCTGCCTTTGCTCCTTGCAAACTGGTTTAATATTGAACGCGTTTCAGAGGGATGGGCTGGTGAACGAAAACATGAATTTCCTGCTTGCCCTTTAAGGTGGGTTAAAGGGGGTGCCAGTAATCAATTACAGAACAAAAAGCAAAAGAGACACTAAAGATTTTAAAAACTGGATGTCATGAAGTTTACATGCTGTTATCTAACCAAAACACTCCCTTTACTTCTTTCTCAAAGCTGGCTTTTTTTTTTCTTTTGAAGGTACAAAATATAACAGAGTATTAAAGTAAAAACTGTGTGAAATGCAATGACACAGAGATTGATGCAGTTTTCACTTGTTCTTTAGAGCAGCACTTCAGCCCCAGAAAAACAATAACTGCACTAAATATACAATGGAATTTAAAATCTTGTGGTTCTGAGTTTTGCATGCTCCCAACCCTGGCCTCCACTCCCTCCTCCTCACAATCATTTGGGAAGATATTTCTGTTTGCAGTAATCACTGGAATAAGGAAAGTTTTAAGGCTGAAGCTGAGTGTCTGGGACAAATCCTGCTCATCATTTCACTTACCAAGGCTTCCTTTTCTGCCTGCTGACCACAAAAATCTTGATCCTTGCAGTAAGTACAAACTCCTGGAAAAGCAGATTACACCTTTGCCTGTCTCTGAACAGTGCTTGTCTGAATCATTACTGCCTACTATTAATCAAAGGATATCATTTTTGTGATAGTATCTCATACTCAAAAGCTGATTTAAAAATAATACAAGTATTTCAAGGCTCTGTAGGCCTAGAAGAGTCCTGGTTTGGACTGAATGCACTCACAAAACCAAAATCCATCATCTGTAATATTCCTATCAATAAAGGATATATCACAGCAGGTGTTGAGGATGGACATTGCTATTGCCTGATGAAACTGGTTGTTCTAGTCTAGATTTTACACATTTTTAGCTAGGGCTGGTGGAATTGCTCCTTGGGAAATACAGCCAATAGACAGAGCCCTTAAATCTGTTCATCAGGTGTCTGCATATAGGTCCTGGGTGTTATTAATTACTTAGGCACAAGTCCTTGAGCAGTGTATGCAAACATATCTGACCCTGTGACACAATTTTTAACTGACCGATAGGAACAGTCACCATTGGTTATTCGCAATAGTCACTTAAAGCACAAAACTCTGTTCTTTTCCTGGCTGGGGAGAAGAGAAGGCCTTTCCTGATTGTTAATTCTCCACAAATGCCTACAACTGCCTAAGGAGTCGGTTAAAATGCTTTGCTCTTTCTAGCAAATACCTGTGGCAGTTTGGTTTTTACCCCACAAGACTGGAGGCTTTGACTTCACGTTATGGATCCCTGGGGAGCTGCAGGGGGAACAGAGGATGAACTTCCTTACACCAATATGTGCTCACTCACAGGACACAACAAATGCCATGTGGAATTTACAATTTCAACACATTGTCTACCCATGTGACAGGATGTTTACAGCCCTTCTTGCCCAAATGACCTCATCCTTTTTTACCTGAGTATAAACTGAGAGAACTTCCTCTCTTTTTTTTTTACAGTCACCCTCTCCTCATTCTCCTTTCTCTTGGATAGTTTATTGATGCTCACTCATATTTTTGGATACAGTGAAAGTTGCCAAACCACTCCACTAAATACAAAAACTGAGAGCAACTGCAGAGCAGAACAATGTCCTTTCATTAAATCCACACCAAAGCTGCAATTCAGTGTGAATGTGGGCACAGGGAGAAGGAGAACATCCTAGCAGGAAGTTGCATAAAAATTATGCATCATGTACACACAATTCAGAGCTAAAATCTGCTGACTTTATCCAATTTAAAATAACAATTTTGACTGTTCTAAAAGGCTTTTGCCATAAAATAAAGCTTAGAGGAAAGGTGAAGAAAAAAACATGGCAGAAAATTAACGTCACATTATAAAAAGAAGGCAGGACTAAAATGCATGTTCTGCAGAACAATCTGTTAAAGTTCTCACTTATTTTCTTCCAGGAGATTAAAGTGTCCATCTTGCATGTGGAATAATGAAAAATGTTAGATTTTTCACAGTAGAATTCAGCAAATTAACTCACACCTTGCAAGTTCTAGTCTTAACTGAAGAAACAGCTATCTCCAATATCTTCCTATTTCCTACATCACCTTAGATATACATACACCAGGTATAGTATGTATTCCCTGCATGAGTGTCTGTGAGTTTAAAAAGGTCCAAATACTGAGATGGATTGGTTCCTTTATGTTTTTTAAATGTAAGAGAACACTCTAAATGTTTATATTAATAATGTACTAGAATTAAATTATTAGGGTTAATAGATTTATTTTTACAGGAGTTTGAGATCAGTATCTAAGCAATTAACTTTGGCACTTCATGAATCACTAAACTGTTTTCTGTAAAATAGTGAGATTTACAATGGGTAAACAGCAATTAAACATCAACAAAATAAGGTTTATCCACTCATTTTAAATAATGTCTTTGTAATATTCTACCAATATTCTCTAAAATTAATTTTGAATGCTATTTTGTCAGCTGATAAGCTGATAAGCAAAACATATCCCTTCTTAAGGAGAATATAACCAAAGCACACAGTCAACAGACTTTATCTTTCAACACAATCAAAGCACTAAACAAATATAAACACAAACAACAATGCTACCTAACTCTTCTCTTCTTAGAACACACTTTTTTCCTGTCTTGAGTGTATACAGAAGCAAATTAGACCTTACATCAAGTGGGTGTGAATTTTCATGAGTTCTAGAGAGCTGATCATTCAGCAGCAGCAAAGCCAGAGCCACCTGTGGGGCTCAGGTCATCCAAGTCTTGCCCACTGTGGCCCACTGTGGACTTGCCCTTCCATGGTTTTGCCACCTGTGCCAGACTCTGCACAGGGAACATTCACAGTGTGACCAAGGACAGGGATTCAAAATACTAATTGGCATAAGTTTGTACACATCTTTTGAAATGAGATTACAGACTTAGTTAAATCCCACTTCTGCCTTCCTTCTGGTGAGGGTATATCTTTGAATAACAAAGCCACAGCTAAGCAAGTTGTTTGGGTTTTTTTAAACTATATAAAATATTTATTATTGGAGAAATAACATCTACATTTATTTGAGTTCTGTCACTAAAAACAATGTAACTTTTGCATTTAAAATGGCATTCATGAAAATGAACATTTGAAAGTACTTATCAAAATTTACACTGAGGCCATTTGAAGTAGATGTTGGGGGGGTGTTTTCTTATAAATATTTTACTTTACTTTCTGTAAAAGGATGGTGAAAAATGATGAGCTTATTAGTCCCTATTAAAAAGAACATGTACACAAATTTTCACCAGTAAATACTACAGATTTTTTTTTCTAATGTGTTTTGAGTATGTTTAAAATCCAGGATATTATTTTATTATTTCTAAGAAATATCTAGAAGATTTTTGTAGTAAAGAGCTGGGAAAAACCAATACCAATGCATCTGTGGAGCAGCCAGTCACCATCCTAGCTTGCACATTTTCTTCTGTGAGCTCAAGCACTATGGGCCAGCCTGAAGTTGCAGAGGTATAAACCAAGAAAACCCAATAAAACAAAGTGAGAAAGCAAAACACCGATGTTACTCCTCCCTGTTCTTCATGTCAGCTGCAGGACTGCCCAGGGTGGGAGAGCAAGGGAGAACAAACAACTTCATGAGCACCACTACATCTAATAGCAGAACTTTTGCAGGATATGCATAAAATGAGCCTTTCTACTCCACCACATGATCAAAATTCAGTCCCTTTATTTCAGTGGCAATGTCCAGTATCTCTAATGTAACTGTAAGCTTCACCTGATATGACTTAGGTCTGGTTTAAACAAGTGAGCTTCCAGGAATAGATGCAACAAGCAGTTTCACAGCTTTTTCATTCTCTCTGTTGTCATTGCCCCTCCTCTGCAGGGGATGGTGAAGCCCTGCACCTGCAATGTACCAGCTGTGTTTGCACTGCCAACAGTGCCCTGGACCTCTGCTGGCATTTCCCTGACTTGCCTTCATCTATCCAGCATGGATGGCAGAGGCAACCAAGACAGAGAGGCACCTGTGGCTTGTGGTACCTGTGCTGACAAGTCCTAGGTACCCCAGGCACACCTTGATTGTGTTTCCACAGTTCTCCTACTCAGCTGGGTGTAGCAGGACATGAATTTGCTCCTTTTTTATAAACTGTTCCCTTTTAGAACAATTAATAAAGCTCAATGCACTGTCTCTTTCAAGTCACACACTCCTCTATGTTTCCAATAACATGGTAGTATATTTTCTCGTAGATTTGGAGAAAGAATGTGCCAAAAAAAAAAAAAATCAGAAATCTAGGTTTAGTTCAGAGATCTAGTAAGCTCTTATTTAAATTCATTACATACCTATTTATCCATGAAGATCTGGAGCTTTTTGAAGACCAAACAAGTTGGAAGGTTTAACTCTGGAAGGTACACATCTGGCACATAGTAACTTCCTACTGACAGAAGTCCTGTTTGATTTTTAACTTCTGTGCTGACCAAACAAGATATAAAAAAGTTTGCCACAGTGTATGAAAACATCCTCAGCAGCTGAGTATTTCTCCCCTCTTTGGAGCTCTTCTCAAGCACAAGGCAGTTCTGCAATTTCTGCAACTTATCACGTGAAGTCATTTCAAATGGGTATTAAATTACCTCAAAATTATCAGCTCAAATCAATATATATACATTTACAGTGAACAGTGGCAAGCCTGAAGTTTGAGAAGGATGAATAGCAAAGCTGATTTTACAAAGTGTGAAAGAGAAGCATGGGGCAGTTGAGTCATCATCTGACACAGCTGATAGAGCAAGAGGTGAGGCCATTACTGATAAATTGGGTCTTGCAACACCCAATGGTCCTCAGAAACTTAGGTGATTATGGTGGGTGCTTAACTCAGAAGGGTTGATTTGCTGCAGCAAAATACTAGAGAATTCTGGTTTTCCCATCTGGAGGAATACTAAAACCCAATGCAGGAAACAGTAAACCCTGGAAATGTACTTTGAGTTTATTCCCTCTGGATGCTGCTCTGTGGCCAGCTTGTCTCAGATCTCTCCTTGCCAGCAGCACCACTGCAGCCACTACCAACTGAAGGGATTGGTTCCCACTCCCCTGGTGCAGGTCCTCTGGAGCTGACAAAATCCTGCCAGGATTACAGCCAAAACATAATCCTGGGAAGCTTTAAATCTCAGGGTTCATTATGGTTCCTGACAGGGGCCAGCTTCGTTGCTCATCTTTGGGGACATCTTCAAGAATCTCTTCCCAAGAGGTATCTTAAGGAATTTTTGTGGTAGCAGAAATTCTATAAGCCTGTGAGTAAGGCAATAGTGAGTGAAGTTAGCACACCTAATCAAAATTGTACACAAAACATACAGTAGGAAACAAGATTAGGTGATAATTCACCTCTTATTGCAAACTTTTAAAAAGAAATGAAATAAAGGAGAAAAAGATTCACTTCAATCGTCCAGCTAGCTAAAAGCTTGAGCAAATAGGAGTGATAGCCCAAGAAATGGTTGCATCCATTGCATAGGTCAAAAGGGGCTAAATCTAGGAAGTTAAAAGTAAATAAATAGGACCAAAAGTACATAAGATTTTAAATCAGAAAATCATGTGTTTAATTCTGAAGGGAATAGCATGTGCAAGAGTATTGAGTTATACATTGCTGTATTGAAGAGTAGGTCAAGATCTTATCAGCTCTATTATGAGGAATGTCAATAAAAGGCTGCACTATGATAAAATGTTTAATTAAAAATGAACATTGTGTAACAGATTAACTCTTTGTATAATACAGAAAAAGAGTCAAATGGATTGTGTTCTCCAAGTCACAAATTGCAGTGAATAATTTTTCCTCTATCAAACATCCTTATCACTACAAAATCCTGCATTAAAAACTGGATTTACTTATACTACATTTTTTTACAAATTAGTGTAGGACTATACCTACAGGATACTTCAAATACTTGAACATCTGGAACAGCTGCAAGGAGAAGAACACTGGAGTCTTGTTTTCTCAATACTCTTTCAGATGAATAAGTGATTTGCTTTGGCAAGTTAATTAACAAAGCAAAATATTAATACTGGTTCAGTGAGTTGATCCAAAAGTAACAGGAACAAGCAAGATTTCATATTTTGGTTCATTACTTTTATAATATATATGTGCTCAGCATGACTGCCCTGAACATCTCTCACAGTTCAGTACAGAAAGTGACAAACAATGACACCAGGAAGAGCACAGGGAGCTAAATGCAGCAGCATCCATAGTAGACAGATATCATGATTCTTCTCTGGTGAAAATACTTTACCCCCATCCCCTCTGCAGTGTTAACCATCTCAGACATGAGGCAGTACCAGAGCAGGATACTTATCTGTGAGAGTAAAGGCAAAGGAATTCAAGAAGGAAAATATGGCTTTTACAGAGTTTTAAAGGAATTATGCAAAATGCAGGGGCATAAAATGGTAAATTAGCACCATAGGACTGGGCAAAAATGGCTTAACACCTGTGTGGCCTTCCTTCCCAGCATAACTTTGTGTAACAAAAGATAACAGAACATTCATGTGACACTTGGGCCAAAACACACAGAGGAGAAGATTTTTAATATCTCTACCCCCAACAAACTTCAAACTTCACTTCTAGCTTCAAACCCCCAACAGAGCATACACAGATGCATATGGACACATACACTGCTTAAACTGTGTAATTCTTAAAACCCAGCCCAAACTGGGAGAGATTTCTAATGAAAAACAGTGTAAAATTCCTAAAACAAGGTACCCCAATAGGATGAAACTTCCAATAGGAGCTGATGAACCTGAGCTATTGAAAGAGATAAATTAGATATCACATGAGAGCATACTCAGCATTTCATATCTGTCCCTTTTTCAGAAGTAATTAATACTTGCATTAAGAAAATATCTCACAGTCAGAAATAGCTTTGGTGAAGAATTCATGTTTTTGACAATCAAAATTTAGCTTCATATGTCACACAAGAATTTTAATATACTCTTATGCCTGCACTATACAATAAGTGGAATATATTAGAGCAAAGAGCTCCACTGATCAGCTGATAGAAAAAAAAATATTATGTAGAAAATAAGAATTCTGGTGCCCTTTAGTCAAAGGATTTGTAAGTTATGAATGACGTGTGGGCAGCACATGCTCCAGCTGTGAAAGTGTGAAAGAGTCTATGACTCAAAGATAATACTAAAGTACATATTTTCATCTGTGGACAGAGATAACTTATCAAATCCAAACTGCTAGTAAGGGGAAAATCCACAATATGCTCATTAAAGAATTTTCAGTCATAGAAACTGATGATATTAAAGAGCAATTAAGTGATCTAGTTTTCCTCTGAGTTAAGTCTTGTTTCTTGCAGCTCTTGCATAATAATATTTTATTTGGGTTAATAAGTTGCTGTCCTATCCCTTGGTGAGTTGTTCTGAAGTCCTTTATCTTTTCATCAGAAACTATTTCCTAAGATTCAGTCTCTAATTACCCTTAACAATACTGTCATATTTAAGCACAGAAAAATATAGGTCTAGAAACATGTTTTCCTTTGAGCATAGGATATCCCAAATCAAGTACAAATAAACTTCAATAAGAGAGAATTATTACCTAAGAAGCAGACTTGGTCACAATATTAAAAACTAAGTCCTCAGAGGAGGTCTAGTTAGGGGCAAGAATAGAACAAATCTTTCAGCAGGAGCCAGTAGAGATTCCCAGGGTCATGACCTAGTTGAAATTAAGAGAAAAACTCCTACTGATTTCAATGGGGCCAGGATATGGTCCCCATATTCTATCCACAGTATATCATCCCAAATGTAAACTACAAATGAAGCATCATGAGGTGAGGTGCCTATAATTCCTAGTATTTTCATCCACTGCAATAGCCAAGACCTCTCCCTGAACTCCAACTGAGGCAAATTAGTTCCACATGTCAGACACCGACCGTAATATTTTCCCTTACACTTGGTACACAACGAGGGGTTGCAGTACAGCATAGAACAATTAATACATTTCTTTTTGTGAAATAATGCACAACAGAAGAATTCAGAAAAGATGTCACTCACTTGAAGGTTGCTACCTCATGAAGAGTATAAATAGGAAAAGAATCAATGGAAAATAAGATAATTTAAGCCCTCTTTACTGTATAACGCTTTCCTAGTTGTTGCTTTACTTGCTTTGTTTCAACCCTTCTTTCCTTGTAGGTCCCCTGGTACCCCCATTTCCAATATCACCTTTGAATCTGGGATTGCAATTTATCACAACCCAAACTGAACCAGTCTTTCCAGCTCCTGAAAGAGAAATCTAACATATAGGATAGGACTGCTAAGCATAGGCAACTCATGCATTTTGCATACCCTACAGTATCCTGCCAAGGGCTCAGCTGCCATTCCAGATGGCTGTGGGTCTATTGCATGTTTTGTGTCATATTTACCAGTCCCATGTTTAAGTAACAAACTCTCACCTCCATATGTCTTTTACCACCAGTGAGAAAATAGTGAAAGAGAACCAAGGCCTTTAGGCAGTACCTATTCATTGCACTGCATTTGACCAGAGTTTATGTATGATTATATGTATGATTACAATAATAATAATAATAATAATAATATGCAAACCTTCCTCAAATCACTCTCCTGTAACCATTCTGTTAGGAAATAATCTTGGCTGTGGAAGGCTAACTAAGATATGCCGTTTCTGATGGCACATGCACAGGGACTACAGAGTGTACCTGTAGTCACAGGTAACAGTCACAACAGTCCAAGAATGCTTTGGAACAAAACTGTGACACTGTGAATGAGAGCTCATGGAACATTGTAGCCCACTACAACACCTAGAATCATTAATTACTCTGTTGGGTAAGTACCAACACAGAGGAAACCACCAAAACCAATGACGTGTCAAGGTGAAGTCAGACCTGGAACACCTACCTGACTTCACCTATATTAAACAGAAAAGTGACTATGAAGAACTTTATAGTGGAAACTTAGAGAACACAGAGAACACAGAGAACTTCAACTTGTGGAAAAGAGTGAAACCTACCTCATTCTGAGAAGCCTCTCACTTTGCCAGTGCTGAATGTAGCATCACTCAAATGCAGCACCACAGCAGACAGAAACAAACATCTATGGAAAATGTTTCTTTCCAGTCCTGTAAAATAAAAGCAAATCACATTTCTTTCAGAAACAAAGACTCTGTAAAAACACTCCACTGCATAATATAAAGATTATTTTAATTCAAGTCACCCTTGTTAAGTTCAGTGCTACACAAGGAAAAAAAGAATTAGAAGAACAAGAAAAACAAATGGAGAAACAAACAAAAAACCTTCCCCCCTCCTCAAGCTGGCAAACTCAGCTTCTAGAGATCAAGCCATGTTTTTAATGGATTTTATTTACAAACATAATAAATTGCCTTTCTTTGAAAAACTGATTTTTACTATTTAGAAGTAGAGAGTTTATAATAGTTTAGAAGTAAAGACAAGTAAAAATTTGTAAGCTTTCATGTATTTGCCAAGTATCCAGTATAAAATAGAATGTTGACTAGCATGATAACAGTTTCAAAATATTCCACAGAACTATTTATAATGGAAAATTAATCACCAGGTGTTCAACTAGACCACAGCACTGAGTGCCATGTCCAGTTGAATCTTGAACACCTCAAGGGATGGTGACTCTACCACCTGATTGTAGAAGTGGGAAGATAAGCACTGTAGAATTAGACTAACGTGAAGTAAAGAGATCTATGTTGATCAAACTGATGGTCATATAAATGGAATTTCACTATTTTTTCTGATAATGCATTAACCAAAGTGGAAACTGCTCCTAAATCCACACAGACTTGTATACAATCAATGTACACACAGAGAAAGGGAAACTGGTAAGGGAGGAGATGATTATTTTAGTGCAAGCTGAGATCACAAGAAAGACAAAGTCACTTAAAAAAAATTTACAAATTATATAAACTTTATATTCAAGCATTATCTTCTCAAAAGATTTTGAACCAAAATCAAGATTGTTTGTAAACATGCATAACTTCAGTTGAGTGACAATCAAGTTTACAAGAGAATAATTTAATATTTTATTGTATCAAGTACAAATTATATCTCTCTTACCCTCTTTGTCTGGAGTAGCAGAAACCCAGTAGCACCCTATTTTAATTAAAGTTATGCAGACCACAGTTAAATTATATCATTTTAACACAAGGAGAAAATGTCTTGCAACAAAGTGTCTTTTTGAGTTTGAAGTTCTTTTCATGATTGAAGACAGAAAATAAATATTTTTCAATAATTTGTTCTAAGAAGTTTATGAACCAGATACCTACTGAGAGAAATAAAATATTTTTCCTTATAATTGATATATCTGAGATTAAATAACTATTTCTACAAGATAAATTTCTTTTTCAGTTAAAAGTAGTACATATTTTAGGTATGCACAAATACAAAGCAGATGATACAAATATAATATAAATCTCTTTAATGAATCTCAAATGGAAAATCATAGAATAGTCTGGGTTGAAAAGGGACCTTAATGATCATCTCATTCCAACCCCCTGTCACAGGCAGGGACACCTTCCACTAGACCAGGTTGCTCAGACCCCATCCAACCTGGCCTTGAGCAGGGATGGAGTATCCACAGCTTCTCTGAGGAACCTGTGCCAGGGCCTCACCCTCACAGTAAAGAATTTCTTCCTAATCTCTAATTACAAACTGTTCTCAGTCAGTTTGAAGCCATTCCCCCTTGTCCTGTCACTCCAGACCCTTGTAAATAGTCTCTCTCCATCTTTCCTGTTGGTTCCCTTCAGGTTCTGAAAGGCACCACTTGGGTCACCCCAGAGCCTTCTCTGTTCCAGGCTGGACAATCCCAGCTGTCCCAGCCTTCCCTCCCAGCAGAGCTGCTCCATCCCTCTGCTCCCCTTGGTGCCTCCTCTGGGCTGGCTCCAGCAGCTCCCTGTCCTTGCTGTGCTGGAGCCCAGAGCTGCTGCAGCCCTGCAGGTGGGGTCTCAGCAGAGGGGCAGAGGGGCAGAATCCCCTCCCTGCCCTGCTGCCCACGGGGCTCTGGGTGCAGCCCAGCACTCGAGGGGCTCTGGGCTCCCAGCCATGGCCAGGGCATGGCCAGCCTTCACCCACAGCACCCCCAAGTCCTTCTCCAGGGCTGCTCTGGATCTGCTCATGCCCACCCTGGATTGGTGCTGGGGCTGCCCTGACACAGGTGCAGCACCTTGGACTTGGTCTGTCAAACCTCATGAGACTCCCATGGACCACTTCTTGAGCTTGTCCAGATCCCTCTGGATGGCATCACATCCTTCAGGTGTGCCACCCACACCCCTCAGGTTGGTGTCATCTGCAAACTTGCTGAGGGTGCACTCAATCCCTTTGTCTTTATCATTAATGAAGATATTAAATACACTGGTCCCAACGTGTTTGTCATGTCTGAGTATCTGCTTACATGGATACAAGACTAAACCAGAGACCCATGGTTCAGACCATCAGACAGGGACACACTGAAGATGAGATCCAAACATGAACACAAGCCTGACATGTTCCTAATTGGTTTTCTCTATTAGCATACACACATATCTCCACACACAAACCCATGCACAAGTAAAATTCTTGGGTTTCAACTACTTTTTGCATAACATTTCTAGCCTTTGACCAAGACACACCTTGCTAAAGAACTAGTCTTGATCTTCAAAGAATCTGGAGTTAATTTGAAAAGATGCAGATAATTTTGATAATTTTTAGAATGAAGATCACAAACAGAATTCTGAATTTTTCAAACATTAAAAAAATCCTAGAGTGCCAGTTTGCTCTGAGAAACATCACTTCTCTCACATCATTAAGTCAGAAACAGAAGTGCTGGGATTCTTTCCTAAAGGTGTTTGACAAATGGAAAAAAAAACAATAAATAAATTATAGATCAATATAATTTGTCTAAAATATATATAATAATATACAACTAATACATAGTCTATAATACATCACATAATTTCTAGACTATATACTTGATTTTATACCTACCACAGTCAAAGGGAACAAAAAAAAAACATTGACTTTCAGGACTGTGCCTGATGGGACTTTTTTTTCCCCTCTCACAATGGACTTAGAACTAATGTACCTAATCTGGATAGGATACTACCTATCTAAATATATTTATTATTTCTTTAGGCTTTGTATTTACTATGTTATACTTAATGGTTTATTTTATCATTACTATGATTTAAAATTTAGAACAACAGCAAAGAAAGAAATGTTTTTTTGCTGAACAGAAATTAAGTGGGAGAAAAAGAAAAAGGTGGCGCAAAAGGAAAAAAAAAAAAAAAGAAAAGCTGGAAAACTCATTCTTTAAACCTGAGGTCTGGTTCCCTTTTGAAAACATCCTCAGCAGTTGCCATTTGTTGCCATTCAGTTTTATGACAGCAGATTATCACAGAAAACAAAGTTTGAAATTAATTTGAAATTAATTTTTCACCAGCCACAGTTCTGGCACAGAGCATTTGTCACTCTAACAAATGTGTACTAGAATTAATCTTCATATTGTACAAGGCTTCCCCAGTAGCTTCACACCAGAGCAAATCACAGAGAATTATCAGATTTATTATCTCTTTATTGATATTCCTGAGGCATTTGGATGGATTGATTCGGATGTGCCACTCCTTGGACATATTAGATAGATTACTTAACAAATTTCCGAGCAGCTGCCCGTGACCTGGTCAATATCTCCCAGGAAGTTCCTGCTCACAAACACCCATCACTTTCCAGGAGCACTCTGTCCTCTGATCTACAGCTGTCATCTTGTGATACACAAACCACAGTACAAACAGAGGAAGTTAAAGCACCCCAATCTTGCCTTTTGAATTTAGACTATATTTGGGGCTTATAATAAGCCTCTTTGCATAAATTCTTTGAAAGGTCTCTATTATTCTACTGTTATCTAATCATCAAAAGGAAATATTTCACAAGAGAAAAATCATTCTTACATTACTACTTTTTGCTTTTAAAAATGCCAACTTCTGACAAGATGGACTGTCTTCTGCAGCATGTTTTAGTTCGAGCTGTGGAGCAGAGCAGATGGAAGGACACATAGGAATCTTTTAAGGGTTTCTACATGATAGAATCTGGTGATGGAACTTCTGGCTTACCACAGCAGATGCACAGCCTGGCACAGTTGTTCCCTATCCATGTTGAATACATCTCATCTCCTGATGGGAGAAAACTGCCCTCCCTGCAGATCTCATCCTACTGCCTGGTAATGATGGGCTGTTCCTGTTTTACCATTACTTGTATGTCTTTTTTACTCCACAAAGGCTGTTTTTTTACTAGAACTGTGCATTTCTAAATCTGGAGTTTGACCCCCAACTCACCTCCCACTCATTCCGTAGGAGCATCCCAGCGCAAACATCCTGAAATCTCAGGATGGCACAGCAGGCTGGGTCACCCCACCTGCCAGCCAGGATTCCCAGGAGGCCAGGCAAGCTGGAGCTGGGATGTTGCTGTACATCCCACAGGATGGGAGAGCCTGTCTGAGCCCAGGCAAAAGGGAAGGACTCCTCCTCCTCCTTTCTGTCCTTCAGCAATACTCTATCAGAGGTATGGCTGGATGGGACAGGGAGGGAGGAAGGAAGGGAGATTGGAAGGAAGGGAGGGAAGAGGACAGTATGAAAGTCCTTGACATGTTTATCAGATCACTCTGTCCAGTTGGGCAATAGGGAATACTAAGGACATGACTTAATCCTACGTCTCACACATTTCACTCAGAGCTGTAGGAGCACCTTTTTCCAGGAGATGATGTAGAGGGGCTGGATTTCAGCCTGGATTACACCTTACCATTTTTACTTTACAAGCCATGCTAACCGTGGAAGGAGAAAGGCAATGCTCATGAGCAATGGCTCATTTCTCCAAGTCCTTTTTTCTTCTTTTAAATACAGAAAGACTCTCTGACCAGCTGCTCAGACATTATGATGGCTAAGCCAATTCTTTTCTGTGCATGAAGAGATCAACACACACAAACCCCTTTTCAAGGAAATCCTCCACCTGGCAGCCTACAGGGTGATTCTGGCTACATCTTGGCACTGAGGACCTGATGTCCATGCTATGAACACTTAAACTCTAATTTTCCTCTGTGGCTGGAATGCCTGGCTGGGGCAAATCTCCCACATTTGTTTAATCTGAAATTAAACCAGTCCATGTGCTCCAAAACATGAAGCACAATAATATCTTATTTTTTTCTGCAAGCGTGTTTCACATGGATCCATATGAACTGTTTCTAAAGTAAAGGAAGACTATGGATAACCTAGAAGCCAAAAGAGTCAAGGAGCTGAGAAAGGTAGGTGAATTATTGGTCATATGATAGTAAAAGTGAAGGTAACAAATATACTCAGAAAATTTTATTCATTGAAAATGTTTTTTCCAGAAAATTTAAACTGATTAACTCAATAGAATAAGATAAAATAAAAATAGTGACTGACTATTAAGTTATTCTGAATATTTTCCAGAGTTATTCAAGATAGCAGTCCAAAGATAAATGCAGATATTTGCAGAGAGACAAAGACAGCAAGTGCTTTTTCTGTTGACAATAGGAATAAAAAAATATATTTTTCAGTATAGTCTTCACATCACAAATCTTCAGCAGTAAAAGAAGTTCTCTTATCTAAATTATGCAACTAAAAAAAAGAAAATGAGATCCTTAACACATGGTCTTTTTCACACTATTAGATGGACCCTAAAGACCAGCAAGAAGAAAAATTAAACTGAATTTACTCATTGTGTGGTATTCAAAAGTCCCTCTACAAAGTTTTCCAAGAATTCAAAGTTTACCTGAGAATGTTTCATTTCTTGTAATCCAGATCCATTTATTTCTGAAGAACTGGAAATTTAGAATCCACAATTCACTGCTTTCAGTGCTAAAAGGACAACAGATGCAATTCATGCATGCTGGGATTATTAAGGAAGCCTGAGGTAACAAAATGTTAATGTTACTTTTAAATTCAATGGGAGTGAGACTTTTAACTCCTTAAGGCCATTGAAAATTGTATTTTCAAATATTCCTGAACCAAATAAATTAAAATTTTGATAACCCTTCTGTGAACTATTAACTATTGATTATTTAATGGTTGATTAAACTTTCTTACTAACTGCCAACAGAATTTCACATTAAGAACATTAGTCCTCATATTTCTATTTTTCATAAATGTCAATTCAGTCTGAAATTGTGTGTTATTCAATATGAAAGATATCTTGAAAATAATCCTGCATAGGAGTAGAATATGGCACAAAGGCAATCCACTGAATGCTACCAACAATGAACCAATAAAAAACAATAGTTAAACAAGTGAAAATATGAGCATTTCTTAATATGAGCATTTCTTCTTTTATGAAGTAGAACTTACTCATTTTCAGAACAGAAAACAAAACTGGTGATTTAGATCTATATTCCTGCCCTGGTCATGAACAGTGGGTATCATGAAAAAAGATAAGATTCCAGTTCACCAGCTACTCCATGATGGCTTCTCCTATTCTCATCTGGTACACATTTTATCTGTGTGCTACACCAAAAGGCATGAAAATCTTGCTTCTGTTGCAATGAAATGCAAAAGCAAAATTAAACAGCACAAAACTATTTTGGAAAAATAAATTCAGTGAGTAGCTAAAGTCTAATGTTTGGGAAAAGCACTCCCTGCACTGACCCATAGAACAAGTTCAGTGCCAGCTCCTCTTCTGCCCAAGGCAGGGATAGTTCATCCTTGCCTTTTCCTTTATTACTGAGCCAGAAAAGGGCATTTTTATCAATACTTCTGAGAAGCTTTTAGCCAGCCAATTCAGAGGACATGAAGTTTCTGGTTGGGAAAGTTTTGTGGTCACATGGGATTATGCAGGAAGAGGTTTGGTGTGCACAAACCTCACTGGGAAATTACATGGGGTTCTTCAATTAATAATTTTGAGAAGTGGAAACACCTAGAATATATGAAGTTTGGAGATTTCTCTGTATAAACATTAAAACTGGAAAAAGAGAAAGTTTTGTTTTGTCTAATAATGAACAAATCTCAAATAGCAAATAAATTCTAGTATTTCAATGTAGCAACAAGGTGTGCATGGCCAGGTCAATTTTATTCCTTTTCAAAATATGGAGAAATGAGGGCACTGGAAAACTGCAACTTTCCATCACTAAAAGAGTAGGTATTAACTAAAGGCAAGATTCCTAATGTATGTGTATCCTGCCTAAAATACCTTAATTGCCTTTGCTTTTGCTGCAGGGCACACTGGTTTTGTCCTTCGAAAGCCTCTCTTGCACGAGACCTGAAACCCTCATTGAAAAATATACAAGCAGAACAATGGAAAAGGTCTTAAGGGGCCACATACAATATATCCAAACATGAAATGCTCCAAGTTTATAGAGAAAAGTAAACACTTTACAATATTTGTAATCAACATAGGGAGTCTTTTCTTGATTTGCAGAAATCTACGCCAAGAAAAAAATGCAGCTTTTTTTATTTTTTAATGACGCAGCATGCTGTTAATTTGGTTATAATGCCAGAAAGCTCCATAGTGTTATTCAGGAAAGAGTTGTCTAGAAACCCCTCAATGTCATAGATAAAATTGAATCTGAATGGCTAAACCAATTTGAAAACAAATCAATTCAAAACTAATTTTGTCCACAACATGCAGTTTTTTAACAAACATCTTTCACTACAACAGAGCTACTAGTGACATCTTTAAGCCAAATACATTTATTCTTCTCCTGATGTTGCATACAAAACAGAAACACCTTTCTGGTACTACCCAGGCTACAGAGAAAACAAATGCCTGAATCCTTCCTCTTTTTTTTAGTCCCATTCTTATCATTAAAAACAAAGTCCTCGTCACAGCTAGACAAACACTGGAATTTCTCCTGCCCTGGCTTCCTGCCTATTCACCAAAACCATCCCCTTGCTCTCCTGGAGTTTTGAGGTCATTGCAAAGCTCCACACAGACAGTCTCTTCCATTCTGGCCTGAATAGATTGCCACTGGTTTAAAATCCTACCCAAGAGGTGAATATTCTCATGCCTTTTGTACCCAGATGCTGCAGGTATGGGATTGGTCCTTCTCTTCAGGGAATTAGTGAAAGGCAAAAACCTCCCAGAGCCCATCATACACTGACTTGATTAAACTGCTGCCACCTTCCACTCACACATCAAGAAAACAAATATGACTGTATAAAGCAAAACATGGTGGCAGGATGAAGATCTCTTCTATATTTGTTTGGCTCTAACAAGTATCAAAATAAGAACTTGCAATAGTAAGAGATGGAAGAGGTGGGGGGGGGATATCTTCCATAAAGTTATGTGAATTAGCCACCTCAGCTCCATCTCTGAATTTGCACAGGAAACACTCTTGAAAAATGCTTGAAAACATCAAGTAAATAAATTGCACTGGTTAACAAAGCAAGTTTTTTTTGTTGTTTTTTTTTTTTTTTTTACTTAATCCTTATTAATGACAAAATAGATAGTATGTTGTGTCTTTCAAAAAAGCCCAGACAGCAAATTACTTCCCACTCTGTTATCCTTCCTCTAGTTGTGGTCTGGCCCTGAACATTAATGTGAACCAATATGAAGTTTCCTGTCATACTTTTTATTGCTTTTGCATGCAGCCTGAAAATTCACCTTAACCTATTAAGTACTGAATCACTCACGCCCTCCTTTTTTGCATTGGAATAAGGAGAGCAAAAACATTAAAAAGTAGTATCTGAATAACTTAGAAAACCTGAAAAGCCACAATCTTTAGTAATCTCTACTTATCCTTTTATAATTATACTTCTATTAATTTTTATCAAAACAAATCCCTACTCAATTACAGTCCTTTCAAAGCAAGAAGAAAAAAAGGCATCTGAACAAATGCAGAAACACTTTTGTCCAAGTTTAAGTTTCAAAAGGAAGCACAGAACCAGGCTGTTCTTTCCTTTATTCTGAAGCATCCAGAAGTTGCTTCAAAATTTGCTTTCTGTTTTCTCATTAGCCTTTAAAGTATCTTAAAATAACTTTGGAAAGTAATAATAATAATAATAATAATAATAATAATAACAATAACAAAAACCACAACACCACAAGATAATAAGCTTAGTTCCTTTTCAGGAATTGAGTAGGATTTGTTCTACTGTGTAGTGCATTTCTTCAGGGGTTTCACTTCTTTGTCCTGTAAGGATTTTCTGTCCTTACAGTGTAGAAAAACACATTACCCTGTCCCAGAATTTACAAAATCGTATCACTATTACAAATACTTGAAGAATTGTTCAACAGCCAGAAAGGTTTAGAAAAGGAACATATTTCCTGTTGGACAACAAAGAATTTAAATTAATTTCTATTAATGTTATACAGAACACTTTTGGATCCATTCCTACTAAACCCTTGTTAAAAAGTCCCGTGGGACTGAAGTCATTCAGGATATTAATGATTTTTAATTTTACAATTACAAAGACATTTAATTTGACTTGAAAGTTCAAAATTAAATTTCCAAATTGGATTGAATAATATAGGGTTTCCCACTGAACAGAAATACAGTTCTTCCAGTAAATAAAAATGGAACTATAAAAGATACATATATTTAAATATTGATAGGAGGAAAAAACACAGCAAACAAGCAATGAAATTTATTCTGTACAATTATTTGATTTTATACTTTAACAATAAATAAAATAAAACAGGTTGTCTTTTTAATGTGTTTCTATCATTTTCACAGAGGGAAGACACTGACAAAAGCCTTAAGTTTTTACTTCAGTTCATTCTGCCAGCTGAACCCCTGTTGTACAGAACTTCTTTTAAACAGATGCTTTATTTAGATGTTCTTGAAAATTCAAAAATAAGACTTGAGGAAATTTATACTCACTATTATTGTTATTAGAACACTTCTTTGTATATAATACATCCCACTGGAAAATAGTATAATATAAAACTAATTGAAATAGTGTCATAAACCATTTCACATCTATCTCTCAAATTTTATGAGAGCACTGCGGATCTAAAAAACACTTTAGATTCATTCCCTCTGTCAACACATAATGAAATTGTAAGGACTGTAAACAGTGATAAATTTAAATTTAAAGGCCTCCATTAATCTTGATAAAGAATATCAATGCATAACTTAGTTCATGTACAACTAAATACATTCAAAATGCAATTGGTTTATAACCTAGGCACCAGACAGTCTTTAATAGTAGCCTTCAACAAATTCCTAGAATTCTACCTACACCAGTGCTAAAGCACCTGAGCCTTAACTTTACTTCCATGTCTCAGTGGAACTACTCCAGGAGTGAAGTTACTCCCTGTGTTAGCATCTGTTAAATGAGATCCATAATTACAGCTGGCAGTTGGAAAACAGAAGCAAAAAAGGAATTAGCATTTCAAATATTTCAGTATATATACTATTCCCATGTCACCAATTACAAGCCCATCTGTACAAAACTGTACTAAAAAATACTTGTATTTTAATATCCTTCCCTTTCATGTCTAAATATTTCACTTACACTGGAAAATAAATCTTAAATTTGTTTTTTTTTAGCACCAAACACCCTACAGAATGGTCAGCATTGCTATCACCAGCAACAGGGAATTACCATTGTACAAATGATTTCCTAATGTTGGAGAGAATTTACTTCCACATCAGTATGTTTTTTCTTATTCCTCAGTTGCTGACTTCGTTAACCATTACAAATCATTTTATACATGGATAAAAAATATGTGTGTCAGATAGAAGTAAGCAAGAAGGTAAGTTATCTTACTGTGAACTTGGGCATGATGCTTTTCTCCCCTCCTTCCTTCTACTTTCCTGCTCTGCAGAAAAAATAATTCACTGCAATAATTATAAAACTCAAAACAATAAAATCCTCCAATAATGCATGTGCTGTTAGAAAAAAAAATTGGAGCAGTCTAAGGTTTTTTTTTTTGTTTTGCTTTGTTTTTAAGTAGAAAACTTATCTTGAGGGCAAAAGTAATCCAGAAGTATATGGCATTTAATACTTTACAGAATATATGTCTACAGAATATACTCTGTGTTTCTGAAGAATAAATCTCTCTCTACTAAAGTACTTGTGTCTCACCAAAGAGTCTGAGAAAATGATAGTAGTTCAATCTAAGGTAGCCTAGATAATAATTTCATTTGATGAAATAGAAAAAAATCATACTATATATTCTATTTATTTTTTAGCTTCCAGATACACACTCTAGTATTATCAGAAATACAAAAATCCTTAGTATAAGAGAGAAACTTTTAAAATTATCATAGAACATGTCAATCTCTGAAAGAGAAAACTCTGAACTGAGACTTTCTAATTTACTCATTCCCTATACAACTTTAAGAAAAGAGTATTAAACTCTCTGAACTCAGTAACAAAAGAAAAATATAATGCAAGCTCTGTAATCAGAATTGAAATAGACACATGAAAATAACAAATCGTAGAGCATGTTTATCTAAGAACTATTCTGCCAAATCAGAACTAAAATAATTTCATTTCATTAAATCTTATTCCTTTAAGATTTGCACAAAGGGATAAATTTACAAACACACCCAGGAATTGTTCTTCTAAAACTGACAGTTCTGTGAAGTTTCAGAGAAGTTTGAGAAAAATATTATGGTCATTAAAAAATAAACAAAAACAATACTTCAACCTGTCTCCCAATACAAAGCTTTATTTTACATTATTAATTTTAAATGTAATGATGTATATGAAATAGAAAGGTTTAAATTTCACAGGTGCTTACTCCCAGGAGTCTCACTTTGAATATATTTTCCCAGACAAATAGGACTATCTACAAGTATAGTCATGTGAAGAATGAGGCCTGCCCCCTGCCCCCAATATTTATGAAATACATTAAAACAGCAGACAAGCCCAGTCTGGGTATGGCACTTGTGTTATGGCACAGTACTTTTACTATACAGCATTGTACTTAAAAGCCTATGGCATTGTAAAGCCCTTTTCTAAGCTACTGTGGAAAAGTGTTCTGAAGTATTCTTCAAAACCTGTGAAATATAAAAACCCCCAAATACTGATTGCAGGCACTACCATGAATTATGTTGTCCAGTACCAGAAATCTGTGCAATATTATCAACTTACAATGCTTATCATGAGACTGAACATTTGCCATGTGAATAAATTTAATCACAAGTAGTCTCTTCACAAGTTGGAGAAAGTGGGGGGTTGTATTCTAAAACTTTAAATTTTTATGATAGATTTTGTAGTTAACTGATAACCCAGCTGTTGGGTATGAACACTCATAGAAGTGTTTGCACGTTTCAAATACCACCTAAAACTCATATTGTATTAGGGATACATCTGTATGAAATCAGTATTCAAGAAATCTGAAATATTGTGTTTCTTGCGTGAAATAGTTAGGGGGAACAGGCAAAAGTCCTGGAAGGGGTTACATGGATTCTAATGTTTCCTCCCTTTCATTCATGAGTGAAAATGTAGTTGTAAGATTTGTAGATCATCAAGCAGAGCATTAAGGAAAAAAAAAAAAAAAAAACAAAATAAAAACAAAAAAAAAACAAAAAAAAAAAAAAAAAAAAAAAAACAAAACAAAAAAACAAAACAAAAACCAAAAAAACCAAGACAGGGAAAGCAGTAAAATGTAATAGCTTATTCCTTTTAACAACGTGGTATTCCTTTAACAATCGCTGCACCGCAAGTGACACAAAGTGAAGACGGCAAGATGACCATTTATCTCCACACAGGATAAACAAAAAATCCAACAAAACCAAGCCCACAAACCATTATCATGTGGAACAGAAAAAACCTCCTTGAAACGCAAAGTCAACAGAGGGACAAGCAGGTGTTTGCATTCTCTGCAGTTTAACTCACGGGCTTCATTATGTGCTCCACAGAAAGAAAAACAGTTTCATTTGTACATCTTGCAGGGAAACAAAGAATTTCAACAAGGAGTCCCGATAAACATCTTACACTGTTAAACATCTTCACCGGCAGAGAGAGAAAAATCTCCCCTGCTGCAAGCAACCGCGGACATCTTTTGTTCCCTGATAAATATTTGCTTTTGTCTTTTGTGATAAGGTCTGCTGCCTTCGCCTCGCGCACAGAAAGGGCCCGCTTGTTTCTGCACAGAAAACATTTAATTAAGATCATTTCCGATTTTCAGGCCGCCCGTGCGCTGAGGAAAAGGACGAGCGAAAAGGGAGAAACCCAACCGCGGCTGGCCGGGCGGAGGGGCCGGGGAGCCTGCCCGGGAGCGCGGGCGGGGAAGGGCAGGGAAAGGCAGGGAAGGGTTGGGAAAGGCCGGGAAAAAGGCCGGGAAGGACCGAGAACAGAGCCTGCCCGCTGTGCTCCGCTCCGTCCCTCCGCGCCCGGCAGCGCCGGCGGCAGCACCGCCCTGTCCGGGGGCACTGGGGCTGCGCATCCTGCATCCCTCCTGTATCCCTTCTGCATCCCTCCTGTATCCCTCCTGCACCCTGCACCCCTCCTGTATCCCTCCTACATCCCTCCTGTATCCCTCCTGCACCCTGCACCCCTCCTGCACCCCTCCTGCACCCCTCCTGCATCCCTCCTGCATCCCTCCTGCATCCTTTCTGCATCCCTCCTGCATCCCTCCTGTATCCCTTCTGCATCCCTCCTGAATCCCTCCTGCACCCCTCCTGAATCCCTCCTGCACCCTGCATCCCTCCTGCACCCCTCCTGCACCCCTCCTACACCCCTCCTGCATCCTGCATCCCTCCTGCACCCCTCTTGCATCCTTTCTGCATCCCTCCTGCACCCCTCCTGCACCCCTCCTGCATCCTGCATCCCTCCTGTATCCCTCCTGCATCCCTCCTTCATTCTCCTGCAGCCCACCAAATACAGACCAGGCCAGCAGCCAGCAGATGCTTCAGTTTGCTGAAGGACTGGGGAAAAACATTGTTTTGGTTGGTGGGGGTTTTTTTGTTGTTTTTTTAGGGTTTTTTTTCCCCCCATCGGATTAGACGGAGCTGCTCTTCCCACTATACTTTTGTTTATAGAGAGTAATGCACAATTTGGGGTTTGCCTCTTTGTCACAACTGAAGGCTCACTAAAACAGCAAGACCATCTTACCAAAGTGAAGAAAAAGGCCAGCTTTAGCAATTATTTCAAATATTCTGTCTTAAAAAACAAACAAAAAAAAAAAAAAAAAAAAGAAAAAGCAATGCCATGCTCTATGGACTCTGCAGTTTTAGTTCTCTGAGTATTTCACCTGTTTTAAATACTGAAGTTGGAATACACAAATAGTTTTCCCAATGCTGTAGTAGTTTGAAACATTGCAAAGAAAAACTAGGAGTTATAATCATTATAAACTATTTATGCACACACAATTGGTACATGACTACCAAAGATCTTAGTCCTTATGTGTATGTTCATTTGCTGGAATCAATCCTTTTTTATCGTGTTGACTGCCTGCAGGGCCCAATCCTGGAATATTCTTGTGTGCCAGGTGCTAGGAACAATATTATTAGAGGAGGTTTCACTGCAAGTCTAAGGCACTCAGCAATTTCCTCCCTGCATACCTCAGGACAACACTCCCACTAATAACCAGAGACTTATTACTTGAGTCTGTACGAAATTTTGTTAAGAAATGTTGACAAAAAACCCTGGTCTGAAATAGGGAGAATTAGAATGTAAAATTTAAAACCACATGATATGAGTAAGAAGAAATATAGCAAAGATATCCCACTAGGAAATACACACAAAATTTCAAGAAAGAATCTTTCCTGTAATCCAAATATAAACCATAGGAGATTAACTCATACTGTGGACAGGACATAGTCGTGAGAGATCTTCCTTTGGTTAAATATTCAGAGCAAAAAATGGCATTTTTTTCCTTCAAAACTTGGCACAATAAAACACATTTCTATAATATTTGTACCATGTTTCAGAGGACACAATTATTTTTTCTTTCTCCAAGACCATCAAAGTTTTTATTTGATTAATGAATTTGTATGACACCAAAGACAACACCATAAACAGAAAAAAAAATTGTTAATGCCAATAAATCAATGTCATTCTATCCTTCTCTGGCCATCTGTCTCCCCATGAATACACATGCGGAAAATAGAATTTGCTAAAAGCAGCTCTTTTAAGTCTATCACATTATTGTTCCAAGTAAAAGAAACAAGAGCAGAAAGTGCTAACAGTATCATCTTACCTGCCTTTTAAGTAAAAGTGTAAAAACACAACACACAAGAAAGCCTGCAAGCTGACAAAGACTCTGGATTAGCCACAGCAATTGACCCAGTGAAAATGAATCAGACTCACTTTTTTTTTTAATGAGACAGATTACTTCCCTAAATATTGACACATCAAAAAAGTATGATTACAGACCAACTTGATATTACAGTGCATACCATTCACTTCTATGCTCTTAGCAGGTTTTCTCATCAAAGCACTCATTCAACAAGAAGCATTTTTTATGATGCCATAAATGATGTGTTGATAGTTTTGAACTGAGATAGATAAATGCACCTGCTTTGCATATACTCCTTTCATAGGAGCTGTCAGGTGAAAGCCCCATTTTTTTAGCCTCCTGAACATCCTAAAACTGCAGTGTAAAACTAAAGTTAATTTTCTTGACAGCACCACAGATAGGATTGTTTCAAAGGTAACCATACATATATTGCTATGTGTAAGATCAGTGTCTAAAAGACAATATTTCAAAAGTAACATTATCAAAATCTTTGGTGTGTCTGTTTTGTGTATCTATGAGCAGTGGAATGCAATGAGGGATACATTTATATTTTTTTAGGGGAGGTATTCTATAATAAATTATTAGGATTGTATCACAAACAGAATAACAACTTACAGAGTTTGTGGGAATTTGATGAAAAATAAAGCCATGAACAAAACCAAAGAGTGTAATGGGATTAATCCAAGATTATCTTAATTGACTCTATTCATAAATACAGTGAAACCACAACCCTTTAAAAGAATTCAAGAGGATAATGAGTAAGCAGGAATTACTCAACTTCAACGTCAGCATTGGGCTCAAGATATCAAACAACCATGAAGAGTACTGGACACAAACTAAATTAAGATAAAGATTAAAAAGCTTCTGTCACTTACAGAAGCACCAAGAGACCTACCTGTGTATCAGCTTTTGTTTATGCAGGCAGAACAGATAAAGACAGCTGTAAACTTGAGACTACTTTGGTATGCCAGGAATATGCTTCTTAGCATATGCTTATACTCTAAAGAGTGAGATAAACCCTTTTCCAAAGGCAATCTGGGTTATTTTTCTGCCTACAAAGTCTGGGGCCAAAAGACATTTTTATTTATCAAACAAAACGTGGCAGGACTATTTGTAAGTGGTTCAAACATATTTAAGATATACTGAAGTGCACTTAGTACCTACTTAATCTCTGACCGTTGCTTAAATCACACATGACTAAAAACGTTAATTGTTAATAATCAGAGAAACCTGGAAACTTGACTTAAGGAGCTATAAGTTAACCTTGTCTTTATTAACTCAGTAGGCAGAGGGAGGAAACCAAGGCAAATTCCTAACAAACAACATGCTGCCTATCACACACTGGCAGTTCAAGCATGTTCCACACAAAACATGAAAAATATCTGTTTCCCTGGAAAAAAAAAAATTGTTTCTACATCAAAGTCATTGCCATCATATTTTTTGTGTTGCATATTTATGTTATGGAGGGGTTTGGAGTGCTTAGTTTTAACATAAATAATCTTTTACATCATATATTTTCAACAGTCCAAGTTTATATTTTGAATATGGAGCAGGAAAGTCTTAGACTTAGTGGAGGGGGATCAGGTTAGGGAACATTTAATGGAACTTAAGTAGATGTAAACAAATCCCTGAGATCTGATGGGATCTACACATGAGTGCTGAGGGAAGAGGCTGATGTCCCTGCAAGGCCATCTCAGTAATCTCTGAAAGGTGGTTGTGACTTGACAGATTCCAGGACTGGAAAAAAACAAATAGCAGCCCCATCTTCCAGTGGGGTCAGAGGAAGGATCCAGGGACCTCCCGCTCAACCTCACCTTAGGCCCTGGGACAAATCCACCAGAAGAACATTCTAGATGTATTGCAGACAAGGAAATGATAGACATAATAAGCATAGGAAAGCAGAAAATCATGCTGGGCCAACCTGAGAGCCATCTATGATGAAACGAGCTGTGAATGTTCATCTTGATTTTCCATGGCTTCTCATAACACCCCCACTGACAAAGGAATGAAATGGACTAGGTAAATCCATATTTAGTGAGGGGGACTGAAAGCTGGCTGAACTGACAAGCTCCAAGCATTGTGATCAGCTCAAAGTCCATCTGGAGCACAGTCCCCAGTGGTCTACCCCTGGAGTTAATCTCAATGATAATAATTCTAAATTCTCTTCTTCCATGACATGGGTGATGAGACACAACACACACTCAGGGAGTTTGCTGATGACACAAAAGTGGCAGAAGAGGCTGATGTGCTGAAGAGCTGTGCCCTTCAGAGGGAAGCAGATAAATGGGACAACTGGAGCCATGAAGTTCAACAATGGAAAACACAAAATCCTGAACCTGGGGAGGAATAACCCCAGGAAGAACCACACTCTGAGGCATGACCAGTTTGAAGGGGGCTCTGCAGGAAAGAACCTTGTGACCTGATGGACACCAAACTGATCATGAGCCAGCAGCATACCCTTGCCACATGCTGACATCCTGGGCTGTACTGGGATAAGCATTGCTACCAGAACTGTTTCTATTAAATTATCCAGGCTGGAGGGAAAAGAAAATAAATCAAACCAAATTTGAAGTTAGATAAGTGTATATATATCCACGAGAGAAAGCTAAAAAGTGAAGACAGATGTGTATCATCCGTTTAAAAAAAAAAAAAAAAAAAAAGAAAAACAATAAAAGGAGAGGCTAAGGGAGCTGGGCCTCTTCAGCCCATAGGACAGAAGCTCAGGGGAGAACATATTGCTGTCTACAACTCCCTGACCAGAGGATACAGACAAGACAGGGCCAGACCCTTCTTGCAGCTTCACAGTGGAACTACAACAATCACAAGTCATAACATGGGAAATTCTGAGTGTATATAACAACTCTTATTTTTCAGTTTGTTGTTTTACCATTAGAGTGGTCAAACACTGATAAAGAGTGTGGAATCTCCTCATGAAGGAATTCAGTGGAGGAATTCAAGACAGAACTGGACACAGCTCTGAGCAACCAGATCTAATTGCATATGTTTCTGGAGGTCCCTTCCAGTCTCTTATTTACAGTGACTGCAGAAAGACTAAGTATGCATTTCTTAGGCAACTCTCCAAGAATAAGTACATGGAGTACAGGAGCTTGTAGCTGCTTTGCTCTTGATGAAATTTAAAAGAATAAATGTCACAAAAGACAACAAACTTCTTGTCTTTCAAATCAGTTACTCTGCAAAACTAACAGCAAGAAGTTACCTTGGTTATCAAAGATTGTTTTGGAAGATTTCTATAACTGACACTTACTTTACATTTGTTTTGTTAAGTACATAACAATCTACACAAATATGACAGCAAGATTTTCACTTCAGAAGTCACATGCCATTTATACCTTTCACTGTTACTCTGTCAACACAGTGGGTTTTTTTCCCTTATATAACCAAGTGTTCTCTAACTCCTGGTGAAGGTTCTTGGATGTGTTACAAGATACATCAGTATTATTAAGAGAACTTATACCAACCAAACAAAGCAAACCAAACCAAACTGAACAAACAAAAAGTTATTAATGCCAGAGAAGAATCCTGAAAATATTTATCAAACATGTGTTGGCAGGGGAGGGGCAGAACATGAAACTGGTTGTTGCAATATCCTTCTAACATTTTTACTGTTTACTGATCCTTCATGCTTTAGATGGACAGGTGGACAGAAGTGTTGCAGCCCTTTGCATTGGTTTCTAGATGCTATATGAAATGTTACTTTGGTTCTCTCAAAAAAAAAAAAAAAAAAAAATTGAAGGGCCAAACTCATCTAAAACAATTAAAAAACAAATCATGTGTATAATAAAACATTCTTGGTAGAAATTACCTTAAAAGAAATTAAGCTACAGATATCCAAAGGAGTTTTCATAGTATACTCTTACTGGCATAAGTGGAAACAGCAGAAATTGGCACTGTGCTTGATGACATACAAATTTATTAGAAAATATTTTTCTGCCCTGAAGACTTCCTATATTTTTTAGCTACCCAAGAAACCTCTAAATCAGTGGTTTAATTCACTGGCTAGTGTTTAGAGAGTTCCTATGAGCTCTAGGAGTTAATTTCCTTCAGGGTATGAGTTTTAGGTTACAGTTTTTGTTTGAGAGAAATAAATTCCAAATGTCATCCATGTGCTTTCCTCTGCCTAGCAATCCCTTGCAGGCATCATCCTGCACATCTTTTACTAGGGAGTTAAGATGGGCATCTTCATTCTTTCCTATTGAGCTTTTTTTCCAAAATATTAATTTCCAGCCTTTCTTGTTTGCTTACAAGCCTGGGAATACCAGGCTTGTACTCCCAGGTTAATTCCTTAGGAAATTTCATGTTTCAGACTATCTTTAATATCTAAGAAGCCTCTTTGAAAGGGCCAGCTTGTCCTGAAATAAGATTTAAGATAAATTGGGTAGCCAGAAGATTCATATACAAGCACCCAAAGGAAAAGGACAGATATTTTATTCTTAAAAATCAACAGAAGGCATCTACTCTCTGTGGATGTTTAATAATATTTTAAGGACACTTGCACAAATTTTGTCTTTTAATCCTTTTCACCCTAAGCTTCTAAATGGACCCTTACTTGTACTGCTAATTTATGCAGTAAGTGATGTGAATAAACCAGTTGTAACCACTTAGGCAACTGATTTTGCCATTCCTTATCTCTGTTATCCTTTCTCTTCTATATTTTGCTCATCCTTTCACTGAGACATGAGTTACAGAAATAGCTGAAGGTTTTGAACCTTGTTTGCTCAGTTTTGCCCTGACTGGTGGGCTGGTTACACTGGAGAGATCAGAGAGCCAGAGTCAGGGCTCACCATGGTATTCTCAGGCCATAAAGGGGAATGTAAAAAATGGCAGGGTCTCTGAACTATTCAGAAACCCACTGAAACCTAAAAGAGCCCAACTGAGGCCCTCCAAGACCAACTGAAATATAAAATTAAAAATCCAGAGCACTTCTTTATGAAGTACCACAGCAGACCCCCTTGGAAATCCATGGACTACTTTTCCTTCAGCAAATTTGAAATGGATCTGAAACAATGAGGAATGACTGCCAGTTGTTCAAGCTTCAGTGTATTGAAGGTCTGCTTTTTTTACACCAATGTTGTAATTATCACCACACTGAACTGAAAACATACTCTCAGTGCATGCTATAAATAGCTACAATTAACTGTGTGCTATAAATAATTGCAATTAGTTCTGAAGAAAAAGAATCTGATTTTTAGTTCAGAAAGTAACTTTAATAAATACAAATTTCCCTTTCTAAGGGCAGCCTTAATTTTATGTATTCTTGTACTTGTCATCTCCTTAAACAGAACTGCAGTTCTGGGGCTGCTTTCCATGTATAATTATCTCTCAAATCATACCAACCCAATTAACCTCCTTCTGTGTCTAGTTTGCACCCAAGCCAAACCCAGAAGCACAGTCACTGAGAGCCCAGGAAAGGTACTGTCAACCTGCTTTTGGTTTGGGACTTCTATGCCAATATTCAAATTTGCCCAAAGCAGGTTTTGATTGAAGCAGCAAATACTCTGCTCAGTCCTAAGTTGTTTTTATAATGTGGAAAGAATACAAACTCTTCAGCTGCAGAGGCCTAGAGCTCTCTGCTTCAGTTTTAACAGGCTCAGTTATTCTGAAAGCCTGATTAATACCTGGGCAGATCTCAGAAGTTTTTGTAGGACTTTAAAGGCACCTTCCCTTCTGCCCTGTTGCATTAAAAGAAAGGCAGAATATACTTTCTGGAACAGGCTGCCAGAAAATTAGCAGAAAGATGGGCTTCCTCTAAATTCCTGAATCCTTCTGGTGGAAAGGGAAACAAAGGAGGAAAGATGGATCATTTTAACTTGAAAAATTCCCAGTTTTCCAGAAACAGATTGAAAGTAAGATTTTTTTAAGGAAAAGAGAAGATGCCTTTCAGAGACAACACTGCCAGCCTGAAGGCAAAGTCATTGCAAAGCTGGAGAGGACAAAACAAAAGTCCTAAGGAAAAATATACAGAATATTTTAGAACATTACATATAAAAAAATAGAAATGCATACAACAGAAAGTCCATATACAAGGTGCAAGAATAGTGGTGAGTTCAATGAAGCTGATAAGTCTCTACATCTCCTTTGGCAACAAGCTCATTGTTATTTGCAAGCATGGAAGTGTCAAAACTGTGCTTTACTTTATATGATTTTTCAAAAATTGTTCTTTGGGGTACATATTGACTTCAAGCACAAGAGTTCCACACAAAGAAACTAGAACTGAATTCCCTCCATCCAAGTCATCAGCTTCACACTAACTGACTAATAATCACACATTAATTAATGCAGCTACCCCTTTCCATTCAAGCTGTAGATTTAATGTTTAAATGGGGATTTGTTTTTCCAGATATGCAGTATAAAATCCCTAAAGACCAAGAAAAGGAAGGCAGTAAAAGACAGAAAAGCACATGTTGTTTAACTAAGTTTGACTGCAGATCTGTTAATTTTGTGTGATTTCTGGTTTGAGATCTGGCTGAACACATCAGTGGGAGGCTATTTAAACGAGGCTGGAATTGACACCTTCTGAATTTTCAACACTACTGCACTCATAAAAGGTAACCTGGCAGCATTAAAACATTGAGGCACATGCCAAATGTTGTGTTCACAGTTACCTTCAAGTGCTTGGGCTGAACTCACTCTGGCAATGCTTAGGAATGAGGCATTCCATGGTGTTTCAATGTCCCCCTTTTTGAGAAGACACTGGCAATACTCCTTTGCACTTATTCACTTCTTCTAGCACAGATAGTTCTAAGGCTACTAGTGAACAATTAATTTGAATGTTAAACTATCTCATATCTACTTAGTTAACACACTCCTCATATTTCTTTTTGTAGACTTACATATCAAAGTAGGTGAGGTGTGCTACACAAAAGTTAAGAGCAGATTTGACTGCTGCTTTTTTCCTGACCTTTCTCCCCAGTGCAAAAAAATTGTTTTAAAAGTCCATATTATTTAAGGTGTCATCTGGTTTAATGTTGAAAAATTCTCTAACTTACCACTTTACACAGAGCAGAACAATACTTCCATTATCATTTGAAATAATGATTAAGGTTGTTCCTACTGCAGATTCTGATTATAAAATCTCTTCAGTAACAAGATAAACACATTGGCTTACAATCTTTTTATAACATATCAGAACATTTATTCCATCCACAAAATAGTCTAAGCTAATGAATCTTGCAGAATACAGTGGGATCAGACTCCAAAAGAAGTTATAATATAATTGTTTTCCCTTACACACCTTCAAAACCTAAACTGTGTTTTGGGACATGCTTAGCAGGAAGGCTGGAACTTGGGGCACCCAAAATTCTAAAGAGAGAGAAAAATCAAAAGGTAAGAAAAATATTTATAGTTTGGATGGAAATTGTTGTAGAAACCCAGTTTTTCTTTTTTTTTTTTTTTTTTTTATTTTAAACTGGGGATATATTTCAAGTAATCTATAAGAGATTTTAAGCAGTAATTGAGACTCTTAATACTGTATAATTAAAGCAATAATTGTAACAGTTAATAGTTCAAAATATTCTCTTTCTTCAATCAGCATTTTACTTGTGATGTTCATCAGATGTTATCCCCCCTAAATAGCAAGGTATGTACAACAATAACTGAAGTCAAACTGAAGGAGAATTAATCAAAAACAACTATAATTTCTATTATATCTTTAATTCTTCTTGTGTAGCTATAATATTTATAGATAATGATTAGCTACAAGGACACACCAACACACACCCCCCCAAGTGCCAGGATCCATAAGAAATTATCACAGCATGATCTCAACCCACATCCTTGTGGAGTGCTAACACTACTTATAATGGAGAGGAAATATCAGCAAAGATCAACCATGCAAATCTTTCTGCAAGCACTGACACAGCTAATTAGACTGGTTTGTGTAGGAAACAGGCAAGTCCATAAACACAGCAGAAAGGCAAGTAATTCAGTAGTTAATTCACACAACAAAAGCAAGTCCATAAAGTTGTTTCCAATTCAACGCTGCCCTTAAGGAGTGTGGTGTAGAGGCAGCCAGGGTCATCAGCTCATCAGCAGGCAGTGCAAACCCTGGGCAGGAATCTGCTGTCTGCTCACAAGGAGAAACAGGCTAAAACTCTGTGGAAGGGACAGGAGTGGTCCTCTTGTCATTGTTTGAGTCTCTCTCTACCAACTTCTGCTTCCCTACCATTCCTGGATATATAAAAAGAAATCAAGATCCACTGCAAGACACCCACAGGAAAGGTTCCAAAGCAAGCTATTAATTTCTCATCTCTCTATTATTGCTTTAGTGAATTCAAAATATACATGCTTAGTAAGAGATATATGAATAAAAATCCACTGTTTGGAATTTCCAAGTGTCAGTCCTCCAAAGAGTCATTTGATAAGAAGGTGGAGCTTTTTGGTTTATTTATTCAAGTGAATTAATTTATTATTCCTCCTGCATATTTAAGTAATCACACTATAAAGGCTTATTCTACCATTCCCTCCCAAAGTTAAGTGAAAAGTAATTTCATTTTCATGTTACTTTCAGTATTGGAACTAGCACAACTCCTGGCATTGCTCACTCTTAATTACAGGCTTTGCCTTCCTTCAAAGACAACTTTGTTAATATTATTGAAATAAGAACCTCTGGAGTAATTTTTCTGAGCAAGCAAAAGTTTAAAACAGTTTTGAGAGTATGAGGGTACTTACTGGGAGAAGAGTGGCAAGTACAGATAAAGGAAACAAAAGGCCCAGCTAGAAGAGGTGCAGAGTGCTTTACTGAAGGTCCAAATGTCAACTAGGCTTGAACAGAATAAAAAAAAATTGTAATGTCTGGGTAGAACTGGATTTTGTTGGGTCGTTCTCATGTTGAGGGTGGAGAATAGGAACAGGAAGATGGGCAGAGATGTAGGCAGCCTGCCATATACTACACAACTTCCAGTTTCACACTAATGACTTATAAACCATACTCACACTAAAATATGAACTCTTTGAGTTCAGCTCAAAAATTAAAAAAAAAAAAAAAAAAAAAAAAAAAAAAAGAAAAAAAGAGGGTTCCTAACAACCAGCTGCTTTAGTTTTCTACATCTCTTCCCCATTGACAGCTAAGCCAGCTGTCCAGTCAATGCTGTCCAATACTTGCATGAAGCAGAGCAAGGAGAAGAAAAGAAAAATGCCACCCCTGTGCTCCAATTGGAAAGTTTCACTGCTGTCTTGGGCACTGTGTTTTGTGAGTGCCAACTCGGGTTTTATAAGTGATCCCTGCCAGCCATCCTGCTCTTCCCTGTCAGTCTGGGTGGAACAGATGGAGCAAAATCAGGTCTTCTGCAGGGGTTTTTGTGACAAGTTACTGTATTTCCAGTTAAAAAAAAAAAAAAAAACAAAACACAAATGTCAAAGAGAAGTCTAATGAAATGAGCTTGTTCATAAATGCATGCTGAAGTGAACAGGAGAAAGAAATGTTGCCAGTGGCAAAAGAGGATATACAAATAGTATTTAAATACAGAGCCTCAGTGTACTGTGAAATAGCATCTATATTTAAGAAAAAAAAAAAAGAAGACAGAAAACATTTAACACTGCAATTGCTTGAAAACCCATTTCACTGCACATATGTAAGTTGGGTTTTTTTCCCCCCAATTATTCATATATTATTTTCAAATGCCCTAGTTGCAACTTTGGAAAGCATAATCCAAAAGATTCAATATATTTACTGGACTGCAGAAAAGACTACAAGAAACTACAAAAATTCTATTCAGGAATAGAGCATAAATCTTTATTTTATTAATATTTACAAATGAGAAACAATTTTTGGAGGTAAAGTATGGATTCTGCAGATCCAGAGCTGGTTTGGACCCAATAGCTTGAATAACTTACTAAAGGACGTGTCTACTAGCAAAATGAAAAAAAAAAAATTAAGAATGGAAACGTCTTTCACAAATAAAAAACCCCAAAACTATGGACTTCAGGAAATTTATAACTTGTATTCTAAACCATTTAAAGATTATTGTGGTGACATTTGAAAGTCATCTGTACCTAAACTTTGGACAGAGAGGTCCCTTGAACTGACAATGTCTTGATTTGCATGAAGTAAATCATATTTGTTTTCAAAGTAAGGTGTTTTCAAAATATTTTGGTTAAGGTAATAGGACAAACAGAGAACCTGTTATGGATCTCAAAGACATTGCCCTGGGGCTTTTTATTCCACAGCCATCTAATATAGGGAGTTCTAAACTCCTAAGCACCTGGAACTGGCTGCCATCACAGAAAACATATTGAGCAGATGGCCTGCAACCTGTTTCACATTGCAATCTCCATGGCCACAAAACATTAATTTCAGTAAAATATGTAGTGAAACCTCACCAAAATGTGTGATATTTGTAAAGTAGAATCTCATTTTGAAACCCTCTTGAATCAACATAACTTAAATTTGCATTTCATCGTGCTAACCTAGTATATGTCAGGCATGTAACCCTATATCAGAACATCATATACACCTGCTGAGAGAGAAAAACCTCACATATTAAAAAGAAAAAATTAAAAGAGCAAAATAAAAAAGGGTGGGGCTGGTAGTGTATGAAAAATATGCTCTGTGATCATAAATTAACATTCAGTACATAGAACTAGATTGAACCTAATCTAAAGTAAAAACCTCAAAAGTGTCCCCACATGTGGACATCAGGTCCTCAGCACATTTTGCTTTTCAGATTTGCTTCTCTTGCACTCTAATATTTGCTAATGTAAACAAGCAAACTGGCACATTCAATTTCAACTATGATTTATTCTGAAGAGCTACATTTAAAACTTTAAGATCTTGATAAGTTTTCAGCACAGTGCAGCTGTTTCCACAAAGATGCAGTGCAAGTGTACTGCCAAATCTTTAGTTTGCTTTCAGACTTATGAAGCTAACATTAGAAGTTTAAACAAAAGCACATTTCTTAAAGTTTACTTAAGGGTGATTTGGACTGAACCATGACTAGGATCAAGGGGTACTTCTTGGTATGGGCAACCATCATGTTTCTGGCACAGTCCATTGAAACCTCAGCCACAAAAATATGAACAAAAATCCAGGGGCCATCAGCTATGTAGTCAAACTGAACAGAAGTGTGGCTTTTGAAATCAATATTCAGTGGTTTCCTAGCTTTTTACAAACACATTTTTGAAAGTGTTTCTTTTCTGATAGCCAGTATTACAGCCTTAACTACACATAAGTCATTAGTAAAGATATCTGCATGCCAAACATCTGGAATGAACAGGATTTCAGCCAGGCAGGAACAACTCACTGCATGAAGGTGCTCTGGACTCCCCACGGGGCAGCCAGCTGACCCACACTGAGTTCTGGCTGCCAAACTGTGTCCTTTAAACAACTTACACAGCAAAGGAGACTCATTCCACTCCTGCACTCCCCAAATATTTATCCATTCTCCTTAATCCTCATGCTGCAGCCAGCAGCTCTTTGGCAAGATGCAAGCCAAGGATGTGAGCCCTCAGCTGTCTCTGGGAGGCCCACATGAGCTGCAGCCACTTATTTTTTGTGTCCTCTTAAAATCTTCTCTGACTTTTGGGTTGGGAACAACCCATACCCTTTGTAAGCATTTCCACACATTGGAAGGAACAAGCTGCACAAGTTCCCTGTGTCCCTCTCTTCTGGAAAGACACCAGGTGACTCAGGGATCAGCAGGTGCTGCTCTGGAGAAGAGCCACCAGTGACTAAAGAAATGAAGAAATGTACCTGTGCTGCCCACAAAACAGCATGTTCAGGAACAACAGACAGACCTGTCAGGAGACCAGGGAAGAAATTACACTAGCATTGATTCAGAAGAAAAGAAATCCATATCAAAGGAACAAGGTTTCTGATTCTACAGTGAGGTCAGTCAACTGCTCTGATTTTTATCTGTATTTCAGATTTAGCTCCACTCACATTTCTGATTATTGGCAGTTCATGTACATTTTCTATTGCATTAGACTTTTCACACAGTTCTCCAAAGTTATCAAACTTTTATGGTACAGCAGCAAAGTAAAATTTGCTTTCATAGCATGTCTATGGGTGTGCCTATCTCCTCTACTTTGTTGGTGCTATGACAAGTCAAACACACACAGGCCCAGAGAGATCTCTTCTATAAAGTATTTTTCCTTAGTTTTAAAACAGTAACTTTGTGTTATCCTTAGATGTGAGGACAGATTACTGCACAAGTTACTGCCAAGTGGTGTAAATTATCCCATGGCAGCACAGCCCAGCTACAAAATGTGAGCAGTACATAGTCAAACGAGGCAGAAACTTTAGATTGTATGAATAGATATGCTCAACTCTTCTATTAAACATTGGTGTCATAAATTAAGTCACTACTTAGGCTATTCTGCAGTTAGGACCTTGTAACAGGACTACTTAATTTTCTACAATAAACTGTAAAGAGGAGCAATGATGAGTTTTAAAAAGCAAAAGCAGATAATACAAAATACTGTATTTTTCTCCCTTGTCTCTTAATCAGAGATGCTATAATTATAATCCAATTTCTTCCTTAAAGCCAAACCAAAACAAACAAAAAATCTAAATCAAATAACCCAATAGCTACAAAACCTCACTTTCTAAAGCAGAAAACACTTCAGCTTCTGAGCTCCACAGAAGTGACAATCTCTCAAATATTTTATCTCAAGGAAGAACTGGAAAACTCATCAAACTCACTACATGTATTAAATCTATTGCATTCCTAACTGCAAGGTATCATTTAGGAAGTGTGTTATCTTAAGTTCCACCGCATGAATGTGTGCTGAAAATTTTAAAGATACCTCCAAAAAAGAGGGGAAAAGGAGTATCTTTGCTTACTTTGCCACTTACATTGACCTATTTAAAAAGAGCTTTCACAGTAATTTAAAAGTAATTTAAAAATGATTGATTAAATCAATCATCTATGGACAAGCCAATCTTTCTATTTACCCAAGCCAGACAAGGATTGCTTTTCTAATTTCATAAGGACTCATTACCTGGTAGATGAAAAACAAAACATAAAGTACATACATTTAAAAAAAAAAAAAAAAAAAAAAAAAACCTGAGGGTCTATTCTATTTGATTTAACATATAGACTGGAGAGCAGATGTACAACCTTGAAAACTGACTGCTTCTCAGTAGTGTAAAATACATTTGTGGATGCCTCAAAAAGCCAACACCTCTGTATTAACTAATGCTATCTCTTTCAGTTGTTCATCTCCCTGACCTGCTTTGCTCCAATGAGTTATCATTTTAATCCTCCAAGTGCTTCTGCTGCACTCACACCATAGCACATAGATACCATCTGCTTTTCAGGTCAAGAACTGCTACAAGAAATCCCTTCACACCTGCCAGCCCAGCAACTGAGATATTTTACAAGAGGCTGATGATTTTGTTCTTTCTAAAATACCTTCTGCTGATCATTGTGAGATCACCACCTGAGAATGGTCCAGGTCAGAGCAGGGCATATGGAGGTTTGTCAGGGAGGTTTAGTTTGGGTATCAGGAAAATGTTCTTGCTTCAGAGGGAGCTCCTCAGGGCAGTGGTCACAGCACCAAACCTGACAGAGTTCAAGAAGAGTTTAGACAACACTCTCAGGTACATGGCGTGATTCTTGGGGTGTCCTGTGCAGGGCCAGGAGTTGGAGCCAATGGTCCTGATGGATCCCTTTCAACTCTGCATATTTTATGATTCTAAGGTGGTCCATTAGCCTCACAGATTTTCTGGCTGTCCCTCAACAGAGCAGCTTCCCCTCCCTCTCCACTCCCACACCTCCTTCAGGGCACAAGCCAGTGGCCCTGGTGAAGTTTCAACCCTGCTGCTTGTGGAAAGTGCAACCACAGCAACAATTCTGCCCTTCCAGCAGCCAGAGACCTGAAGTTTGTCATGGATGCCAGGTGGCATCCAGCACTGCTGCCTGTCATGCTGGCACAACTCTCTGCTGGCCACACTCACTGCTTGGCCACTTGTGCTCGGGCAGCTGTGCTATAACCCCTATAACTCACACCAGACAACTGCTGTAGTAAAGGATTTCAAGAGAGGATTATAACTAAAAATGATAGAAGAGGCCACCTTCATTTTAAGAAAGGTGAACAACAGTTCAAAAAATTCCTCAGAATACCTACTGATATCAAGTTAGTTCAGCTCTTCTTTGGGTTTATTTCTTCTGTAATATACAATTTAATATCTTGAGAAATTAGGCTATTTTTTTGTTTTTCTTTTTTTTCCCCCCCCCAATAAAATACTTGCTCCTTTCAAAGAGAATCTTTTAAACACAGAGTAATCCTAAAAATAAAAAAAAAAAAGTATTTTCTACTTAGCACCAGGGAATAGTTTTCTTACATCTGGAAAGGGAAAAAATAGCTTCTGCCCCTGGTGCAAGAGTATCATGCTGGTAACATTAATCCATTCCAAGAAGACAGGGACTCTCTCTTCCTTCTCTGTAGCCAGACCAGGAAGTAGATTTCAGGTTCAAGCCTCTTTTTCTTGAGATAATTCATTTTTTATGCACTTTTAAAAGCAGAAGCAATTGAAATGGGCATAATCAGAGTTATCCCTGGAAAAAGGGTTGGGCTGCTAATGAATATTCCAAACCAGCATGATATCAACTTTCCAAAGAGAGCAGAGAAGGAGAACCACCCTGAACAGGGCTCAGCAGCAATGAAGGAAATTTAATCTTAACTTAAACAAGATGGAAGACATTTCCTAATGTACTTGAGATGAATATTTTATTAATCACACAACTACAGGAAATAATTAACCCCATAGATAACATTTTATAGTAATAATAATAAACATGATTAGAGAAACAGCATTATCACAATGCAATCCCTCAAGTATACTCTGTTCACCAGATGAAACTAGATAAAATCTAAAAGAAAGAGCATGTACAGCCTTGACACATGAAACAGAAAAATGCAAATATTCAGTCACACAAAGTACAGAGGAAGAAACAAGTAAATTACCATTGGCAAGGACACAATATGATATTTAGGAGACTGATTGCTCCTCCCAGATTCTGTGAGCCTCTGGGTATGTCCCTTCACTCTGATAACCAGTTTATATATTTACAAATTAAACAAGAGACTAGGGTTCTCTTGGCAGAGTGAGAGAGTTTATGCTGCGGGCAACATTTTTTAAAGAGGCTTGGCACTAAGAGTGGACACGAGTCCACCAAACATGAGCTCCTGATGCACTGTCAGGGCTGAGGGGAAAAATGCATCCCCAGAGGCCTCTTTGGAAGAAGCCTGAAGAGGACTGAAGAACTTGGATTAACTCTAGATTTGGCACTCAAGCATCTGGTATTGGAAGGCTGAATCAATGTCTGATGTGCACAATTCAAGAAACTCACTAAAGAGCCTCATAAGCAAATGATCAGAACAAACTCTTTAACAGAGTTCCATTTATCCTCAGAAATTATGTCTGAATGGATCACTGTGTATATCAGTTTTGACAGGAGGTTTTTACAGGTAAAAGTCCCAGCAGTCAAGTTCAGATTATAGAGATATAGATATATGATCTCATATATATGTATATACATATATATAATGTAGGTACACAGCATACCTGTACCACAGCAGTACTTCACCACTGGAACACCTTCCCAAGGATCATGACATGTTCTGTCCTTTTACCTTTTAAATCAAGAATGGATTTTGCATTCTGAAAATCATACTTCTAACAGGAATTCATTTAGATTACATGCACAGTGTTAACCTGAATGATCTTTTCTGGTTCTGCTTTTTCTTTTTAATCTACAAGCATCCACTACACATAATGATATTTATGTATGATACCATAGGCTTATGCAATTCAATAGGCTATTTAAAGCAGTCTTAAAAGCCTAATGAGAAGTCACAGTTGAAAAGTATTGTTCATGGGAATACTGGCTACTTAATATGATGTGGTTTTCATACTGGTGAGTTGAATATTAAATACTACTTTTTCTTTCTTATGTTTTAAATTAATGTTATGGTAAAGAATAGCATACACTACAGCATACCAAACATGACATTAACTGCACAGTTGAGACTCATATATAAAGAGGTGGAAAGGGGTGGATGAGAAGATTTAAGTGACCAAACAAAAGTTCTTGAGGTAAAACTGTGTGTAGGTGCAGCTAGCACCAAGGTAAAGCTTCACAAACCCAGCTGCAGATTTTCTCCTCATCTAAAACTTCCCTGTCAGATCACTGTTTATATTCTCCAGCTGCTGCCTCCTTTCCTTGCCACCCAAGGCCTTTCCCAGCTGTTCTCCACTTCTCATCCTGAGTCTCCAGCATCTACATGCTCCAGCTGCCAGATTATTCAAATGCATGCTCTGGACCAAACAGTCCATAATCAATTAGTTAACTCAAATAACTTCTTAATTTACAGGGAGAGAGTGGACCATCCAATATGTTGCTTTTAGACACAACACACAGATTACTTTATGTTTTTCAGGTTTGTTATTTCAAAAATGGCAAAACAACAGGCTGCTTTCATTGACATGTGTTGATCTGTTGCATCATTCCAGTCACACAAAGCACTTATAAACCCTCTTTAATTGGTGTTTTAGGGCAGGTTTATGGCTACAAGCATTGCTAAAATTTTGCAAAGCAGAAGCAGGACTAAACATTTCCCCATTATCCCAGACACTACAAACATCAACAGATATTTACACTGGGCCAAGGTATTGATTACATTGACAAGTGCCATTTTCTGCTCTCTCATTTCTCCTCCATTTAGCATGTGTTCAGCTACCTTCAGCTAGCAAGGACCAAATAAACTAGATGACATTTTGAGAGGATCCTTTTGAGATTATCTCTTGCTTTTATTTATATATATATCTATGTATATATATAGCCTATGTATTCCTATCAAAGACATCTACACTGGTCTAAAATTCATGCTGTAATACACAATAAGATATGGCTGTAGGTACAACATAGAAAAAAGAGGAATGATGAAAAAAAATCCAAAACCATCACCTTTTATAGATCTTGTCATCAATTACAACTGAACGAAAGTACATACAGAGGGACTTCTTAGGTTTCTCTGAATTCTAAGTGAATTGTGTGGACAAGCAGACAACATCAGGGACGGATTCAGACTTCCAGTTTATGTTTGTCTTTGTTATATTATCATGATTCACCTTTAAAAAGGATAAAGTTTCAAATAAGCAATGATTCCTTCCTTATTACAAGAATAAGTGTGGGGGAAAGGGATCCTAAAATCACATCTGCATTTGTACTGAAAACATCAAGGTTCCCAAGTGCTTCAGTTACATGTATAAATATATAACTGGAAGCACACATTTGCAGATATTCTCTGTACTTATATTTAGCTTCATTGTCATCAACAGTATGACAACAGGATACTGTTCAAAGGAGTTGTTTTATAGATGCAATCAGGGATTTCAAATGGAGGCTGTTTTGATCACAAATTCTGCCTTCATCAAAACCAACTTTTCTATTTTGGGAAACACACTGGTTTTAATTTAAATGCCACTGGTGCACAAAGGCTAATGGAAGACTCTAGCTGAAAAGATTTTAATTGTTTCATTCTTATTGCAATTAATATTTTCACTCCAAGTTTTTTTAATGTTTAATTACAAGGCTTTTGTTATTTCTGCTCTTTATAGAGAAATTCTAGCAACACACTTCTAAGAGGGGCTAAAATTACTCCCTATATAATCCACCCGCAGGGCTGTGATGTGAATAGAAACTGTGTTACTTGATTCATTGCACAGTACAGTTCTTTTGTGCATGTTTTTCTCTGTCACCATATGACAGAAATACTGGCACAGTTCCTTCCAGTTTATCAACATTTGAGATGTCCCAAGTGAACCAAATAAACTCTTCCATTTTTAAAAACTCAATTAGCATGAAACCAAGGCTGAGTTCACCTACCACATTTAAGTTATTTAGATAAATTATGGGCATTTCTGTGCATCTCTCATACAAACCTTGGGGTGTTTTTAAGATTTCCATCAAGCTACCAACAAATGCCCCTGCATGGCATGACCTGTGCAGAGTTTGGCATCAATCTGTTTCTGATTATCTAAATTTATTGTTGACTGTGGATACATATATATATATAAAGTTAAGATTCCTTTTCTCAGCCTTCACTCACTGAGTCTTTACAAAATATTCCAATTTTATCTCTGTAAAAAGTTTCCTAGTCCTTGACTTTTTCATCATATGAAATTCTGAGAACTTTTATCTGTCTCAAAGCTACTTCTTCCAGAAAACCTATTAGGTACCAATCTCATGGCTTTCTTCTTTTTCAGGACACTCAAAGGCTTCTTCTCCCATACCCCAGGAGATTTTCAAGAGGGGTTCTACATGATAAAATAAGCAGTTTCATCTCTCTCTCACCACCCACACTCAAGGAGTGTTACATAGAGCTGCTTTATGTTTTTCACCTTTTCATACAGGTCTTCTTGAGCTACCACAAAACTGGAATTAGCAGAAAGGGATCTGCTGGTGTTTTATTGTGCTAATGATTCCTGCTTGGAAAGGAAAAATGTGTGAAGCACAAGTAGGACTGAGCCTTCTACAATGTCAACATGAGCTTCACCTCCCTCACATGCACTTTTTGTCACTTCCTGCATTATGTGGGAAAGTCACCTCATCCTTTTCCTGTGGCCTGCTTCCCTCAGGGGCATTCCTTGTGCCTAGCAGAGCTGTGTGGTGGGAAAACAGCAAGGGTCTCTGGATAAGGGATGCCATGAACAGACATGAAGAGGGGAAAAAGGAAATTTAATAAAGTAATTTTACCTGCTGTATGGGCACACACAGTGCACTTGGATGAGGATTTCATAAGCCCAGAATGCATTAGTCTCCCTCTGTGTGCATCAGTGAACCTTGCACAGGTATATGGCAGTCCTAAGCACATAACCAGCCTCTCTGGCTTTGGCAAGAGTCAGCTGAAGCATGACTAGGTGTGTGATTCATGGAGGAGGGAGGAGAAGGAGAAAGAAAAGCATTTTCTTTTGCAATGGGACTTTTCACATTACTAAGCTACTCTAAGTACTGCACTAAATATGGATGAACACCTCTGAGAAAACCTGCAGCCTGATCCCCCTGACTTCCAACATCCTGAACCAGAGCTTTTGGAAGTCACACACAAAGTCACACATGGGTTCCAAGGCTGCTGGATGCAGCCCTTTCCAGTTTATTGGTGCAGAACCACGTGCAGTAAGCTGTAACCAAATATGTGACTGCATCTGGAAGCACTTTAAAAAACGTGATTAAAATATAAAAAACATATGAAACACATGATTTTGCAGGAAGTTCTAACATCACAACATGCTGCTAAAAGGAAAAGCACACTACTGGTCTGGCCTCTGGTTACTGAATTGGAGAGCCCTGAAAGGGAAAAGAACTCCAGCAATAGTTGGCTATTGCATGTACACAGAATCTTGTCCTTCAGAGAACTGCCAGAGTTTATCCACCAAAAGGGATGTTCAGAAATACCCAAAAAAGGAGCAACAAAAGACCTTCATATGCCACAGAAGACTTTTTGCTCTGCTTTGTCAGGTGCAAGAATGGAAGATGCTCCAAGGAAATCCCTCAAACTGTAAAAACTCTGAAGAGGAAAAAGACTGGTGTGCCAAGCTCTGAACTTGTATGCATGGCAGATATTGGAGAATGGTCACTGTGTCTAAATCCACTATCCAGCACTTCAAAATACAGAGTACATCCTAATTGCTAGCAACCTTTTAAATTCAGCTGCAAATTCCATCCAAAACCTGTTGCTGAATGGACTTCTGCTTGCAGTGACCCAAATCATTAAGATTTCCTGTTGCTACTGGTAACATCTCCATTTCTTGAAAAATGAATACTTAGGAGCAGTACCTTTCCAAAATAGTACATAAAAGACAACTGTTGGTCAAATGTGAAATGTTTCTATTTCCCTAATAAATGAAGTAGTGATTGCTGATGATCACCGTCTGTCATTGATGCTCATTCAGCTTGTAAAACAAAAAGCACAGAAATGAAAATGAGTTGGTGTTTTTCCTTATTTTGAATGGACAAGGAAAACTACCTTACACAAGCTACAGCATTTTATAAAACCAAATCTATGTAATCAGTAGCATCATAAAAGGCAGTAGAGATTAATTTCCATTGATAAACCTTGTTTGGCTGAGAAATGAAATACACTTTAAAAATATTATTTAAGTAATGGTAATAGGCAAGCATTAATATTTTCAGAATTAGCATTCTCATCTCTAGAAAACACTAATCCCAAGTTTACAAAAGCCAACTTGTAATTTGTCCAAGGTAAGATGGAATATGTAGGCATTTTAAATGCAAACAAATAGAAAATACTGAACTGCTCTATAATCAAGTTTTTATCCTCACCTAAACATATCTATGCTGACTTCAACAGAGCCAAATAAAGAACTAAGTTCTGTCTAAATTTACTCTTGGAAAAAGTAGGTTCCCTCCAATTTAAAGTTTGTTACCATATTTCATACCTTGGCATCTCTGTTTTTACAGAATTTACTGTTTTTACAGAATTTAACTGCAGTTGGCCATCTCATATGAAAGATTAGTAGGAATCTCATGTGTTCAGTGCAGTTTGTGAAGACTGAAATAGTATAAGATTTTTCCATGCACTATAAAATGCTCAGTAAACAGGAAAAAAAAAAAAAAAAAAAAAGAAAACAAGATGTTCTTGTTTGCCTGTAGTAAGCAATTTACATTCTTTTAAGATCTTCTGGGACTTGGTCCTTTATTCTTCTGCAATAGCAAACCCAAGGTGTCCTGTAAGCACCAGAGCACCAGATTGGATGAAACCTGTTTTCCTACAGATTTCTGCTCTTTGCTCTGCAACTCCACATTCTTTCTTCTCACTGCAAATGGCCATATCTCTCCACATTGCTTATTACACTATCACCTGGCAGGAGAAACTGTACTGTGTTGAATCTGGGACTGCACACATTTTGTTTGGCCACAGAGCCACTGCCAAACAGAATGTATAACAGCTATGTTCTGCCTGCCTCTTCCTCTAAATTGGCACCAATTGTGGGTTTTTTCCTCCATACACTCACAGATTTTCATAAAACATTATATTCATTGAGAATTTTGCCTTTCAGATTTAACTGAGAGAAAAAAAAGGGCTCAAAGCACACGAAGGAGGGAAAGAACAAAGGAGAACATACAAACCTCAGTAGAAGTCTCACTTGGAAAAAGAGAGTAACAACAAATATTTAAGAACTGTTGATAATATGGCAGCTCTGTGAAATCCAGGTTCAGTAGTTTGGGATTTTTATAAGGATTCTAAGACTAGGCTCATAAATCTGTTTTAAGAACTGAGATGAATGATCCTGCTGCCAAAATAGCAGGAATACAACATTTTACTTTTAAGTGTGATGTGCACCTTAATTAGCACTTTAAACTACAGGACTCTCACTTCCTGACTTTAGATATGGCAATGATAACCTACAAATGCATCCAACCAGATGTAAAAAACTACTCACATAGCACAGGTGAATAGACCTGCAAAGTTAAAAAACAAACAAAAAACCCTTCTTGATGGATATAGTCATGTTAATGTACTTTTAGCTAAAAAGGAACACATTCATTTAAAAATAAATAGAAATACTAAAAAAATTTTAGCAGTAAGAAATTACATGTTTTGAGTACCCAAAGGTACAAAGAAGTTAGATGACACCTTGAGATTTCTATATTCAGAGGTAAATTCAAACTTTTAGGACTTCTTAACGCTGTGGTGAACTGTGAATAAACCCAGAAGGACAGAGATGGATGCAATGTCACTGTGTACTATGTTTCTGTAACTAAATCCCCATAAAATGGTTACTTTTTCCAATATTTAAACTGAAATTAAGGTGTTCAGCCGTGGCAGTGTCTGAAGTTAGAAGTTCTTTCTATCAGTTCATAACTGGACTGTCTTAAGAACAAATTACTCCACCTGAAAATCAGCAGGATGTGCATATGTAGCAAAATGTAGATAAAAGAATTGAATTTTCATCCAAAGTTTCTGATGTTTCAGTTTGGCCAGGTCAAAAAAGTTACTGTAATGCTTCCCATTTCAGAGTCCATCCCCATTGACTGAACATTGTCATGCTTTGCTTTTGCTCATCATTTTTTTGAGATTTTTTTTTCTAATAGGCATGCTTTGAAAAAGACCAGTTTAGGCCAAATTTTATACAAAAGAGTGTGGATTCAGTTCAGGAAATAAAGCATGCCACCAATAAAAATCTGGCAAGATTGAATTCCTAATTATATAAAATAAAAGATGGAATAGATGGAATGAAGATTTTGTGTGTCACAAACATGCTGTTCCCTAATACGTAAATATTAATCATAAATAAGTATTGCTGCAGATATTTTCTATAGAATTTTCTATATTTCCATTCAAAAACCAATTCAAAAATGCATTTGCTATGACTAGCCTGAATGCAAAAATAAAATGTGTATATACCCCATAGTTTAGGAGTATATGGCTTGATTAGGAAAGGAAAGGAAAGGAAAGGAAAGGAAAGGAAAGGAAAGGAAAGGAAAGGAAAGGAAAGGAAAGGAAAGGAAAGGAAAGGAAAGGAAAGGAAAGGAAAGGAAAGGAAAGGAAAGGAAAGGAAAGGAAAGGAAAGGAAAGGAAAGGAAAGGAAAGGAAAGGAAAGGAAAGGAAAGGAAAGGAAAGGAAAGGAAAGGAAAGGAAAGGAAAGGAAAGGAAAGGAAAGGAAAGGAAAGGAAACCAATAGCTTTTGAATATAAGTGGATTTAAAAAAAAAAAAAAAAAAACAAAGAAATTATTTGAAACTGGTGCTAGCTTTGAGTTAAGAGTTGGGAGGTGGCTACTGCCTGTCCTGCCAGAGAGTAGACAGGGCCAATTAGCTGAGCTATCTCTCCCAAGGAGTCAGAGAATCATGGAATCATGAAGGGACCTGAAGGATCCTCTAGTCCTACCCCTTGCCATGGGCAGGGTCACCTCCCACCAGACCAGGTTGCTCAAGGCTTTATCCAACCTGGCCTTTAACACTTCCAGGGTTGGGACATCACCAGGGCTGGCAATCTCCTGGTGCAGCCTGTTGCCTATCTCGCCACCCCCACAGTAAAAATTTTTTTTTTTTTTTTTTTTTATTTTAATCTAGCCTAAATATTTCCTCTTTTAAATTGTACCCACCAGTACACAGCACTGTGAATCACCTGGTGGTAATGTCAGCAGAGATGCAGAAGTTGTTGAATTATTGCAGTTACATATATATAGTGCAGGAGATAAAGAGGGGGAAAAAACCCCAACACATTGGTACATTTTAAATTAACACCACCTGGTGCTGTTGCAACTACAGTCTAGGAAGGCTTAATGAAAAAGAAGATGGAGAGACCATTCCTTCCTTGCCTGTGTGAGATGTTCCAACATGGCAATCTTGCTTCCTGTGTTTTTACTTCCCAGCATCCAGCTAAGTCAATTTGGATACATGCTTATGCCAAGTTGCTGCAGCATCGTGGTCTCTAAGGACAGGAGACAATGTTATCCATATGCAATGCTCAGCTTGTCTAAAGATCCTCATAGCAAACAAAAAAATCAGTGCCTGCCTTGACATCTATTGCCAAATCACATGCAATCAGTAGCTGTAATTTACCATCTTCAATATATAACAATTTTGATCTCTTTTTATGTCGAGCCCTTTAAAAATAGTCCACAAACCACCTGTTGATCACATTGTTCCAAAGGCTGGGACAAGTCTTTTTCAAAAACTTTTGTTGAGCTGGTTTTGTTTACTTCATTTTTAGAAGGAAAAATATAATGCATTCCTACCTCTGCTGCTTAAAATAATTTCAACATACTTCCTTCAACAAGGAAAAAAAAAAAAAAAAAAGAAAACAAACAAACAAAAGAATCACCTGTGGTTTGGGACTACACAATGGAAAATTTCTGACCAAAAAATACAGTTAAAGGGAAGAGCAAAAGTGATAGAAACTAAATGGCCTGATATATCTTAAAACATGATTAAGTTACCAGATCCTGACAAATTTCTTGGTTTTCTTCATTACACTGGCAGTAGATTATAAATGAAAAGGAAAAACAAACCACAAAGGAAAGAATTTGAGGAATATTACTTTCTCTATAGCATGAACTATCAGTTTTTACAGTTTTTGCCTAATGCTGGTGTAATTCTTCTTGATGTCAGTGGAAGGATAGTTAGACCTACTCTGGGTACTTCTGGAAAAAACCTTCCTAGTGAATTTTCAGCCAGAGCATGAAATGAGCTCTATGGGACTCATAGAAAGCCCCGTAATTTCTATAATACCACACAGAGGTATTTCCAACACAAGCAGATTCTGTCATGCTGCTGTGTCACACTTTGTCTGTTTTTTGAATAAAGTTCTGTGCCAATCACTTTCTCCTCCATTTTCATTTCATATTATATAACTCACTCTGCCCTACTGTGGGCACAGATTTTTATGTCAGGAATTTATTATACACAGACCAAAATAACAGATGCTCAGTGGCAGCAAGGCCATAATCATGAACAACTTATAAAATACAGACCAAAAGTACAGGCAGTATTTTCAGAGGACAGTGATCCTCATCCAGAGGGATTGTGAAGTAATGTCATCTTAGGAAAGGCACTTTGAAGGTATTTCCACCAGCCTGGCCATAACAACATACACAGTTTTGGTTAGCAGAGAAGTGGGAGAAGAAGCAGTGAGAGAGCACTGGGATACCTTCAACCAGCTCTGCAACAAAGGACTATTTTGAGAAGGATGTCTTCAAATACTGCTGCTTTTTTGGAAATAATAAAAATTCCCAGCAATAATGGGACATGTCATTTAGGGTAGGGCCTTCTCTTTAATTTATCTTTTCCTTTATCATTTAACACCATTAAATGTGCTCTGTTAGAAACTGGACCAATTGTAGGTCTTTCACAGGAAATGTAGTCCATGGAACATCTTTTGCAATAAAGGGGAGATGTGGACAGTTGATGATACAAATGGAATATTGTCACTGGCAGTACTTGAAGCTGTATTTCTTACCTCTATCATGTTGCTGAATAAACTGAGGTTACATAATTAATACTACCACAGTCTTGGGATTTTAAAGGTAATATCAGAATTGGAAAGTTTATCTAGGTATTGCCTGAATCACCAAACATTTCTGTAACAGAGAGGCAGGCATTTCAGAAACTGGAGATTGCAATGTACGTACTTCCATGGTTGTGGAGTTTGGCGTCGTTTCCTGTAGAATACTGAGGAATATTAAACCATTATGATGCCACATTCATACACTGAAAATCATCATGAACACAGTTTTGAACTCCTCCTATGGCCTCACCCAATCCCTACAAAAATCAGTATTGACAGAGTCCCAAATAAAGCCATGGGTGATAAAAAGAATTTAAAGTGGATGGCTTGGTCAGAGGAGAGGCAGAGAAAAATTAATTCATATTTTTTACCCATCTCCCCCAGACCCAAGAATCAGAATTGCAAAAAGTCCTTCCAAAGGACAAAATTTTTTAAAAAGTTACAGAGATCTTGTTGGAGTTGAGAAAAAGCTATTTAACCTGTGCTCAAAAAACAGTAATAATAGATGTAACCACCCATCCTCACCTCTACCTTCCCTGCTAGACAGAGAGAAGTATATAAGAAGATAAAGAAAGATGAAAAGATGTTAGGTGGAAAAGAGGTTCTCACATCCCCCTCTATCAAGTGCTGTGATCATAATTTTGGAAGGAACAGCCTACTTTCTTGGGTGAATTTATAACTTCAGGTATAAAACGGGCTCCAGCAGTGGAAATCCTTCTGAACAAATCCAGAGAAAGACAGCAAAATTCTCAAGGCTGTGGCTGACAAATCATTTTAGACAGGGTGGGTTTCCTCTCTCATGCCATGTTCTTTCTACTTTTAAATCTTCTCTGGTTTGCTTTTTAACTTCTGCCTCTGTTATTACTGCTCCTATCCTGACTTCTGCTGCTTCTCTGTGATCATTTGCTTTTACTCATATTTTACAATTACTTAAATCTCTTCATAGACCAAATGTTTCTCCTTTTATCTGTTCTTCTTTCACCTTAATTATCACCTTCTGGGACAGTCTTCTGCTGCTGGTTTGAATAAGTTGTTGGAAAGTAAACACAAACTGAAAGTTAATTTGGGTATTCCAAAGATCACATTCCAATGTGATCATGAGTTGCAGCTGAGAAGATGAAAGAAATGTTTGTCTTTTTTTTTTTTTTTATTCTTTTAAAATATTCTTTCAAAATTACTAGGAATTAACTTAAAGTATTTTTTTAAAATTCATCTTAACAACACTGTGATTCACTGATTCCATGAATATTGCAATTCTCTTATATCTGCCAATTTTCCTCCATCTATTGTTATAGACATCACCTTGTCATGAAAGCACAAACTAGATCCTCTCTTTGAAAGAAAAGTCATTAGTCTTGAATTTCCATGTTTTCTATTGTGACTCTAAGGATATCCATAGGTGTCATGTAGACCTGCTTCTGTTAATATACTGATGCCAATAAAAAGGAAGAGAACTTGTAAATAAAGGGTTTCCTTCTTCCATATAGAACAGAACAAACCTAAAAGTGAACCTTCAAAATCACTTTCTAAGCAATTCACAAAGGAAATCTATTTACTCCTCCAAAAACATTAATAATGTAAAATACAAACCTTTCAAACATTTTGACCTTTTCAAAACTACATTTTTTTTTTTTTTTTTTTTTTTTTCACTAAGTGGTGTCAGAGAGAACTAAAAAAGATTGTATAATTATTTTAGTCTGAGCTCATGGATCTTTGACTTTCTCTAAGAGAGAATAATAGTATTTGGAGATATAGTATTGATGTTTAAGCTTCTGCCAGTCACATTTAATTGTGCCAGCCCTCAGACAGTCATTGAGAACAGCACATTTAATCATCATTATTGCCAGCTTTCCTTGAATCACAGAACACAACTACTGTGAGCAGATACTCTGCTTTTAATAACAGATATAGGCATAAAGTCCTCAGTAAATTCTTCTCTTCCTCATTAAATCTTTTCCCCTTCATCAGGCTGATCATCAGAGCATGAAGAAATGTTTCATAATCCTCCAGTCTGGTGTCACAACACCACTGGTGCGTTATTTTGCCAGTGGAAGCCCCAGAGCACAGAAAGGATGGATCCTCTGCTCCTGTGCCCCGTGTGAGCTCCCACCTTGCCCTGCTCCCCAAGGGCTCGTGGAGGTGGGGGACACCCCAGCTGCCCAGGCCTCCAAGGCTGGGAAGAGACCACCTCCCCAAAGTTTATTTTCATTTCAGTTTTTAAAGGTGAAAAGAGCACTTCAGCAGGTATTCCTCCTCCCAGCATAGCCAAGAAGGAAACTGTACATTTATGTTACTGTAGAGAACAAATTTCTTTTCCTCAGAGCAAGCTTGAAACTCCTAAAAGAAAAGAATACCCTTAACTGAACTAAGAACACAAAGATATTCTTGTGGAAAGTAATGTTTAGCCCAAGTCAAAATATACAGAAATTCTACTCAAAATAAGAAAACACAAAGTTTGAGATCCACTTAGATCACCTTATATTGCAGCATTGCATTCAAATTTGTATTTCTTAGCATTTCTCTGGCACAACCCCCCTTTTATATTAAAACTTGTGAACTCAAGATCTCAAACTGGCAAATTAGAAAGGACACAATAGGTGAACAACATGAACTTCTCCACCTGAAAGGGACTGTAATGTCAGATCAACTCAGATCTGAATCATCTTATTTTTTTAAGTAAGCATTCTGCTAATTGTTAGGTGAGCATAAAAACAGAAAGATCAAGAAACAGTGCAGAATTCATCTGACCAACTTCTTACATTGCATATTAGAATTATCCTATCAAATGGGCATTTTCCATTTAGCCCCAAGTAACTGCTACCTAATTTTAAGATTTTTCATGTGCCTGAATTACATGATGAAAATAATTTTATACAGAATCACACTTCTACTGAAGGAAAACCAGACTTTCCTCTAAATTACAGATATCTTAAAACCTCATCTAGAGAGCAACTTTGACATGCCTTGATGATTTATTACTCTAAATATCATCCACTCAGCAGTTTTCACAAACATATTTCTGACATTACTGTCAACATGCAATGTTTAATTCTGTTGCTTTGCTAATGAAGCAGCTTTTTCAAACTCATACCTGAAACAATATTATAGCTCAGATTATCTTTATTACCATTACACTAGTTGACTAGTGTATTTAACATAATCTGTTCAAGAACTCATCCACAAGTATTCTGTTTCCCTCCTTAAGCAAGTAAAATGTTATGAAAGCTTTATCTTCTGTATTATTATGCAACTTACCTAAAATCTAGATTGTTGTCTGATAATTTTGGAAATACGTATCAGAGTATAAATCCTTTTTCTCTCAGCAGAAATCAGAATCTCAGAATATTGTTTTAAGAAAGAATTGTGTGCATCACAACAAAGGAATTCAGAAAAGCTGCAGGAAAGCTTGAATAAATAAAATCAACATGGATAGAATAAAACTGGCCTCCTCCCAAACCCCGAGTTTGTCAAAAGAACAAAGCGCACACAAACAGCATGTAAAACCTGAATTCAAAATACATTTATAAAAAAGGGATGAGGACACATGTTTTTTCTATTTCAGCTTGAAAAATAAAGGGACACGGCAATGAGTCTTGCTGGCAGGCAGATAACTCATAGGCCCTGACCCTTCGACTCACCAGGAATTCAAACACAAAGCTCTTTTCATAGTGACCGTGCCATACATTCTCAAGATAAGACAGTGAAATAAGGAGCAGTGGAAAGGTGCCACAAAGCTCAAACTGCAGAAAACTGCACAGAAACTATGTTCACTTATTCACCTCCATGCAGCTGCACACCAAGTGCTGGCTGCAAAACTTATTTCTTCCCAAAGCAGAAGCCATGCAGCGTGCTTTTAGGAACAGGACCTGTCTCCTGAAACAAGAAAAGCACGAGAGAGAGCAAGCAGTGAGGAAAGGGATATCCCTGTGCATTTCTGTATCATTCAGAACTGAAGTGCACATCCGGACAAATAATCAGGAACACAATGAGCTCTGCAGAAGGATCGCTGTGGTAAAACGGAAGGGTTTTTAGAGACAATAAAAAAAGCTACATTTCAAACAACATTTCAAATCTGGACTCACCATGAATAAGCAACAGTTGCCTGAAGTTAGTGTGTTATTTTCTGCCCTGTTCCATTGCACTTTTTGCCTAGTTGTCCAACACTTGGTAGCTCAGAGCTGCCACACAGAGGCCCCTTCCGTGATCTGGCTTATTTGCCTGTCAGTTTGAGTCTCAGCTTCTGTATGATGCAGCTGTGCACTTTGCTGAAGGTCTAATATAATTTCCATAAGCTTTCTCCCTGCCTGGAGCAAGCAGATTGTTCTCCCTGCTCAATAAATACTCAGATACTTTTCTGGTACTCACAGGGATAAAGCTTTAAGTTGTTAAGGAGTTCTTACTAAGTAGTGGGTGGAGAACATAAGCTCAGTACAAGGAAACTCTGCGCATAATCAGAAACTGAGAAACTTCCTCCCTTTCCCCCAACCCCTCCTCTCACCAGGCGAAGCTGCCAGTGCCTCCTTTACAGAAATTTAGGAATGTAAAGGGAGGACTCAAAGGGGCCCAGTCAGACAAGCCTTTCTCAATCAATTAGCTTGCAGCCATTACTTGTGACCCTAGGTCACACAACGTAAGTGTGTGGGGTGTGCCTTTAGGGGTACACCAAAGCTGCTTATTAAAACTTACATAACCAAAAGTGTTCAAAATAAAACAAACTCCAAAAGGTGGAAAATACTTTCCATGTACCACAGTGTTGAAGGAAAAAGAGTTTTGCATAAAGAAATGTTGCTTTGCTTTTCCAATAACAAATCATTTGATTCAGAAAATTGATTTTTTTTTTTTAGACTCTTTAAAAAAAATAAAAAAGAATTAAATAAGCAGACTTTAAAGTGGTATTTGTTTTATGATTATGCAAAAACTAAATAATACTGGCTGGAGTGATATTTGACAAAGCACACGATCATGTTTCTTAAAATAAGACTATTGTGTGTAGCTGCAAAGGCATAGATGTTTATAGGACTATTTAATTACTTAATGAAGTTCATCCCCTGTATTTCAGTCCTTTGCAAGAAACTAGTTTTCAGCATTCAGATTCCATTCTTTATTTTAATATTCCAACATAACAAATTGAACAACTTACTTTTAGAAAAGGTCCAGAATATTTGAACACTGCATTAAGTAATCCTGCCCAGACCACGCAGGGAAGAGAGGGTGTAACTTGCCACAATTCCCACACAACAAGTATACACCCCTTGGTGTGCAGGAAAACTTCAAAAAGACCCTCAGCTTCATATCCTGCCAACCCAATGACATGGAGATGATGCCTTGGAAGAACCCATGAGGGAGTCCTGATTTGAAAAGCAGATCTATGACAACCCCTTTCTGAGCCAGGCGAGATCAGCACACTGCAGGGGCGATGCACTTTAATCTCAAGGTGCTTCACAAAGCATCTTTAAGTAGTGCCACAGATCAAGGCTTATACACAGAAGGAAAATCATTTCAGCCCAAACTTCACCACCTACTGAAGGTAACTGAGCAACAGCTACACAAAAGCTCATAGAGGTCTCAGGGAAACAGATAACCATGTAGGAAAGTAGTGGTCATGTGGTGAAGTTGATTAAGGGTGTTGCAGACAACCTGCAATCTTCCTGTCCCCTTCCCTGTTAAAATCCCAGCCAAACTCTCAGAACAGGCAGCAGGGATCGTGTTAGTTCAGACATTCATTCAAGAGATCAGATTGCAGGATCAGGGCCACTGAGTAAGTACCCTGGGTAAGGATTTTGCTTCTGCCTTGCACTAAGACAGCATTTAATAAATTAGGTCACATTTTTATCCTTGGAAATCCCTGGCAGTAGAAATAATAATCATGGAAACTAATTTTGAAAGAAAAAAATCGGTTTCAGGATTAAGATGCTGGACTGGAATTTAGGATATTTGGGTTCTCTTCCCATTCATGTTTCAGATGGCCCAAATGATTTGGGAGATATTGCTTCAATTTCTGCATTTATGTCAAATTGTCCTTGTCCTGCACTTATAAAGCCTTCACCTCCCCAAAGTCAATCAATAAAAAAATGGATCATGATAATAACCTTCAGTATGCAATTCCCTTCAATGCTGGTTCTTAACACATGCTCTGCATAGTGGAATTAAAGCAGGATTTAATATAAAATATTTAGTGACACTGGACTTCTCAGGAACTGAGAACAAGAAAACTATCGACATCAAATCTTCTGAACTCTGTGCAATCTCTAGGAGATTAAAACAAGTCCATATACATGAATAACAATATGGGCTTCATTCTTTCCCTTTTAGCCCTCTAAGTGTAAGGCTCCTGGAAAGCTTAGAGGGTTGGGTGCTTAAAACTCAAAAGGCTGGACTCTCTAATAGTAGAAAAAAAATGGGAGGACAGTGCCTGTGAAGAGACAGGCTGACTAGAATGTTGCTCTCAGCAAGTGTTAAGAAAAGGAGAACTCATTCCATCTTTGACCAGACTCTGTGAAATTCCAGGCTGAAACAGAGGAATTACCATTGATTTCTGGTTTCTCTTTAACCCACAATTTCCAAAGCAAGATGCTTCCCAAGCAGCCGACTTCGATATACGTTCACACCTTTCCTTTGGCAAAGTCAATATGGAAAATTTACAACACAAATAACAAAGAAATATAAAGGATGTTTTTGATGTAACTTAAAACAATGCTTCCACACTTGAAATAATAATAGAATAATGGCTCCTCCTGGCACTGCTGAGTCCCTGGCTAAGGACTCTTCCTTTTCCTGATTGCTGGCTGCAAATTACACCTCCATTGGCTTCACTCCATTGCTGCCACATTTCAGCCATGCAAAGGCAATGTGAGTAATTTCAAAATTATCTCTAACAAAGAAAGACACAAAGTTTGAAGTGGAACAAGATGCTTATACCAAAGATGGCAACCAGGAATATTCAAAACTCCTTTAACATTCTCAGGGTGCTATGCTATGAGCAAGATTCCTTTTAATTAATGAAAGGAACCATCACCTTCAGTGTTTCACATTTACATTCTAATAAGGATCAGCCCAGAATGGACTATTTCAGAAAAGGATAATAGATATTTTCATGTATTTTTGCACATTCTGCTCTTTTTCCTCAAAAGCAATTGAATTTGGAGAGATCTACCTTAACTAGCCACCTTTTTCCCCCCTTATTTGTTGCATGTTCTTTTAGACTAAGTAAAGGCTCAGCTGCTTGCATCAAGGTATTTTGACACTTACTAACTCAGAGCTAGCAAGGAGATTAAATGTGCAAGAATTTTACAAGTTTTTCTTTGCATGTGCAGATCTTCAGATCTGGATTACACCCAAGTTCAATGTGATCAATATATGATCATGCTACATTAGGGATCCTTTGAGACTAAAAGGGATTTCTCATTGTTTGGGAGTTGTTTTTCTGCACTGGTCAATAGGTAAAGCAAGATTAATTCACAGAACTACTTCTCTTTCTCTGTTATGCTCTTAAATGAGATTAAATTCATTTTAGTTAGAAAGATAAACAAACTATGTTCAAAACACTTGCAGCAGAATCACATGTGTAAAGTTTATTGTGTTGATAGTGGTACTCAGCAGACATTCATATCTTAAGTCATGCACTAAACACTACATTAAAAGTAACTGCTTCTTTAAGAAATAAAATAAAAATCATTCCATTAAAAAAAAAAAATAAAAGCTTGCAAATACACTACAGTACTTTGAAACAGATTCTTCACTCTTTAAGCCTTCTTCCCCTGCATTCCCCCACCCCCTTTTCCTTTCAGGAAACAAAACTCAAGAAGAGAAAGAGAGAGAGAGTCAAAAGGTTACAGCCGGCTTGTAAGTGCAAAGAACGTGAGAGGCCCATTCTTCCCCTTAACACCTGACATCCCAGGGTACATTTTCCCCAGTGCTGAGGCTGCTGGATTAGCCATGCAGCTCCTGGTGATAATGGAAGCTGTGCATCTCATTCGCCATGCACTGCTACTTAAAGGTCTTCTACCCCCGCTCCTGTAAATTGTTCTCACTTCTGCCACACAATTACAAACTTTATTAATGACAATTTGCATTTTGCCATGATTATACCCGGTTAAATATCTTTTCTGAGCCCCAGATAACAGATAAGTATTCATTCCTGGAATTCAGAAGTTTGGAAAAGTTGCAGAAAAATCAGTAAAATTATGCATTTGTTCTTAATTACAAATAAAACCCAAGAAAGAACCTCACACAAAGCTAATAAATATTAAAGCTTTGATTTAAAAAAGAATCTTGGTCACCAGCCTTTGTGACAGCATTGTAACATTCATGCTGCCATTCCTTGGCCCAGAATACCCAGGTTTCCATGATTTCCCACAGCTTACTGCAGCAGGTGAAACACATCTAAGGCATGTTTCTCACAGGTACAAAACAATGAATGTGCCAGAGAGAAATACCAAATTACCAAAGCCTTTGCAGCCCTTTTTCTAGGATGGAGGTTCCATGTAATCCTCAGAGGCAGCTGAGATCTGCTTGCTTGGCTGATGCTGTAGGAGCAAGGAAACAATTACCTCTAATTAGGTGCATAATGGTGCACAAAATGGAAAAGGACTGAGAACAAAGTTAATTCTAAACACCAAAAGTCTTCAGGCTAAAGGACAAAAGAGAAACAAGATTGATTAGGGTAGAAAAGGTACAGTTCACAAAAATCAACATCTAGCTCCAATAAAAAATAGGAGGAGAAAGAAGGACAAAATAATTACTTGGAATTTCCTGCTATTAATAAATTCTATGTTCTAATTAAAAGACAACTTAATTTAAAAAAGGATCCAAAGTTCAAGGCGAATCAGAGCAAAAACTTTAGCAGTTAACTAATAAAATGCTGGAAGTGAGAACATGGCAGAAAATGTGTGTTCCTTGCTGTAGCTCTGGGGTGCTGTTCACCAGTTGCAACCAAAAATGTCAGTCCCTGCCTCCTCTCACTCATCACCTACCCCATCCTAAACACCAGCCAAATTCTTTCTGCTGTATATGCAAGGCACTTTTTCAAGTGTGAAGATACAGATTTTCCTTCTTCCTTTATAGTGCAAAGAATATTATAAGTTTTGTTTCTTGGATTTTGCAAAATGTCTTAGTCCGGTAACTACTAAAAGTGAATGTCACAAAAATGCAGGAGGAATCTGAGGAGGGAAAAAAAAATCAAAGAAGGAAATGAAAATTCTGGTAATTGATATTCAGGCTTTCAGAAATATACTGAGACAACTCAAACATTAAGGATTCAAATATGTGAAAAATCCAATGAGAACATCCCAAAGAAGGTTTAAAGGAAGACTACACAGGTGTGCAGATTCTTGAAGAAGATTTTGTAACCAGCAGAATAAAAGCTGCCTGAAGAAATTACAACTTGTTCTTACAATTTGTTTAGATGCACTGTGGTAAAAAACTTCCTCCAGCTGATTTGATTTCCTAGAAATGAAAACAAGTGGGTGTGAATTTGTCATATGGTACTTTATTGAAAGACTAAGATTATTTATTTATTTTTTAAGTCCCTTGGGGGTCTTTGAAGTATGAGTGAATACAAAGACAGAGATTAAAGAGAGTGCAGTCATTCCAGAGACAAGCATTAAATGAGATTTTAATGGGCTCTGTCCATCATCTCACCAGTAACCTGCCAGGTAACACCACAAAAGCCCTCACTAGACCTGTCTGCCAGCCAGGATGGTTTGATTCAGCTTTGTTGTCCAGGTGAGATGTGCTATTTATTTAGCATAGAAGCACTGGCACTACTTTTTTTTAGCTGTATTTATACTTGTAAAAAATTAGACCTATTAGAAAAATCTAGTGCCAAAAAAGACCTTGAAGGGAAAAATACATAAATGAATTCCAAGCTTCCCTGTCAATATATCAACAACATAATATTTGTGTACAAAAGCTGTTCCCAGCTGATGGGGGTGGGTGAATACAGGTTGGGCAAATTTGGGGTGTAAGTCTAGCCCAGCAGGCCCAGCCAGAGACCCTACTGTTAAAAGGAAGCAGGTAGTTATCCCTACCTGACATGAATGAAGACTAAAGCACCTGTCTGGTGGAGATCCTACATCCTCACACATATCTCATTACATTAATCCTTTCATATCTGCAAACCCCATCCCATGTTGCCAATGTGGACAAGCAATGAAGTTGTTCTTGAAAAAATCTCAATGTCCTAGAAATGTTACAGAAGTTTTAAAATTTAATCTCATAACATACATGAAAACACATGGATGGGTAAAACCTTTTTCTGCAATTGCCCACACCAGCATTTAACACATGCTTTCAGAAGGAAAGTCTGGAATTTTTACCTACTGCATATCTAGGCACACCTCCCAGACAGAGAACTACAATGGGAAAAAGCTTGGTAATAGTTGTTCTGATTTATTTTCTCTGAAGTTAATGCTACTTCTTTGTCTGTGAATTTTTTTTTTTTTTTTAAGTGCCATGAAAAGCATGACCTTGCTGAAGCTTCTGAGTTCAAAATGAATTCTCAGTAGAAAAATATCCCTAAAGTAGATTCTCTCTCTTACTAGGGAATGCTCCAGCAGTCAAGTTCAATTTGCCTTAAAGACAAAAAGGCATCTCTCTAGGGATAAAAATCAATCCCCAAACTGTCAGCAGCAACATACAAAGTTTAAAAATGTGCTTAATTCAGCACAAACAAATGCTTGTAAATTGTCAAGCCAATATGTGAGAAGTGTCTCTTCCATTAAATAAAATCATGAGCTAAACGAAAAAACTAAAAAGGGGACAAAGACACCACAAGCAGGTATATTTTATCCACCTGATATCTATCAAGTATACTTGTACAGAATAATAAGAAAGCAGTCTTTACTAATAGAGTGCTGATAAAGTTTAAAATTATTTTAATTGCTACTGATTTTTTTAAGGTTTTCATTATTGTGGTGTTCCAGTGCATGCAAAATCACACTTCCTCCATACAGCTTGGGACAACACCAACTCAGATTTGCAATCCAAAGGTGATCCACACTCAGTGACAAGGAAATCAGTTTTCTGTCTTGGAGATGTCATCTCAGATTGCAACAACTGAGAAATGACTGAAGCCATTGCTGGGCTTCAGATGTGCAGCAGAGGTGCCCCTTGTCCTCCACCCCTCAAGGCCAGAGCAAGGTTACAACCCCCAGCTAGAAGCCCTTGCCTTTCTCTTCCTGTATACCCCGTGGTACCTGTGGAATCTCCCATCTTCCTGAGCATTCTGACATCCTGGGAACTGCCTCTACACCCCCACAGCAAAGAGATGAGGTGCAGGCACTGGTTGGAAGTTGTGTGGGCAGGCAAGAACCTTCCCCATCTGTCCATTCTGCCTCCAGGTGCTCTGGGGACAGGGATGGGACTGTTTGGTAGGTTTAGTTCAAATCTGTACCCCATTCCTGGATGCCATTGATCACAACAGGGCAGAGACAGAACATCTTATTGAAAGAAATTATACAACCATGACAGCTGTTGCTGTGATTTCTCCCCAGGATGATGAGAACTTGGACTTTTCCCCCTTTAAATACATTTCATATCCTAGTAGATGAGCCTATGATGATCAACACTGGTAAGAAATGCTTAAGCTTTGCACAGAGCTGCACCCCTGATCTCCTTAATCTTCAATGAAACAACCTGAGCTTCCTGTACCCCAGTTTCTGATCTGAAAACCTCCATCTAGAGTATATAATATGGACTTCAATATCAAATGGTTTCTATGCAATAACCAGCAAAATCTTTCAGTTATGTTCTCACATGTGGCTGTATGCATCAGAAAGTCCTGACACAAGAAAATGCTACTCAGTGTAAACAAGGTTTTTTGCAACAAAAAAGTTTACACCATTTTTTGCAAAAAACTAGGCTGTGTTTTACCCAAAAAGCCAAGCTTGCAATGACCCAAAAATAAAACAAACACCTTCCTCAGCAAGAGTCTAACACAGACTCAAAGATCAAGTTTCAGTGATTTCTGCAAAATTACACCAAAACTTCCATATGCGTTAAAATTGGAAAGGTACAGTATTAAAAAAATCCACCATAAATAATTTAAAATACACAGCTATAAATACATATGAAAATATAAAGTGAATGGACAGTGTAAAAACCAGGAAAGTTTCATAAAGCAAAAAAGCAAGTAGGGAAATCATCACAGCAAAATCAGCAATAATAAAAACACAAAACAGTGTTATTTGATATGTAAAATGTTAAAAGAAAAAAGTTTTTTGTTTAAAATGTAGAAAAAATGGCCCAAGTTCCATACTGGAGATGCACCTCAAGACAGACTCGACCATATATCATTACTATGCTTTTATGTTAATTTCTATGAGCACAGAAATACTGGGAGTTGTGAACTTTTAGGTAGAACAAGAAAAAAACATAGCCAGTGAGGAAAAACCACAAGAAAAAACTTTGCCATCTCCTTCTGCCATCACTCTCAGAGGTAACAACAGAGTCAGATATCCACACATTGACAGAATGTGTCACACAATTTCACATACAAGGCAATAATGCCAGAAAAGGAATGGCTACTGCTCTGAATTTACTTTACTAGACAGCTTTACCAGCTGTCTGTGGAGACTCCTAAGAATTGAAAAGGAAGGCAAATACTCATTTCCTGATTTATCTTGAAAATCAAAAAGTCTAGGTTATTTGCAGCTGAGACTTCAGAATGATCAGAAATCTTTTCATCACTACTTTGGCAAATAAATTTTCTGATACATGTGACCAAAGGCAAAGATTAGCTCAGGAATCTGGACATTATTTATTTTGGCAGTGTGCATATGTTAGTAGATTCTTTTGGTCCTCCCTAGGATTAACATACATTTGAGGGATGGGCTGGGGTCCATACAAAAACCTGAAAGTTCAAAGCTATATTGCTTAGTTTAGTCATCCAGGAAAGTCAACTAGAACAATTAAATTATCTAGCATTCAAAAATAAGACTGCAAACTGTCCCAAAAGAGGGTAAAAATTCACAATCATTGGTATTGGAGATCCTTCTCATTAGCTGGTTCCCTCTTCCAAACAGTAAATCATCACCTGAGTTCTCCCTGTAACTGTTCTTAGTATCAGAAAATATTTTTCAAAAATGTACATATAATTTCTTAACTGAATTACTAATTATAAATCAAACTCCATAATATTCTAAAATTCTCCACTGAATGAAAAGAAACCTTAAATAGTTCAGTGTTATGAGAACCAAAGAAAAATTAACTTTTTAAAGAGAAGTTACTTCTCTGTCCCTTTTATGGAAGACAATAGTTGCTGCTCAGGTCCACAGTATAACAGTCACTATTTCCATTGAGTTCAAAGACAGCAACAGTGCAAATTCAAGCTAAAAGGCCAACGGTTAAACAGGTCAAGTCAGCATCAAATAAATGAGGGTCTCAGGCACAAACCCCATACCCTATCTTGCCCTTGGAAGGCAGTGATAAACTTTGGCTGAGTCAATCAGGACAGCCCATACTGCCTGCAGTGCTTGGTGCTGTGTGCATACACCTTCAAGCACTCTGCCACACTTTCAGTCTTATCTTTGGGCCTTAACTGTCAGATTTTGTAGGCATGGGGAGTGTCACATATCACAAGGTGAAGAGGATTACTGGGATTGAGGCAGCAGGTCTCAAAGAATCGCCAGTGTTCCACAGTTTTGGTTTAACACCTTGGGAGGAGAGCTCCTGATTGATTCTGCAAGCTGGGCTGAATCCAGCCTTGAGGGACTGAGGGGATGGGGGAGTCTAGGGGATAACTCGTGAGCAGGGTACATTCAGAACTTGCAGGAATGTTGCTGGAGAAGGAGTCGAGGGGAGGGTACAGCTGGGACCTGCAGCAGTCTCAGAAGAACCTGCTGGGGTTTCTGTCTCAGCAGCCAGGGATCTGAGCTACCCTGCAATAACTGCATCCACCCAGTGGCATTAAGAGCTAAAGTGGCAACACCATCTCAGTTGCTGGCAAATCATTTACAGCCCCAATGTTGTAGTCTGGGAGCTACTAGGTTTGCATTAACAAGGTATTGGCAGCAAAAGCTAAAAGGAAAACTTAATTTTGTCCTTTCACACAGTTTCATTCCCATGTCCCAGTCTTCCACATCCTGCAGTCTGCTCATCACTGTGCTGGACCCTACTACAGCAGGGAGGGCAAGGGGAATTGCAACCTGAAACCTTACACCAAAGGTCTGTGAGTACAACAGGCTGAAGATTCCCCGAGGGAAATCCTTTCCTGGGCTGCCTAAGAGGTAACCAGAGAGCTGCTGTGCCTTCTCCATCCACTGCATGAGAGCCAGACAGTGTCTGAACAATTACTATTTGATTTGGGTTAAGAGTCAGACACCACCCGGGGCAACATCCAGACTGCAGCCAGGGATACTGTTTCCGGAAACAGAAACAACAGGTGGGAATTTGCAAATGGCAATGCTTTACACACTTGGAGCACCACTGTGTTTCAGTGCAGATCATTAAAACATAAGAATACAACATTTTTCAGGGTGATTTTTTGCATTTTGTTGTAGAAATATTGAGAGTAAGTCTATCCCTGAACTCCCTGACCTTTTGTTACAGCTGATGATCCCAAACTCAGGGATGCAAGCGCTGCCTTACCTTCTTTGCTGCTCCAATTTGTGTCTGTCAGATGAATGTGCACCACATAATGCAGTGACAGAGCATGGATGGGCTGCTGCATGACAAGAAAAGGGTGTTACTTTCAGAACTCCATCATTTCAGTTATGGCTGTAATCCTGATTTCTTTAGTTGTCTGATAGAGCAGGAGAAAAATTGCAGCAGGTCATTGGCAACTCCAATCATGCAAAGCTCTAAAGGAAAAAGAGTATACTCTGATTTCTGGAAGTATACATGCTCTATGCAGACCTTTCCTGTCATCTCTATGGGTACAGACAATACCTAGATGGACAAATATTGCTCTCTGAAGACATCAAATGTTTTGTAAAACAAAATAACCTTCCATCACACAAACCTATTTTTTTTTTTATTAGCAGACATCCAGTTAAAAAAATTGTCATTGCTGGTTCTTATTCATTTGTATGTTTGAGAGAAAACTTGCTCAACTTCCAATCCAGATAAAATATTTTATCAGTACTCTGACTAACTGGCTTAAAATACTAGGTAGGTACATCACTCATTTCTTAATTTAGTGCTTCATGTTGAATGGACCGATGTCTCCATGTCATTATTTCCACCTTGCCTGAATGACTGAAACTATGCAAACAGAACAACAAAACAAGAAATATACTTCTTAAATGCAAGGCTATTGGGAAGATAATACCCATAATAAACTTTCTGTAATTATTATGGTTTGGGAACAATTCCAAGTGGAGGAAGACCAAGTGTTACTATGCTTTTATAATGAATAGAACTTCACAATCCTACTCACGAAAAAATATATTTTTAATATTTAAGCAGCACTAATTTATAACCTTTCTAAGGCAAACAGGTGAAAAAAATTGGCAGAGTAAAATTACTTGTGAATGTTGAGCACAGACATGAGAAAGTTTTGTCATGAAAGAATACACACTCCCGCCCCTTCCCTTTTCCTGTGAAATCCTGAACCTGACACCTCAGACTATCAGGTTAATGCTTAGTGAATGTTCCCTTCATGTTTATACCTGAAGGAAAGCTGAAGTGATTTTAGGGTTTAAAAAGCCTTGTGGCATTCACAATGCCCCACGAACCCTCTGGGAAGCTCAGTTCCCAAGCCACAGCTCCAGTCTAGCACTGCAAGAGACAGAGCAAAATTCCACCTATGACACTGCCAACGTGCCCTAAACTCCAGCCCAGAGGGACCATATTTGAGGCTGAGAGTGCACTTCAGTCTCAGCTCCCCTGCAGACCTTTGGCTCTGTGCTGAGGCTGCTACACAGGGTGCCAATTAGTGCCAGCTCCTGTGATGTGCACACCTCTCTGGGAGCAGCACTGAAGCTCCCAATTCATTTCCTACAGGTCACTGACAACTCTGTCCAAGATTGACCAAGGCCCAATTTGGATTAACAATTTAGCAGGAAGGTCCTGTGTCACACTGCCCTCCAACCCCTCTCATGTAAGCAATTTGAATACAGCAACTTCTCAGCTGCAAAGTGACTAGTTGCAGAGGGAGGGGTGTCGTAAAACTCCAGAAGCGAGTACATTTACAAAGCCTGCCGTAAAGTGTTACTGGGAAATTAAACTGTGCCTTGCCCCCTTCACCTCTTGCTATGTAGACTGCATTGGAAGGATTTCATTAGGGCCAGAGGCCAGAGCTTACCTTTCTGTTGCCAAGTGAAATGAATCATGGAAGAAATTGACTTAACTGGGATTTCCAATAAAATACTGGGTTTAGAACCAGGGAGTCAACAAATATTCGGCCACGTAAAAAATTTTAAGACATGAGCAAGAAATTCGTGGTTTGTTTTAGAATAAGTAAAAATACATCGTTATAAAGTCTTCTTCAATCTAATTTAATAAACCCACCTCAACAAAATGAGAGAAAAAGGAGAGTCTTACTTGAAAAGTATGTAGCATTGTAGGCCACAGGATACCTTCAGTAGTTAAACTTTCACTACTGTTAGTACTTTAAAATGTATTCTGTGGTATTCCAATATATATTTCCCTTGAGCTGCAATCACTTTTTCTAGCTAAACTTCTGCCAAATACTTATCATAGTTCCTACAGAATTGATTCCAGTGTCATTCACTAGCGCTGGGAGCAGCACCCTGTGATGGTTCCTTTTGTCTACATTGTCATTCCTGGTGCTGCTATGAAATGGAAAGGGGATACAAACGGTGTGTATGGACTCCTCCTGCTCAGAATGATTCCTAAGCTAATCCTCAAGAGGTGCAATAGTTTTTTTTAACCACATTAAATGGGTACAACCACAGTGCACATTGCAGTTATGCCTGGCATAAGACAACACCATGACTGCACCCATGGAAGGAATTATAGAGGAATTGAATGTACAGGTCATCATAGAAGCTGTTAAAATTGTATAATTTTCATATAGAATCAGAACTTCTTTTATTCTAAGATGAAAAAGATGTTACAAACTTTCTGTGCATCTAATCCAGCTCAGCCACATCCATACTCTGGAGGTATGTAAACACTCAGAAAAAACAGAAGGATATCTGCTCAGCAGTGTCAGCCACTTGAGGTGTTCCATTTCCTTCACTCCCGTTCATCTTTGACAGATGATTGTAATGCAGTAGCTCAAAGGAGATAGGAAAAAGGAGATTGAAACACCCCTGCAGGGCTCCACTGAGTTTCAAAGGTGCCAGGAGCAAGAAACACAGTAAATTAAAAATCTAAAGTGACAAGAAGTGCAATCTTCAGGGCTAAATATATATTGTATGTTGTATGAAGTCACAGTATAATGGGCTTCTACTGGAGAATAGCAGTACAGTAAAGACAGATATCTAAGACTTAAATTGGTTAAGCTAATAAATAAAAATGTAATAAAAAATTAAGCTTTCTGAGTGCTGGCCACATGCAGAGGGCATGAGAAAGCAGTTGGGGACTTTTGTGTTCCCCTTGTGTTCCCCTTGCGTTCCCCTTGCTCCTGGCACTCAAAGCATCCTGCAGCCAAGCAAAACCAGGTGGTGGTCCCTACTTGTACTGGGGCCAGGTTTAAGGCAACTCAAAGGAACACATGAAAATTGGTACATTCCATTTGTCATAGTCCTGTCCTTTCCAACTTGACATGGTTGCCAGAATTCCTGGGCTTTACAAGTGGGGCTGAGTCTGTTCTTTGTGGCACCTGGTGTACCCACTTTGTTGGTGACTCATGATGCTATCCCAGCATTTTACATCTATCTTTGCTAAGATATCAGGCAACAAAGAATAAAAATCAAAAGGATTCTATTGTTGTTTCTTGAGGACTGAGCTGAGGAGAGCTGTTTTCCAATGCCTTTTATACAGAAAGAAGGCCCTGTCATGTTGAATTCCAGCATTTGGGACTGGTCTTTACTTGCACTTATGGGAGAGGCCTACCAATTTTCTTGGATATCTGTACTTCACAAAAAGAACTTCATCATAAAAAAAAGAGGAATATCTTCCTACCAGATCACATTCTATGTACAATAGAGAGCTGTATATATTAAAAAATAAATCTAATTCAGTCAACAAGTACCTTCTGGTATGTAGGTGGGAAAACTCTACTTATAGAAAATAATTTGTTGCAAGAGAAAGCTGGACAAATTCCTATTAGAGAAATGACATTTTTAAGACAAAGAATATATTTTAATTAAAGTTGCCTCTTCAAGGACATGCCAGATAAATCCTGAAACTCTTTAAGTCAAATCTGATTGTCTTTTTAAACTCTGTGTTAGAGTGCTACAGAAGTGATAAGCTTGAGACAGCTTTATTTAGTGTGGCTCTGTGGCCTTTGGTAGGTCATGGGGTCAGAGAATATCAGTCACCAGGGCTGTCTTTTCTGATGACTTTAATCTTTAAAACCTTCCAGTGAAACTGTGTGACCCATTGTTAGAAAAACACATAAAAATGGCCAAAGTGCATATTTGGTTGCACATGACATCATAAATTACCAACAGGACCATTCTGAACAACGAGTTTTCCCTGGAATTAAACAAGAAAAACAAAAACAAAAACAAAAAAAAAAAAAAAAAAAAAAAAAAAAAAAAAAAAAGGGGAAACAGGGCTCCCACTGTCACCACTGCCTATCAGCAGACACCACCAGGATGAGCTGATGCTCTGGTGCCCCAGCCAGGTCTCCAGCCCCAAGCAGTCACTCACCTCTGCCACAGGTGAAATCTTCTTGAAACCACTTTGACCTAGCTCCCCAAACAACACATTTGTAAAACACCAGCACTAACACTTTACCCTGGGAAGTACAAGGCAGTGCTGACTATCCGTGTTTGATCTCATGCTCCCCTCTTGCCTCACCACCTTTCACAGTTCCAAGACCATGAAGAGGGCCCAATTTCAGTTCTATATATCCTTTCACAAAAGTTTCACTTGATTAAAGGTTGTTCAAATACTTTTCCTCATAAAAAATGGACATGTTAAAAAAGACATTATTAAAGATATATTCAACCTCAAGCCAAGACACTGAAATCAAACCAAACATAAAAGACCAGAGAAACAGACTGTAACTCACTCAATAGTGTAACAAAATGCTATCACTGCAGAAAAACAGAAAAGTAATAAAAGTAACTTAGACCTTAGTAGCTTTCAAAATGTTACATACTAATGGAAATTTCCTAACCTGATTTAAGAAATCTATTCTGCTCTGCAGCTTCCTTATTTTTTCCTCTGTGATGTGAAATTTCAAAAGCCTCCAGCATTTTTTCTAATTCTAAGTTGAAGTTCAAGGAATGAATTTAAAATTTGTTGAAAAATTACTTTAAATAATAACAATATTTTAATACATTCCACAGCCACCACCATTCTTTTACACTTCTTGGAAGGATGTCCTGGCAAGTGGGAATGAATTAGGAGCTAAACATCTTTGTAAACACAATTTGAGCAGGGAATTACAGTATGGTTCCTAAATCACTTGAGAAGATAAATTCAGCTTCTTGGTTATTTGGTCTCCTAACATTTTTATTTATCTCTATTTAGATTTCAGGTATATTCCAGCTTATTTTTATAGCAAAAGGCAAGCAGCTGTAATGGAAGCTCAGGAACCTCCTTTACAATAATCATTTGTTTTGTTTACAGGCAGTGAAACACAGAAAAAAGGGACAGGAACACAGCAACACTATTCTTCTTCATTGGAAACATCATGTCATGAATAGTGACAGGTTCCTCAACCTGAGAAAACATTCCCATTCCTACATGAGTTTTTTCTCTAAAAACAGCCAAGTTCTTTCATTCCTGTAGCAGGAAATATACTTCACTTTTATACAATTTAGTCAAGGCACCAAATAGAAGAAAAAAATTGTAAATTAACCATATTTTAAATGCTTACCTGGAGCTGCACAAAGTTCCTTACTAGAAAACACTAGCTTCTTGTTAGTGAGGGTACTTGGGTTGTTTTATTTTTTTTTCACTCTAAACACACCACTAAGTAATGTCAGTCCAGATACAGAATTCAGTAAGTATATATTTGGAAACTGCAGAAATAATGAGAAATTTAAACTCAGCCTAAATGCATATCTGGGCTTGATTATTGCAGCTTGTGATAGTCTTTAACACACAGCACTAATATGCTCAAGATATTGTGCACAATGCACAAGATAGACAATGCTCATTTTAAGAGCAGTTTGCTACTTTGCATTGTTCCATTACTCATATTGCAATCCTTTGTAGTGCCCTTTATTTCCTATCTGTGACTCAAAACCTGTTCTGAAGACAAATTTATTTACTCTGCCTAGCCAGTTGTTTAGTGCTCATCATCAGAGGATACAAGTGATTCAGCTGTATTATTTTTACTGCAGCCTGGAAAAAGTCAGCATCTGTCTTGTACAGATGACAAAAGATGTGCAGGGAGAGAGACACAGGTATACCAAATCTGAGACATCTGGCACATGAGCTGCAAGAGAAGATAGCACTTGCCATTATTCTGTAGACTCAAAACAACTCTCTAGTGACTTCAGGAGTAGACGTGGGTGTTCAAGCTTCTGATTAATCAGAGTGTAAGATCTCGCAGTCAGCAGGCAGAAGCTGGGGAATACACACACGATATGAAAAATTTACTGACTTTGCTAAACCTCAATGGCAGGGACAACGCTACAGCCCTATTTTTCAGAGTCTTATCTAGCTTTTCAGCTATATATATCCTTTCCTGTAGTCTTTGATTTATCTACTACACACCATCCAACTGCAAGAAATGAACAATCTCTTCCACCACACAAACTCCCTAGGCGGGTCTGACTTGGGGTCTGGATAAGGCAGAAATCCCACAGGAGGTGAGGACATGGGGAGAGAGAAAGAGGCAGTAGATAATTACAGAGTTAAAGACTGTGTTCTAGTGCACGTGAACAAATGAGCCATCTTAAATGACTCCAAATCTGCCATTTTTTTAACCTTTCAGTACTCCACTTTGGTTCCTTAAAAATACTCTTTCTATGTTATATATATTTTTTTTTCAAGCTACTGCCATACAAAATCTTGTGCTTTATGTGCCAGAGAACTTGTTTATGCTACAACAGAATTTTGGAAGGGCAGTAGAGGACTAAAGGGACATTTCCATATATAACTTTTTTTTTTATTTAATGCTTTGCTTTTTACTTAAAGGCAATTTTTTTTCGTTAGTTTTTTGTTTGATTGGTTAGGAGGGTTTTGGGGGAGAGATATTTGTTATGTTTTATTTAAAGCATGGAATTAATTTCATGCATGTGCCTTTCTTGAAAAACTACACATTCTAAATAGTCATTCTTTTTTCTTGCTTAAGAACGTCTTTTCCATGATATTTATTGAAAAATAAGCCTCAAAGCTCATTTAAGCACTGAGATTTGGAGCACTTTAAAAGACTGGACAAAAAAAAAAGGAAGCTAGCTGAACATCTAAATCACATCCAGCGTGGTATCATCCAAAGCAGGACTCTGATATTGTGGGGCACACTGCAAACATGCCATTAAGAGTGTCACCTAAATAAGCCCAAGAACTTCACCATAAGAAACACACTCAGATTCCTACAGTGTGGCTCTCTGATTGTCATTATATTTTGCAGATTTGCCTGCGAATTGGATAGCTTTTCTTTCTCCTGGGACAGCGGAGCTCTGCCGGGTGTGGGTAGCACAGAGCGGAGCGCAGCCGGGCTGGGAAGCAGGAGGATGCAGGATGCAGGATGCAGGATGCAGGATGCCCGGCCCGGGCACTCTGCTCTCCAACGCCGGACCAGGAGCATCCTCTAGCGGCCAGCACCTCGGGAAAGCCCCTGCGTCCCCCAGGAACAAGAATCTTCTGGAAGGTGGAGGTAAACCAGCAACCAGAAGGGTACTCAGAAGATGAAGGATATTTTGCCGGTCTCATTTGTACCTCCGTGTCAGACTAAACGGGAGACAGCTCTCTCCTAGGTGCTGAGTAGCACAGGGAATCCTTTCCCTTTCTGCTCTGAACACCCTCATCAGCAGCTGTGCTTTAGTGTGTAAGAAAACAACAACAAAAGGAACAGAAACACACACCACCCTCCCCCAAACATGCAATCAAAAAAAGCCCCGAACACGACAATATCTCCAAACACCCACAAAAAGCTCCAAATGGAAACAAACCAAAACATCCCACAAATCCAACCAGTTTGAAAGGACTGTGTACACAACTCTGAAGTGTGTTACATTTGCATTAAACTTGTAGCCACTTCACTTACTCAATAGCCTCATTACATTCTAATCAGCCCAGGGTGAGAAAAAAAAAAGGGGAAACTGCAAAAGAAAAAAAGAGCAATCACATGAAGTTACTATTTCCCCAGACCATAAAACCATCTCATTAAAAACAAACAAATAAATAACCAACTGATGGGGGGAGAAAAAAAAAAAATCAAGCCAGAAAATAAAGAAATATATAAAAATGTATATAAAGTATTGTCCAGTAAGACTTTCCCAGTTTAACTGCTTGGGAACTTTAGAGAATTTGGTACAGACATGGACTGAATTTTGGCTTTCTATGCTATTATTATGAGCTGGGATTGAGGCAAGTAGAAAGCCTATGGTGGGTACACACTGGTTGAAAAAAATAAATTAGTTTGTTATGGCATAAATCACACAGCAAAGTCCAGGCATTAGAAGGCTTAGCACAAATGCCTAATGTTTTACAGCCCATGAGGATTGCACCTGGGATCAGAAATGGCCACTTTAGGAGCTGCAGGATGAGGAACATGACCGAGACACACTGGGGTTTTGGGGAGGATAGCTCTTGGGAAACTTCCAGCCTCATGACTGCACCCTTTTCTCTTTTCCTTTGGCTGGCTGCATTCTCTCAGGCAGCATTTGCCCTCCAAACACATCAAAACAGAACCTGGACTACTCTAAATATTCTAACACATCCCAACCATGCCTGGATTAGGAAAAAAGGTAGCACATTTTGACAGGTATGACAGCAATATGGTCAAGTGTAGCCTGTATATTTATAAAAGTGACTATGTTTGGCTCCCAGGCAAAGCTTAGAATTAGTCATGATGGGTAATATTTTGAATTTAAATTTTCTAATTTACCATGGGTTTCTGCAGAGGATAATTTTAGACAATCTTTGCCATGCTTTAAAGCAGACTGTGTTTACCTATCTTCTTATGACAGGAAAGTGTGACTCAGTTTTCTCCCATTCCTGCCTGGATGCAGTCAGAGCACTGTGCCAGCAGCAGTGACTAAGGCACCACGTGCCTGTGGATTAGCCATGACCTGGCCACCATGAGTGGCACTCCACAATCTCTGCTCTGCTGCCTGAGGGTGCTGGCTCTGATGTACCCATCACTGAAGGGAAGTAGATAAAGAAATTTAAGTATTCCTGATGTCCACTAGAGCTGTGAGACACACATTAAGTGCAGTGTGTTGAGTGCAGCTGTCTGTCACATTGCTCTAGATGGAGAAAACAAAAAAAATTAACAGGAAAACAAACAAATTTACTTCTCCAGTGACAACTATCCTTCAAGCACTTAACCTAAGTCCTATCAAGGAACCCTGAAGCCTAAGTTTTAAACACGTGGCACAGATCACATGCACTGCTGATGTAGTGTTACAAACCCTCTTTTATATCTCAGTGCAGTGGAAACCTAGAGACACTTCTGGTAATGACACAATGTGGCAGGAGAGCAAACATTTATTCTCAAATTTCAATCAGACTTCAAATCAGGTCATGACGTATCACATATGCATTGTTAAGCATATATATGTATGCATGTATATAAGTATTTATATATATATATATATGTATATATATACACACACACATACCTGTATATATATTTATATATATATATATATATATATATATATATATATACACACACATACCTTCTGTACCTAATTAAATATACACACACAAAATGATGCAATCTTAATTGGTTATTAGGACTTAAGACAGTTATTGTCTACATAGCTATAAGAATACATACATATGCTGAGGGGGAGGCTGAAAAGAATATTAGGAACTTAAAAGAAAAAGAATAAGGAACAAAAGACATGATAAAGTCCAGGAACAATTCTTGTAAGTTTGCCAATAAAAGATGTACCAGAAGGCTACAAGAGAAAAGCAAAGAACATGACCTATGATGTAAGAACAGAAAATAAATTAGAAAGCTACAAAATTACTAGCAGGATAGAGAATGTGGTAATGATTATTCCCTCTTTCCCATTAGGGAGCCTCAAATACAATTATCAGGCAGCAGCTTTAAAACAAGAGAAATATATTTCCACACATCTCACACCTAGAGCCTGGAACTCATTCCCAACAGAACATATCACTAAGTGTAAATGTTACCAAGGAAAAGGTTGCAAATATATGCAAGAAGGTAAATCAGCCTATTAACACAAAGATACAGATATGACCTCTGGGTTAGGACAGTCAATTGCCTGACCCATAAAAAATGAGTAAGTACAGAAAGGATGAAGAAACATCACTTATTTATCTGACCAAATTTTCATGTTTTCCATTCTTTACCTCTGTAAGGTTTTATTTCACTTGTCTTCTCCATGTGTAGCCTACAAATTCCTTTACCCATCACAAATGGTACATGCTTTGTTGCTACTCCTGTAATCACCAAACATCCACAGCATCCTTCCAAACCTGCCTATTCCTAGATAATTCAGTAATGCTCTTTCAGCATCCCAGAGTAATCCAAGAAAAGTTCATGTATTTATTCCTTTCTAAATCACTCAGTAATTTTCACCTGATGCACTTAATATTTTTTTATTACTTCTATATTTCACCTTACAATACTGAACTTCTAGGACTTTCAGAAATGGAGAAGTGAAAAAAATTACAACTTATAAATAGTACTATGATAATCCTATACACATAACAATGAAATGAAGAACTGAAAAGCTCTTTATAACCACTGCTTTATCTTATTGACACCGATTTGCTGAAAAATGCATTTACAGATTGATCCTTAATGAATTATTAAAGCTTTATTAATGCTACCTCCATGAAAAAGTTCACAGATGGCCATAGGTGGGTTGGATTCCCTTCCAAAAGCTAAACCTGCTCCATATTCAAGTCCATATTGCTGCAACTTTGCCAGAGCACAGCTAAGCACCATTCATTAGAGTTCTAGCAAGCTCCACAGAAATTAGGGAAATGTAAACTTAAAAAGGATTTCTAGATGAAATTTTTACAGCCTTTACTACAGTGGAGTTCAAGGTTTGTAACTGCTTTCCAGAATGTAACAGAACAGCAAGAGGATCATTACCAAAACCAGCAGCTGAAGAAAAAAATGCACAAAAAACATAAAGCAATAACTCATGCCTGCTCACAGAAAGACTAGCTCATCATTCCATTTAACCAGTCTGTTACAAAACAGACTTGATTTTATGCTGGTGTTGTGAAGACTCTAAGTAAAGATTTTACACTGTAAAATGGAAGGTTCATGGTGGATAACAGGCAGTTGAGTTCCTACTGACTCTCAGACAGGCTGACACATTTTACTGCTGCCTAGCAAATATTAGACATATTTTACTTGCTTTAACAAAAGAAATTTTACCCCATATCCTGTAATAACAATAAAATAATATCTGTATAGTAAATAATTCAGAAAACAGTGAGTCTCATGAATACTAAGAGCAAACTAATTCAGTCTCCTTGTGAATAGACATTATACTGAAGTTTATATGGTTGCCATCTCATGTCCCATCTGCATCTGTTTTTCACACTAGAAAAACCTTCCCAAATGTGTGAGAATTTCATTTACTTAGTAAAGAGGTTTACAGATTTTTCAGGAGTGTAGGGGTGTGCCACTGTCTCAGTGCTGGGATAGGGAAGTTTCTTAAACAGAAAAAGAGTTTTCTGAGTCTTCACTGATTGTAATGAAAGCTGTACAGCTTGGCCTTTATTAATGATCACCTCCCCAACCCCAAGTTACCTCAGCTTTAGTTGATATTCCATGACTCTGCCTACACAAGGCTAATATTATCTTAAATCACCCATTTAGAGGGACCACATTTATAGGTTCTGTCTTCATAAAAGCGGCATGTTCAAACACAAGCCTTTCATACTACCTTTGTGTATATTTACCCAGATCAGAAATAGGAATTACAAGCCTTTGTTTGGCTTTTGTTTGTTTTGTTTTTTTTGGTTTTTTTTTTTGGTTTTTTTTTGTTTGTTTTTTTTTTTTTTTTTTTTTTTTTTTTTTTTTTTTGTCTGGGCTCTTTTTTTTTATATAAAACATACCAAATTCAACTTAGACTCAAACAAAAACGTGATCAAATTATTATTAAAATAAAAAGTAGAAAAATATTTTTAAGATATGCTAAAATATTTGGGAATTGGAAATATTATTTAAAATACAAAAATATAGCACATTTTCAGAATATAATGTGTTAAAGCATCCATACTTTTCACAAAGGAGTTTTGCTACTTTGAGAAATCTGCATCATCTTGGTACTATTTAATTTTCTATTCAGAAGAATAATCTTACTAATTGGCTAGATATTGCCCTGAATATATCTGATATGTTTAAATAGATGTAACAAAATCCACATCAAGAGTACACCTGAAGGAAAAGTTTGAGCAGGGAAAAGTTCAAGCTCTAGAGTTGTTCAGGCCGAGCTATGCAAATGCCTGGGAAATTTCACATCCATTATGACAAGAGAGCCATATGCCTCTAAAACTTCTTAAAATAAACCCAGATACTCTAAAGTTGATAAGTATTGCAAGAGGACAGAAAGTTAGGCAAGAATAACTTTTTCAAGAAACTGCTCACAAAAAAGGGAACTGCATTATGTCATTGGAAAACACATTTTTGTCATAATAGTGGAAGGAATACAAACAGTAATAAATTAAATATATAAAATTAATCTTTAAAAAGCCCTTTATGCAATTGTTTCATCTCAGAGCAAGTGTCAAACCTCTTGCTTTCATTATAAATGTGCTGCATTTTATGATGTTAATTTAAAGTTATGCACTGTAAAGCATTGGGCAAAGACATTACCTGTATCTGGACTAATGCAGCTCTATTTGTAAGGTATACTGAGGTCTGACAAAGGCAGCCAGACAAAAGAATCTATTGTATTTTTTTTTTTATTTGCATGTAGTAAAAAGATCTAGGCATGTTCATCCGTGGCTCCAGTGCATGTCTGTATTTTGCTTATATAAAAGCTATGAAATAGCATATTTTATCTGCTCTCATCAGAGATATAATCCTTGCAACTGCCTGCAATTCATAGGATGCAGAGGTGCCAGAAACAGCATATTTAAGGCTTAGAAAAGCGTATTTATGAGTTTGAAAGTTATGTGTTTAAAGGTCTTTCTGAAGCACTGATAACACCCTCTCAAATTCAGGTTCTACACATTTCCACTGAAAGTCACCGAGACCACCTCTCCAAAATTATTTTGTATTATGATTTTTGACATCACTAAGTGCATTTTTAGTGCTTCACTTCAGTCTATTAGATCTTCTGGAAGCCACTTATCAGTTAGGAGTTATTAGAAACAAATTGGTGCTCTTGATTAGACTCTCAAAACTGGTTCACCCACTCAACAGATTTTGGTTTTGAGACACACAGCAGACAAAGAAAAATATTATCTATTTCCAGTTCCAGGTTTGCCCATACTATTCATGGGAACAGATAGTACAATTCTAAGAAGATGTGCACCTTACATTTTCGGGCAGCTGGGTTTCATTCATGGCTAGATTCTGGATTTTGCTGAAAAGTATTCTGCTAGGAAAGAATTCTGAGCTGCAGATCATCTCCTTAGCTGAGTCCTGAGGCCTGATGGCTGCTCTGTGACTGCACTGCAGAAAGCCCTTAGTGAGCTTCTTCCCACTCCCTGGCATCAACACCTGGGCTCCACTATTGCTCATTTAGTTGATGCAAATTCTTGGGTGACCTAAGTGGCAATCAATATGAATTCTTAGGACATGCAGCCTTTACCTTGTCAAAAGCAAATTTCATTAACTGGCAACTTGTTTCTGCTGACCACTCATCATTCAATGAAGGAATAAAAACCACCTTGGATACAGAGAGGAAAGATGCACTTAGCAAGTGCATTAACTTATCAAGTTCTGCTCAGGGTGTCTCCTGTCCTATCATTTGGATTACTGCATAGAGCTTAATAGCAGGAGCCAGCTGGATTCACTGCTCCACAGACTGGAGAAGAATCAGTTTATAAATGATTGCTTATGACAACTGAATTATCCAGAAGTTTAGAGTTAAGAATTTGCTATGCTGATCATTTAAAAGATAAGACGGGGATCATTTAATGGAATCTGAAGCATGACATGGTTGAGGAGATTATAGTTTACAATCTACACTTTCATTACCAGAATAGCATTTAACATAGTATTCCACAGAAGGAATGGCATGGAAAATACTGTAAAATGAGGTAGCTGCATATGCACAAAATCACCTGCTTTTATGCAGTACTAGTGTTATGTAATGTAAAACAAGTGCATGTTAATGCCTCCCTAAACAAGCCAGGAATATAAACCTGTGAAGCAATATACATATTGAGACAGGCATTAATTAAAGTAGAAGGACAGTTCACATGAACCCAAGTTTTACAAAAAAAAAAAACAAGTTAAAAATAATTATTAAAAGGCAAGGGCAATGGCAACAGACAGTGCCTGTTTTCAAGCACATGCCATGCAAAATATTTTCCATGCAAGAGAAAAGTTAACCTAATTGTGAAACTCTCTCAGTAGCATTTCCATCCTTAGGCAACATTTTACAGCTATTGCTCATGCTGTGCTTCTAGCAGGCAAATGTCATTTTTAAATAACATGGGAGGAATGCAGAGCTGGAGTCAGAGTTCACCAGGAAGATGAGCACAGGGCTCAGGGTTTAGTATACAGGTCACTTGGAACCAACAGCCATACATTTTCTCAGTAATCTCTAACCAACAGAGATCACTGTGTTTCACAACAAAGACAGAATGTCTGTCTGTCTGTCTGTCTGTCTGTCTGGTATGACAAGTATAGAACAGCTCTCAAAACCAGACACTCTCAAAAAAGACACTAATTTAGTCTCAAGCAGCATACCTGAAATTCAGACAGAAGGAATCAGTTTTAAACCGTGATCTTTCTGCTGACAATTCCCATCTTGCAGAAAATGTAGCACCAGGTCATCCTCTGCCATTAAGCTGAAGGCCAAAAAGTGAATGACAGAATAATTGTTCATCCTTGGCAAAAAACAATAATGAGAGAACTCAGTTTTCTAGGTTAAAGTCCAGTTACTACCCAGTTATGAAATATTTTGAAAAGTAGAAGACATCTATTAAGCTTGGTCTTTAAAACTAGTATGCAAAGTTTTTCCCTGAGGAAAATTACAGTTGAAAAGAGATCTTTGAATACTTTCTTGCAAGGCTTCAGGATATGACTAATAGCAAAGCAGTTTTTTGTTGGTTTTGGTTTTTGTTGTTGTTGGGGTTTTTTTGTTTGTTTGTTTTTTTTTTTTTTTTTTTTGTTTTTTGTTTAGTCAATTATTCAACTTGATTCCTAAAATAGCAAAAGTGAATGAAAAGATAAGCATCCTAAGAGTGTTGCAGCTTCAGGAGAAATCTTCATCAGCTTCTTCAGACTAACTAACTCCCTAGAACAAGCACACTTTTCCGTTTTTTCATTTTCTTTTTCACTCAGACAAAAGCAAGAGGATTGAATCACCTCAGAGTTTATAAGACAAGCTCCTTATTACCTGTGAAGAAATATGGCCCCTGAAGTCTGAGCAGCAGAGGACATCTACTTCTTTATTAATACTAAAATTCAGATGTGAATAGAACTTAACAGACTTGTTTTCTTTTATTTCTTTCCTATGTTACACTAGAGATGATGCATTTATACTGAGATTCTCCAAGGCAGAATTTACTCAGTTTCAAAGTAAAATAGTTTTTATCCTTTTTGTTGATAACATCTGCTCAGGTAGTGCAAAAATAGAAGCTTCCAGATTTGCTAATTTGTTTTCTAGTTGCTGATGCTTGAAGTGACTGGGGCAGTTGCCATGGGTAAACTCCTGGCCTTTCTAAAGTTTTCACAAAGCTTTCAACAATAGTTTGCTGGTGTAAATGCATTCTACCAGTCCTGCTGAAATGAAATGTTCCAAGTACAAACTCATGGCACTTTTCCACAAGTGCCATTGAATATTAATAGTACACTCTCTTTCCTCCTACCCAACACTTAAAATTAAAATATAGTTTCAAATGCAACAAAGTTTAAAAAAAAAGAGAGCATCTCATGTACCATAAGAAATATTCAACTGGAAACATTTTGTGACAATTTTTGTTTATTGTGTATTTCTTCATCTCAGCCTGGCCATTCCTACTTCAATGTCACCAAGTGCATACTAAAATGAGTGACACTAGCCATGACCCAAACCATTGAAAATGAGTAATGATGGGCAGCTGAGCCCCACATTGAAAAGCTGTTGCCAATCCCCCTGCTCCTCCTCCCTCACTTTTTCCCAACCTTTTGGCCAGATCTAATTTAAATGTGAATACCTTAAGTAATTGCCAATATTTGTAAAGTCACTATATGCAACTGCATTAAAGACAACAGATTTCTGTGTACTGTTTTGCAAGGAATTTCTTTTGTTTGTTTTTAGGGGTTTTTTTTTTTTTTTTTTTTTGTTATGCTTTAATGCCCTGTAGTTGCTGGGAAGATGCTGGGTAAAACTTGCCTCGGTGCACAATTGTTTTATACACTTTCCCCTTACTTCATTCTCTAGTGAACATCTCTGGAATAAGTAATTACTGTGGGAACACTTCTTTACAGCAATTCTCAAACAGCAAAATTGGCAGAGGTTGGTTTTATAAAGTTCACAAACTGAATGGTGCCTTATTGCCATAAACAAAGGGATTTTAACTACTAGCATTAAAATACTCTAAGAATAACAGATAAGTGAATCTGTGAATAAAGATAAGTCCTTAATTGACAAGAAAATGAAGGATTAAGCTAATGCAGCATTATAGCAATATGCCAGGGATTCAAACTTCGGCCTACATCACCATTTTGGACTAAATGATTATAAAAGCTTTTTGAATGACAGAAAGCAGGACTCCCCTGAGAAATTTTGTGCCTAAAATTTGTCAAAATAAGTGCAACTTGCACTAAGACTTAATATAGGGTCTCTAAGTGAATACACAATGTATTTAGTTACTTAAGATAATTGAAGTCTTGCCAATTTAATTAAATACATGTACTGAAAGGAAAATATATTTCAGAATCTCAAAACTACTGGTACCACTGGATGAATTTGATTAATGTGATTTTTTATCTTCTGCCTACTGGCTTTACCTGACAAATCAAAGATCTTTTGCCTGAAAAGACAGTTCAGGCAAAAGTTCAGGGATCAAATCCAGAAGACATAATGAGCTTTACTGAATTATAACTGCTAGCCTTGAACTGCACTGGGTCCAAATAAATATGTATGTTGTTCTAAATTCCATCTAGACAGCATCTTAAAAATCTCATTGCTTCTCCATTTGTCCTTGACATCTGCACAGCCTTTGTAAAATAAATAAATAAATACATAGATAAATAAACAAATAAATAAAATTAAAAACTAAATGTAAAAAGAACTATGTGAAACCTGAAGTGTTAAAGCTTCAAGAGGTATATTTCAAGCTTATCTTCCTTTCGAATTGAACTAGTGGATGAATACCTAAAGTAAGGTAAATAAACTTTTTGTTGATTCTGCTGAAATCAAGGATGTGAGAGAACAAGCTCAAGTAATAACCAGTGGAAAAGGATTTATTCAGACACACTTGTGTAATTTTGATAACTATAGCAAAGGAGGAGATGAGACACCCTGTACCTATTAATAAATGCATAATGGCATAAGTTACTTCATGTACAGTCAGAAATTGGCCAATCATTTTTTATGAGGACTGCTGGGTACAGATATGATTCTCCTCTTCCAGGTCTCATGAAACCAGCTCTAAACCCTATAGGAATGTCACATGGAGGGGTGGTTCTGAAAATTTGTTTGTCCTAAGCAGTTAGAAATTGTATTTTCTCCTGGGACAACTAGAGCACTTAAGAAAACCTAAGATCTGTGTTGATTCAAATCAAACCAAATAATTGTAGAATGGTTTAGGTTGGAAGGGAACCTTAAAGGTTATTTAGTCCAACCTGCAACAAGCAGGGTCATCTTCAACTAAACCAGGTTGCTCAGTGCTTCCCCAACCTGGCCTTGAATTTTTCTTGGGATGAGACATTGATGACCTCTCTGGGCAACCTGTTCCAGGGGTCCTCCAAATGCTTTTATCCCTAATGTTTGAAGCAATCTGTAAAGACATGTCCCTACGTGCCCAGGCATGCCCAGATATTGGTGTAAAAGCCTTACCTTACCATAACTCTTCTTGAGTCAGTCTGAGCTTAGAGAAGAGAAAAGCATTACTCAGTGCTGATAAATAACCCAACTCCAACACTGGTTGTTCCACATTTCCTATTTCTACAATGTCCTTCCCCCGCTGACAGCATATAAAACACATTAAAATAAAACTAGAAAGTGGGCCTTATTTAGTGGCACCCATTACCAGGAGGTGAATGACAGCTTCCACTCTGATAATGGATCGTGTTCAGAAGCCCCACAAATGTGTGAAATTGTTTTGAATCCCTTCATTACAAAAGAGATGTATTGAAACTTTTCATTCTAACCTTGAACTGTGTCAGAACATTGTCAGCAACCTTTTGGAATCTGTTAGAAATTATTTTCATAGAAAGATTCTGTTACTGTCTAGAACTTATGTTGAAATTTATAGAAAAAATGAGATTTAACTGTGCTTTGAGCAGATAGTTGGACTAACTGACCTCAGGAGGTCCCTTTCAAACTGTACTATATTATATACCTATGATAACATTAGCATCAGCTGCAATCATCTTGTGATCAGTCCCTTTTATATTCTTCTCTAAATTAACAGAACAGGCTTTTTCTGTTTCTGGGGTTTGATTAATTTTCAGACTTATTGGATGAAACAAGTACCAACATGCAACTTGAGCAATGTCCTTTTAAATTCCTATGAGTTCAATTCATGCATTTGTACCATAATACAATTTAGGCTTTTTAGCAATATGTTAATTCAAATGAAGTAAACAAGTATGTATATTTTATATATTTGCAATAAAAAATAATCTAATGAATTTTTGTTACTTCCTCTTTTTCCAAAGTAGGATGAATTCTATGCAATTATCCACAGACCTAAAGATGTACAGACAAGTCCTTAAGAGTCAAACAGACAAACTGTTTTAAGAGTGAAATAGCCAAGGCAGAATCTTTTGCAGCACCTTAACTATTCTCTGGCTCCTAAAAGAGAAGAGGAAAGAAAATAAAAAGAAAACAAAAGGAGGGGATAAACTAGACATCCAGTTGCTAAATCTTAAATGTAAGTCCCACAGTCTGGAAAAGACTCTGAGGAAGTGTTACCCACACAAGGTACTTAATATGTAACCAGAGAAAGATGAGCCAACAGAAGACTACTAAAGAAATTGAATTGACAAGGAGAGCAAGTTTACATTCAATAAAGTGAGCAAGTTCAAGCAGAGTTGGAAAAGCAATTCACAGTAATTTGTGGGATCTATTTCTTTCTCTGGAGATTGACAAGCTCCAAAAGTGTGCAAGGTTGCTGTGAATGGAAGTCAATGTTTAAGAGGGCTCAGAGCCATCTCTGAGTTGTTATATAGTTTACCTTTAAAATTTTCTCAGAGCCAGCGTTGGTATGTCATGCCACATATCAACAGAGCTCAAAATACTGGTTTCTGACCAATATTGAAATTCTGACTCTGAATTTCAAAGTCAAGTGCAGAAAGTAGATGATTTTAAAGTTATAGTAGATCAAAATTGTTTTAGAGAAATTTTTTTATAGAACTTCAAGATAACAAAAGAAAACATTCTTTGAAAATAAAAGCATCACCAAGTTAAAATGAAGAGAAGAATGCTCCCTTGCTAATAAAAAAGTGAAGTGATGGGGTTATGGAGAAACATTTATAAACATCAAGAGATTGTCTCTGATTTGAAAAAAGACTCATACAAAAGTATGTGGAGTGCAACTGCAGCAGGAAAGAAAACGTGGCAGAAATCATGTGTCAACCTTCAAAATCTGCAAGGGTTTAGATTATTTTCTTACACTGGATCTTTGAGAATATAATTTAAATAGTTCCCCTTCTCAACATGGTCATTACTTGTTTACTGAGATATTTCTCCTAGAAAACACTGTAGAAGTATATCCCAAGACAGCATCTGTAGATTACTCTTTACGTTCATTGTAAGGAGTTACGGAGAATATGACAGAACAATGTCAAAAAATTGTAATGGAAAGGTGTCCAGAGGCAACTAATTGCTGATAAAAAGTTACTTCAGAAAAAAAACGGAAGTATAATGAAATCTTAGAGGTAAACCACATATGGACATATCAGTTGAACTTAGAGACCCTGCTGCCATGCACAAGTCATCACTGTTTATGCTTGGATGGTGCACCCAGGACAAACTAACCAATGCTGCATGAATGTAGGTGCAACAGGGAAACAATCAGCTCATCTGCTGAGCATGTCCTTTCAAAAGGGGAAGCTGAATTTAAGCTGTCTCAGTGCAACTGTCTGTTTCAGTGCAAAGTTCCAATCAAAAGTTTGCTAAAAGCACTGTCAAAACAGCTGCATGAGATGGAAGACAACTTCTATAATGAGAAGCAAGCAAAGAATGCAATGGGTTCCATTCTAACATAACCAAAGTCAAGGCGGATCCATTTACAACAAATTTGTCACCTTATTTCCTGTGACAGTTTGGTTTGAACACCAAAAACCCCCAATTCCTTTCAATTCTGTTACCTAACATAAACATGAGGTTTCCTGGGCTTAGTCCTGCTCTTAACACACAAGTATAAACAGTACATAAGAGTTCCTAATTTTATACTTCTATAGGTAGCTGTGAGAATAAAATTCTCCTTGGTTAAACCTTGGCAGGTTGGCATCCATGTTGAGAAAAAAGAAATTTTTTTACACATTAACTTTAGCATTACTTACATATCTACGGTATAGTTCAAAACAAAGGAACTATTGTTTACTGCTGGCAAAGTCATGCATGTTCATGATGTTCAACCTTGATTCATGAAGTTTATGGAACTTAAAACATTAATGGTGTGACGTTCACATGTAAGGCATTTACTTTTAAACAGGTTACTGCTTATAATCAACATCTAGATATAAATTCTCGTCATATTATGAAAATATAAAAATCTGGGAGCTTGATTAAAGTTTCTCATAACACATTTAAAACAGTATTGCTTGAACTTTAAAATCAAGTGGAAATGACTTCATTTCTGAGTCAAACTGCTGATTAAAATCTTTCAGGAGCTGTGGGTGGTCAGCATCTCTGGGAGTCTAACATTTATTTAAACTGTGACTAACTTTAAACCTTGATGTTTGAAATGCTCTGTGGATGTGAGGGATTTGTTTGCTCTTCTTTTTTAAAATTATTTCTAGTATATGCTGATATTTCTTATCTTTTCCTCTCAGGGAGTTGATCATACAAGGGGGGTGGATGTTTTTCTTTTTGCCCACTGTTTTGCTGAGATACTTGGCTGTAAAATTCATGTACTTTTTTTGGAAAACAGATTGACTCAGGTCTTCTGTCCTTTCAGAAAAAAACCATTCCGTTCAGTTACAACACCAAATACAGTTCTATGGCAATACTTTTGGCAGAGCCTAAATAAACTGGAATTCAGTGCTGGAGATGGGTTTATCTCCACAATGTAGAGCAAGGCCTAATTTGTTCTATTGCATTTTCTAACTCATTTGATGTTGTCTAGAAAACGGCAGAAATTATTTTCTAGCAGCAAATAGACTTTCCTATGTTTAGGTAAGATAGCTGGTGGTCTCAGATCTACAGCATGAAAATTATATTTCTCTGAAGTTGCTTTGCTTACTGGCACTCTCTATTCAAAAGTCAATAACCTGAAGAGAATACTTCAGCATCTCACTCTCAGCAGGACTGTCATGAGATGAGTAATGCTGCTGCTTGGAATTGCAAAAGAAAACAGAAATTCCTTTAAAAAGAAATTATGAAAGCCAAGTAGCTTAAATGAAAACAAACAAACCAAAAATCCCACCAAAACACCATGAATTTAAGCAGACTTCTGAGGAAGCACAGGGTGATTTCTAATAATTCCCTGGAATGCAAACCATCTCCTTGGGTTTGAGGCTCTGTGCTGTGGTTTAAGAAGCCTGGATGACAGCTCAAGTTTAGCCTTGACCCTGACAGCCCAGCCTCCATGAGAGGGGTACTGAAAGACCAAAGGAAGCATTGCATTGTCATAAAGGGAAATCTGAGCTCCAGAGAACAGAATGGCAAGACTCACAACTGCACTGTTAATTCTGCTCACTAAAAATAGGATACATATCCATACTGCCATATCATATTACTTGGCTTGTGCTATTGCTTAGGACAGATTGAGCCACAAGCCAAAACTGTGTCAGGGAGCACACAAACAATTAAGCAGCACAGACAATTGCATGCCTGAACTAAATACAACAACCCAATCCTATTTCTTTTAATAATATGGACATAAAGTAGAAAAGTTGAAAATCACCTCCCTGCCAGCAGATAGCAGAAATTTATTGTTTACTTTAAGGAGTTTAAACACAACAGTAGTGGAGTGCCAAAGCTGTTCAGTTTAGCTATGATTCACAGATATCTGAAACCAGGACCCATCCAGTCCAGCAGGGCTGAGGGGCATCATGTCTTCAGAAAACCCGAGTAAGCTGATACCCTCTATTGTACACTTGCAGGATGATTTCTGTTTGGAAATATCTGAAAGGCAATATTCTGTTTATTTAGAAGTGATCTTGCTTTCTTTGCACATAAACACAATTTGACTTTTTATTCTAAAACCAAACAGAATTACTTAATTTCCTGCTTCTGACTACCTTAGCATGAAGCAAATTTTCTGACACACTGCAAGCTCGCTTGTGGGCACAGAAACAAGAAATAAAATGCAGGCTTTCAGCAACTTTGTAGAGAATACTAAAAAGATGATATGTAGGAAGGGAAACTGAAAGAAGGACACATGCATTAGCAATGACACAATTGGCAGCTGTTGCTATTTTTACTGAATGTTGTAGTATTGGTATTCAAGCATGGATTCTTTAGATGACACAAAAATTTTACTTGAGACATTAAGAATGCAAATAACTTGTTACTCACAGCATCATGTGTAGGCACAAGCAAAAGCAGAGATCGTATTTGTAGTGTTTAGAGCTAGAAATTACAAGTGGCAGAATGCTTAATAAGCAACATGGAGTCAAGCAACTTATCACAGTGAGCAGGGGAAGACAGAAGCAATCACAGAGAAATATGCTTAAAAGAGAATGCTGAGCAAAGTTTTTCAGTCTGTTTAGCAACTTTCTAGACTATGTGAAAATGCAATTTCACCCCTCCACATTTCAGGATTGTTGCAATTGGAAAATAAGTCATTGATGGAAAGCCCTTTCCAATCCATTAACTTGGGAAGGGCACATGCACAGCTGCTGAGTGAAGTAGAAACCAGTATTGAAATGAAAACAAAGTGGCAGGCAGATCCAAATGAAAAATGGTGGAGCAAATGCTGTTGAAGCTCAAGATCTGCCAAAAAACAAGTGCATAAATACAAAGGTAGAAGAGCAAGAGAACAGTGGTGCTATCATGGTGCATGGCCAGTATGGAAATCATGAGGATCCTCAGCTCTGTGTCTGCTGGGAAAGCTACTCTAGTTTGAACAACAAAGACATGATGAAATTATGAAAAAATGAAATTATAAAAAATAAAGCCTGATATATACAGAAGTTTATTCAACCAACAACATAAACATTATTACACAAATGTCACTGTCTAGGACAGACCAAGATAGTTTTCACTTTTCTAGCTGACGTTGTGACAACAGTCATGCCTTGAAACCAATACAACTTGATAATAAAACCAAAAATAATCTCTAGGGCAGATTCATTGTGTTGGGAGCTTTCTGACTTTATTGGGCATTATTCTACTTTCTTTGAGTTCTTGTCTTGATAGGAGTAGTACATAAAAAGGATAATTGTTCTAAGTCAAGAGTAAACCAGGACACAGATTGATGGTCACTTTGGAAGAGATTTAACAGTTATGTCTTCTACTATCAGTACATGAAATATATGAAATATTCAGTTTGAGTAGTGGCCAGTGCTGGAGACTTCCTCTTGAGCAAATGAAGGTTAATCAGAAAAGTGACCTGTTGAGATGTACGTGTGGGAAGGCTGGACTGCCACAAAAACAATTTATGTCTCAAATGACATGTAGAAGCCAGAGGACACTCACTGGCAGTCAGCCCTATTCTGTATTAATTCTTTTAATTTGATCCATGCCATTTGTTATTTCAAAATACAATTTGATTGATATATTTTATGCAAGTAATTTGAATAGTGCCTGCAATGTTATAAGAGATAAGGTTGGTAAAATCTTATTACAGAGTAATAAAAAAGCTGAGGCTACAAGCTTGCATCTTTCCTAGACCCTGACTTAAGAGAAGGAGAGGTTGTTCTTTGTTCATTAGACATGGCCACGGCTCCACAGCCTGAACTTTCAGAAGAGAATCTCTCACTACTGCTTTTTGTCTGAGTGTGTCCTCACAGTCTGGGCACACACAGTTTACACCAGTGCAGCCTCACTGTGGTAAGACACCAGTGTTAAGAAGAGCTGCTAATGCAGTGATAAAGAAACAAATCCAAACACTAATGGAGCTTGTCACAGCTTAAACCTTTGAACCCATAACTGTAGCAGTCTGTTAGAGTTTACAAGCTTTTCTTGCTGCCCTTGATGTCCCTGACCAGATTTAATTCTATCAGGGCTTTAGCTTTCCTAACCTGACCCCCGGTGGCTCAGACAATTTCTCTGTATTTCTCCCAGGCTACTTGTCCTTGCTCCCACCCTCTGCAACCTTCCTTTTTGTGTTTGAGTTTGTCCAGGAGCTTCTTGTTCATCTACAGTGGCCATTGAATATTCCCACAGATTTCCTTAAAGACAACTTGACTTCTCTGACCACACCAGTTCTGTGTACCTGCCCCTGAGAATTCCTTTTAGTATGAAACACATTCACCTTCCATGTTGTCTTTGTGAACACTGTGTCAAAACAAGAGAAAATTTTCATCTGTGGGATAAATGAAACAGACTATGCAGAGAGGGAAAAGTAAATCATCATGAATACTGTTTGGACAAAGCCTCTGTGAATAATTTATTGAACATCCTTTGGGATAGAGTGGTAGTGTCTTCCCAATTTTTGTGGCACGAGAGTGATGATTAGCCATACTTTAGATAATGAGGTATTTTTAAATCATCTCATAACACCAGTCAGAAGGTCATCTAACAAAAAATAACTAGAATTTATAAAGTGAGGTGATGTCTTCCTTTAAAGGGGAGAAAGAGAAACATGACCAGAGAAATCACATTCTAGAAGACACTGATAAAGAGAAATGAAGACTTCTTGGTTCCACAATCAATTCTGGCTTTTTCACTGTGAGGTGTGATGGAACAAGGTGTGGTAATATGCTACTTTATCTCTTACACTCTTTGAAATAAAAGTGAGTTTTTGTTTGGAACAATGTCTGAAGGCCTGTTAGTTTATGGTTCAGTCACACGTGGCAGCTCAAACTAAGACTGTCCTGTAAGCCCAGAAAAGGGTTACCTGAGATATTGGGAAGGGAGGGTACCTTGGTTCTAACACAGCACACAGCTAGAGGCTCCAGAGCCTCTAAAAGGTAGAAGGCTCAGGGCTCCTGACCTGGAAGTTTGGGAAGTAAGAGGCCCAGTCATTGCAATTAAGGAGCCCTTTACAATGTAAAGATTCGGTTTGTTGAAATGGTTTGAGTATTCAAAAGGGAGCTGTACAGAACCATGTGATAAATGCACACATTCCTACATAGAAAACCTTCAGTAACAGTGAGGAAAAATCAAAGTAGCAGAGCTTAATTTCTCTTACTAACAACCTCTTAGGCAGAAAGATTATTATGTGCCAGCACCTCCCCTAGACCCAAGCTGACTATTAGAAGAATTTTTTTATTTTGCATGTTATTATTTCTTATTGGACCACACACAGTCCCCTTGTAATAAATAAATTGTGTGTGGCCATTCTTTTGTTTACTTTTTTTTTTTTTTTTAAATATAATAACAGTTTTGGAAGTGTTAACAGCATAGTTGCTATATTCTGCTTATGGTTAAAAAAACCCAAAACATATAATGGGCCCATTTATTTTAAAAAAGGGACTGCTGGGAACTGTGAGCCCTAACAATGCAATTTAAAATCCATTTTACTTACTTATTCTTTAGGAGACTATAGAAGAAGCCACTTCCAATGCAGTCAGGAACTTGATACCAGCTCTTCCAATGCATATTACTTTCATATAGAACTAAAAAAGTCACATTTAAACAGTTTTTCATAAATGCAGGGCTTTTCTGAGGACCTATACTGTGTGGTATTTCATTTGCAAAACTTCATGATTATGCATAAACAGAAAGATTATGAATTAACCTGATTTTGTAATTGCAGAAAAGAATGGGAATCCTAAGAGGAGAAGGGTATATAATAGCAAGGATAGTTATAGGGCAGCCTGTACCTCAAGGGGAATACCTCCATGCACAGAAGCTATAGCTCTTTCCAGCATGTTTAAGTCATTCTATCACCACACTTGCATGTAAAGTTTGATTTCCTTACCCATTAGGATACCTGGCAAAACCAGCAACATTAACTCCATAGATTGAACTAAAAATGCCACAGCTCTGGGAGAGATTTCTACATTACTATAAAGTCTTAACAGTAAAGGCCTGTGTTTTTATCATTTTTATCACTTTGCAAATTAAATTCAGAGCTAGAAAGGATGATAATCTCAGAACATAATTCAAGAGCTACTATGGTGTTTTTAGAAAGATGGTGCTGTGAAACATCCAAGAAACCAAGAAATCTGCCAAAGGCACTCAAAGAAACCAAAGCAAACTGAAAACATTCAGCCACCTCTGCCAGAGCCTAAATCAAAGCCTTACACAACTAGCAAGCTCAGCAGAAGATGGCTAAATATTGAGCAAACCTGCCTTAGATTTAAAAGGGAATATTGCCCACACAACTGTATTTATCAGTCTATCACACTTCTCAATAGCCACAATTAGCAGTGAAAGTTTTCCAGCAGCCAGCTGAACTTGAATGGATAAGGGAAGCACAAGGCAGGTGGAGTCAGTGAAATGACATGTCTGCCTACGGGCACACATGAGAAAGGATGGAAGATTGAGAATGCTCCATTTTCCAAAAATGTAACAGATGAATGCAACTGCCTCAACAGATTATCCACAATGTATTCTGCTTGTTATGAATGGGAAGAAAAAGCCACATTATTTGATTTCAGTAATCATTAGCTGGATTCCCACTTCAGAACAGAGTGAGACCAATGCTGGAAACTTCAGGAATGGGTATTGTGTTGTCCTTCCAAGGTGAAGGCACTTACCTTTTGCTTTTCAAATAATGAGTGCTTTAACTTCTGCATGACACATCTGCAAAAACTGCCACACTACCCACCTACTTAAACATTGTCAAAGCATCTCATCTCATTATTCAAGTCTAGAATCAAACATCCTCCTTGCCTGAGTCCTTTCTTACCATGTAAGTAATCCAAATCACTGCAAGAGTACAATTACTTGTGTAAAGGGGCTGCTCAAAATAAGACAAAGTGATAGAGTAAGGCCCTATCTTACAAAGCTTAATAATAAAAGCCGGAGATTTTTATTGCCTGCACATTATAATTAATTAGGTACAGCAAATCAAGGAGGAGAAAAGAAACAGTTTCAGTGACAATGTGTGCATTGTTTCACTGAATTGAGACTAGGGGTTTAATCTCTTATGTTTGCTATGATCTCTTCATGCAGCCTTTCCTTGATAAATACAAAAAGCTGCAACTTCAACATATGAAAGTGAAATCAGTAATTAAAAACCATAATAGCAATTAAACCCAATTTGGATCCAGCCAAGAAAGCCACAGTCTATAGTGGTTGGATTCACACAAAAAAAAAAAAAAAAAAAAAGAAGGAAATTGATTTTCATTCTCTGATTTCAACTTTCTACTTTGGAAAATAAATAGTGCTTATGAAGTCACTTATCTTGAGAAGGAAGGATAAGCTAATAGCATTTTTGGTCTGAAGCCACCACTCCATCTCCCTGCATCTTCCTCTCTTCTAAAGAGCCAAAAACTAAAGGAGAAAGAGAAGTCTTTTCCAAGGCATGATCTTCTATAACAAAACAAAAAGCTCTGCAAATTACCCTTTAAAACTATCAATTAGTTTTACTCTAGAATTTTGTGAAATACAAGTATTTTTGTGTCAATATAGTAGTAGAAGTGCACAGACAGTTCAAAGTTACCAGGTTTGCTCACTAAACTACATTGCCTGACATTGATGGAGGAGCCACCTGTAGAACATAAGAAGGTAATTTTGTGCCCCCAGAGACAGAGAGCCCTTGGGTGCTTTGCTGTAACATCCATTTTCCTGACAGCAATATCTGCACGTTGCACACAGGGGAAAAGAGGGATGTTCTCTATATGAGAAAAACGTGTCTCCTTCCCATCTACCTAACCTGACTGCCAGCTTCCTTTCATGGTCTCAGCACTTTTTGCTCCTGATTATGAAGAACAGATGCCAAAATCCCATAACAAGGAACAGCTTCCCACAAAATTTCTTGCAAAATTCAGCATACTAAAGAAGGTTTTGACAAACCATTAACAGAGTCCAGAACAGCTCCAAGGTAACAATCACGTTCCAAAATCAAATGTCCTTGCTTTAACTAGAGCCAGAGAATGTAGTGAAAACAGCAGAATCAGAGTGCATTAGGAGAGTTTATGATAAAATCTATGGAAACAACTTCCAAAACAATGTAAATTAATGATTTAACTACTTCCAACCCTGACATTATTTCTTTGCTAGTAGCTCTGATTTCTGGTGGAAGTTTGTCTTTTTATCTTTTCCTAAACCCTTTTTCTATGTTACTCAGTAATCATTTCCCTATCAAATCACCTTTCTTCATTTCAGTTTCCCCATTCCTTTACCTTTTTTTGCTGTACAACATAGAAACGTTACATACACAGAAGATTTCAAATACAAACAAACCACGAAACAGTCACAAAATAAAAGCATATTGATGTTGAAGGTTCTGTGGATAGACATCTCTTGCTTCAACATGCACTTCAAGGGAAAGCTGTGCTCATATCCTGAACAGCCATCAGATCCAAAAAGCTTTGCTACAGGAAGTTGAATTTGCCTTTTTACCTCAACAAGCTTTGCTCTCTTATATGACAACCACAACTTGTTTTCACTAGGCAGAAGCTGCTTTGTAGTTTTGTTGAACTTTCCAAAAGGGATTCGATGTCACTGTGAACATTGGGTTTTCCCAGTAGAATGGAAAGAACAAGGAAGCCAGAAGTCAAAGTTCTTACATAAAATGACACTACTTCCACATGCAGAACTCCTTTGTTTCAATCCACAAGTCTACCTGTGACAGACCTGTGTAAATTAACAAATCACAGAACTATTGACTGTGATTCCCCTAACAACATATATTCATCCTACATTGCCAAGCAGAATTTGTACTTTTAGCAAATTTGCTATCTTTAATATCAGATGTTCCTTCACTTGTGCTTTCCTTAAATATTATTAAAGAACATAAATATTATAAACACATACACACAAAAATATTATTTCAAGTATCCTTTTGCAACTGTAACTAACAAAAGCTAGACACAATGTATATGAAACAATACATGACCTTAAAAACCTATATGGAGATATCATTCTAGCACTGTTAAAGGCTGGCTCTTATTCAACAGTTGTTCATAAAAGTAAATTCAATAAAAACACCAAATAAATAAAGAGACAAACAAGACACACGAGCAGAAATAGCAATCTTCCTCTAATAGATGACAGCAATACCTGGTGTATCTCCGAAACCCATCTCTGAATAGAGCAACTCACTAGGGAACAGTTAACAAATTGCATTACCTTTGTAATAAAACCAAAGAAATGAACTCATCTGTGAAAGTCATTAATGCATTTAGGTGCTGCTATAAAGATTATGTAGGTACATGTAACAGCTGAGAAAATGAGCTTGCTTTTCTAAATAGCACTTCCCAGCATTCTCACAAGTGATATTGAAGCTTCCTGTCTGATTGGGCCAGGCAAATCCAATGGCTAATTTAGCAAAATGCACTGGTTTCTCCCTCCTAACAAAAGTCTGTCATGTGTTGCTGTAATAAACAGTCACTGAATATATTTGAGGCTATCACAAGAATGGAACAACCTTTTCAAACACCACTGTGACGCAGAGGGTTGACAACAAGAGAGTTTAAAACAAAACTGAGGCAACCCATGGAAGTGTTCAAGGCCTGGTTGGATGGGGCTCTGAGCAGAGCATATATATATATATATATATATATATATATATATAACAACATATAACAATATATGTATATATAACAACATATACACCAAATACATGTTAATTCTTTCAATAAAGGTAAAAAAAAAAAGCTTATTTTTTATCATGTGAGTGTGGTCTGTGCAACCAGTTGAAATCCTTAAGGTTCTTTAAAGCGTTTTATCCATGTACAATGGGAAAGCCCACCACTAGAAGTGCATGTTCATTCATTATTTTTCAAAGATTCTAGATGTGGGATTTTATCTGGATTTCTAGCATCTGGCCCAAAATACACAGGATAAACAATAGCTTAAGCTGCCTATCAGGGTTAAGTAGAAAAAAATAAACATTAAGGTTATCTATGTAGCAAGGAATATTGTAACTTACAAAGTGGGGTAAACTATAGAAGCTGGAGGCACATTACTGTCTGGGAAACAAGAAAGGAGTGTGAATTCATGCAAGTTTAAAATGTAGAACTAGCTCAACAGAAGTTAACACAGGTACTGGAGAAAACATCTAATACTGAGATTTCCATACTGAAAGAGGTTGCTGATGCTTCAGATTATCAGGTCAAAGAGACGGAAAAAACCCCCCCCCACAACCCTTTTCAAACTGACTTGTGACATAAACTCCTCATTCTTTTAAACATTTCCTTGGAAGCCACTTACACTGTTTAATATTAAGTAAGCAATTCACAGGATCTTTGCCTGCAGTAAATACACTTTTTTCCTGACTTGACTTGCTGCCTGTTGCTTACCAGATGCACTCAGCTCTATGATTCTGCATGAACTTACATCATACAAGGCTTTATTTTCAAGGATTATTCCAGTTGAAAAGGAATCTGAGTATGCTCCTATATTTCCTGGTTGGTGTTCCATTTTTTTCGCCAATGGGTGAATTACCTCAACAAAATCAATCCAAAGAGTTGTTTGAGTTTTCTTGAGAATCCATCTAATTCCCTTAAACTGCTTGGAAAGGGCATGGTCAAAGTGAAAATGCACACTGAAAGACTTGCTGAAATGATCCACCAATAGGGAGGACAGAACCAATGGACTGAATTGCTTTAATTACAGTGAGAAATAAACTTGCTATTATCAAAGTTCAAAATATGCTGAGTACAAAGAAGAAAGAGAGCAAATTGTCTAGTTCACTAGCTGTACATAAAAGTTGGAAAAGAGCAGATAAATGGATTATCACAAGAGGTAATTCATTAAAAATCAGTTCTGTATTTTCCATTTCTTCCTTTCCCAAATGTGGTAAAGGATGTTTTCTTTGTGACTAGTTGAATTTTTCAAAGTAATGCTCTCTATATGTTTGTACCACTTTTTTTCAGAGTGCACCTTACTAATAGAGATCAAAAAATAGAATATAAGAGTCCAGATAAACACAGATCTCTGATTACAGGTGATTCTGTATCCTCTAGCACTGTGAGTCAAACTTCTTTGATTTACACCCTTGTACTTAGGAAATGTGTAATTAACTGTATTTTTAAAAGATTTTGAATAGAGCAAAATAACACCACTTACAGGGACAAGTTATTAACATGATTGTAGAGAAGAATCGACGTGTTCTTGTACAATGTCAATGCTGAACAACCAGAGAAAGTCTACATTTTAAAGAAATAAAGTGAGATCTATGTACTGACACTGACAGAATTTGCTGTGACATAAATATTGAGAGTGTGTGGAGACCTGATAGCAACCTGAAGGGTTGAACCAATCTGAAATGGCCTACAGGAAAGGTGGAGAGGGACTTCATCAAGAATTGTAGTGATAGAACAAGGAGCAATGGGTCTGAAATGAAAAACAGGAAATTTTGCTTAATATAGGAAGAAATTCTTTACTGTGAGGGTGGTGAGGCCCTGGCACAGGTTGCCCAGAGAAGCTCTGGCTGCTCCATCCCTAGAAGTGTCCAAGGTCAGGTTGGATGAGGCTTTGAGCAACCGGGGATAGTGGAAGATGTCCCTGCCCATGGCAGGGAGGTTGGAACTCAACGAGTTTTAAGGACCATTCCAACCCTTAACATCCAGTTCTTAACACACTGCACTGCTGCACTGCATTGCTTTTGTTTCTTTTTTTCTTTTTTTTTGTTTTGTTTTGTTTTGTTTCTTTTTTGTCATTTTGACAGGATTTTTGTCTAAATAATTGCTGAGCAGCAATACAAGCCCCTGATTCCTTTAGGTCTACAGTGATGTCAAGATATTGCTTCTATTGCTACAATGAATATCAAGATTCAAATAATTACTGCATTGGTAGGAAGGCATGAACAGTTGAAAGTTACAAAGAAGTCTTTGAAAAATATTAATAAGTCACAAGCACTATAGTTAACAGGAACCATTAAAAGAAATGAGAGGAAAATAAATAATGTATCTACTAGTTAGGAGAGCCTAATCATTAAGGGTATGAGACAACTGATTGTGAGGTACACAAAATTTGTAGGCAACTCTCTCTTAGGGACATATTTTAGTGAGGACATATGTTTATGTACTCCAGGCAAATTAAAGAAGGAAGGAAATATTGTCATTTAGGCCACACATAGAGTTGCCAGTAACACAATGTCTCACATTCCCGCTGCTCCCAACACCTGTTCATGTGCAGCTGGAGACCTCTGACTGCAGGGATCAGAGTGACTGGTCAGTCCTGGTTTGGGCTGGCATTTCAGATTGTCTCCACACCCTGTAGTAACCATGTTTCTAAAAGACTGTCTGCCAGAAGCACCAAAGAAAGTAGGCAGAGTTTTGGAAATATCCTTCTTTATTACATTTCTCCAAGTACTGTGCCCATTTCCCTTGACACCAATGCAGGTGTGACTGCAGAGTGTGAACCCCTGGATGTTTCCCTGGCACCTGCCCTGGGCTCTGAACACACACAGAGCACAGGAAGGCAAGTTCTGCCTCAAATATCTCACATCTTCTACACAGGCCAGTAAGGGGCAAGTGATTAGCATTGCCCCCTACAGGGAAAATGACTGATAATGCAATAAAATCCCAGAATATCTTGGATATGTATCAGAATGGCACAGAAAAACACAGCTGTGGGGCAGAATTTTATGTAGTCAGTTAAGTCAAATTTTTTAGAAAAGACATAGTTTCAAATACATGCCAGAAAATGGATATGCATACTTAAATTATGTAACTCGATCAACATAATGGTTTGCACTCACATCAACATTCATGTTGATGTTGATTTTCAAATTTGGATTGGAAGAGAACCAAAGACTGTCTTTGAAAAGAACTCACAAAACAATTTGCAAATGCAATTATTATAATTTTTTACAATGGCACAATGTTGACTATTTAGAAACATCTCCACAAAAGCATTAAATCCCAGAATTTTCCAGATCTCCCTGATCATTGTAACTTTCTAAAAACTGTGGCAACTGCGCTTAGCATTTTGTTGGCTTTCAGTGACTTAAGTGGAAATACATTCTGTTACGAAACACCAACAGATTGTCATTCCTTCTATTCTTGTTTTCAGCTTTAAGTAGTGCTTGGGTGTTGTTTACAATGTAAATATTGTTTTTTCAGCATGGTAATCATCGTTATCATAGTCTTAATTCTATGCTCATATTTTGCAGGGTAAGAAACAAAGGGAAATAATTCCAGTTTTGCAGACCAATTAAAGCAGCTGGTTTAACAATGAGAGCTTTTACTAAAAATATGTACATTTACATTTACTTAGCCCATTCTGCTTGGACAGTAAATACATATCGTTGTCAAGATGTATTACCATGAATGATATGTTAATAACTTAAAGATCCAAAACATTATAACTGCCTCTCACTAAAAGTCTTACCTTAATTGAAGTAATCTACAGGAAACAGCCACAGAATACAAATTTCCTGGGAGAAATTAATGGGAATCTAAGAAGAAGCTATTTCACACACACAGTAGTTGTTTCATAGGTATTTGATAGGTAGACTTTAGGACAAGGCAGCAACCCTCAAATAATAGAAAAGGGAAATACAGCCTTACACTCAAATACAGTTAATTCTCAATGCAAGAAATTTTTGCATAGCAAGGTGTTTAACCATTTTGGATTTTCATTCATTACCAAGATGGTCAAAGTATGGCAAATTATAAAAACTGATGTTGAATGGGACATTCCAAAAGGATTTTAAAATGCAGAACTCTTTCAATTTTGCTGATAAACTGTAAATACCTCTGAACATTCAAGAAACCAAAATGTCTTGTTTTAATTTACAAAAGTGTTTCCACTTTATTTTATGCACCATCAAAATTTCCTAAAAAGAACAATTTAGTGGCTAGCTGGTTTTGGTTTTGTGCATATACTATGTGCTCGACTGTATTTTATTTATCATAGCTAAAGTCATTTGTTTCCTGAAGATGGCACTGAGGACAATTTAAATGGATGCCTCAGAGAAAAAAGTTAAGACACAAACACAGAGATAATTCCCTGCTATAACTTCCTAGTCTACAGCAATTCACACGTCAGGGATTTCCTGAGTTAAGAGGTAATACCAATGTGTTTAACAGTTCTTCACAGGTTTTTCATCCATGAATTTGACTGAACACTCTCTGAATAAAGGCAATTCTTGCAACAAAGATCATTTCAGTAGTCAGGAGTGTCCTAAGGTGAAATTTTCCATTGTAAACATACACATTCTTTTTTGTGTGTATGTATTCATATATCTCCTGCTCCTTGCTTTTAGCATGGATCATAAAGGCGAACACAAGCCCAACTGCTCTTCTGATAATATGACATTGTAAAATAGAACTTGCTATGTGCATTTTTGTCAGTCCAGAATAAAGTTTTTATTAGATAGTGTTTTCTTTGTTTTAGAAGACTTCACCTGGGGTGGAATATAATTTTTCCATTCCATACATGTATTACACTTGAAAATTTCTGGTGACAAACATCACCCAAAGCTAGCTCAGATTTTACAGAAACAGCAATATTCGTTGCACAGCTGTAAATTCCCCACCCACTCTACCAAGTGCAAAACATCACAAATTCTGCACTCTAGCTCCAATGCACTAAAATGTTCACAAATCAGCTGTAGTGTATTTTTCAGGACAAGTCTTCTAGGTTTGTCCTTGTACCAACATTAGTAAAAACGAAAACCACTCCATTGCACCTGGAAAGCCCAAAATGTTTTGAATATTTTTCTTATTGCCACTAGGCCTCTCTTCAAAGCATGGCAGCCTCATAATCTGTATCTCCTTTATCATGTATATAAAAGAATAATCCCTTAGATTTTTTAGTGGCTGGGCAAAATTTAATCCCAAGGATCAAGCAACTAACAACAGGAGCAGGGAAGCCTGGCTTCCTTGCTACAACCCCATATTATAGGTCAGTTATCCTCACATTGCTGCTTCACCCCAAAGTTTCTTGCTCCTCTCAGAGTCCTCCAAACTTACAACAGAAGAACAGATCTAGAGACAAAAATACCTATTTATCTTTGCTGTGAACAAGAAGGCTTGATTACACTTCTGAGATACTGAGCAGGTTGTGATTGGGGCAGATTTCTATCTCTATATATACTTATTAAACTTATTTCCAGCTATAAAAACATTCAACATCAAGGCTTCAACTAGTGTAAAAACAGCTTTTGATGTGTTTAGCAATAGATTTCAAAACAATGACTTTTCTCTCATAGCCACTTGTTGCACAGTTAAATTCCCTAGTGGTTCAGTTCCAGCTTTCTGCCCTCAAAGTTAATGTCATCCACTTTTTCTTTTTCCCAAAGTAAAATCCTGCACAAATCGTATACTCTCTCAGAACCAGGACACTGCCAGCCAGAATGGGAAATCTGTGCATGTCATATAAAATATTTATAAAATATTTATAAAACGTGGCTATTCTGAAGAAAATTTCTTCTCATTCCAATCACTTTAATGCTAGATTGGAATTGCAAGAATGAGGGTTAGTTTTTGACTTTCAAGATAATTTTGGCTTTTGGGACCCTCTCTTTAGCCATTTTGGATACATACTGCACAATGCAGAGCCATCTGGTGAAACTGAATTTATCTCAACTACATGAGGGATCTACCCCAGCTAATTAGCTAGCTGCAAAGGTGAATTAGCTCTTACCTTGCTAACAAAGCAAGTCTGCTTCTACTACCAAATAACTTGGTTCATATTAGAGCTGATAGTTAATCATCTTCTTTCCATGCTGTTTTGGTTTGCTTCTACTCCTTTCTATGGTTATACATTGAATATTTTTAAATTATCTTGCCAATCTAAGGGGGTTTTTAAAATGTCTTCTGGACTTACATATTCATGTTAAAAGAAATTCAACCCTCCTTGATCCAGCCATCTAACCTAAGAATTTGCTAAAGAATTTTGGCATTTCTCTACATATGCCCTTCAGAGATGGCTTTCGTTGTTTCATGAACTCAAATGAGGTCACAAACATAGGGTGTTATAAATCATAGCACTCTTCTATGATTTTCACTTTACTCAGTGTGACTTTTTAATCTCTCTAAAGACAGTTTCCAAAAACATTAAGTGATAGTTTTCATAACAAAGTCTTAGTGCTTAATTTTATAATTGCTGGATAGTGACGCAGAGCTCAAACTCAAACTTGGTGAAAACAATTGCCTTAAATTAATCACATTAAGGATTTTATTATAACAAGATGTTTTTCCCTTTCACTTAAATGCAGGAATAAAATGGAAATCTATAGGTGCATTAAAAAAACATGCCTATATTCTTCAAAATTTCCACTAAGAGCAATACAGCACTGACATGTAACATGAAAAATGAAAACAACTGCATGAAGAAATAAAAACACAACCCCAGAAGTCAGCAATTTGCTGCCTTGCACATCAAAGCCCCTGTCTGAAGGCCTTCAGGGTGACGTAGTGCAGCAGGCACTGCTCAGCTCCCCTCCCATTAGCCACTAAGAAAATAAAGACATTTCAAGGCAGCATTTAGGCCAAGAAAGGGCCCCTTTTCTGATACCAGCCCTTAAAATATTGTAGGACTGTCCTTGAAGAGCTGATGACTCCCATATCTATATTCACCAGTCGTTCTTTACTTGCTTCCAGAAAAGAGTTTTGGGTCCCTTCCAGGTTTTTCCTCATACAGAGAAGAGCCATCACACTCCATTTCCCACAATCTAATTTAAAGTGAGGAAAGCTGAAGTGTCACAGTAAAATAGTAACTGACCTTGTTTACCCAAGATCGTATTTTGATTCAGTATTAAAGCACGCCATAAATAAACTCTTTCCTACACAGTCTCAGATGAGTATGTATCTCAGTAATGTACTCAAAGAATATTTATATGCCCAAGTGAAATATATCTATATATATATCTATATATATATCTATATATATATTTTTAGATTTTTAGACCAAACTCAGCAGAGCAGACATTCTTCTACAGTTTTCTACCATTTCAACCCTTTTGCTGAAGACTATAAAAGAAGCCAGATAGCTCAATATCCTTTGCCTTTAGATAAATATCTACAGGGTATTCTAGTCTTGATTTATATGGAGTATTGAAGCCAATTCAATGTTGCAAAAAGAGCAGATGTGCAGCTCTTTTAAAGGGCAGCAGTGTCATTGATTCCTTACAGAGTGTTCTGGGTTTGGCTGGGGTAGACTTAATTTCCTTTATTGTGGCTGGGTGGGGCTGATGTGTTTTGGATTTGTGATGGAAACAGTGTTGATAGCACAGGGCTGTTTTCGTTATCCCTGAGAAGTGATCAGAGATCAGAGCTGGGGCCTTTTCTGTCTCTCACAACCCCACCAGTGAGTGGGTTAGGGGTGCACAACGAGTTGGGAGCTCATCCCAACTGACCAAAGGGATATCCCAGATATATGGAGCCATGCTCAGCCTCTAAAGAAGGGGGAAGAAAGCAGGAGGGAAGAATGTTCACAGTGACGATATTTGTCTTCCCAAGTCACCATTACATGTGATGGAGCCCTGCCTTCCTGGGAGTGCTGAACACCTGCCTGCCCATGGGAAGCAGTGAAAAGATTCCTTATTTTGCTTTACTTGTGTGTGCTTTTCTTACCTATAACTGTCTTAATCTCAGTCACAACTTTTCTCATTTTTGCCCTGATTCTCTCTTCCATCCCACAAGCATCTGTGTGGTGCTTGGGATGCCAGCTGGGGTTAAACCATGACAGTGTGTTGTCTTAGTATCATCACCCTTAATTCTAAAAATTGATTTAACGAAACCGGTTGTTTAAATATTGAATATTTGAGAAAACATATAAGTATATATCAATATATATAATTTTATATATTATTCTATATTTTATATCAAGTATAAAAAACTTGATATTACATTAAAAATTACATGCAGTAATTCACTATTAGTGTCACCACTGCTTTCCAGTCTCATTGTTTTCCTTATAAATGGTATAGCTGGAATTGTAAAAACTAGGTTGCTTATACACTACACCATGGCAGAAAACAAATTTAAGTATCCATACCCTCTCCATGTAGATATCCTACATGGAAACATCAGCTATTAAAATAATAGCCTTTTGAAAGAAGTCTGTGGAATGGACTTTTTGTTAGGCCTTTGATCAGAAAGCCGAAATGCTACCACAGAACAGAATCAAGTACAATGTATTTGCTCACAGAAGTAGAAAAGAAATATGTAGTAATTTCCAGTGGCTGTTATTTTCTGGCTCATCCTTCAGAATGAAGTAACTCCTCTTTTAAATAGAGTGAACTATGGCAAATACTCTGCTTAGTCTGTTTCCTCATGTCAGAGATCAGCTGTCATGAAGGTGATGTGTCTTCCTGTAATTCATCAAATAATTATGATTTTTTGTATTGTTTTTCCTATAGTTCCCTCATATTGAAAACTTTATAACTATATGGAGAATGTTCTTCAATGGAGCATCTATGGCCTAGGAAGCTCCCTTCCTCTCTTCTAGATGGAATGAGTGAGGAAATAAGCTGCAATCACCAACCTGTTTGCCTTATTTGCAATTTTGTCTTATTTTTAAGCCACATTACTGTGGACTTCCCTTCTTCATTTAAAAAATTCTGATCTTTTTGTGCAGTATTTTAAATATGACAAATTATTCAGGTGTTGAAGGTCTTCGCTCTAAGATTTTTTTAAAAGTCAGCCACTAGATGAGCCCTATTTAAATATCATTCCTATAGTCTCAGAAGAACTTTGATTCCCAAATATTAGCACTTATGATTTTCAGCCAGGTTACAGACTTTATTTCTGTCTTCCAGAAGGTGAAACAAGAAGTGATGACAAAAAGAAGACCCTCCCTTGCTATATACACCTCAACAGTACTGAAATAAACTCATTTTGGGCCAAACAATTTGCTACAGTTGTATTGCTGTTGTTCAATGAAAAATATGTAAGCTGCAGGATGAGATAAACATGCTAAATCAAATTTTGTTTCTCTCTCTCCCCAGTACTTTCCCTCACTCTTTCCTAAATCAAAAATGAAAAAAAAATACATTTAACAGGAATGGTCAAACAATTTGTAAAGGACAGAAAACATCAGATCTCGATATGCTTACGCAAAAAGAATATCTGTAGAAATAAGATCTCAGGATATTTTTTTTTTTATTTTAGGGGGACATTTATGTGAACGAAAGAAAATTTTAGGCCCTGGTTCTGGTGTATCTGATACATGTGGCAGCAGGGCACACACCATAGCTGAAAGACTTGCACTGATCTGGGGCTCCTCTTTCTCTGCCCTAAGCAGCTGCTTTCACTCACCTTTAGATGCCCTACAGAGCTTTAACCAGCAGATACAATGCATGTTGTATGAACACAATTCGTGTTTTCAGATTCTGCATTTCTGAGATTTGCTACTTTGATATGAAGTGTTCATATTTTCTACACTCTTTGTCCTTTTTGGTATCTGTTTTTCATTCACTACTGACACTGCATCCTGTTGAATGCATCAAATCAGGTTAGATTCTCAACCTGGGAATTTCAGCTCCAGTCCCAGCTGACACCATCCCATCAACACTCTAGTTAGAAAATTACCTTGTCAGCAAGGCAAACATCACATTTGTAATACAGCACTAGTCATCAGCTAAGTCAAAAATATGAGTTGGATTAAATATTATCAAAAATCACTGGATAGCCACCAGCTTCTCTTTTCTTCTCCTCTGCCTCCCTTAGCCAGTCCAAATGTCCTCACAGCCTGGATTTCAGCACATGGCACATTCAATACACTTTTGATGAATTCCTGTAAATGTCCAGCTTTTCTGCTTCAGTATTCTCCAGTATTCCTGCTCCCAAGTAAACCAAATTTATAATGTGAGGGGAGGCTTCATATTTCTGGCACATGCAGTTGTGCAGATGTTATTCCTTAAGGAAGACTATCTTGATTGCCTCTGTGAATAATGGCTACGAGGTGGCAAGGAGCCAACAGTTCTCTTAGAGCAGAAGGTATAAAACCACTCTCCTACTGAAAGAAGGCCCCCAGTAGGATAATATATTATTACGCATGATTCAAGTTACAGGATCTGCAGCAGGGGAGCCAGTGGCTGAATCAGGACAGCCGCACACAGAATACTGATGATGGGATGATGGAATGCATCATGCATTGAAAGAGCTATGGTTTAGTACTTAAATCCTCTATAGTTTCAAAGTGACTAGAAGGATCAATATATAACTGAAGCACCGTAAACAAATTGTAGATTATTGTGTGTGAGGAGAGGGGAAGTTACCATGTTGTAACAAAAATTCTATTTCAGGCTACTTCTTTAAATAAAATTTTGCTCTATGAAATACTTGACCTCTTGAAGCCCACTAGCAACAGATATAGCTTTAATTTAATAACACAATATTGAATTTGTCTCATATCTGATTCTGTTTCAGCTATTAGAATACTGAAGAGCAAAACCTTGCCTCATTAGATTATGCAGTCTGAAATCTCTGCATTCCACAGTATCCTGGGCTGGTTTTAAATTGTTCGCACAACAAATTACTTTACCCACAAAGAACTAAATCCAAATGTTCAACACAATGTTGGCTTGCTCAAATGTTTTCCAGTTATAATTGAACACATCTCAAGAAAATGTGCACGTTTATTATCAAAAAAAAACCAAAACAAAACAAAACACTCAAACCCCCCACACCAAACCTATTTCCTAATATGAAAAGCTGGCTAGATAAGAGTTTTTTCAACCTAAGATCTAATATTTTCTGTGTAGATTAAGCACATTCTAAACAAAAATTCTATATTTCGCTTTGTTGCCACATACCCTGAAGCAGTATGCAAGGTTTCCCTTGACTTCCTTTCATACTGGCTCTTGCATTCAGTTATTCTGGTAAATGGATGCAAATCAGGTGCATTGTGTCGAGGTGGAAGGAAGGGGGTGAAATTTGTTCAGAAATGATCTCAGTTCTATTCATTAATAACATGACATCTTGACTGAAAGTGGTGAAGAATGAAATATAACAGTACTGAACTTTACTCAGTTGTAACAGATGCATGTAAGAACCTTTAGAGAAAGCCAGATATGTAAACGGCCACAGCGAAATGATTTCTGAAGCATTAGAGTAAGTACTTAGACCGTGATGGCAGCTAAAGATGCAAACTCAATGCTGCAGCAACACCCTTTTTACCTTCCAAGATAGATAAAGGTAGTCTCAGGCTATAACAGGAGGAAGCAGTACCACATTAGGTAAGGACTACAAGGAGACAAACATACATGAAAAAAAAAATATATGCACAATATTAACAATTAAAGACACTTTCAAAGGTTTAATGGGGCCAACAGAAAAAAAAATGGAACAATGCCCATGGTTACCTGCAGAGACAGCACACAGTTAAAAAAAAAAAATCAAGAAATTGTAGCCATCGTTTTGCATAGCGATTCAAATTATGCTGGCAGAATAATTAATGGAGGACCTAATCTCTGTGAGGAAAAAAAAAAAAAAAAGAAAGAAAAAAGGCTACGTTAAACAAAGTTCATTACTGCATGATGTAAATGAGTTTCTCACCAGTGATGTCACTGATTGGCTGGGATGTAGAGCTGGTTTCGAACAGTGCAGCATGGCCGGATTGGCTGCTAGCTCTTCTGGTTACTGCCTGCTTGGGCAGCGGTCGAACCAGACTCTTTCTGTCTCTCTTGTTGTCGTTTGAAGCAAATCTTGTTCAGCCCAGCTGTGTCTCCATAGTAGTGGCACCCTAAGAGAGTCTCCCTCCTGCTTCCCACAGCTCATCTGTAAGGCGGTCGCTGCTGTGAAATACCAGCCTTTGGCACGGAGCCCAGACTGCGTTGTTAGATCCGTCTATAATACAGAAAAGAATTTTTTTAAAGCAGTTCTTTCACCGAATTACATCCTAAGAAGGATTAATAAGCACTAAATTGCAACTGATTTGTGGACTTTTAAATTATGTAGCTAGCACGCTTTCTGAAATAAAATATTATCTGGCTTGCAATAGTACAGCATTATTGGTTTAAAAAAAAAAAAAAGAAAAATAGGGAAAAAAAAGGAAATAATGAAAGAAAGGAAGAAAGAGAAGCAACAACTCTTCTTTGTTTACCTTGATTATAAAAAAAAAATAATTCTTCCTTTTTTCCCCTAGAACGGTAACTGATATCTTGGTACTACGCAAGAATATTTTAAACTATCGCCAGTTTTCTATTTACATCCAAGTCATTTTTTTCAGGTTAAGGCAAGGGATCTTAATTAGCATTCTCTTTAACTATGCAAACTGAGACAGGGCATGAAAGAAAAATGCTGTATGGAAGAGACAGAGACAGAGAGACAGAGGAAGAAGACAAAAAAAAAAAAATCTGTGCAGCTTTTACAGTTCAGCTGTCTGACCCCCTGCAAAAAGAATGCAGTCATATCAACTTTGCCAGACAATGGAGTACCTACAGGCTTTCCTCTAGACAAGTCCTTTATAACCAGTCAGTATTATGTGCTGCAGACAGTGGCCAATCGCTAAGCTGCTTTCTACAGCAGTGACACAATAGGTGCACTGGCCACACTGTCCTCCTAGCCTCCGACAGCGGTGCAGGTTCATTTTTTGTACACTGGAATATGCATATGTCTTAAATGTTCCCACTGTATGGGAAAAAAAAACCCACCATCAGCCTAGGCTTGCTTTGTTTTGCTATAATTACATCAGCCTAATTACTGCAGCCGAGCCGCAGAGCCACTGCTCAGAGCTGCGCATAGGCATTCACGTCATATAAATATGCATGAGCACGCCTGCTTATTTAAATACAAAAATGCATCAATTGCTGGTGGTGCCTTTTTGGTTTTGTTTTCTGCATGTCCTTCCTCCCCCCTCCAACAGCCATTGCTGATAAACCAAGTGAGTTAAGGATGCCTAGCAAATGCGGTCACCATTTTTCTCCCTTTATTTATCCAAACTTTTATTCGTTCCGTTCTAATTGCAAGCATTCAGTAGGAACTAAAAAAGAGAGGAAAAAAAAATTCAAATGCAAATGAGTGTCAGTTAGTAAGGGAAGGGTATTGCAGACCTAGGGCATTTTTCTCCCTTGTCACTACCCATCAGAGAAAGTGCCTGTAAATGAATCTGCGAGCACTCCATCATAGCCAGGCATCAGATGCCCAGCTCCTATTAAAGCCCAATGATCCCCCAGCATGTGCACGCACCCAGCTTGTGTGTTTGGGTCCTCTGTAATCACTACAGCTCTTGTAACTGTACCTGAATCCGCTCATACAGTCCAAAGATTAAATCATCACTATCCACGTATTAACAAACATAATTGGGCACATTCTATAGTGGGAATCGCCATGCTAATTTTTCTGATTTTATGCATGGGATTTACATATTCATGAAGAGAATAGTTGTTATGACCGCCGACAGAGCAACATGAAAAGAAAAGACACCATTCTTCAGCACACAGAGTATACAAAACCTAGAGGGAAAAGATGCAGCATATGGCGACAAGGAGGAGAAGTTGTTTGGCTTTCGAGGGTTATTTTCTTTCCTATTTATAAATTCTGGGTAGATGGCTTACAAAAGCATGTAAGTATTCTGATCACGAAGGCAAAGTAAGTCTGTGTTATTAGTAATCACCCACTGGTAGCTGAAATAAAATCATTTTCCACTTGGTGCCCAATGTTCTGCAAGTTTTGCCTTTGCATTAGAGACCATTATCAGTTTAAGGATGCTTAAGACATATTCATCCAGGAGTGCACAAAAATACTGATAAATCAGAAAGGAATAGAAATTCCAGGTGATATTTTAAAAATCTTGATTTCCTATTCTAATGCCTACTTTGAATTAGGGAACGATACTTTTCCCAGGAAAGCTGGTGTTGTTCATTACTAGAGAAGAATTATCGTTCTTTTTACTCAAGATATTAGGACTGCATGTTTTCCAAATCTGACAAAATATATCTGAGTGACTTTCAGATTCCATTGTTTTTAAAGAAAAAAAAAAATCACTAGATGAAAGATAATTCAGACAGAGTTGTAAACATAGTGCACCTTGATTTGTATAACAATTTCATATAAATAAAAACATTATGCATACTGTAACCTTGTCCCTTTTATGCATTTAGTATAATAATTTCTTATATGTTTGTTTATCTCTTAGGTATCTGCCACTCAAAACAGCCCAAATTTCCTTATAATAGCCAGATAACAATACCTACAGATGCCTGCTTTCACTTACATCTTCCTACATTTGATAAAGATAATACTACAGATAGAAAAGTGAAAAAAAAAAAAAATTACAGGGAAAAATTTAATGCAATGGCTGTGTTTTTCAGGCCTGATTGTATATAATTTTTCACAAAATATTACATTCAGTACTCCTCAAAAGAACAAAAAGAGGGGGGTTATGTTTACATTTGTATACTCTACATTTCTTTAAATTGCAGCAATTCAATGCAGTCATGCAGCATTTTTGTAGTGACAGAAATTATAATGTATATTACATTATAAAAAATGTATTTAAAAGCTGATTGATATTTTACAAGATATTATTATGAATTCCAATAGCAATATTGAAATTATATTTTAAGCTCAAGAAATTGCTTTTGATTCTCTAAAGTTGATTTTAAAAAACAAGCAGTAAAAAAAATAAACTCAGCAATATTTACTAAAACGTGTTTCTCCACTCAGACCACTGTTAGTGTCTCTGTCAAAACAAACAGCTATCACAGTAACCTTCTTTGTGTTTGTCTTTACCTAAAATTCAAACTTCAGCAGCTGTAAATCTCTGAGCTAATTATTAATTTTCTCCTTTAGCATAAATATCTGGGCTATGACATCATATAGCACAAAAATAACCTTCACTGCTGAAAGGGAAGCCTTTAGAGAGCAGAATGGTGATATAATTTTTAAGGAATGACCCTTTAAAAAACCTCTGCATGGTCTCTATTCAAGAATCCCACTCCATTATGTCAAGTACATTAGTGCCAATTTGAAGCTTTTGTTAGAAGATAATATCATAAAACTTCAAGTATTTATGGAAGAATTTGAGGCAGGTTTCCTAAAGAAAATATGTAATTTTGTGTTCTGTGTTTACTGAGAGGGAAAAATGAATGCGTTTCTTCTTTGTAGCAATGAACCTGAGAAATTTCAAGTGCTCTTGAAAAAAATGAAATCACATACCTCTAAACAGGGGCAGATTTTTGTCTTATTTTATAATCCTTACTGTACTGAATTTTTTTAAACTCATTCCAGCAGAGGAAACAACAGTATAAATTAAAAATTTTCAGCAAAAATATTATCTGATTTGTTATACTGGGCATAAAATGAAATTTGACAATAGCTGTAAAATACATCTATATTCAGAATAAGGTTTCTTATTCAAGAAAAGCATCTCGTGTCACATCCATTTTCTACCCCCTCCTATAATTTCAATTGCTATTTTCTTTACAAATGATCACCTTTTCTCTGCATTTTCATTGCATGTAGTGCTATTAGCCTCAGCCCTTTATTCAAGCTCTTCTAAATCCCCAGAATACACTGTGCTATGTCAACAGTATTAATTATGATGATATTTGGTGTATTTACTTGCTACATCTTCCAGCTTTTGAATTATGGCCCGAATTTTCAAACAACACTTAGGCTCTGACATCCATGTTTAAACTCTGACCCTGCTATGGGTCTCACTCCCAAAATTACCACAGAGCTGAAATTTTAGATTCTAAATAAAGAGGTAGCCTGACTTGCAGAACTGCCAGAAACCTGCAGCTCACTTATACACTACAGGAGCTCCCATTAACTGGACTGCTTTAATATGATGCAGATGTCAAACACTCTGCTTTCATAAGGGGGCCTGATACAAATATTGACCTGATCTTTTTCAGTTTAGTAACTCTAACAATCCCAAACGCCCTGATGATGAAATAGAGCTTTCCAGGCTTGAGCTTGTATCCTTCTGTGGAAAAGCAACAACATCTTAAAAGGTAAAAAATGTAGCATTCAAGATTAATACTTAAATTTGTGGCAACACTAGAACAGTAGTGGGTTGATGAAAAATCCAAGGTATGTAAAAAAAGTTTCAGTAAGAAAAGTTAGGTATGATTTAATATCTGGATGAGAAGAAGTGCTAAAAACTTGGAAATTCATTGTCCAAGGCCTAGCCAGTTTAGCTGTAAACTGCACCAATAGAGAAATACAGATTAAAATCCTTCACTGAAGGATTTACACTATTATGTCTTCCATGGCAATATTCAGGCAAACAATCCTACAGGGAATAGTGATAGCATTTATTATCCCATTTTTTAATTCAGATTTTTCAGGATTTTTTTTTTTTTTCTTACACACAATAAATACAGAGCCTACACTTTTAAAAACTTGATTAATAAAATAGGCATTTTGGGGTAGATTCATAACCTTTTGCATGAAGTGTTTATTTGGGGGAATTTTCCTCATTTTTAAGTATTTTTATTATTTTATTATTTTAATTAATGGATATCAAAATGACTGAGCCTTTTAAGGGTCACTGAGGAATCACATTTAGGAAATTCTTTCATTAATCTATTTTAAAAATGCATAAAAATGTTTGCCTAAAGTCTTTGACACTTAAAAGCATGTTCTGTTCTAGAGAAAAACTCATCTTCATTTACCTCGTGAAGAAACCTATCTTAGGGTAATGTTAACCCTAATTTCCTACTCGGTTGCATCTTCTTTTTCAGAATTCATCCTTTCCTCAGGCTGTACTTAGTCCTCCTAAAGAGCTAAAATTGAATGATACGCTTGTGACAGTAATTTAATTAAACTGATTGTAGAAGCATGTAAACACACGATTAAGAGTCTGTTTCTTCCCAATGGCTCTGGTGCTGTAAGCACTTCTACCTTCCAGCACCCCACCCAGCATAAACCTAACTTCACTCACTGTCTTCCATTTATTTGGGAACAGGATACTCTGGGTGACACTACATGAGCTGTATTTGACCTATTGTATGTTTACAGCCTACCTTAAGCTGTGGCTGTAACTGAGCTAGCTGAACTAAACTGCTAATTTTAACAAAGTTTTTCTTCTTTTTATTGCACATGCAATAAGTAAACTTCAATAAATGTTCATTTCCAAAAGCAAATACTTTGGGGTTTATCATTTGATAGAAGTTCCAAAGCAACCCCATACTTTATGATGGATCTACTTCCACATGTTGTTTCATCTCAATATAGTCTAAGTGTCTCTGTCTGAAGGCTGGGGAATGCTCTGACACTGATGAATATTTGAATTACCAGGATCCAGAGACAAAAGTAATAATTTTCCATTGTATTTGCCTCTTTATTAATGAGGAGGTAGCACTGCTGTGCAGAGGACTGAACACACCCATCTGCATCAAGGTGGATTTTTGCTGTATTAAAAATATGCACTTAGGACACACTTGGAATTTCTTAATCTACACTGAACTTGTGAATCTACCTTCAGTGGAGCATATTTTGAGTAATCTTTCAGCACATCACAGCAGCCAAACAGAAAGACCATACTACCCAGCTGTAACTCAACTTACTTGCCAACTGTTTTGTAACCTCAGGTTAATTCACCTCAAATACAGAAAACAAACACTATATTTGAAATAAAACTCAAAGTTAGGAAGTCCTTTAAGGACAAGATGTCAAAAGCAAGATGACAGCCCTCTCAGACCATTTGTGAAATCTCTCAGGGAGGCAATGTCAGTCTGGGCTACTGGGGCCACTGATGAAAGCAGCAAGACAATGAAGGACAGCTGCTGACAGGTACCTCTGACCTGTTTAAGTTCCCTAAAACCCTTCCTAAACCACAGAAAATCTCCATCCATCAGTAAACAACACGTGCATTGCACCTTACAAGCCAGCAATCACAGTAGGGTTTGGTGCTCTGTGTTTAGTGTTAAAAAACGTAATGCCCCCTGGCCTCCAGGATGGGGAACCATGAGTCCTGTGTGGTGACTGCCCAACATATGGAAAAGGCATGGATACCTACCAGTGTTTAAAATTCAAAGTTTTAAAATGCCACCCTCAGAATTTACCTCATCTTTCTAACAAATATGGTCTTGGAGCATTCAAGAGGGAGGAAATAAGATGCAAAAGTTTACAGGTCAAGATAAAGACAGATCACTCACCAGCTCTCGCCACTGGAAAAACAGAGTTGTCTTGGGGAAAATTTAACTCATTGCCATCACCCAATGCATTGAGGGGGTGAGGAATAGGGACTCTAGTCAGTCCATAACAGCTCTTCTCTGATGCTCCTTCTGCCTCACACCCTTCCCATTCCCCTGCTCCACTGAGGGTCTCTAGCACTGAGGGTCTCCAGTAGTTAAACTCCATGTGCACATTGATACAAGAAACCCTTGCTGCTGTCTCACCTCCACACAGCTGGAGACAGAAAATAAAACTCTGACAACAACTGCTCAAAACCTTGCTGCCTTTGGCTTCTCTCAGTTAGTAGCTGAGGTGATTTAAGATCTGCAACACAGGAGCAGAGACAGCCCTTTGAAAGCAAAAACAATGGACAAAAAAATGCTGACCATCTCACAGCCACACACACAGCCATGGGAATATTCAGATGAGAACACCTAAACTCTTCCTTTGTACCAAGGAGAAAAAAATCATATCTTTTATAATAGGTGTTCTCCCTTTGCATAATTCTTAGGAATCAGCACCAGACATCAATCAAAGAAACCTATGTATTACTTTAATAGCTAGGATTAATAAATTATAGGTTTCCTGGTAAAAATAAGCGAGTATTCAGCACAAGCTGCTGTTTGAGATCTATTGATAGTAAGAGGAAGGATTTGGATTGTTCCCAAGTCAAACTGTGCTCTCTGCATAACAGCAACCTTCCTCACAATGTTCATTGTCCCAGTCTGCATCACAGCCTGCTCCTTCATTTAACACACCTAGGTGATTCTGGAATCCTTGGCAAGTCTACTGTTGACAAAATTAGTATGTGATGATCCTCAAATATAACACACTAAGCACATAAGAAATGCCCCCTCTTTGCCATAGTTCTTTAAGTTATAGACCGCCACACCAAACAAAAGATGTTTCTACAAGGACTTTCATAATTGCACAGTTATGTCACTCAGAAGGCAGTGGCTGTATTAACTCTTGCCTTGCTAATTTGCTGTGCTTCAAGAGACCTCTTGGCCCTCTATTTGAAACAGCAGTGGGAGAGAGGGCAGGAGAAGAAGTCCTAATGAATACATGCTCAAGGAAAAATTCAGGGATTTTACTGTGGGATTCCCATTAGTATCAGTGGGGGATTTTTAGGGATTTAGCTACACAGCACTTTGTAAACATGCATCTCAGTGTTGGGAAGGGCACAGAACTGCTCTGAATTTGACTTTACCCCTATGGCTCCAGCCAGGGAGGTTAATAAAAGTTTTAAAGAGAAGCAGTGGCAGGACAGAGGTTTTGATATGATGGCAATGCTGCCTGTCCTGCTGGGCTCTCACATGTCACTTCATGCCATCACTGTACACTTGGCAAAATGCAGGCATAGAAATATGTGCAATGTGCAGTTTAAGTGTCAGCCTGCCCAGAACACTGAAGCAAGCAATAACACCAGAGAGCTTAATATGGTAGGATTAAGCTTCATTTTCCACCAATTATAACATTTATATCTTTCTAAATTCTGAGGAAAAAAATTATGAAGCACCTCATAAAATCCAGAAAATTAAAGGAAAAAAACCGTCAAGTTATTTGTATTCTTTTCAACACCTCATAATTGAGTTTTTAGCTAGTAATTTGATAAAAACCTTAATTAAGAGAGTTTTTATGCTAAGAAATCTACTCCTACCACTATTCAAAGCACTAGTTTGCAATTTAGAATAGAAAAAAAACCCAAAAAACCTAGTAATCTTCAATACATATATGATATGAACATCCACATCTTATGTTAAAACAATTTCACCTAAGGACTAATATATCTGGAGTACTGCCTCTGCAAAAGAAAATAGGCTTTCAGACATGAAATCCACATAGACAGTATGAACACATAAAGAACCCTTAAGTAACAAGATGCACATGAGATGTATGAATGGGCTGTGGAGATGAAACATATAATTCCAAGTTAAAATCAGAGCATTAAACTAATGTGTGCAATGTCTCAGCCTATGGCTTGCTGCAGTAAGTGAACCCCTTTATATGGGTTTCAGTACTTCAAGGAATGACATGGAATTGATTGTGCTGCCTGTTCTCTGTCCCATATGCTGACACTGCAGCACTTTTTCCCCCTCTTAGAGAAAATGGACATTAAATATCCTCACAATCTTAAGCATAATCACCTAGGAAAGAGATTACCAGGGTCTGGTTCTGTTTGGAAGAACAATACTGAGAATTCTCCCATGGTCAAAGGATTTCTCTTATTGCCCAAATCAACACAGCCCTTCCATATGCATTCTGTTAAAATATAATGATGAGAAACACAGCACACACTTTCCATATAAGCAACACAGAAATTTGAGTGTGTTCTCTCTCTTGTAATGGAGGGAAACAAAATTCTCAAGGGCTCTGATCCACTTGGCCCTTTTTTCCATCTTTTTTATTCTAACTCTGTTTTTCTGAAGCTGAAGAGGTCCAATTCTAACCCCTAACTTGGGATGACTAAACTTGATTTTTCAGAAACGGGAAGATTTCACTCTGCTTGATACAACTGTTCCATTGGATTAATATTTGCATTAATTCAAACTAAACATCCCATGGCCTTTGACAAGCTATATCACAGCAGTGTTGGATAAGTGACACTGATTCTACTGTTGCTTCCAGGTATCTTTTTTTCCTTCAGGTTTTGTGAGCATTTAAACAGAGACACTTTCCAACTAACAACAAATGCTAAACCCACTGAGGAGTACAGGATATATGCTTTTTTCCTATTTGTTGTTCTTTTGGTTTTGCATTGTTTTTTTGTTTTTGTTGGGATTTTGGTTTGTTTTGTTTGTTTGTTTTATGCTTTTTTTTTGGGGGGTTTTTTTTGGGTTTTTTTTTTTTTTTTTGTTGTTCTTGTTTTTGTTGTTCTTGTTGTAAAAAACCAAAACTAATCATTTCCACGAATATCTCTCATCGCACCAACAATTTCCATGATGCAGAATATTTCATTCCAGGACTAAGATTCAATGTATTTCCAGATAAAAATATCAGGAATGATAATATTTATACACAGCAACAAGAAACACACTTGTTTATGTGCAAGGAAAAGATTAGAGTTGGACTGAAAAAGCTCCAGTGGGTATTGCTGTCGGGAAAAGGTACGTGTTTTCCCATGTGTGTGTTATGCATGGACACTGAGACAGTAAATGGTAAGATTTGCTTCAGAAGCACATGAATTAAAAAAAAATAAGTTTAGACATGATTGATCCCAGATTGTTCCTATATATGATATTCCAAATGCAAGAAATACAATCAAATTCTGGAACTTGAAGTGATATTTTTTTTTTTTTTCAGAAAGCATTCCAGCTGTTTGTTTTTCTCCTTTCCTCCCACACACTGCACTCAATGCAAGAGAAACTCTTCTTGTTTTACTGTGGAAGGTGGGTAAAGGAGAAAGGCAACGTTTTGTCTCCCTTTTAATACTTAGTACTAGACATCAAGTCATACTTCAAATCCAAGTGTGCCAGGTTAAAACCAGTCAAGAAAGCTACCATACATGATAGATTTTTGCTATGAGTAGGAAAATAGAGCAAAACCACAAAAATGCAAATAAAGCAATGGGCAGCAGTCAAATCTTGCCAAACCTTGATACAAAAAAAGCAAACACGTTCCCTTAATTATTGTCAGATGTCATGTATGGCATATATGTCATATGTTGTTTTATGCTTGCATCTCCATAGGAATGCTGTGCAGCCTTTTGGTGTGGAAATTTACACAGCCCACCTTCAAAACACCTCCTGTCTCACATGGCCACAAACCATGTCCTCTCAAGTGTCACATCCCATTGCCCTGGTGCTGTTTGGAAAGCTACATCCTGCTGTTTGTGAACACCCAACAAGGGACTACTTCATCTTTGGTTTCTCATGCTCAGAAGTCAAGGCTGACTTCAAAACTGAAACAGTTGGTCTCTTGTCACTGAAAATTTGATCAGGTGTTCCTCCATTGAAGTAGTTCAGATTACATTTCTAACAAATGCCACAATGAGCAAAATGCTTTCAGCTATTAAATCCTTTACATAAGAGTTGAAAGTAACTCAAACCAGCTGAAGTGAAGTGCAAGATACATGGATAGTGTCGCTATTTTGTTGCTACATTTTTATTGTGATGTTGATAACTGATGACACCCACTGGAACACGATTTTTTTTTTTTTTTTTTTTTTTTTTTTTTTTTTTTTTTATTTTTTGAACCCTAAATAGTGTGGCAGTTTGAAGTGCTGCATTAACTTCTAAGAGTTTTCATTATAACACTCTAGCATACCAGGAAACATGATGAGAATGTGCAACACTCGACTTTTTCTGACATGGGCAGTCTAATGGGGAGCCAGAATTGTTTTCACTTAAAATGGAAATGAAAGGCAAAACCCCCTAACCTAGGTTTGCAATAATGATTGCCTTTATCCACCATGCTACTTATATCACAGTGTAGCATAGATGTCCCAGTAAAGTGCTAGATGAACCATATTGTCTGCAAAGAGTTGTACCTGCCAGTCATGGCATTAGAAGGTTAATAAAAAAGCATATCCAGCCATTTCATAATATCATCATAAAGAGGACTGCTTTATCCCAAGTAACTCTGTGCACTCAAGACAGAGCAAATGAACAATCCTTTCTTCCTTCCTTTTCCCTGTCCCCTGCCACTACCCAAGAAGAAGATTTTATTTGAAAACCTGTTGAGGTTACTGCTACACATCCATTAATGCAGCTAGATGAGTGAATAAATGCATACATCTGGTAATCCAATCCTCTGGACAGAGCTGGAAATGAGAAAAAGGTTTTCAGATAGGAAGAGAGGTACCCAGCCATGATAACAAGTCTCAGCAAGAAAGGGGAGGCAGAACAGCTCCCCCACTTGTGCCAGTGGAGTTCGTGGGCTGAAGAGGGGCCAGCAAGAGGATGAAAAAGAAAAAGGGGAGTAGAGATTCTAAGTGCAAAGGAAAGCATGGAATTCAGTTTTACAGAGAAGGGTGGGGGGGAAGGATTGAAATTAAAGTAAATGCACAGCTTATTCTAAACTTGTAGACTCCATTCTCCTCATGGACTGATACCACACTTTGCAGCTCCACAAAGTTTAGTGATCAACTCTATGTTTACCCAGGATCCTGGCCTCTGGATACTGCAGAAATATAAAAAGTAAATTTTTTTAAAAATAGTAATGGAAAGTGGAACCAAATCCCTGAAAATGGAAAGAAATGGAGAAGGTTAAACTACAAGCAGCAGAAGCTGGACTTCCTTTCAGTGAAGTGCATGGTAATTGATGTCCATACCACTGCTGCTAGATCAGTTTAAAGAGTGCACAATTCTGAGTTCAGGACAAATTCATCTGACAGAAGTAATATCAAATACTGCTGTAAAGTGTATTATTAAGAAACCAACAACATCAGCAAAGTTTTATACAAAGAGAGAGAATCAATCCATGAGCAATACTGCAGAAAGAATTAAAGGATAAATTATGTTTTCCTCCAGGTGGACAATTACATATGCCTCAGAAAATTGCTTTTTTTGTGAGTTTGTTATTGTTTTAAAGCAATAAAGATAAATTGGAAAAGTAAATAAAAATATCCTAAGCTCATTTCCAAATAATACCTGTCTCAGTGGCAGCACTATTTTCCAATTTGTCTGCCTTTTCAGGAGTCCTAGAAGGTTCTGAGTACCTGATATGCTAAAGAATCACTTTTTAGATCTCAGACTTGTATTTATTCAGAGCGATCCAAGAAAACTTGGATCTATGAGCCTTCATATCTTTCCTGTCCTTTTTATCTCTGCCACTCATTCTGTGTTGGAACTCATTAGAGTTTTTTTTTTTCATAAGTTGAAAAATCGGAGTACATGTTCTGAAAATGTTCCAGTTTATACTCCAAGTACTTCCTAAATGGGCAAGTTAAATGGGTAAATTCTATATATTTTTAAAAACATAAATTCCACAAACAATCAAAACAAACAAATAAAAAAGTAAACAGCATCAACACAAAAACCAAAACTACCCAAACAACCAGGAAACACCAACCAGCAAACCAAGTAGACATAGTCTCAACCCTGGCTGACATTTACATTGCTCTCATACTCTTCATATATTGCTCCTTCTTCTTTTTATACCCCACTTTAATTTTCCTTTTTTTCTTCTTATGACATTTTTTGAATAACTATAAAAATAGTCTGTTGCACTCCTCAAATGCTGGTGTCCTTCTATGAAGAGTTTCTCCTTTCTCTATGTTTTTATTATTTAGTTTCAAGTCATAGCTTCCAATACTACTGCATACATTTTAGGTTAGCTTTTATTTTTGTTTTTGGAACCAGCAACCATTTGTGGAAGAAGATTTTAAGAACTGTACTGTAACTTCTTCATAAGGCTGCTGTCCAATAGTGAATTCCTAAATGGGCATCCTCTCTACCGATAAAATTTTTTCCATCTTATTCTTCAAAATTAAATTGACTGCTTCATGCCAGAGACAGGAAATAAGTATGTTACTGTCATTAATTAAAAGTCAATCTGACACTGGCCCATGCTTCATTAACACATGCCAGTCCACTACCAGAGACTGAAAACTTCTTCAGAAAGAACAAACTCCTCTTTTTTCAATTTTGAAATGTTGACCACACTTCTGTATCTTATTTTAAAATCATTATATCATAGAAAATGGAGTAAGATCCCCTCCTAACTTCCTTTTCTTCTGACCCTATTGAGTTACAACTCTGATCAGTAGAAACAAAAGATAAGGGACAGCTTGTACAGTCCTTGAGGATCTGCATGTCATAAGAGCTTGTTCTTTACATTTTATCTAGGCTTGTAGTAATTAGCTCTACCTGATGGAAAACTTTTCCCTTGGTGTGGCTATGAAATTTTTCATATACTAATTACATCTGTATTTATAAAAAACTCTGCTGACTTTTCATCTGATTCATGGAAAAGCTGTTTCCTATTCCTTTATTTAACAGTAACTATGGTTCTAAGACAAACATTCATTTGTTTCTTGAGAGCTGGTGAGTTTGTCTTCAAGCAAAGAACACACAGATCAACCTGTATAAAATACAGTGTTTATCCATTGTGTGCAAAATATATGTTATGTTCTTCTTATATTAGTTAGGGAAAAAAATTGGCAGCCTAGATCTGATGCTTTGGTTATATCACTCAAAACATTTCCATGTGTTTGGAAACAACTAACAGGGTTAGAATAGTTTAAGCTCTGGTATTGGTGAAGTTTCACTTGCTCAGAGAGCTCTTTGCATCTTTTTAGCCCCAGGGAACACTAAAGAAGTCACAGTTTTGTTTGATAGAATATAGGTTTGAAACAAGACATCTGCAAAAATCCCTTAACCTACTTCTCCACCCCCAGCTGCATGAATCTCTCAAAGAGAAGTAAAATAAACAGTTGAAAAGGCACTGCCAGTCAGCAAAGGAATATTCAGAGGTATTTTCAGGAGTCCTGTCAGTCCTATGTCCATATATCTGATCCAAACAATTTTAAGACATTTTTAGCACCTAAAGACTCAGTTATAAACCTTCTAGTCTATCAAAGCATTTTCTTCATTCCTATTCCCAGTGCAACCTGATGGAAGAAACATCCATATGAGGCCCAGTTGAATACCTGCTGTTGATCTTGGTCCTCTGTACCAAAACACGGTCACCAAGAACCAGATCTGGTCTTGTTTTCTTTCTTTTCACTGTTTGTATTGGGTGTTTTAAGGTATAGTAGAATAGTACAAATCTGAAAAGCCCAGCTTTTAAACAGACAGCTTTAACCAACTTATTTCAGTTGAAATAAGTTCAACTGAAGTTGAATGAAATTTCAGCTATATAATTATCCCAAACCAATAATACTCATGCTTCATTATGTGAAACTCTTGAGATTAATCTGTTTTATTTTATAGGACTATTCCAAAAATATTCAAAGACATCAGCATCTCTTAGTGGCATAATACTAAGAAAAATAATCAGCATAATGAAAATCAGGTGTGACTGACAAAAGGCTGTCTTTAATAAAGGACATGGAGTTTTTTATATAAGAATTATTAGAAGTCGCAATTTCCTCCATTTGAAATCCCAATCACAGAGCTCCAAAGAAAAACTTTCATAGACAGATTTACAAATTAAATATATTCACTATTCAGTTTAAGTCATCCATTAGAGGCCCCTGGATATTGGGTGTTCCTAGTTTGAGACTAAATTATCTGAAATAAGGGACACTTTGTAAGAACTCAAATAAAAAAACTATGAGAGATGCCAACATATAGATGATATGAGAATTGTTTCACTGAAAAAGACCCAAAAAGCTTTCTTGCTTTCTCTTCATCCTCAATACTTTTGACTGGAGCTGGAGACAGTGCTTTTAGCACATAAAAAAGCATTGAAATACGATGGAAATGTGGGATAACTTGTGACCCAATGTTACACCCGTGACACAGGCCAGTGAAGCCTGCAGGGAGGGAAAACAAAGATAATTGTTTGGGAGGGGTTTGGCCTTCTCCAAGAATTGCAGAACAGGCAAGGAGTCTATTTTAAAAGACAACTTTGATTTCTCTCCAAGAGCAAAACCAAGGAATGCTAATCCATCTGATCATAGATATGACACAGCCAAATGGTTACTTTAATGAAACAAAATCAGATTTGGTCTCCTTAAAATATATTTCCCTAAAACAAAAGTGCAAGCTGGCTTTATTTGAAAGAACTAAAAAAAAAAAAAAAAAAAAAAAAAAAAAAAATTCCCAGTTCAATACCCAGAATAGCAGGAAGACAATTTCTGTGGGTAGTTCTTTTTCTTGTTTTTAGTTGGGTTTTTTTGTTTGTTTTCTGATTTTATTTTTGGGGTTTTCTAACATTGTGAGAAAAAACCACCCTGACTCAAACCAATGTAAATTCTTTCTTGCAGCTATGGGACACAAATGACAGTAGATTATTTTTTTTTTATTTCTATATTGTCTTCTATTCCATAAATTGCCAATGAGCAACCTTAAAGACTAAGTTAAATGGCACACCTGGAATAATCTTGGGTAAAGATTATTAAAGGCAGGTGGAGGGACTTGTACTGAGAACATAGACACATCTCTCTTCAGTTGAAAGCCAGCATTTAAATCTGGAACAGAGGTTCCTGCTCAGATCAGCAGATAGAAAAGCGAGAAATATTAAATACTCCCTTTTTGTTTGAAGAAAAGTACTTGCGTTGTTCATCTTCTCATTAAAAAAAAGTATTTTCTTAGCTAAAGTCAACAGGAACCACCATTTCTTTATGGCCATTTTTCAGCACCAGCATCAGTTGAAGAAGAGAGGAATGGTGCTATTACCAAGCAAAGGGGAAGCCAAAAGGGAAACACTACATAAATATTAGGAAATTGACTTATTTGAAGAAAGGGTAGAATTTTTTTATGGGCCCTTTTTGATGTTACAAGGAATCTGAACAAGTTATCCTCCTATCTTTTTCATAAGTGCAAAAATGTAGACATAGTAAAATATTTATGAAGCTATTTATAGTCCCTACTAACCCAGTTCAGACTGAGGACAGTGAGGAATACATCTGGCCACTCCTCCAGCCAAAATTAGTTCTACAGCTGGCAGTTCTAAAAGGCCATGTCATTATATCAGTTAGTCTGCTGAGCTATAAAATCTATCAGGTTGCAGATTCCAGAAGGCAACAGCTAAGCCAGACTATAAATTTCCTATGCTCAGATAATTTTGATTATTTAGTTTTCAAATGTGCTGAGAATATATTCTTGTATAAATTATAGTTTATTTGAGAGAACACGAACTCTCATCAGGTCAAACATTTTCCATTGAGCTGTTTGAGACAAATACTGTAACCTTGAAGATGCCAGGACAGCTGCATCTAATTCTATAATTAGAATATAATTTCACATTCTGATTTATCATCAATGTCTTAAGGATAGTTTAAACATTGACTCAATAACAGGAAGTTATCCTGACTGCCAAAGTCATCCACTGCTATCCACTAAGCAAGAAGGCTGAAGAATGATGACACCTTCCCCAGCTCCCTTCTCTGCCCCTCTGTCCCACTGGGATGAGACAGTGCAGAGCATGTTTCCAGGCCACAGGAACTTTGTGGAAGGGTTTCTCCCTAACTCCTCAAGGCTTTATATCCCATACCAGGCTCTGGCCATGACCAAAGCTTTGGAGAATCTCTCTACAGAAGGCTAAATTTAGTGTAGTCAGAAAGATCTCAAAAAAAAAAAAAAAAAATCTGTGTCTACAGCATAATTTCCAAAGCTCTCAACTGCTCCTCTTAGTGTATAAATGCAACACTAATGGACAGGGCTGACAATCTCCAGCCAAATTCCACTTTCCTAAGGACCCAGGAGAGACTAGGTATGAAGTTTTTGCAACCCATGAAACCACAGAAAGTTGTCACACTGGCAAGCCAGACTGGAAAACAGGCTTCTCCTGCACTTGTTACAGCACATCTCTTAGGAACAGTTCTGTGCTTGCTCCCCCTCCAGAGGTTTCCTCCAGATCAGCATGCTCAGGCACCGCCAGCACAAAAGTTTTGAGGCTTGCACCTCACTTGCTTAGGTGCACCTCTTTTAAGAAATACAAAAGAGAATATACATGCATCTAATTCTGAGCCATTAGAACAGCTATGCCATGCACCACAATCTGAAGAGCAGTTCCCAAAGGAAGGGTTCACTGCCAAACCTGCAGGTTGTACCATGCAAGGTCTTGGCAAAAAGCTGGTAAACTTAAAATATTTTCATTAACAACTTGGATGGAAAATATGTTATGACATTTATGGCTATCACTGAGCTGGGAGGGGTTGCAGACAACCTCAAAAGCAGGATTAGATTTCACACTAATTTCAGAAATTGGATCAGAGCTATCATATCAGCAGAATTCAATTCAATGGAGGCAAAATTCCAATATTTCACTTCAAAAAAATGAAAAAATAATACAAAATGTTACCTACCTGGCTAAGCAGCAGTTAAACCAGCACTGAAGTGATAGCAGCTCAAACTGAACAGAAGCTGAAAACTGAATGCCAGTGCAAAAGTAGTTAAGTGTCAATCTGAAAAATTATTTTTCAAGTGTCACGGGAAAGATATGTGAAGTTTTCTGCTCTCCTGGCAATGAGGAGGCTCAGCTGAAACACTGTTGGGTTGGGCCATTCTCTGTGAGAAAAGCAGAGAGGCTGCAGAGAACCCCGACGGAAGCCTTAAGACTGACAAGATGTTTCACAAGCAGGATCTGGGAAGACTGGCTAAGGAAGCTGGATATGTTCAGTATAATGAAGACAAGATAAAGAGAAGAAAGAGCTTAAAAACAGAGTTTTTAAGAACAATATCTAGAATTTGTTGTAAAGCAAGCAACAAATAATTTCTTTCCATAACTACCACAAGATACGATAAGAATAATTTGATTATATTCCAATAAGAAGAATTTCAATTAAATATTACAAGAGAAACTTCTCATTCTAAATGTACAGGCAGAGACTCTGTGTCACTGCTTTTGCTAGAAGGGGAAATTGTCAGAAGGAAAAATAACAAATACTAATGCCAGCATTCCAAACTTGTGTGGTCAAACATAAGAAGAATGATAGCACTGGAGCCTCTCTGCAGATTTTCAAGTAAAGAAAATTTTCATGAGCCTATTTTTTTCTGCGAAAATTGTTTCAGGAAAGTTTCTGTAAGGAATCTGCTGGAAAGGAGTTGGCCCACTTGCAAAAACTCTGACGTGAAAAATAAATGCTTTTTTTCCTGACATAGATTTGGTAACTTTTTGAGAACAAAATATTGTGCTTGTTGCTGTGAGGGGAGTGGGGGAAGGTCAACATCAAAGAACAGCAAAGAAAAATACTGCATCAAAAATCTTGATCTTCAGAGATCCCTTTGGCACAGTATTTATAAAACAAAAACAGCTAACAAAACACAATTATACAATAGACTGGGAAAAAAAGCTGTCATTCTGCCAAGTGACACATGAGATCCTTTTGGTAACAGGATAAATCGGTGACACATATAGTTTAATAGTTCAAGAACAACTGCATATTTCTTCTTAAAGGTACAGCACAGTGAAATTATATACATAATGAAAATGCTATTTTCTACTTTTTAAATGGGATTTTGTTCCCAGATTACTACATGTCCATACTTGCACACTTGCCATTACACATCTTTTTCCCTAAAAAAAATAAATAAATAGATAAATAGATAAAAAGATAGATAGGAAGGAAGGAAGGAAGGAAGGAAGGAAGGAAGGAAGGAAGGAAGGAAGGAAGGAAGGAAGGAAGGAAGGAAGGAAGGAAGGAAGGAAGGAAGGAAGGAAGGAAGGAAGGAAGGACAATAAATTAAAATTAGGAAGAAAACACATTGTGGAAGTCTTCATCACCAAAGTCATGTTTAATAAAGAAAAAATAAATAAATGAAGAAATCAATGTTTTATAAAACAGAAGTAAATGCTTTTCCCCCCTGAGTAGGCAATTCATTGTTGAAAACCTAAGATAAGTTAGTGGGGGGGAGCATTGTCTGGGGTTTTAGGAATACTTTGAGAAAACAGATGGAAAAGTGGTTCTTGGCAGATGGCTGTGATTCTAGATGTAGACAGATGATAAGGAGCAAATAAACATTTTAGAAAAGAGAACGGACATGCATCTTCTTCAAATGCACCTGTTCTCACCTGGGACAAGAACTCTGCTGCATTTGTCATCACTAAAACTGCTATTGTACTCTCTTCAGGAGATCCCATGCTCCACTTAGATACATTATTATTTCCTAGAAATTCAAAATAATTTCCAGAGTGTAAAAAAACCACAATGAGCAGGACTTTTTGTCTTGAAATTCCATTTCAAATAGGAGATTTCATACTTCCTTTGCACCCATCACATATCTAGAAAAAATCAAGTGGCAAAATTTTTGACTTAGAAAAAATCAGTGGAAAACAAAACAGTTCTCAACTATAAAAAGCACATCAAGCATGATGAAGGCACAGATCAAAGGACATCACATGTTGTGGTAAAATTTGCTTCTCTAGCCTACAGTGGTCAGAACAGTGTCACTACTTGAAAATGTACATAAGTTTTAAATGAACTGAAAGACCTTTCAGTCTATAAAAAAACTTACTCATAGACCTTTCCTCTAGAAAGACCACTGACATGAAAATACAGAATAAGCATCTAAGAGAGGGAGTTTTGCCTCTATCGGTTTGGGGAGGGAGGAATCTGGAAGGTAAGGGCTTGGTTTCTGGTTTTTTGGTTTTAATTCTTGTTTCTACAGTAAGTGTAAAGAATTATACCAGAGCCAACAATTACAATCTCTTCCAAGATACTCCTGTCTGTCCTATATTAATATAGACTTCAAAGACTACTTTAATGATGCCACATATCTGGCAAGTTTCCATGGCACTATAGGCACCAGGATGAAGCTCTCTAAAGACAGTATTTAACAGGCAAATAAATGACTTGATGACAGAGATTGATATGGAGATTTCTAATTCTTGCAGATTTTTAATGCCCAAAATATAGCCTTAAAAACATTGGCCTCGTTTTCGATTTCCCAAATCTATGGACAAATAATTCCAAACTTTCCCAAGCACAAAGCATTTAGAAAGGGGGTTGTTGCAACTATGGAATAAAGATTTTTATTTTGTGCAGTATTGCTTGAGGCTTTTCTCTTAAAAAATGTGTATACATGAATTTTGAGTTTTTTACAAAAAAATCTGCAATCAAACACAGACAATTCTGCTAAACTACAACCAAAACAAACCACCACCCAAACAACAGCTCTGTAAAATACCTTCAGGAACCTAAGCTAAATTAAACAATTAAATTTTCATAATCCACATAAATTAAAAAAAAAAAAAAGCATTTGTTGGTTTAAAAGATGATTTGATTATGATTTGGTTAATCTCATAGTGTCTTTGTAAGCTGTTCACGTAAAACCTCTGGTTAAAAGGCAGCCAATGATGGATGAAACAGGTCTAATTACATATCTCTTTGTAGGTTTGTCAAATGCATAAATATTACACAAAGAAAATGGCTGTGTGATCAATTATAGCAAATTACTATAATAAAAAAAGTTTACTTTTGTTTTTGATAATCAGTAAATTAATTGTGCTTGTTGCTAATTTAAAATGTATAATTAGTACTACATCTGTGTCATTTAAATCAGCTAAGCAATTCTCATTGTATCATTACTGGAGGAATCTGAAGTGTGCTTAATGTATTAATGAGGCACAACAGGGAAGAATTCTCATTAGTGGAAACTTTTGCATAGTTAATAACCAAGAAAATTAGTAAATAAATAAATGAGTTCTCCACTAGCCTATGAATTCCATGTAGGATAATAAATACTTGGGAGAAGGGTAAATCTCTCAAAAAATAAATTTTGCACAGGGTAGGCCAAGGATTCTGTGGTATCAAGGATCTGCTGTAAAACAAGTAACACATAATTTCTTTCCATAACTACCAAAATATAGGATAAGAATAATAGAACTCTAGAACTTTATTGATCCTCTCTAAAGATCTTGTACTTTTTCTTTCTGAAAAATAGTATTCCTGACAAACTGAAAAAAAAAAATTCATGGAATTTCTGGTCTGAGCAATTATTGTCCTGATCTTTAAATACATGTACCTTCAGCAAGCCAAGAGAATAATGTCAATAAAACTGACCCATCCAAACAGCCAAAAATCTAGGAGTTGGCTTCTAAAGAGTGGAAAAAGTGAATATAGTTTAATCTCATGAAAAATAAACCTTAAAAAAAAAAAAAAAAAAAAAAATTAATTTCTAGGCCTAATTAAAAGCTAACAGAGCTGGAAACAAACACTACATGAGTGAAAAAATATTGAAAAACACAACAAAACAACTCCACATTTTAGTAATAATAATTTTCATTTACTAAAGACCAGTGTGATAGTAGCCTTTCCAAACCTTGTTGTCTCAAATTATTCTTGGCAAATATTAAACATTTTCCTTTTCCTTACTAAATAGTATAGATTCAATCAGGGTGCTGAAATGAACATGAAAAATTAGATTATTGTACACACATGAAAAAAAAAATTACTGTGTGACTAAACCCACTACAAATTATTCCCTTAGTTCTCTAATTTACTTCATGAGAAAAGCCAGAGATTAAAGCAAACGTTTGTGGAACAGATCACATTGTCAGAGACTATAAATAGGTTGCAATAAATACAAACAGAATCAGTCTTTTCTTTCAGGCTAGAACAGGAAATGAAATACTCTTCCACTTCCCTCAAAAACTGAGGAAAGAAATTTCCAGAGAAACTGGAGCAGTTTTTGCACCTCATGCCAATTTCAATGACCAGGCCCCAAGTTAGGAGGGGTGTTCTGACTGAGGTAAGGGATTTGGGGTCAAACTCTTAGATCACTTCAGCAGGATGAAGGTTGCCATGGAAAACAGAACAAGAAAAATTAGGGTCCCCATGTGAAAGAAGCCAGAACCAACTCTGGAGGAAGATGTTGGCTGCTTTGTTCTTTGTTTGAAATGCTGTTTGCATGTGTATGTATAAGCTGTAAGTTTATTTCTATGTTTAAAAGGAATACACCTGGAAACAACTTTGAAGCCTCCTTCAGGTGTCCTATACACAAAAAATTTATCTTGCAAGTAACCATTAGGACACTTATTCATAAAAAAATAAATTAATAAAATGCTAATGATACAAAGCTTGTGTTTTGAAAGAACCCACTTTCTCATTGGAATAATGTGCAATTCCTATAAGGAATCAAGTGCAGTGCTTTTCTCAAGGGCCTTTTGAGTGGGTTATTTATTGCTGTTTCCTGTTCAAGTTTTTATGGGCAGGTCAAGTGCCAGAGTGTTGCTCTGCTCTGTCTGCCAAGAATGATAAAAGCTGGACTCCAGTGTGACAACAGGACCATATCTAATTATTAAAGCAATCAGTGCATGGATTGCAGAGGGGTCTCCCCACCAATCCACTCACCCCTGATTTTACTAATTTAACAGACAAAATCTTCATGGAACAGTAAACAGTAGGACCAACAGAAATATTTATTTATAATGGATTCTTTTCAAATTTCATTTTTCAAAATTTCTTTTTCCTTTCTTTTTCAAAAAGTAAATAAATACAAAAGAATGTATTCTCTCTTCTTCCAATTTAATCACATTGTGGCAATGGGGACTAAAGGCCCCTTTCACAGCCATGAGCGAGTCGCTGTCATGCTGCTCTACTTGAATCCCCCATGCTGTGCTGTCAGTGACCTTAGTGGTGACCTGAAGTAATGGTTATATTTCTTTTTTTTTTTTTGTCCTTAGGAGTAACAATTCAGCCTCTGTATTCTAGGCATTAGTTCTGTGCTTCTAGTACCAAACAGAGACCAATCATTATACCAGTGAGCATTTGTTACATCTTCTTACACAGTCAGAGTTTCAATGCAAGTTCATTTGAAGACAGACACAACATGTACAACCCATTATTTACTTAAGGTGTCAATGGAAGGGGTAATTTTTTTTTTCCTTCAGCACAGCAGTAAAGTGGATCACTTGCTTCCCATTGTAATCAGTTCCACAACTGGGAGACTTTTGAAGATGTTCACTTATTAAATCAGAGCTTTTTTGGAAGAACATCTATTACTCCAGACAACATTCAGTCCCATACTGTATAATGAAAATTGTTGTACACATTTACATTTGCAATGAATACAAAAACAATGAAAAACAAGTGAAATAGAACAGAAGCCATGCAAAACTTAAAAATCTCAAAGTTTTTCTAATATTGTCATTTCTTTCCACTTCTGGGTTTTCCATTAATACTGTGCTTCTTTTGGAAGCTCAGAAGAAAAACAAGTTAAAAATGTATATGTGTATGGTTTAAATCATCTAATCCTTCATGCTGGATGAAAGCAAGCTGAGCCTCTGCAGATGTTAATGAAGATTTAACTGCGAGGTGGGTGCATATAAATAAGAAGCATATGGAATGGGGCAACAGTAAACACACTAAGAGCTCAATGAAGATCTGGACACAATAGAACTTAACCTTTTTTGCACTCATAAGATTCCCCACAAAAATGAACTCAAGCATTCAAGATTTAATACATATAGCTTATATTTGTTGACAAAACCATGATCTGAAAATAGCAATAAAGACTATATTCTTTTTTATCAAAATGGTGCCACTTATGCATACCTTTTTCTTTATTAAAAATGTGATGTACTAAACAAAGTAAATTTGAAAGCAGGATAAGAAGAGACTACTCTTTCATGTGTGAAAGGCTACATTAGCTCAGAAACAGAGCAGAAACTGTCTTTAGAAATACTTCAGTGGATGCTATTAGGACATCAGAGGTAAAAACTGTGAGTACTTTATGGGTCTGAAATATAAGAGGCCATATTCAAAATTACAGATAAGGGATCTGGGCAGAAAAAACAGGATAGAAGCTGAGTCTGTTCCCTTGATGCTCTGTGTCATATTCAATCTATATTTCAAAAACAAACTAAAAATAATAAAAATGCAAATGTTGCTTCTCTGCAAAGGAATTCAGAAAAGTGAAGTAAGACTGCAATGTATATGTAATAAAAATCAAATATAAATCAGATCTTTGAGTTTGAATTGGAAGACAAACAGTGCTGAGTTACTACTCAGCGATAACCACAATAACTATAATTATGGTAGGTGTTTCCCCAGCAGAGAACATTACTAAAACACTACCCAGGAAAACAGGTATTCTGCATATTGCAGAAATAAGTGGGTATTTTTTCCAGAATGAAGTAGCACTTTTACAAATATTTTTGTGCCTTATTACTTTAATATCTTCTTCATTAATAGCATTAACTCCGTGCTTTGACCAGGAAGAAGAATGCATGCTTATTCTTTATTTATTCTCTTTATACATCCTAAACAACAAGTTAGAGTGAGCTGTTTTCTAGCTACTGGCATAAAATGAGCAAAAGAATCACACAACCACCACAAAAAAACCCTTACCCAAGAGTCAAGAACAGAGAAGAACTTGGTCAGCAAGATCAGAAGCTGGCAGAGTTTTCTTAGCTGCTAGGTGCTGCCAAGGTGTGCATGATGCCAGTGACCATGAAAAATGTTTTACCTGCAGTAATTACAAGAGATCAAGGTTTCCAAATAGTGAAATGGGATGATAGCTGCATAGTCAGACAACATGCCATGTACTCTGGCTTAGCAGAAGGCAGCTAGTTAGGAAATTAAAGGCAAGGAGGACTCGAGTATTGGTACCCCATTTGACAGTGCTGTAACCATCAGCACTGCCTTGTTCAGAGCCAGCTGGGCCTGCAACAAGACAGGACAAGTGCCACTGTGCAAGGCCATCTGGAAGGGGGCCATTTATGGGGAAGGGGACTTAAAGTTGGGCTGGTGACAGAAAACAACTTGGGGGAAGCAGGGGAGTTGTGGGACTCTTTTCTGGGAGGCCTCTGGAGGAACACAGCTTGCTTAAACCCAACAGAATAAAAGCTGGCAGTGCCTGAGAGTGCTTTGGATTCCTATACTGAGGGTAAACACTAGGCAGAGATAGACAAGAATGAAAAGCAACTAGGTTAAACACCCTAAAAAGTGTCTCAGGTTGAACTCTTTATAAAGCCCAAACAGTCCAAGGGCCATGCAATATCTACCAAAAACATCTCTTGTCTTAAAAATACACGTAAGCAAAATCAGTAAATAAAGCCTGCCATGTAGTTCTGCTACAGAATTACTTTTTTTAACAGTTGATTAATCAAGATAAACCTGAACTTCAACCACCCAGACAGTTTTAATCTCAAAAGAAGCAGTTTGATCTCAATGGACTGAATATACATGAGTCCAAGAGAAATACTGCTCTTCTTTACCTAGCAACTGTACTTAATGCCCAGTATAGCAATGAACTTCTCTCAGAATTTATGTGAAAATAAGTATGTTTTCATCACCCAGTTAGGCAGACTTCTTAAATGGTAAGAATCACCAGGAGCAAATGAATCCCTTTATGGTAAGAAAACCTAAACCCCTAAAATATAAAGTGACCTTGTAATTTGTGAACTGTGCTTGCCTACTATAATAAATTATGGAGCAGACAACATGAGACAGCATTGCTTCATTTAATTCCCTGCCATCCTGGTCCAGTAATGCTTGATTTCAAAATATCCTTGTTTCCAATTGAAAGATGAAACATCTATGTGGACACAAAATAATTCCTAAAACAGGAGTGATAAAACATGATATTTGATTTTATTTTGTCACAATAAATAGATCAAAAAAGACCAACTGAGCTACCTCATATGTCTCACTGAACTTTTTGGTTCATTCCCTATAAGCTTTCAAAGTGATTTTGCCAGTCTAACTATTAATGTCACCAGCAATATGAACTTTCACCACTTCCCTTGGAAAGTACGTCATGGTCTGATAAAACCTTTAATGTCAATATAATTTAGAACAGACACTAGTAAAAGTGGATTTCATTTCATAGTCATCTATTGCACCTCACCCTTAGCTATATATCTTCTTCTATAACACTTTCTATGCTCAGAGATGGTAAACATCATCTTGCCCTGTTTAGGTAACCAAACTGCATTTTGGGGCCTGGATTTTTCATGTGTTTGCAGTTGGTTTCTACTAAAAGTGGAGAAAGTAATTTTGTCTAAGGGGCAGTAAATAACAGGCTGCTCCAGCTCTTTTGGAACACAGATGCTGAAGTGTCTTTGAACAGTGGTGACATGAGTGTACCTGAAGTGGATGTCCAGTGAAGTCTGGATGGCAAGAGCTGATCCCTATAAACATCCAGAAAAGAAGAACACACATTTTACAGAAGGATTTGTGTGTGAAACCTGCAACTTGCTGATGTGCCACTAACCAGTGTGCCAGTGAGTACATGGAGCCTGACTGCCACAGTTTTGTAAGCACAAGAAGGCATTAAATACAACACAGGTAACTTGTGTGCAGTATGTGCACAAGCACATATGTAGATATATTTGAGATCTCAATGTAATACAAATCTGAAAACAAAAACATATATTGCAACGCCAGCCAGAAGTGAACTTGTTTTGCAAAATAAGTGAAGTGAAGCAGTTCTGTGATGTGCCTGTGCACAAGCACATGCAGTGTTAGGTGAGAGCACCAGCATACAAGGCTACACAGACTTTGTGGTTCTGCATTATAGAACCTGCCACAAAATCTACCCCAGTCAGAAACTGTGTTCCAGAGTCTAGAAGAAGTTTGAATATTTTAAAATACAAACTATGTTCCCTTGCTCTTTCCAGTCATCAAGACATCTTAGGCAGCTCTTATTGCACTAGTAACTCAGTCCACTAGCTGGATATGTTTATTTGCATGGCTATGCTGCAAAACCAATCAAGTAATTCGTGTGCCTGAAAAAGAAAATCCAAAAATATCCTTTCTCCTCTGCTCCATAGGGTTACTTTTTCAGGCAGATCTGCTCTTTTACTAAAGCCAGGAGACAGCAGCTACAATGAAAAAGCAGACAGGTTGCCAAAGCAAAGGCTGCTTAAGTGTTGCTGCTGTGTGTGTGTGTAGCACAGTCTTAGATAAAAATATATGTATGCTGATATATAAACATGTCTGTGTAGGTATGTGTGATATACATATATAGATGTGTATATATACATGTATGTACAAATTTACACACAGTATAAAAAAATTAAAACTATTCTAAAACAGTATCTCAGGCCCCCTAGTCTTAACATTTGCACTGTAACAGACCTTTATCTCAATAGCAGCATTAGCTCTTCAGGCTCATCCCATTCCCACAGTTTTTTCTTATTCCAAACCATCACATTTTCTGAAGATACTTGATATGTTTGCCATTAAATTTTACAAAGTTGTTGATGAAGTCCAGAGAAGAAAACAAAATAATTATACAGTGTTTTATCTGCATATTAAAAAGGTAAAACAAACCCCACCCAAATGTTTTACTTGTGAGAATAAGGAAAGACTTAGATGGTTCCTATTCAGGTCAACATGCTTAAAAAATATCTGACAATGTCATCCTGACCTCTACTGGAAACCCTCAGCATTTGCAGGATTAAATTGTGGAACATCAGCAAACCCAGAACTAATAATTTAAGGATGTGACAAGTACTTCCCAGCATCTTTTCTACATTAATTATGAGACACCACAGGTAATAGTAGAAGAGAGCTGCAATAGTACCAGCAACTAAAGAGGATGTAAAAAACCCACTTTGTAATATTCCAATGAGCTCACCTCTACAGCTGGGTTATATCTTCCCCAACTATATATAGGGCTTAGTTGTTGCACTCACTTTTAATCTGATAATTTATCTGTATTAATTTTTGAATTTCCACCAATATAATGAAAAAGTGAGTCACAAAAATAGGTGGAAACATTCCCACTATATCATTATTTCCTCCCTTAGTGTTTAGAAGATTAATCTGAAGTTCAAAGTAGCATTCAGAAGTAGGAAAAAAATTATCAACTGATAAAATCTCAGGTAATTAAAAAAATATTAACCATTCCAGATTCATACCAGAAATCACAAATGCTGCACAATTCCCTTATGACAAATCCTGGAAGAGGTTAGAAAACTTAGAGACTGGAAACTGTAATTGAAATGTGATTGCATTGAAACTGTATTTCAATGCAATCACATAATTTGCTAAAAAACATTAGGAGTGACATCAAACCTCCTGGATTGGTTGCATTTAGGCTCACTACTTTTCTCAGTACATAAAAGCAATAAGCCAGTGAGAGGCTCGTAGAACTTTTCAAGTGTTTTGAGCTATTTTAGTGTTTGCTAAAGAAATTGCTATAGGTGAGCCAAATTTAAAATAATTCTACTCTGCTTGTATCAGACACATAGAAAGCCAGAGCTCACCATCCCAGCTAGGACTGCTCTTGCAAAATAAGTACACAGCAGGTGAGGTCTCAGCTGGTGCAACCCATGGCAGCTCCAGGGACTCACAAGGAGACAGACACTCGAGGTAGATGTAAATCCTGTGAGGAGCAGCTGAGGGAGCTGGGATTGTTCTGCCTGGAGGAGTCTTGGGGACACCTTATCACTCTCTACAACTACCTGAAAAGGTGTAGAGAGATGGGGGTCAGTCTCTTCTCCCAGGCAACCAGTGACAGGAAAAGAGACACGGCCTCAAAGTGCACCAGGGAAGGTTGATGTTGGACACCAGCAGGAATTTCTTCCAACAGAAAGGACTGCCAAAGATTGGAATGGGCTGCCCAGGAGGTGGGGGAGTCTGTCTGCAATGGAGGTGTTCAAGAAATGACTGGACATAGCACCTGGTGCCGTGATTGACAAGGTGGGGATCAATCAAAGGTTGAACCAAATCATCCTGGAGATCTTTTCCAACATAAATGATCCTGTGATTCTGTGACTGGGAGGAGCAGCAAAGGGAAGATCCTGTAGTAATGCACACACTGAGCAGCTGAAACCAGTCCCCAGCCACACAGGGCAGTGTGTACTCTGCACATTATCAATCAAAGCCACCTGAAGACACCTGGACCACGCAACAACACAAAGTCTGGACATTGCACAGCAAAGAGGGCTGTTAGGAAAACTAGGGCTTGGGCTGCAGCAGAAGCTAAAGCCTTGGCAGAGAGTAAGAACCTTTCTGGTAGGGGCATTTGACAAGAACAGCATTGAAACCAGCATTATTTTAACAGAATGGAATGACTGGATGTAACCTAATATTTAAATGGTGCAAGCTCACATCAGTGCATATCCAAATGTTGCAAATTTTCCCACGTAAAAATCTGGCACTTTGGAGGCTGAACTGGGAGTGTGGGGGGGATCTCCTTCCTACCCTTACAACTTATGGAGCCTCTCACATGCCAGCTTTCTTCTTACATAACATAAGGTGATAAATCTGCTTGTCACAAATCAGTTATGGAAGAACACAACTTACTAAATGCATCTTCAAATCAAGGGCAGGATTCTCCCTCAGTACTAGATCAAAAGCTCAAGTTATATTTGAGCTATAATGAGAAGAAGCCTTCATTGGTGTCTGGGGCATAGGGCCAAGAAAGCTTCTGTGTTCCAAATCTGTAGCATACGAAATCCTTTACACTTTTGAACAAGTCTGTGGCTCCATTTCTTCATCACATAAATAGGGATTATAGTATTTGGTTACCTCAGCCTCAAAATAATATATATATATTCCTTTTGTTTTGTATTTAACAAGCTACTCCACTACAAGTTTTGCCATCTAAATCTGGAAATTTTAAAATTTAATTGAAAAGAAAGCATTGGAAAAGATGTTAAACAGAAAAATAATGTGATTCTTACATTAGAACAACACAACTTTAGGACCGATGGGTTATATAAAAATATCCATAAGGGAGAGTCAGAGAGATCCTTGTGCTAAATCCATGTTTTTAATAACAAGCATGTTTGTGGTGGTGCCTTTCACACTTTATTACTTGAACCTTATTCAAGCACCCCCATGACTGACATTCTGGTGTCCTCATAAAGGAGAGAGACCACCTTTCCTTTATACTGACAGGGGGACCATCTCTCACAGCAAAGCACTCATGCCCCTTTTCAGATTTTGCAAGTTGAATAATCTCAAAAATATACACAGTAAAATTTCACTGCATGCAGCAAAGAAGAAAGAAAAAAAAAAAAACAAAACAAAACATTCAAGTCTCAGACCAATTTTGAAACAGTTTTTCCCCTGAAAATTTACAAATCTAGTGGAAGTGTTTCGTAAGAAGAAAGTGATGAGAAGGAAGAGAAGTGATGACCAAGGCTCACATTAGTAGACAAAAGCTCAGGAGACTCACAGTGCTGAAACAGTCTCTATTTGTAAACATGATGCAGGCAATTCACTGCACATGGGTATTGTGGAGAAAAGATTCACACAGTGTAAAGGATAGGTACTCTACAGGAGCAAAGAACAAAAGAGTGAACATACAAGGGAAGAGAAGATTATTAGGAAGTAATGCCTTTCTGTGACTATTCAGAACACAGTAAAATTCCTGCTACTAATTATGATATTGGCATGAAAGTTATTCCCACTATTGTGTCAAAAATGCATATTTAATGGCAAATAGATTAAAACAAAGACTTTTGAGGCCTAACAAATATATCAAAGTCATTTTATTTCTAAAGCTCAGGTCATTTAAGTAGCTTTCATTTATTTTTTTTTTTAACAGTAAGATTGGGGCAAGGTACAAATAAAGGTTCTAGACCAGAATAGCTTAATGAAATAGTACTATTTATACTTCAAATACAAGCAACAAACAACTTTGAAGAAAAACGGAACATCATATTTAAATGTGAAAAGTTTCTTTCAAGTTAAAACATTAAGATCCAAAGCTGGAAGCCAAGCCACAATTCCTTATGTACCAGCTGCTAAAATAAGATGGGGGTTATGTCCTAGAGTAGTCCTCTGCCAATAGGACTCCCAAACTGAACAAATATTTTCCAACAACCCACTGATCATGCCATAGATTTAAACTGCATGGAAAACAAAGGGTACATAGAGAAGAGATGCCTTGAACTACACACTGAAACTCAGTGAGATTTTTCCAAACTCTACCAAAGGTTTCTTTGTTACCTTTTTAAAATCAACAACAAGCAGATTTTCCAATATCTGAAACTCAAAATCCTCAGCCAGCATATTCAAAATTTTTAGTAATTATTTGTTGATTGAAATACAGAGAAGATAAGTATAAGCAGTCTACTGCCATGACGACATTAAAGTATGAGTGCTCAGAATCTGAAATTATAAAATTTTAATCATCTAAACTCCTTGTGTTGAGACCATGAAAATCTCCTCCCTGTGTGGTTTTTTCTGAGTTTCATTCTACTCTCTCTGTAAAATAAGCTTTTTTTTTTTTTTTTTTTTTTTTTAATATCAGAGTCTTGTGCCATTAGAGTATAAGAAAATTAAGTTTTTCCTCCTTCCACATAAAGTGAGACAGCAGAACTATTATCATGGGTGGAGTTTTCAAGCACAACTACAATAAAAAAACCCACTCTAGTCTTTCCTGTTTATTACTTTTTCTTAAGGGTCTCTAGGTATGAAGAAAATCATTTAAGGCATGTATTGACAGTGGTCATTGATAGACTCTTTCAGTCTAAGCACAAAAGATGAATAATTTGTAACTGGTTACAGAATATGTTTTTTAGACAATATGTCTATACATGTAACTGCCTTGAAGAGGGGAACAAAAGCCTTTCTAAATATAGCTGAATTTGGGTGTAGATCACAGGACACAGCCTATGACAAGCTGTAAGAGCATTCAAGGTAAGCACAAAATGGTCCTAAAGGCAAATCTGTGGGCAACACAACACTGTCAGTGCTCAAATTGTTTCAAGTGGACAGTCTTGCCTATTATTTCTACATAATGCCATTACACACATATTAGCCACCCTTCCCCGATATATTATATTTAAACATATGCTACTGTATTTACAGCATCTGCTTCCTCCTCAGGAGGAGTTAGGATAGGTTGCTTCTAATGAAATTGACTAAAGGAAAATTATCCAACCTTTCTAATTTTTCCATAAAAATAATAAAAATATCATATGCAAAATCATACTTGTACATAACACCAAGTTACACAACTATGGAAAAACAAAACAACAACAACAAAAAGAAACCACACAACAAAAAGACCCAAAATCAGGTGCATTGTTATTAGATTTTCTTTTCTTTTTTTTTCGTCTTGAGTCAGCATCTCCTCCACACAACTTCCCACATAAAAGCTGTAGGACCATTTTTGCTTCATCATTATTCTTCTTCCCTTTGCTCTCCTACAATAGCTTAACTCAAGGAAATATGAATCAAGATACCACTTTTCAAAATATATTTTCATGTCTGAATTTGCATGTAATGTAATATTCAGAAGTAGAGACCTGCCAAAAATGAATCCTCAATATGTACACATAAATCCAAGCAGGGAAACCAACATCAAATCTGAAACTGCAAGCCAGCTCTGGAAGAAATCAATCTCTCCCAAGGTTTTTTGAACACTCAGGTGCATGGGGTTTTTTTGGGTTTTTTGGTGGTTTTTTTTTTTTTTTTTGCAGACCATTCTGCAGAAGTCCAGCACACTTTGGCTCATGACTGTTATCAAGTGGGACCTTAAGGCATTTTCAATGGGGTTGAAAGTGCATGGGAAGCAAACAGATCAGAGAGTACTGTACAGAGAATGTTAAGGGTAAATTGCATTCATGTCACAAAGCATTTTCACTTTTTCAAGGAATCCAAGCTGCAGGCATTTTGCTGCCATTAAAATAAAATATTTTTTCCTGAACTTCACATTTGAAGAACATGATCTTAAAAAAACACTTTAAAAAACTGAGTCAGCAGCCACTACAATTTTTTTCAAATCTGAGGGGGAGAGTTAACACTAACTATTACAGATCACATAAACCACGAAAAAAATGCCACAAAAAAAAGCCAATTAAAAAACCAAAAAAACCCCAACAAACAAACAAAAACCCCCACAACTCTTTAAGTTGTGGGGACCTGCAGAAGCAAGGGTAGGTTTGGTGAATTAAAAGTTGGGTCTTACCACTGTGCAGCTTGTGCTGGTCCTTCCTTTCCCACTTGCCCCTTCAGTCCCTGGACAACTGAGCAAACTCATTTTATTTACAGTCTAAGTTGTTGTCCTACTGAGAAGGACAACACTGAACCTCTCAGCAGAGCAAGCTCAGTATATTATTTATAGTCCCATTTTAATTATTTAATTTTTCATAAACCACTGAGGAAAAAAAACTAACTAAAAATACAAGCAAATTAATTGTCCTAATTTCTCTTTGTGCACACTTGGGAGGGAAATTCCCTGGAGTTTACTGACTCAGGAATTAAAAAGTTAATGCTACTCCCCAAAACAGAAGAGCATGTTTGGAGGCTGTCTGAAAAGTGTGATGTTATATCACTGTGATACACAGATCAATATTCAATGGTCTCTGAACTGTTTAGAAAAATCTAAAACTCACTTCAACCCAGGTAGCTCTAAAATGCATGCACCTACTTCTTAGAAAGACAATTTTTTTTTACAGAGGGAGAGAGTTATGCAATCAGCCCTCTTGAGGAGAGACACCTTTTATGTAACTAAATCAAATCCTCAATCAATCATCCACAAAAATAAAGATCCCTTTTTCAAACTACAGAAGAAGAATATTCATTTTCTTCTGGTTTTTTTTTTTTTGTTTTTTTTTTTTTTTTGGTTTTTTTTTTTTTTTTTAATGAGAGGACACAGTTATCATTTAGAAAAGAGGAGTAATACTAACCCTGTTTTACACATAATACCTAAGCTCCAAAACAAATCTATTGAACCTTCAACCAAAATGTTCGTCTCAATCTTGGCGAAATAGAAATTTTCAAAAATATCAACTAAATACTGCTAACAATACTTAAGAGAGCCACTTAAAGAAGTACCAGAGAAGCTTCCAGTAAATAATGCAAGAATCAAACAATTGACCAGTTTTTCTACATTTAAATCAGAATAACCTTCCGTTTCTTCTATGTCTCTGCTTCAGTTAAGTTTTAAAACTAAACTGAGTATTTTAAATGACTCTAAAACCCAACTGATTTATGAAACACTGTATAAACGACATCATCTTGAGCAGGCCAGCACTAAAACATTTCATGGTGACTGGTGTGTGTGCCATTTACATTTCCCCCTTTGAGGGGAACAAAGATTTACAGGGCTTCATTTGAGTACTAACTTTGAATACAGAAACAAAGTGTCTTAAGTGCCTGGTCCTGAATGGGTGAAAATTGAAACCTCTTCAACACAGCAAAGGCTTGCAGTCCATACAACATTTACAATTACTAATGACCAATTATCTGCTAATTAAACATAAGTTGCATCCTAAGCAACGGTTTTATTGGGATATCACAACATTTCTTTATTCTAAATGGTAATTAATGCAAAGCTTAATGTAAAGCTGAGGAAGCAAAGTTTGAATATTGGTGTGTAAACTACTTACACCTGAGTAACAGGAAGTGCTGAGACTCAAGAAAAAAACCAATTTCTCCAACTTTATGCCTCACCTGGACATTAGATATTTTAATCAGAATTTCAAGAAGTATCTATATGCACTGGGATCCAAAGATGAAAAAGAAAAATTATGTCCACAATTTTTCCTGAGTTTTCTTTTGTGACTTGAGAATTTCTGACTTTGTTTTTGATAGCTTATCACTTGCTTTTTCATTCTAATAAACTTGGAAATTTCAAAAAAATTCATACTAAAACCAAGTTGCACCAGAGAGGGAGTAATGTTCTATAGTAAAGAGAAAGGTGGACTTGAAAATGCAAGGGAAGTTGTCAGATGCCTTGGCCCAGTTTCACTGTGAAATTTGACATATATCTCAAAATATTTTATTACTCTTTGGGCATAAATTGAAATCTTTGTAAGAACTTAACATTCCTCTATCCTAAAAAAGTACACTGAATGCAGGCACTAGGGCTCAGGCATGTGTGCAGCCTCCCTTCCATCCTACATCATAACATGGCACAGGAATGTTGTGCTCATGAAGGGGTGGAATGGCAGGAGACACCATCCAACCAGAAAGGCTGGACATGAGAGGAAAAAAGAGGCATAAGAAAGAATAGTGAATAAACTTGTTGATTCTTACATAAAAATGGGAGTCTTTGATTAGAGAATGCCAAGTGAAATAATTATTCTAATCATTCTCCTTCTGAGTGGTTCACACTGTAGTGAAGAAATAAATAAACATTTCTCTCATTTCAAAGAAAACTTTTTTTTTTCCATGGCATGAAATTCCAAACCTTGACATAATATCCTGATCTTTTTCCCATAACAGGAGAGTTAATCTCAGAAGAAGAAAATTCTTCCTAAAGTTTTGGAGCTATTCATCTGTCTGAACTCTTCTCTTATCTAGTTTCTCTCATATGAATTGTGAAAAGATCTCTCACCCATATGCACAACTTCATACTTTTATGGAGTTTTAAATTCTTCATTTCTTCCACACAAGGGCCAATCACTTTAAAAATAAGCATTCTTTGGCTTAAATCACATTAAAGCACAGCTCACTTGGTAGTTTCTCTCATAAGTGATAGAAAAATTTACAAGAAAAGGTAGAGGGAGGGAGAAATGAAATAAAATCAGATAAAAAAGATGTAAAGAAAAGCTTAAGGAAGGGGAAGCCATAGTTTCCTAGAGGCACAGGAACAGTATGAGTGTGTGAGTGTATAAATAGCAGAAGCTGTACAGGGAAAGAGTAATGTAAAGAATAAAAAAGGAGTCATCTTGGTTTTGCTTTTAAAATATACACTGATTTCTTTCCAGAAATGATACTTCAGGCTCGCCAGTTACTCTTTCTGAGTTTTACATGCTGCTTGCTTTTTTTTTTTCTCAGTACACAAAACAGTTAAAATGCCGAAGAAGTTCTGATTTAAACTGATATCCCAAGACCTTGTTAGTAGTCAGTACAGAGAATTCCTCTGTAGCATGGAAAAATAAATATTTCTTTTTGTACCAAATCTGTTTTATGTCATGCTATAGTTTAACTATTAATAGGGCTCTGAGACGATTAATGCAGCAGCAAGTCTCCTAACTCAGAAAATACCATCTATTTCACACTGGGGTTGCAAAAACCCTAAAACAGATACTGACAGAGACTAATAGTAAATGCTGTAACTTAATCTCAGAACCCCAGTGATGTCAAACCTCTTGAGCATCATATACAGTTTATGGTAGGGTATTATCACAATCCTTCAATGGAATTACAGTTTTGTAACTAATCTCTCCCTATCAGTTACACTACACAGAAACTGTGAAGTCCAAATACAAAGAGACCATAGGTGTGAATGATTGCACTTGAGTCTTTCCCCCCAACCATATTTCTAAGCCCCAGAGTGATAAATGGCACAGCAGTTATAAATGGGCCATAGGGTCAGTGGAACTAAAAGCTGAGAGTTCAAAGAAAAGTCATAATTCTTGAGAGTTCAGCAAAAGGCCAGAGACTGATGTTGCAATGCTTAATGATAAATGGCCAGGGCTGTTATGCTCCAATTAGAGAAGATAGGAGATTGGCAAACAACCATGGCAATGGGAATGCTACAGCCTCAAACCATCCACATCACCTCACAGGTCTCTAAGTGTTATGGCTTTCCTGTATTAGTCAAAAATCCTTCATTGTCAGAAGCTTAACAGCCACAAATAAACCAGCCACAAGAGGTTCTGGCAATACCAAAATTAACCACACAAATTTAACATCAATCAATCACATCTACACGAATTCACAAAACAACTCTGAAGTGTGAGGAGAGGGACTTTGTCATGAACAAGAGTTATCACAGTAGACTGAAGGCCAAATCTACTGACAATTTAGGTACTTAAAGGGAGAAAAAACAAATCACTAGAATTGAGGCACACATGAGTTCTAAAGTCTGATTCAGTAATAAACCTGAACAGACACCTGAATCTCTACCTGTGCCACTCAAAGAGGTTGAAGCTAACAGCATCTCTTTTTGGTGGAAAGGGAATCACATTTAGAACATTTTCTTAGGCACAGAGGCAACTAAATTCCAGACACATACACATCTTACAATACACTCTTACAATCCAAGTGAACACCCTCCCACCAGGAGTGTTTTCCATCCTGCACTAGTGTGCAGTTGGGAGATGAAAACTGGTGGATCTGTAAGGATGGCTGGCAGGAGGACCTGGCCTTTTGCCATTCCTGTGCAAGAAGGAAAGATAATTTAAACTCATTTAAATTCCAACATTACTTCTACTTTTTAGGTAACAGACTAATTTATAAATAGCCATCATTAAAGTGAGGCCTGGAGTAAACCACCTTCCTTCTAGATAAGATTCAGATTCCAGATAGGCAAGTTGGAAAGATCTCCAGGCATCTCTAAAAAAGATTTCCTCAACAGACTTTCCAAGTGTTTGTTTAGAGTTGAAAGCACCAGATTCCCAGAATATTTTTACTATGGTCTTTTATGGTTGAATTTTAAGGACCACAATCTTAAACTGGATCACAAAAGTGATCATGCACTGATATACAGAAAGATTTGCAATTATACAATTATGAAATTATCATATATACATAATGTACAAAAAGATTTGCATTAGGAATTAAATTTACATGCATTTTCTACATCCTGCTCTGCAAACAAACCTCAGAATTAATCTTTGCTTATTACTTTTCATTGCTTTTCTGCAATAACAACAAAGAAATAGTTCTGTGTTGAATATTTTTACACAAAAGCTTGAGCAGTAGTGAACTAAAAATAGATACCTATTTGTCAGAAGATTCTTAGAGGCAGAAGGAAATTTTGCATGAAACAGCTATTCAGGATGCCTGAAAATAGTCTCCTGAGATGAGTATCAATGCCTACAATGAAATCACATAAAATAATTGGTCATCATCACTTTTGTATTATTGTCTTATATGATGGATTAAATGTCCTAATAATGCTAAACCAATTCACCTATAAATGAATGACCAGACCAGATTTAAAAGAATTTACTCACTTGTAAACACAAGAGTTCCAACAGGAATAGAAAACACTGCTCACAAGATCCAGAACACTTTTTAACTTTATTTTTTTAAATATGACTCTTTGATTTCCTCTATCAAATCACTCATTACCATGAGACTTCACCCTTGTTTTCAGAACTCATACTAAAAATAGTAGAAATGTTCTTAAGTAAAACATTCATAAGGCAGGAAATGGGGAAATTAATTTCTCATCTCATTCATGTATGCAGACTGAACAGACTTTCTTTAAGTGCTCATATAACATTTGCTAAATGAGTATTCACTCCCTCACTACAAATACTCAATGTGTGGCTATTTGGTTTTTCACTGCAGAGTTGCTACCCTTGGTTCATGAAGTTCCTGAGCTACAAATGATTGAAGGTTAGGAAAATATTCTTGGGAAGTTTTACTGTTTGCTGATGAGTTACACTTTGTTCCTTCAGAAGCCAGCACTGGCAACTGCCAAGGGATGGAACACTGGGCTCTGTGGTCCCAGTAACCCTGGACTGGTTACAGTCCTGCAATCACACACACACTGCACACACAGTTAACACTGCTGCCTTTATCCTCATATGTCAGAAAACTGCATTTACTGCACCAGTTATTTGTTTTGGTTTTTTTTTTTTTTTTTTTTCCCAATATGTTCTGGAATACATGCTTATCTGAGTGCAAGAAATATGTCTTCATCTAAGTGTATATTTTGACATTTAAAAATATTTAGAGGTAGTTTTCGAAATATGCGTTCCTTGGCAAGACAGAAAGCCCAACTGATCTATAAATTCTCTGCAACTTAAAGTGCAATCATTTAATTTAGTTTTGTTGCAATCACTGAAGCATGCCTGAACACACACCTGGGTACAGGATGGGCAAATCTTGTTCAGTCTGATTTCATAGTTTGGGTGGGAAGGTACCTTAAAGCTCATCTTGTTCCAACACCTCTCCCCTGCCAGGAAGAGGGACACCTGTCACTGGACCAGAACCCCAGGCTGAGAGACCCATCCAACTGGCCTTGAACACTTCCAGGGATAGGGCATCCATAAGTCCCCTGGAAAACCTGTTCCAGTGCCTCACACAGCAAAGAATTATTTCCTAAGATCTGGTCTAAACCTACTTTCTATCAGTTTGAAGCCGTTCCCCCTTGTGCAGACATTACATACCCTTGCAAAGAGTTCTCCTTTCTATAGGCTCCCTTCAGGTAACAGAAGTCTGAAATCAGATCATCTCAGAGTCTTCCTAGGCTAAACAATCCCAATTCACTCAGCATTTCTGCATAGGAAAGGGGCTGCATCCCTCTGATCCACTTGGTGGCCCTTGAAAGCAGTAGCACAGGCAGGGCAGAGAAGGAGATAAGGAGCAGGTGGCAGCAGTTTGATCAGAGGCCTGGAGTGGACAGTAAGGGAATAAAGCAAGGAGGACACAATTAAGAAGACAAGAGAACAAGGTTAAAGTCACATGGATGTCTTGCAACAGATTGAGCTATAGGAGGACAGTGGGTCCCATTTGTTGAAATAAGAATCAGTTCACAGAAGCCCACTATCATGCAGACATCCTCTTTTTAGACAGCCAATTTGTGGCTCACTTAGTGGCACCACCCTTATTTTAGGTTGGAATTTTTAGTTCACTGTATGTGGGATAATAGTTAAATTATCTGTACTTCTTGCTTTCTTTTGCACTTCCCTCCTTTTCCAGTTCCCTCATTGCCTTCATACCTTTCAGGGCAAAGCTGGGATCTCACAGGCAGTCTAACACCCTCCACAATCCCGATTGCCTCCTAGCAGGTGATGGCAGCAATGCCTGGCATTTAGCAAGTATTCTGCAAAAGCTAGGAGGGAGGTAAAAAGGCTCATGTGGTCACATGCCCCTTTCAATCTGTCAGCAATACCCATGTGGTGTTATTACAGACTGCCCTACAGAGAAATTCTGTGGAAGGTCGACAGTTAAACAACAAGAATCTCATTAGGACAAGAATCAAGGAGTTTCAAGGAGTTTTGCTATTCATTCACAATTATGGCCCCAGATTCAGAACACCCTGGCTCTCAGGGCTCATTTGGCCTTCTGAGACAGAGGCACAGACACATCTGATTTGCTCAGAGTGTGATTTTACCTGACAGAGAACCGCTGTGTTCAAGCTGTTCCAAAAGTGAATTCTTCTCAATGATTTAGGAGGAGTTTTTGAACTCTGATGTCCAAGATCCCAAAGCTGTAACCTGATCACCAGTTACTTTGGAGAAAACACCTCTGGCTCTGTTGGAGCTATCTCACTTTGTATAAACAGTGCAGGAAGACTCTGCCTGGACAGCTGGTGGCTGGGGACCCCTCCACTCATCCAGGCAAGGCAGAAACCTCAACATGAACCTCAGCTTCCTGGTAGGAGCTTTCACAAGGGTGTTACTTGCTACTCGACAGCTCAACCTTTCTTCTCTCTTCACTCACCCAAAGAGTGGTAAGGAATATTTCTTATGAATCAGATCAGATTTCTTAAACCAGAAAATTTCCCATTGGCTCCACTAGTACAAGGCAGAGCTGTGCAGGCATGCTGACAGTTCCTACCTGGAAGCAGTCTTCTGAAATGAAAGCCAGAATTCAGCTTTAGGCACGAGTCTGGCTTCTCCCTGACAATTTCAACCTCTGAGACAAAATGAGTAATTTTGAGAGCAAAGATCAACCTCACTTCAGAGTCTGGACATCAGAAAGTGGCAATTGTTGCAAGGCAAACACTGAACTTTGAAGTCCTGCTCTTTCATTTAGCACAGCAAAAAGTCCTTATCACTCACACTTAAACCACAGTGACTTTCCTCCTAAGTGCACATTGCACTGAAGCTCTCCTGCAAAAGACTCTGAACTTTTATCTTCCATTTTGAGAATACTGCTTGAAAAAATAAATTTGGCACTTCAAAAGAGACATTTGACTTGTCCTTGTCTCAAATGATTGCCCCTCATAGCCCCTGAGCAACTGCAGCTTTGGGAGCATTTCAAAGAGAAATGCTCTAGCATTTGGTATCAGAGAAAGTAGCTGAGCTACTGAAATTCCCCATTATCATATTTTTCAAAAATATGCTATTGCTTAGCGAGACACACAGCTTAATTTTCTCAGTCCTATTTTTAGGCTGTGGTACCTAACAAGGTTGATACTTAAGATGAAGAAAAGGTAATTTAACATATTTCATTTCATTAAATCTGCAGAAAATAATAGCTGCATCTATCTGGGGTAGGAATAGATAAAAAAACATCATTAAGTTCTTAAAGCTTGTTTTAAAATGCAATCTTTTATCCTTAAGAAAACAATCATTATCTTCCATCTCAATGAAATATAATGCATGTGTACATTCATACATATGTATGCCAATACACAAAAGCACAAGTTGGTTTTTTTTTAAATTTAAGTAACAGCATATGAAAACAAACACACTTTGAAGTACATACTTATGTTCTAAAATCATTTACTATACTTGAAAGGCCAAAAACCCCAACAACAAGAATAAAATCCCAACCCCAAACCAAAACTTACCAATATTTCTCTGCATTTTATTTAAAACACTTCATTATCTATTCTGCTTTCTATTACATCCTCAGATATGCTCCATCTGATTTAAAACCTTATAGCAAGGTTACCAGGAGGAACAGAATCAGGTCACCACATTAAACTAGATTTTTCTTTTACAACAGCTTCCAGGCAAATCTTCAGATTTTCCATGTTATTTACAAGGACATTAAGAAGGTCTTGTTCTTTCTACCTCAGTGATTTATTCTTCTCATATGCAGATGTGGTAATTCTTTAGAAGCTGGTTAATTAAATGTTCTAGCAATAACAGTAGGATCTTGACAGACTAACTTTGATTTACCAACCTTATAAAAAGTCTGTCTTTACCTTTCAGAATCTGACTTTACCACAGGATGTGCTAAATGAGAATAATAATTCTTAAATTAGCCAAATAAGTTAATGTCTTGCACCCCAAGATATGGCTGCAAAAACAGTAAATGCTTTGACAATTTGTTATAAAATATATATGAAAAATATTTGCAATATCAGGAGTATCAAAAGTTAAGCTATTATTAGAAATGACTTGGTAATAAGAGAAGCTCTTAAACAGACACCTACTGCTTTTGTCAAATACATTTTGCATAGCTGCAGTACACTCCCACACAGTTTTGTTAAGAGATAAGGGAAAACAAGATCTTCATTCAAATAGACTTCTTTTAAACTAATATCTAATTTTTATTCAAAATATGTCTATGTAGTTTTCTAAACATCACTATACTTGAGCCCCAGCTATGAGGAATCAGTATTAAGGTCCAAATGACAAATTTTCTTCTATTCTATTTTCCCTTAGACTATATGGGCTCTCTTCATAACCTTGATTTGATACAAATCATAGAAGATCTGGAACCCCATGCGTTCTCCTGACTTTCTTCATCCTGGATTTAAATATTTTTTTATTTTAACTGGTACACAGTACATGATGTAACACATTATTACTACTACAAAAAATTGTCAGAAACCATCTCCTGTGTATCCTGCCTATATTTTCCAATCTTCTTCCCCACATCCCCTCTGCTGCAAAAGACTCTGGTTCACCAGGACTATTAAATGTTAGCTGTAGTGTTGCACGGTGTGAACCACAATTCCCCTCTTGCAGAGAGTTGTAGGTTAGTTATAAGAAAACTTTTAATAATTACTGGGGAGTTGGTATCATAAATAACTGATAAATCTGGAGTTACCCATTCTCACTCAGTTTATTGATAGAGGCAATAGTGTTACAGCTTTAGATAGTGAATTCAAAGGAGAAATAATTGCTTTCAAAAGCTTTTGCTTAGACAAGAAGAATTCCTCTAGAAAAAAAAAAAAAAACAATCTGGGTAAAATTAGATTTACATGAGAAGAAGAGCAAGTGGCAAATGCACCAATGTGTTCTGAAAGATATTTAGGTAAAACTAGAGGCATCTTCTTCAAGAGGCTACTTCCTGGGAGTGTGATATTTCTGTATTTATATATTCCATCAGGCCCAGCAAAAAATGCAAACCTTACCTACATTGTAACAGCCTATGCAATCGAGGAACATGTTCTATAACAAAGATGCTAATATTTGTTTCCTTAAATGCAAATTGGAAAGTTGCAATTTTTCACATCAGATAATGTCACACCACCAGTCAGTCACACATGCAATCAGATTTTATGTATCAGCTTTATCACCAGTCTGGCAGTAACCTGAATACAAATACTGGGGTCCTGAAATTAATGATGAGAAATAAACCCACCACTCTTGCTGCTACCTAAATGTGCTCAGCAACTTCCATGATGGACACTAACCACAAGACCAAAATGAGACAGACCTTCCCTAGGATGCCTTTGTTTACTTTTAAGAAAAATAATGTTCTTCAGTTACTTTAAGTTATATAGCTCAACAACAACAAGAAAAATATTAATATTCTTCCTACAAAACGTAATAATACATTTATATCAAAGACACCATTAGCTTGCCTAGAAAATCCCTTAGGAAAAGTCTTACCTTACATGGAGGAGACAAATAAAAGCCAAGTTTGCAGTTTGAGACTTTCTGTTTTCTTCTAAAGATGAATTTCTCTCTTTTCAGTTCAGTACCTCTGTGCTCTCTTCTGACCTCATTTTGTCTGTGATAAATGCCAGAATTTCAGTGGAGTCACTTGAGCTCCTGTAAGAAAAGAACTGAAGTAAAAAATGATTGCACTCAACATTCCTGCTCTGACATATTGCTTGACAGGACACTAAAAGCCTTGCAAGGCTATAGGTGAGGTAGAGCCCGAGAACTGCCATTCTTTTAGACAAAATTGCATTTCAATTTTCTGCTAATTATTCTGTACTAACATAATGAAGTTAAATCCCATTCAGACTAAGCAGGTCTACAATTTGTACAGGCCTGATACAGGCTGTTTTACATTCCCAGGGTATTGCATGACTAGAAGATATTCAAATTAAATTTCAGCCTTAGTTTAGACAAGAGAAAGACAAAAAATACTTTCTACTGAGAGTAACTGCAAAGCACAGCTGGTACAGAAGTTTCTCAATTTAATTACTTTCTGTTCTTCCCCTATCCAGGCACTTTGCTGGGATTGGTTTTCTCTTGTTAATGGAGGATCAGCAAATTGCATGGAAGACTGAGCACAGGTGCACCTGCTCTTGCAGAGATGGGCAGAGAACAGCCACAGAAGGTGCAGGGAGGTTTCCCACCCCAGCCTTTCCAGGGGGATTCCAAGGTGTGTCACAGGACCTGCCACTAAAGTCCACATTGCAGGGTAAGGCAGGCAGGACAGCTCAGACCCCTCCAGTAACAACAACATTAAAAGGGCTCTACTGGCCAGAGTCCAAAGCTCTTCCAGCCCCATATCCTGTCCCAAATGCTCTCCTAGGGGTAACACAGGCAAGCACACCAGGATTTTTGCTCTACTGTTTGCTCCCAGCTTCCAGCACCCTGCAGCCTTGGCACTTACAGGCATTTCTTTCCAGGGCTACAGCAGGGCTAAAGCTCTCCTGGATTTACAGGACTCATTTATCTCCACGTCAACCAGAAAAGTTCCTCATAGAGCAAAGAATTCAGCTGGAGAGAAAAACTGGAGAAATTAGATCACATAATCTCATCACCACCTAACACATTTAGGAAGAGGAATGTTTTTCTGGAAACTGAACCAAAGCATGTGACACCTTATGAAGTATTTGGAGGGGGACCAACAATTAAACAATTGTGGCTATATGTTATACAATCTTAAGCTTTGAGATGATGTAATAAAAACATTTTTAAATGTTTGCTTATAGCAGAAACTTAACCAAGATGGGCTATTTTAATACCACAATCAGTTTCACTAATTCATTTGCAGTGAAACCATGCAGGTATGTTCTGAAGTCTTAGTTTGTTGAACAGGCAAATGTTTTGTAATACAGGATCAAGGAATGACCAGTTTAATCTTCTATTAGCAAAAAAAAAAAAAAAAAAAAAAAAAAATCCATAAGATATTTAACCTGAAGCATGTGAGAACAAAAACCTGACTGTTTATACTGCAGACAAGAAAATATATTTATCAGAAGAGCAAGCTTTTCTCTATTAAAACTGCTTAATTTTTTCCTAGTGTCTTCTCAGTCCTCTGGGGAAAAAAAAAAAAAAAAAAAAAAAAAAAACCTAAACAACAAAACCACCCCAAACCTACTTTTTTTTTTTTTTTTATCAGATTTTTTTTTAATATCAGATTTTTTTTTAGGAGTATCAGATCTTTGAACTATTAGTAAAACACAATATTAGAGACATATTAAGAGTACAATGTTTCCCAAGCCTATGCCATAAAATTCTTCAATGTCTTTAAACAACTGACTGAGGTTCTGAAAGGTCAATATTTAAAAGCACAATTCAAGTATGACTTTGAGATGCCCAATTGAACAGTTAAAAAAAAAAAATACAAACAAACAAAATAGTATTTAAAACAGTACAGTCACAGCTCCTTTACACTCCATTATAGTTAGAAGATAGGTACATTCATGTGAACACCATGAAACAGCACACCCACATTGTCAAGGCATCAAAACTTGAACATCTATGTAAGAGGAACAAATTTATGAAAGCAATTCTAGATCACATTCTTGTTTTTAAAGGAAGAGCAGATAGTTTTCATGCATCCTACTGCTTAAACACTTCATCTCCTAGAAAACATTTGGATTTTCAAAGGTTTAAGGAAATGTAGTATTGTTCCCCAATGTCAGTGATGCTAAGGTGTTTACTGAAGTAGTGTCTCTTTTGAAAGCTCACCTTAAATTAAAAAGAAAATATGAAAGGCATAGACATAGATGTAGCAATCATTAGTACTCATTCTTCCCCATTCTTCTCCATGTTTTTCACAATACTTAAATGCCTAAGCCAAACAAAAGCAACCTCATCATGTAAAAACTTAAAGGTAGGAGACAGACAGCTGTAAAAATCAAAAAACCAAACCAAACAAACAACCCCCAAAACAAACAAAAACCTCACCCAAACAAAACAAAAAAACAGAAAAGGTGAGGTTTGACTGGGCATCAAAACTATTTTGCAGAAATAAGAGTTAAAAACCTCAGTGCTTCATTCACTAATAGCAAGTAATAGCATTTATTTTCTAATGATCTTTTCTTACAGTTAGAAATATAATCTTGTATAAGTTATAAGTAATACTAATCAGAGTACCAGATGTAGAAAACACAGCAGCAAAATATCCATAGTTTCATATTGCTGCTGTTAAACATTTTCCCAGTTTTGGCACTCCTTTTATAAACAATTTTACCTTATGCTTGAATTTTTCTGGCACTTAAAAGTTTTCCTCAAAGTGCTGAAAGGATTTTAGACAAAGAGTTGGGACTGCATGAGAGAAAGGAAAATAAAGTCATGTTTTACATGTGTATCTAATGTTGCTCTCTGCCCTCCATAATTATAGAAAGAACAGGATTTCCAAAACTAGTATTCAAACCCTGCTTGTTTCCTCCACTCCCAAACCAAGCAGGGTTTGAAATCTGGAGGAGGGATTTAAAGGAGTATATTCAGCACTGGTTTGTAAAGCAAAATGGTAATATCTTTTGTCAATATTACTACTACTAGTTTACAAGGAGAACTTTGCACCAAAAACTATCAGGGCTACAGACTGCTAAGGCCCATCTTCCTTACTCATCCATCCCTGGAGTCTTGGGGGGGCAATGGGCCTGACTATTAATTGCAATTACTATTACTATGATTGTATCACTGCTACCAGCAATTGTGCAGCACAGGGCTGAAGATTTTTTACAAGGAAGCATCCCCTGTGGGAAAGCATCACCTGTGAGCCTCTCTGGTTTCTGCAGCATCACCAGTACCATGCCAGCAACTCTCCATTCAATTCTGTTTCTTCTCAGCTTCCCAAGGATCATGGGATGGGAGTTGTTTATTGTGGATTTTCTTGTTCCACATGTTCCCAAGAAGAGCTAGCACAGTTTGATTTACTAGGAGACCCTGAGATTAGCTCAGCTGGGCAGAGCACTGTGTTAATAACACCAAGCTGGTGGTTTTGATCCCAGCCCAGGCCATACAGGTAAGAGCTGGACTTGGTGATTGATCATCGTGGGTCTCTTCCAACTCACAATATTCTGTGCAATCTGAAACAGGACTGAAAGGACTGGAAAGCAGCTCATTCTGACATGAGTGATGACAGAAAGCCTCTTCCCCACTTCTTCCTTCAGGAGAAGTACAACTAAATAAGGACTAAAACCTGGATCCAAGGACGAGCTGCCACTAAATGGTCATTTGAGCAAGGGTGTTTTGCATTGGTATCCAAGTGGCTGCTGCTGTTTGTGCAAACAGTGATCCATGGTAGCCATGCAAAAACCCACACACAAAACACTTCTGACCTCTGGAATCTTACAGTCTCTTAGAACAGCAGTAGAGAATCTTACTTCACTTGGAATACAAAGGCTTTAACAGAGAGCAAAAAAGGTACAAATTAGAAACTGAAAATGACAGCTTAAGTCCACTTTTATCTTTAGCATTTAGCCCCCAAAAATAGCTTTTCTGAAATTCCATTTAGCACAGAACTGGCTAATAGGTGAACAGTTCCCTACAATGCACTCACTCCAATAGTTTTTATATCAGCATAATAAAGCTGAATTTTAATTGACTTTGATGTTACAGTTACCCTATAATGAGTCTTATTCTGCTTTCAACTAAATCATAAGTAATATTTTCTTTATAAAGTGACAATATTATTCAAGACTTGTGATGTGAACATATCAAGTATTCATGATAACTAAGATTCTGGAGAGTGTTGGCTGCACACAGCACTCTAAAACTTGGACACTTGCATTTGACCTCTGATCTCTATAAATTGTTTCAGTTTCTTTTATGCTTTTTATATAGTTCATTACTTTTGATTTTTAAAAGTATTGATTTTTCAGAAGTAAAAAAACAAACAAACAAACAAACAAAAAAACTTTAAGGTTATTTTAAGGCTTGCAGATCTTTGAGTAGCTTTGAACTGAAATATTGATTATCAACTTTCAAGGTGGAACTACCAAGCCCTTGCAAACAAATTTGCTGGAGTAGCAGCCTAAAGCCATCCAGGACTTATTAAAATGTGAGTCTGAAGGGTTTTGCCTTTATCTGAACATACAGCATATTCCATTTTCTCCTTTGTGGAGAAAGAATCCCAATAAGCACACAAGCACACACATACATATGTCTATTCATACACACTTCTTTGTGCCAATCCCAGATTACAGACAGCAACTGTTCTGTCTGCAGATGAAGACTGACTTGACAGCACATATTCAAGACTTTTTGGTTTTAAACATATTTTCAGTTTTCCTGAGAGAGAAAGAAGGAATATTCAACCAGCTTCACTAGAAGCTTGTGGTTCTAGAAGGCAGACACCACCCCAAACAGAAATACAGTCCTCAAACACATGGCCTAACCATACCCTTCTTTTATTTCTGCTCAACTTCCTTTCCCTACACTGGGGAGGACACATCTTTCTCCACTCTGTCTTTTAAAATTTAAAGATGTTCAAGATTCATTATTCACTCTTACCATCACTGATTTTACCACACTAGCACCAGAACTCTTCTCTCAGCTGGGGTTTCAAGAACACATTCTAACACAAACCAGAAGGTGATGATGAGACTACACATCCCCAGTTCTTGTGTCCCTCCCCATCTCAAGTGAGCGTCAGGTCCAATTGCTGCAGGGCTGCGTTTGCTCTGGGGTACCTGCTCATAAACCACGACTTGGTTCTCCAAAATTGAAACCACATTTCCAAGAAGCATGTAATCAATCTTTCAGAGAAGGAATAGGGCAGCAATCTATTTTTCATGCTTTTATAACCCCTCATGGCAACATATCACATTAAGATTTTTTCCAAGTGTGCGTCATTTCAGACTGTGTAGGTCACAACTACATATTCCCAGTGAACGTTTCCATTACAGCACAAACTCTGCTGAATGAACCACACAGAAGACTTACAAGCCTTGATATGTGAGGGGGGATAGCACTGCACTCTGTTAGTTTTAACACATAGTACAACTAATCAGTTCAGAAATCTCCCAGTATATTCCATAAAGAGTTTAGCAACTGCAAAAACAAGGATTATAATGGCAAAAAAACAATTTACTGCATGCTTTGGTTCTGCAACAAGACACCAAAATAGCTGGAAATAATGTAAGGGCAGGGTAAAGTACTGGGGATTTTGAGTTTATATTAAGAGAATTGCCCTTTTTATTTTACTTCCTACAGCACTGTAGGTACTCCATTAAGAAAAATTCGATATATCAGCCTGCAATTCCATTGCTACAGGTTTCTCACTTGAGGTGGATGGTGGCAAATTTGCATAAAAAGAGCGAAGGTAAAAGAACCAAGCATTATCACTGAGTGCTACTACTGCAAGCATTATCTCCAATCTTGACTTTTGGCAGTCTTCTTTCTGAATATTTCACAGTGAGTATGATGAGCAGCTGAAGAAAGTTCCTGATGCTTCCCAGCAAAGCATTTCGAAGTGGAACCATGGAAAAAGCTCAGCACCAGAAGCATGACATATTTCCTCCTGCTCTGTGCTAGAGAGCAGGCTGGCAGCTGGGGGCTGCTGTCTGGGGCTTTGGGCACTGACAGGAGTCCATCGTCACCAGGCTGGCAGCCCTGGCACGGTGTGACACGGCTGGGAAAGTCAGGCTGAGCTCTCTGGAGCCAGAAGAGCATCAGCTTTGCTCCAGACAGAAGGAAGGGGAGCAGCAAGCACGGAGCAGCTGCTGTGTTAATTAAATCCATCAAATGGCAGCACTTTAGCATGAACACAAACGGCTCAGTGCTGGCCTCGGGTCTCAAGCTCGCACAGAGTAACTTACAAGCCATGGAAAAGTAATTATGATGGCAAGAAAGAAAAATGCAATGGGTCTTGAGAGTTGGGGGGAGTTTAAACTCCTTGTTATATGAAAACTGAATATCAGAGAGACTTCCTCCTGTATGTTGGCTCCCATTTCATAGGGCAACTTTGAGAAAATACACATCAATCTTCTTTCTTGCCCATATGACCTCATACATAGCACATTGGGGAAAAAAGAAAATTTCACAAGTCCTAAAGCACATTGGATAAGGAGAAATGCCTGCAGGAAAGTTCTTGTAGACATGCTACAGCAAAACAAATTCATTCATCTCTATAACTTTAACCAAGAGTCACAATATCTAAACATCTCAGGTTGTCTCTGACATGTTCATGTAGGGTTATTTTGGTCTTGCATACAGGGACTGAATGGCACAGAAGCACAAACACAGAAGACTACTTAAACTCATTAAGAATTAAAAAGTCATCAACACATCTGGTCCAAAAATTGTAGAAGACTAATCACACTTTCCAATAAGCCCAGAAAATAATATTATTCTATTTTGTAGCTTTTCACACACACCCCTGCCCTCCAGTTTGGCCAGCCATTCTCAGTACTCTGTAATGTGCATCTCAGGGGGAAACCCCTACAGTCTGTGGATGAAGAAATGCAATACATGCCACAAGAGGGACAAGCACAAAGGCAAGACAGCACCAAAGGAGAAAATAAAGCACTTTCTTTGTGAGAGTTTTATTTCTTCTTTCAGCCTCCTTGTAAAATCTCCACTGGTTCCATGAGCAGGAAGTGATGGAGAATGTAAGGCAGGAGCTGCTTGGGCACGCTGAGAACCTGCACCACCTTCCTCTCCTGCATCCCTGCCACTGCAGAGTAGGGATACAGAGTTTTCCCTGCCCTCCCTTCCTCAAGGAGCAACTCAACCCTGACTGCCCTCTGCCTGTCAGTCCTGCAAGTGGAACCAATAGCTGGCTGCACATTAGCTCAGAACATGCTGACATGCCACTCTGGAGAGCCTATTTGAAAGGTTAATAACTTCTAAAATCCAATTAGAGGGCCTAATTAGCTAAAGCAATCTTTGGTCTGCCTACTGAATCTCAAAATAGGTGAGCACAATAAAGATTAATCTGTTCTTCGTTCTTTTGCAGGCAGCAAAGAGGATGCTGGAGCCCCTGAATGCCTCAGTTTTCAGGAGGGCACTGGAATGACCTGAGCAAGCTCAGATCCGAACTTCAGAGCAAATTCAAACCCAGCATAAAAGCTCAAGCCACAAACTTTGTATTTCATTGTCATGATATCATGATGTGATACTTTGATCATGACAAACACTGCCATACATGCTATTTTTGCCATTCTTGGGCACACAAGGTCAAAATTATCTCATTTGCTAAGAGGAGTAGCAGTAAAAAAAAAAAAACAGCAGTTTTATTTCTCACTCAAGTATCTCTGTGGAACTTTTCCTTTGTGACCTCAACTAAGCCAGATCATCTTGCATGTACTGCTGCTTTTCACATGCACACACTTTCAAACATGCAAGAAACCCATCAGTTAGTTACTAACCCACTAATCAGTAGTTAACATGCTCTAGGCATCCAAATGAAAAATTTTTCATTATTTTACAAGATATTCTTTCTCTTTTCTACTAGACATCATTAGCAGACATAAAAAGTGAATATATAAATAAATAAAATTACTATTTTCATAGACATTTAAGCCAAATGAAATCCAAATGATCTATAATAAAAACTCCTGAAAATTTCCAGTGTATGGCTATCCCAGATCTCCCATTTATACACAACCTTAAAGGTAGAAAGGCTAAATTTACAATATGGGTTTTTTTGGGGTTTTTTTGGTTTTTGTTTGTTTGTTTGTTTGTTTGTTTGGGTTTTTTTTTGTTTGTTTGTTTGGGTTTTTTTTGTTTGGTTGGTTGGGTTTTTTTGGGTTTTTTTTTTTGTTTGTTTGGGTTTTTTTTTTTTTTTTTTTACTATTTGCTGAGAAGCTATCCTAAATTCTCTTGTTCACAGGCACACCTGATTCTCAGAAAGCCCCACTGATTTTCCTAGGAATGCTTCCTGGGAGCTGGTACATGCTGCCACAGCCTTGGCAGCGGTACCAATGACAAAGTGCATTTCAGAGGAAAAAGACCAGTTGCTAAGAACATCACCCCAGGTTGTTTTAAATTCAGAAAGCAGCTCAGTATGAATCTGCCACAGGAACTGCAGCCATTAGAACAAACTACTGCAAGAAGCTGCCTGTTCTAAAATAGTCCCTGATAAAATCTACACCTCATTTGCAGCCCAAGGGAAGAAAGGAATCGTTTTGATTCACGCGAACACGCCATTAAAAGTGTGAAGTTACTTTCCCTCGCTGTCTGAAGCGCTGTGACAAACCAGCTCCCACGGGCCCTCTCCGGAGCCGGCTCTGCGGGAAACACCAAGTGTCCGGCTTTATTTGCACGGGCCCGCCGGGCTCCGGCTCTCCCGCAGGAGCCGTCCCGGAGCTCGACCCCTCACGGAGCGGAGGATCCGGCCCGCAGTGCCGGCCCCGGCCCGGCAGGGGCCGCTGCGGGCCCGCGGGAGGCCCCGCCGAGCCCGGGAAAGGGAACAGCACCCAGCGCCAATCCTGCCACGGGCAGGGAATGGGAACGGCCTGGGCTGGAACGGGAACAGCACCCAGTTCCAATCCTGCCACGGGCTGGGAATGGGAACGGCCTGGGCTGGAACGGGAACAGCACCCAGCTCCAAACCCTGTCACGGGCTGGGAACGGGAACGGCCTGGGCTGGAACGGGAACAGCACCCAGCGCCAATCCTGCCACGGGCTGGGAATGGGAACGGCCTGGGCTGGAACTGGAACAGCACCCAGCGCCAATCCTGCCAGGGGCTGGGAACGGGAACGGCCTGGGCTGGAACTGGAACAGCACCCAGGTCCAAACCCTGTCACGGGCAGGGAACAGGAACACCTCCCACCACGCCCGGGTGCCCAGAGCCCCAGCCAGCCTGGCCCTGCGTGCTGCCAGCCATGGGGAGTGCACAAGCTGCCTGGGCAGTCCACAGCTCTCACCACCCAAATCCAGACTCAATACTCTCAGTAAATACATGTAGACTGAATAAATTCAGAGTATTCCAGAATCCTTTTAGCCTGGAGGTGCCACAGCCTTCCCAGATGGCAGCTGTGTCCATGGCTGAGGGCAGCATTCACATTTTTCATAGAGCATGGCCGAGATACACTTCAGCCCTCAGCTGCCCCTGTTCCCTGGGACAGTGCAGCATCAGAGGCTCTGAAGGGATCACTGCCAGCATTAGGCTCTTCAGAAAACATAAAAAGGCATAAAAGCAAACTAACCCCAGCCCAGACAAACCCCCAGGCTCTGAAAAATCCACAATATTAAAGCATTGTCAATAGCACACATATTCTATATATTTACAGAAGAAAAGCTGTCCAAGTTAATGCATTCCTTTTAAACAGTTTCCTATGCAGGTCAGAGAAAAAGCTCAACAAGTTTTAAAAAAAGATCAGAAAGTATCTACATTGCCACTGAGTACTCCAGTGAAAACTTCCAGATTATTAGTTTAACTAGATGGGCCATATAAAAATATAAACTTTTAAAATATTGTGATATGAACTCAACTTCAGGTCAAAACTGAACTTCAAGTATTTTAGCTGTATTCCTCATCATTAGGCTGTCACCATATATGATTTTCAGACAGCAAAGGTTATAGTTTCATCATATCTATGTTCACTTGCAGTGTGTTTGATATAATTTTAACCTTATCTTTCTCCACTGTAGGAAGCCTGAATCAGTAGGACTGATGCTGAAATTTGTAACATGTAAAAGTTGATTCCCTCATGCAGTTCTGCTGCATGTGCTGTTGGAACATTTGCTATCGCTGCAGACCTGTGCACATTGTTCTGTGAGAGCACACTGTGCTATGTCAAAGAAAGCCTAGTCCCAAGTCCAGCTCTACCAGCTGCTACATGGAGCTCCATCATTCCCTTCAGGGAGATCACTGATCACCAGAGGAGCTTTTCCATTACAATCTCACAGCTTTTAATGCCATCTGAGGTGGTCACAAGACCAAAATGTATGATTATTGCAGAATCACAGACTAAGTTTAGAAGACACCACAGTGGCTCATCTGCTCCCATCTCCCTCCTGATGAAGGATCAACCTAGAGCCCATGGCCCAGGATTGCATCCAGTTGGTTCTGGGATACCTGCAGTGAGGGAGACTCCACACCCTCTCTGGGTGATCTGTTCCAGTACCTGGTCACTGCACAGTGAAGAATTTCTTCCTCCTGTTCAGGTGGAACTTTCTGTGCATCAGTTCCTGCCCGTTGCCTCTTGTCCCATTGCTGGCACCACTGAGCAGAGCCTGGTCCATGCTCTGACCCCTCCCGGCAGGCACTGACATTAGGCATTTACAAAACAAGCCTATCCAAAGAAAACATATAAAATTGCTACAGAGCAAATAAAATCCACCATAAATACTTTAAAATCAGTATGTTTATAACAAAGACAGGACAAACACCTATATGCAAGTGCCCTCCTGAAGGGATTGTAACCAGTTTGAACACTTACCAGATCTTACCTAGAAACTTCTACTTTCCTAGAAAAGATACACAGCTTTCCTATCTTGTGGGGATATGTGTCAAGGAAGAAACTATTTCATTTAACTTTGTTACTAAATAGAAAACATTATGGCTCTTCTCTGTCAACTGCAGCCAACAGATAATTAACTCCATCACCTTCCATTTCAAACAAATTCACAGAGAACAAAGCACCATAAAATCTCTTAAGAAGTCCAAGTCCAGTGATGTCACTGTCTCCAGTGGAGTAGAACATTGGCAAACAGAATCAGTACTGTTTAACTTGCTCAATGCAAAGCATTTGTATAATAGCCTTAAACTGAACCAAGATAAGGGGGAAGGAGAGTAAATTCCTAAAACACAGCACTATAAACTTTTTTATGCAAAGAATGTTGAGGATTACATCCTACAGAAGGAAGCTGAAGTGACAAATCATCTGTTCAAGCTTCTTTCAACAACCACATAACTAAAAATCACCATCAGCTGAGGGTGGAACAAGTGCCAGTGCCAAATAAAATGACAGGTCTTTATCTCACATTGAAAAGTATCGGAGATGAAAAGTTTTCCTTCAGAAATTCAAAGAGAAATTATATGCATTTCCAAACATAATGCACTTGTTCAAACAGACTGAGCAAGGGAGGGAGGAAATAAGTTTTTTGAACATCCAAACTCAACTTGAACTTTGCAGAAAAATATGTTCCTGGAGGAATGGGGTGGGGGGAGGGCATTTAATTTTTGTGGAGACAGTTTTTACTTTCCAGACAAAAGAGCTTCATAAGCAGACTACAAGAATGTATTACCTTAAGCTATTGAAAGTTACAAGTTTTTCAGTTTCACTGATCAAGATTCCTTACAAAAATGAAACACTCCGACCTCTTCCCTAAGAACACAGGAAGTATTCTTCAGATTGCATTATGTAACACTGACTTCTCTGCCTGAAACTTATTTCAAATAATGATATTTTTTTTTAATCCACATAAAAGTTTACTATATTTACACAGCTATTCCCTCCATCTCATGATCCTGTATTATCGATAATTTTTAAAGAAAGCAACCCCTTCCCAAACTCCCACGGGTTTCCCAAGCCTTTAGTCCACATTTAACTGGAAGTTTTACTGTTACAGATTAAAGGTCACAGACAAAATGCAAATTTTGTTTCTTGAATATCGACAGAAATTACTGCCCTTCCCCTACTGTCTGTATATCCACATAGTACAAATGGGTCCAGGGAACTTTAACACAGATAACAAAGCAGATACAATCCTGAACACTGATAGACAATACACAGACACAGAACACAAACATAGGTAAGGACTGGAAATCAGCATAGCAGGAAAAGCTGCTTTTTGCCAGAAGTTAGTTTGAATGCATTTTTAATAATTCAAGACAAAGTATAAAGATCAGGGTAAACTGAAAATTATTACACAAGAGGAACACACTCTACAACCTTCATAAACCAAGACAGTGCTGAGATACAGTGCACAAGATATCCCTCACACTCCCAAAGTGCTCACTTAAGACAGGCTCAAACAATTTTTTTTTCCTTTTTTCCTTTTTTTTTCTTGATATGCCAAGACATGGTACAGAAAAACTCTGTAGTTTAGTTAGCTTTGGCTAACTATCCATAACTTCCCTCTTTCAGGCTCTCAAACGATTAACTGCCAGACAGTATGTGTATGGATGGTGTTATATGACCTGCAGATCATGCAGATCCTGGCATTTCCAGGAAAAAGCAAGACAGAAACTGAAGCCCACACTAATCAGATGAAAGCAGAGGAATCCTGGTTCATATCCTGGTGGTAAAGGTACTGTGGTTAGTTCAAGATAATGGTGAATCAAAGACTTAACCAACTACAAAGCCTGAAAAGTGAATATTCAAGTGACTTCACTGGGGAACAAGAGGGGAGGAGGAAATGAAAAGTGAAAGAATAAACCATGGAACCTAAACTTTATTTAAGAGGTACTTCAGCTTAGATACAAAGAGAGTGATGAAGAATGACCATATCCTAACATTCATGATGAATCCATCCTGTGACTGTCATCCTGAAAACAAGCCTTTCCCACTATGCATGTCCCAGACTGTTTGGGTTGATCCCAACCACCAGAATGCAAGTCAGGTTGTTCTTTCAAGGTGCTACATCAAGAAACAGTTTTTGAGAAGCATGAATCCTTTCCCGCTACTTACAGCAACGATCTAAAATTCATAACTGAGAATGTTCCTTGGCCAAGTCCAGCATTTTAAGGGCATGACAATAAAGCTGGAGCACACGCATGTGTATGGCAGCGACAGACAGGTCTGCCAAAGTTCAGAGGCTTTGCTCCCATATGGTTCAGAACAGAACTAGAAATGCTGAACCAAGCAGCAATGTTTTGCTGATTCGTAGATATAAAGAATGATGCTCTTTAGGAGTTAAAAGTGTTTCCAGTTAATAACTTACCCACCAAGACCAGGACCTCAAAAGATCTTCAAGGACAGTACATAAAGAAAAACTGGATCTCAAGCACGTGAAAAATAATTGTTTCACTTGAATCACTCCCCTTTGGAATTCTACCTACTGCATTTTGCTAAAAGACCTCTTTAGATAAGTGCAGTTGCATATCTGTATTATCATCCTCTCCAGAAAAGAGAAATGGAAAGATGCAACCACTTTTCTCTCGCTGCCAAGACTGACACTCACTTTTCTTGCATTCTTATAGACTCAAACGTATAATAGTTTTATTTATTTTTTTTTTTTTAAACACACATTTATGCTGAAAAATGCTGTACAGATGAGGTGACTCATTGCAGACCTAGAGTGGTGCATTGTTCCATCAAAATTCTTTACCTTGTGCTTATATAAGGCCTCCCACAGACATCTGGACTCACTGGAGATTGAGAGAAGGAAACAAGACAAAATGAAGAATACAGGCAGCAGCCATTGTCTCCCTTTATGAACCTTTACATTTATTGGACAGTATCCAACTGTCTCCTGTGTGCTACTGGTGGTGTTCAGTTCCTTTCAGGAGCTGCAATCTTCACAGAAGTAGCCTAAAAATAACCTGAAAGATACTTAATGCAGACATTATGAAATTCTGGTATGTTAATGCTTGAACACAAAGTATGTGCTTTTGCTTCTGCTCATATTTTGGGTTTTCTCCAGCGAACCTGTTCCCTGCACAGACTGTAAAGCACAGACTGTCCACAAAGCAACACTGACTCACTAGTGAAGGTCAAATTCTTGGTGTCTGGTGTGATTCCAAATATCCCACATCTAAGTACAGACTGACTCCATCTATCCTCTTCATTTGCTCAGCTCAATTCTGCTGCTGCTCCTGGTTTTCTGCTAGGCTGAGGCTGACATACCTGCTATGGTAACTTGAACTAAAAACAACAGGATTCTTGATACTACCAAAATATCACTTCAAGTAAAACAGTAAGACTAACATGAAGACACAAGTTTGGGAGAGATTAAAAAAAAAAAAAAAAAAAAAAAGAAAGAAGGAAATTAATTGAAAAATGGTAAATTCAAGCTGTTTTTCACTATGAAGCAACATCTGGAAAAACCTCCACCTTCACTTGATAGTACAGGTGACTTGGTAAATGAATTTTAGTTAAATTTCCTAATCTTTTTGTGTTATATTAACTGAAAAAAAACCCTTCATAATCCCCATCCTGAAGAGACCATAAGTCCTTACATAATTCAGTCACAGATTATCAGGTAGCCAAACGGACTGTGTGCTTTACTGCCTTACAGCTGTAGAGGTTTTGTGCTGGGCATTGTGAATCCAAGCTAATAACTGCCTTACTGCAGTGAGAAAAAACAAGGCTTTAAAGACAAAATTTATGTAACTATTAATGTTTTCACATTAATGTAATCATTAATAATTTCACTGAAGGTTTAAACTCAGATATTTAAAATATATGAAAATAGCAAAATACATATTTATTTCTGCTCTTCTACCTTGTCAATTCAATTCAAAAATTTGTCTCAAGGAATACACATTTATCTTCAGTCCTATGAACTTCAATTGATTATTTTTACTTTCAGAAACTCAATACAAAAAAAAACCCAAAACAAAACCCAAGTTTCATCCTTCCTTGCTTCCTTTTAATTTAAATACCTTAGGTATTCTTCCCAAATGAAGTAATATACTTCTCTTTTTACCTTAGAAAGAGCACCTTTCCCCATGTGTTTGTGGTGAAAGATTAAACAGATGAGGGTAACTGGCTCCTTCAGGGTAAGAGGGGAGATTTCCTTAAAAGCTTCCACAAACATTTAAACTCAAAACCTGTTAGCCATAATGAAATAAAGTTGCTCTTTCACATCTAATTCTTTTTACTATTATTAAAAAAGTAGGAAGTCGGATCTGTTCAAAGCCTTGTTTAACAATACAGTGCTAAGTAAGCATATTCTTGAGTTTCAAATCAAAGTGGAACAGGTACAAAATGTAAGAGTTTTTAAAATGTATTTTCTCCCATTTCATAATAAGCATACCGTTTTTCTTTAAGAAGGATATTTCACACATCAAGAGTCTCAGACCTAAAATAATGCTCCTGTGCAGTATTTCACTTGTAAAAGGTCAGTATTTTTTTTTACAAAGGAGCTTGATAAAATGAATGGGTGGTTTGAAAAAGCGTGAAGCACTGCAATACTGAAAAGAGGAGTGGAAGACAACCCTGAACAGATTTTGAATTGGAGGCCACATTCTGTTCCCTTTACATTGTGATCCAGTGTCTCTCCAGAGTGAACAAATTCCCAGACTGATACATGCAAAGATTGAACTCTGCTACCTCTTGAATATGAGATGCCCATATTTTTGCCCACTGCATTTCTAGGTGGTCTGAACTTCATCACTCCTTCCCTTTCCTCTGTGGCCTTTTATTAGCAGATATTCAAACACCACTTGAAAGCCTGTAAGGAAAAGTTGTGTCGCTCCAATAAAAACATACAAATAAATATTCACATATTTTACTGATCTAACACAAAACGTTCTCTAAAAAGAGAAGGAATCAAAATAGTCAGGTAACAGGATTACCTAAGAACGCATTAAATCTCTTTTTCCACAAAATAATTAAGTTTCTTAATTAAAACCAGACAGTATTTCAGTTGCATAAAACAAGTCCAATAGATATGTTCTTTTACTTCCAAGAGAAATTTAATTAGGACAGATAAAAGATTTTTGAGCTATTTTGTTGCAACAATAGCAACCCATTTCAAGTAAAGAATTAAAATTAAGATTTTATTTCTGGTCACTTACATGACTCAAATACCAATTAAAAATTGAATAATCCTTAATCTTCATAAATTCAATTTTTTAAAACCTTTATTTTCTCTACTTAAATCAATTTTTAGAAGTTTTGCTTAGAGGGTGTAGTATGCTTATACTGAAAATACTTTAAATTTTTTAACTTCAATTTTTTTCTAAGAATAGAAGGAAGGTGCCATTATTGTTTTGTTTCAGAAGCCAGTCCATAATATTAGAAAAGACTTGGCATGGCCATTCACACGCACACTAAAGTGCTCAGGTGCAGTATCATACAGACCAGTGAAGAATATACAGAACACCATTGTGTATAATACTGTGACAGATTTTCAATATATTCACATACAGTAATTGCCGAGTACCTGAAAGGAAACCGGCCATAAATCCTGAAGAACTTTATCTATAAAATTGAGTAACCCATCAATATACTGTATCTCTTCTAAAAATACCCGTATTTTACAATAATATACAAGGTATCTGCTTGCAAACACAGAAGTAGCCATAAATAAAACTTTATTCTTTCTTTTCATTTACAAGCTACCAAGTACCATGTATTTACACAGCACTGGACACTTAAAGTAATTGCAGTCACAAAATGATCCAGACAGCTGTTGATAAAGTAAAGGATCTTAAGATAAAAGCAAAGTAATACTGTAACAGATAAATGGCAAAAAAGCAGTTTTGCCATAATGATCAGACTTGCATGTTGCATCACTTCTGGTTGAAACGACTGAGTGCCATGCGATTCTCAGCTTTAATCGTTTGCAGTCTGGCTAAAGTTTGTACAGTCATTTCTCTTCTGCAGTTATTAAAATAAAAAAGTTAAAAACTATAGCAGCAACAAGCAACCCTGTGACAGGAAGGCAAGGTTTAAGAACTAAAAAAGTTTATACAATGTGCTTAGGAAGGTCTGCAGAATTTATCTTCCATCGGCTGGAGTTCGACTGAGTGACAACATGATTCGGGCGTATCTTTCACACAGTTCATGTGTGGAGTAGGAGGGTAACTTTGGCGGGTCATTGAAACCTTTAATCTCTGTAGAACAATCTAGCAGTTTTGGCAGGAAATCTGTCAGTTTTTCTTGCAAGTTGGCTGCAAATCAAAGCAGAAAAACAAACATAAGCATTTAAGTCCACATGTAGAATTGTCCTTTTTCTGCCCAATGTTGACTTTTTTTTTTAATTAGTGGGTAGAAGAGGAGTTTCACTTGGAATAATTCAGATTCTTTAGACCTTCCAGCAATAACTAGGACATATCAATTCCTACTAAGATGTTGATATAAATTGCCCTTTAGATGGTCTAAAACCGCAATTTTTTTTTTTCCATTCAAAAAGCATGTTTTCTTTACACCTGATACCTCAGGAATAACTTTTTATTTAAATGTATACAGGACTATTCAAAAATCAGGGCAGCTCAAAAAACATTACCAAGGCACAAGTTTAAATTCAGACATTGAAAACATCATACTTATAAAAAAGGTGCAAAAGGGCCTTTTTCCTTTAATAATAACTTACGTTCCATTTCTTGTCCAAGATAGGAACACCAACGGTTTCTCATATCTTCCACAGCAACAATATCCTTCTCTTCCATTTCATCCACCAGTAGTAATGGCAAACATGGGACAATAAGCTCGTTCATTATGATCAGGCCATTATTTACTTCCTGATCATCTCCTGATTCAAACAGTGCTGCAGCATGTTCATTTAGTTTCTTCAGAAACCACCACAAAAAAGGAAAGCCTTTAAGTACACAGCATTTCAGTCTACCATGCATTATTATCAGTTTGTTTTAAAGCACAGTCTTCCTACAGAATTACCTGGCAATTTGAATTAACCACAGCTGTGTTTTAACATTTACTCCATGATGCATATGCTCTACTAATCCACTTGAACTTTGTGCAGTTCCTCAAGCCACTTCATTTCATACCTGCCAACTCCAATTCTGCAGCTGCTTTTTTAAGACTGAGATTCTATCACCTGCTTTTATTTTTTCACTGTTGTTAAAAGTGACACAACAAGATAAAAATACCTTGTTTCAGGCAAGGCATCATTGCTGATGCCTTTCCCAATATTTGTCTCCCCATCAAACCACGGCAGCAGGGGGAGTCTGCTCAAAAACACTGTCAACTACTGCTCCCACTTAGCCCAGACATGATGGCACTGAGCCCACTAAATCATAAAGAAAATGATTGACTATTCAAAAAAAAAAAAAAAAAAAAAAACAATGGAGGGAGCGGAATGATGCTTTCTTTTTTACTTTTACTTTTTTTCCCTTTACAAGCCTCAGTATTGAATTGCTTAATACAGGGAGGTTTTGGGTTTGTTGCACATGGCAGCACTTTCCTATTAATTAATTTTATTAGAGCTATGCAGCAAACTCAGCATTTTGAGACACAGAATTTCCCCTTCACTTACTAGCAAACACTCTCGTCTGTAGTGAGATATCAGCTCTTCATCATGCCCTCTGTACGGGCCTTTGGACAAGAGTTCTTTGTTATTCTGGTAAGCATAGATAAGGTAGAGCAAGGCTTCCATGTAACTGAAGAGAAGAAACAGAATTATTAGGTGCAACATCCAAGTACCACCTGCTTTAAGGTAACTACTGTGTTCCTCAAAGGACAGGTAACTCCACTTGCTAGATGGAAAGTCCACCCCTCCCCACCAATCTCTAAATATTTTTTTTAAACCACACAATTTTGTCTTTTACACATATCAGAACAAATTAGTTTATTATTAGATTATATCATTACACACCAAGTCTGATCCAAAGCTCACTGAAACCAATGGGTATAATTTCACTCATTTAACCAGCTTTAAATTAGCCTTGAGTATCCACGAAAACTTAATTTTTCCTGACTGCATTTATGTCATTATTGAGTTTGAGCTTCCATTGCCATGAATATCTTGATAGCATTCTGCACCTCAGCAAATAAGATTTAAAACTGTCACCTTATTCCTAAAGCAAAAACTGTGAATTTTTAGTCTTCACTAACGGCAAGTTCTTCCAAATTACTTGAAATCTAATGTGATGGAAGAAGCCATCACAGCACTTCAAAAGCAGAAGTGCTGTTAGACTGTTGATATTTCTGTCTTTAATCTGAATGCAGAAGATAAATGCAAGACTAATTGGTAGAGAAGGAATAAGAGAGCACCCAAGAACCTATCAGTTAATAATTGACAGAGATCCCTTCATGCACAGATGAACAATCCCCCTCACACTGCTGCACACCGTCTCTTGCAAACACCTGAAATGCTGAATTCTCTGATTTACAAAGATCCAGTTATGACAGACAAGCACTGAAAGCAGTTCCAGTAGCTACCCTAAAAACAGGCAGTTTGATATCTCATTTTCATTCAAATTAAAAAAAAAAAACTAGGAGGAGGAGGAATTTACTAAGGAAGTAGTTATAGGAACATGAAATTGTGCACTCCCTCTTGATGAAAGTATGAGCTCATGGGTCAAGTTGAAACTACCAAAATCAAAAAACCAAGCTGCTGAAAAAGGCTAAAAATTATGTGCACACCCAGAGCATACCTGAATACAAGTCAAGAGTTTTCCACAGTCAAAAACTCAAGACATAAGGTAATACCTCCTAATGAGACAATATAAAAATAAGGGAAAAAAGCTACATGAAGTCCATTTTTCCTAGTCATGAAAACTCTTCATACAACTGGTCACCAATAAAACTGACCAGACAGCTGAAAACTCAATGTAGGAGGAAAGAGGAAGAAAAGATGATAACAAGAACTGAAACTGTTGGTTATAAAGCCAGAGGAGAAGGACCTTCTCCTTCCGTTCTTAGTTCAGTTATTAGTGAAACTGCAGGTTGAAGCTACAGCGTCAACAGCTCTGTTGATGCAAATTAAAACTCAGTGGTGGTAGTGGCCTTATTTCCAGTCATGTCCTTCTTGCTCCTTCCCTCACTTGTGTGTGATCCTTTCCTGAAACAACTGTGATGCCATTTAACACCAAGGTAAGTTATTTTAGATTATCATGACTTTATCCAAGCTCAGACTCCTTATATATCTTGGGTCTGAGGAATGGGACCACAGTAAAATTAGCAAACAGATCCACAGAATCATAAGTTGGCCTGGGTTGGAAGGAACCTTGAAGGTCATTTGGTTCCAACCCCTGTGCCATGGGCAGGGACATCTTCCACTATCCCAGGTTGCTCAGAGCTCATTCAGCCTGGCCTTGAACACTTCCAGGGATGGGGCATCCACAGCTTCTCTGGGCAACCTGTGCCAGGGCCTCACCACCCTGACTGTAAAGAATTTCTTCCTGATAACTAATCCAAGTGTACTCTCTGTCAGTTTGAAGCCATTCCCCCCTGTCCTATCACTCCATGCTCTTGTAAAATGTCTCTCTCCATCCTTCTTGTAGGCTCCTTTCAGATACTCAGAGGCTGCTTTCAGGTTTCCATGAAACCTTCTCTTCCTTCAAGCTGAACAGCCCCACCTTTCTCACCCTGTCCTAATTGGGCAGGTGCTCCATCCCTCTGATTATCCTGGTTGTCTCCTCTGGGCTGGCTCCAGCAGGTCCCTGTCCTTGCTGTGCTGGAGCCCAGAGCTGGTGCAGCCCTGCAGGTGGGGTCTCAGCAGAGGGGGCAGAGGGGCAGAATCCCACAGGGCTTTTGCATGCAGCCCAGGACATGATTGGCTTTCTGCCTTTTCACAGCTGAACTGCACATAAGCTCAAGCCTGTGCTGCCTAAGCCTAGAATCACTGAAGCTGCTCACAAAATTCTGGAGCTCATTAGGTCAAGGCTTTGGAAAAGACACAGAAAGCACAAAATGGCAAAATTTTAGCATTGCTTTGAAAAAGGCATTTCAGTCAAAACCAAAAAGCAAGAAACTTAAAAGGCAACTGCTAAAGCATACAGTTTGTTCACTTTTAAATTGCTGCCACAAGAGTGAGCTGCAGGCAAAACTCCTGCCAAGGCTCATTAGCTGGTTGGGTTTATCTCAGCCAGAGCAGGTTACTTACTACTCCATACTACAGTCAAAGGAGATTTGCCTGAAAGACCCCTTAATTCTCCACCTGCAGTGAAGGGTGGGCCTTGTCACCCACCATCAGGGATCACCAGAGACCACTGAAAGTAGGCATGAAAAAGATACACCAAACTACTTTAATGTGGATTTTTGTGTTTAACACATTACAATTAAAGAAATAAATACTGCTTGAATAATGGTCAACTTTTGGCTCCATCAAGACATCAAGTGCTGCTAGGTTGTCATTTAGTGTTATTGAAGCTAAGAAAAGTTTGTCAACAGAGAGGTCGGTCTGTGAGGCAAAAAAAAAAAAGCCTTAAAACAGTCCTACTAATGAAGATCATATTTCTATTATGAAAGTCTATCCTTTCATTAATATTTTTAAAGTTATATTTTTATGGTTTTAGTGTTAAATGAACTGACAGGGATCAGTGAGCAGGGATCAGTCTCGTTTCCAGCATAAGGATGGTACCATTGCTCTCTCAAGTGTGCAAGGTGGGAACCTCAGCAAATCTCTGAGTCCTTTGGGAACCTGAAGCTGAAAGAGCTATGTATTTGCACAAGATGCCTTTGGAGCAGGACACTGGACACCCAGATGTTACTCATCCACTAAATATACTTTAGTCCTACTGTCTTTATATCAAACACTTTGTGAAGCACTTCTGAAATTGTACCTTTTACTTCTGGCCCATATTAGAGTGTAAGATTGGTGATAATAGGCTTGTTTTCTAAATTATGAAGATGCTTTCTAACAAACAGCTCACCCTAATTCTGCAAGTTATTGTAAACAATGGGTAACTTTAGCACATAGCAGAAACCTGTGCTTTCCTCTCTCCTCCATGGCATAACCAGAATATGCTGTGGCAAGAAGGAATTTATTGAAAACATTGGTATTTTTCAATTGAAGGCGCTGCTCTGGAGTCCCAGTGGCAAGGAACCCGAAGATGTTTCACCCCTGCCTGCAATCTTAGAGACTGCATGAAGGGCTTCCTATAAACCACACCAATGCTTGTGACATTTTTGCCTCTTTAAGGAATGAAGCAACACCAGGGTGTTTATTTTTCAAATAAGCCAGGCAATCTTCTGACTAACCTTTGTACACAAAACGTTTAAGACCAATAGTGTAGCACATTTCAATTTAGATTACTAGTAAATGTACTGTTTATTACATGGTGATAACCCAAAGGCAACCCAAGACTCTGGGCTCATTGTGTTAGCCAGTGTAAAAAGACCATTCACAAAGGCAAGGCTATGTCTTTGGCAATCAATTTGCCTGTATTGTTTGAGGCCTTTCTTTTTCAAGAAGATATAAGATGAGAAATATGAAGCAATTTACTACACAACAAAGAGACAGAATTAAATTTGACTCCTGCTCTAGATTTCCCTACCTATTGTTTTATACATGAATCATCAGTGATTGACTACATTTATACTGTAATCACCATTCTTGTTGCATGTGTATATCAGAATAAATTTGAGCTGTTTTGAATTAAGTATATAAATGTCACCCATTTTATACAGTCACAATTTCTGGCTTGGTCCAAAAAGAGAAGGGAATGAATCACCATGGAGTTAAGGACAATCAGCTACAACTATGACAGCTATGCATGATAGTATTTCTCAAATATGTTCTGTTTTCCTGGCCTTTAGAGCCCACCTTAGTTGGAGTTTTGGCTCAGACTAATGGAGAAGGCAAAACCATTTCAGTGGACTCAGTCAAAAAGCAGGAAAGACACAGACTTGACTGTGTCTGCTGATGAAAGTAGATCAATGTATGTGCAGAGGTGGTGCCAGAGGAGGATTTTCATGGCTGAGGGATACCCAGAGCACTCAAGAATAGAAGAGAAGATAGAATAGGGGTGCATGTAGAGGGTGCTCTGAAAAGAACCCATGGCTTGATAAGAGATTGGAAATGGAAATTAAGAATAGGAAGATGCAAGACTGAAGACATGAGTAGACTGAATAAATGTTTATCTGAGATAAATAATACATTAAACACTTCTTAATTTAAAAAATAGCTTTACTTATCAATATTACATTTTGCCTTCACATCGTTCTACTACATTTGAGCTCTATACTACTACTTACCTCTTTTTCTGGAAAAACTCCAATCCTACCATGAGAAACATGGTTGTTTCCCTGAAATGTCTATAGTCTTGATGCCATCTCTGCATGTAAGAAAGGGTAAATAGAACTTCATCAACAAAAATGGAATAGATTTTTTTTTTTTTAAACACTCAACTTCCTTCCACTTAAATTTAGTGTCCAATAGTCACAGTAAGTACTAAGAACACCAGTAGGCTTGCATATGTGGCAAGTCCACCTGAATCCACCCTCCCTCAATAAAAAGAAAATTCTGAAATGTCTTAAACATTTCTAGATGAGAGTATTCTTACAGAACCTATCACCATTTGAAAGGAACACAAAGCATCTTAGGAGAGCCACAGGTAAAATTATATGAGATCTTTATTTTTCTTCCCTATTCAGAAAGTGTTGAGAAGCTTTTTTATATGCCTGATATTAAGCTTAATTTTCAATACAAGAATGACATAGAAAAAGCCTGAACATGGGAAGTGCTAAAAAAACCCCAAATGCAACTCAGATGAGATATTGGTGCCAGGGCAGAACATTTATTTTACTGCATCACCACTTATACCAAGTGATTCCTGGTTCACTTTACAGGTAAATGCTCCATGTGAGAAAGGCACTTTCTCTACAGAGGGCTAACTGCTGACTTTCAATTGTGCAATAAAGATAAAACAGGGGACAGCACACCATAAGATACATCTACTAGCAGATTCAACAGAAAGAGCTCAAAAAAGGATCCATAAAATGCCAACTCACTATACTGGACTGGCACAATCTATGGAGAAACTCCCAGTTACCTATTTCAGGAGCTAAGAAAGGGGCACTTTTCTGCAGAGGAACAGAAGATACCCCCACTCCCCACTCTTACAGATAAGTCCAGAATTTTTTGTTCTCTCTGGGCAGCATTATTCAGAAAATGGTAAAATGCTAAGCCTTGCACAGCTAAGAAAATGCAACTAAAATGCCACTCTGAGGGTCCTTCCCTATCAGTAACCAGGGAGGCATGCTGCAATGCAGCAGCATCTACTACCAGGTCCTAAACCTGGTAATGAGAAATGGCAATTAAAATATTTTTTATTGGATTTGTGAGGAAAAGATTACTCCCATTATCCTCCTGATCAAGTCATTTGGACCTACCAGCACAATAAGGAGCTATAGGTGGTGCACTGGAATCTGCCCATGACATAAATACCCACTGTTAAGAGGTTTTAATGAACAGTATTACTCAGACTTGAAACTGATGCTGCAAAATCAGCTCCAGGCTTAGCTTTAAATGTGAGATGAATTATTTTAGCAACTATTAGTCACGATTATTTAATGTCTAAGACTCACTCTCACTTTCCCTCCAAGTTTTTCTAAACAACACAGGAGGAAAAATTAAATGCATAAGCTGGTTATGCATGGCCTCAGCAAAGAAAAGAATCTGCTGCTCATAAGAAAATGAGAATGGCTGCAGAGACAGCTGGAGGAAAAACGTAAATGGGACTGTGCCTGCTATGCAGCTATCAAGATGAGCAAGGCTGGGCACAGACCACTCTCCTCCTTCCCTGCCAGCTGTGCCTGCCTGCAAAAAGCCATGTGGTGATAAATTACAAAATATTGTTAGTGACGTCAAGACTCGTTAAAAAGTAAGGACAGATTCCAACCTGACATTTATTTATGGCTCAAACACTGGAATTACAGATGTGGAAAAAACAGCTCAAGGGCAGCCTTTGGACAAATAATGGGTCTTATAATAAAATAGCCAGTTTTTACTTCTCAGTCTGAGACAAGAAATTTGTGAAGACAAAATTCAGCTTTACTGTTAACTATGTCACATTACAACTTAATTTAAAGCATGAGAAATACTGACCTCATATTCCTCCATGTTTACTTCATCTGGCTTTATCATTTCAAGTTTGGCTTGAGCAACCTTCATTATGTTATGGCACCTTACAAAAAGCAATAAAAAAATCATGAAATATTACTGGGAATTCAGAGAGGATATTATCCTTATAAAGACAGGAGCCTCAAACAGTATGAGCTACAGCCTTATGCAAACCAGTGTGAAAATGCCATGGAAAATGTACATTTTATTATGCATGGTATAATCAGCAGAAGAGGGCATGCTTTTGAAGTATGTGTGATGGAGGCCTGTGCTATTTAAAGGATTATTTCTTTTATTTTGCTAAATTGCCACATTGCTCAGTCTTTTAATTTTAAATTTCAAATAGTTTGAAACTCCCTGACAATTACTTTGCAGAAGTTTAGAAGATTATTCCCTACACAGAAATTAGACTATTTTCTAACTTTCAATTTACCTATTTATATAAGTAGATTAATTTTGAGTGGAAGAGAGACATTGTCATGCTCTCAAGTCAATCACTCACCCAGTTAGAAAGGCTTTGCCCTCTACTGCTGATACTGAGGAAACACAATGAAAGAAGGTGGAGCAAAATTACAAACAACACTGAGCATTTCTACTTATTTTAGATGTGTAGAAACTCAATTTCTTGATTACTCCTTTAACAGAGATTTTTATTAAGGTGATCTGTTCTGCAAAATAAATTTGCAAGCTATTAACTAGGAGATAAAGCCAAACACACCAGCCAAACGTGAAGGGGTGTTTCCACACATCAGAGAACATTCATGAACACAGGAAATGAGATGTGCAGATCTTATTACCTTTCATCAAAGCTGAGATTGTGATCTCCAAACTGCTCCAGCAATGTTCTCTCAATTATCTTCTTTGGTGCCTGGTTTTGGATGAAGTAAACAATTGCATGACGCAAACGATAATCACATTCAGGTGGTGGATCTTCCTGGGCTAATTTTAGCAGACGTGTGTATTCCAATTTAATTGCCTACATAATTTAAAAAAATAGACATTATTCCTTCTGGCTTTTAACTCAAACAACACAGACACAAGATACTTTATGTGCCATGGCATTTTGCCTATAAAATTTTTTAACAATTCCATAGACCACCATTCTAGGAAGTCTAAACTAAGTTTTTAAAAAGAAAACAAAATGACAGATAAATTGTCCAGTTGGTACTTTCTCTCACCAGTTAAGCCTGACAAAATCCCAAGTAAACCTTCCCTTCAAAAGTAGTTCCAATCCTGTGCCATGTCTCCCTGAGAGATGATTTATCCAATCCTTAGAGAGGTTTCTCTAAGCCCAAGACAAGTATAAGATTCCAGACTCTTGACCTTAAGAAATTTTCTGAAGTCTCATAAGGTATAAAAAGTACCTCTAATACATGGTTAAATGCAAAGACATTAATAAAAAATATCCTAAAAGGATAAGAAAGTTTAGTGAACATGTATGCTTTGGAAAATACTAGAGTGGGAATGAAATATGTCTTTCAATGGAAAACAAATGATAGGATTTCTGAAGAAAATAATAATTCAATATGAACAGTACTGCCCTATATGACAGGATGCAGCCCTCACTGAGTAATTTAGAGAAATTTTAGAGGTCATCAGAATAATTAATTTTTCTAGCTTTGCCAGCACATTAGGTTTTAATGAACATCATTTGATATGTTCATTAGATTTTATTCACTGAAACTATCCAGCATGAACAGGAGCAACAAGAAAAATAATTAGAAAAATGGTGACAAATGTTAATATACATTCCATAAATTCCCTCTGAAAACAGGGAGGTGACAAGATGGTTTCCTAACACATTAGCAAAGTTTCAGTATAATATATGCACAAAAAAGCAGTAAAGCAGTAATAAAAAAAAAACAAAAACCTGTTCAGTATTTCAAATGCTTTTATGTTATAATACCTGGCATTTAACTATCAGAAATTTGGGCTCCTATCCTCTGCTAATAACACATTTTATTTCAAGACTAAATATGTAAAGTAATAATCATACAGGTTTCAACACAGAGCATGTGGAAACTTCTAAAACTTAGGGGAATGTTCTGCATCAATATCTTTAAATACTCACAAATTGCATTACCATTAAAAAGGATGTTTAGGACAACATTATAAATACCAAAAGCCACAGAGCTTCTATTACCTTACATCAGAAGTTCTACCATTAGAAAGTCAACATGGCTAACAAGTAAACCTTGTTTATAGAGGAAGCAAATTAAACTGCTATTAGACATTTATTTTTCATAGAATTACTCAGAAGTAGGAAAAAAATTATATTACTTTTATAATTTTTAAAATAATATGGTATTCTACAGATTCAGAAATGTTTCATAAAATGAAAAAATATTATTTCGCTAACAGAAAAAGGGACAGTAGAAAAATTTTATGCTTTCATTTTCTCACTGAGGATATTATATAAAGATCTTAAAAGAAACATTCTGCAAGGAGTTGTCTATAAAGGTTAAGTAACAATGACTTGAAGAAATCACTGACCAAGAAATATCTGAATGTTAGTCATGTCTTAAACATAAGATCTAGAGGGGGAGTGAAACCTTGGCAGTAACAATGACCCACACCAAAGGAGTTTCACATGAATAATATTAAAACAAAGATCTAGAACCACCCCCGCTTTCTGAAAACACCAACTTCATTTAAAAAAGACAAAACACACAAAGGAATTAGTACACAGCATACAGAATACAGTAACAGTATTAAAAGATATCTTAGAAGCTTTTATAGTAAGTTATTGGAAAACATGATATTTCATCTGATGCATCCCAAAACAAAGATTTTATTCCCAAAACAGCCCCACTTCATCTGCATCCATTCATACTAATGTATTCCTTCAAAATGAACCATGTTTCACCTGTTCTAAGCTATTGCAAACACTATTCAGCAGAAAATGAGTAAGGAAAGTTTTCTACTTTATGTCAAAACATTTTCTCACTCAAAGACATTCTGCCCACATGAAGCCTAAACGTTTAAGAACTCACAATTAAAGAGTGAAAATCATTTCAACTGAGCATTGTTTTGATAACTATAAAGCATTAAATATAATTTCATTTTGAAGTAATTTTCTGTTTTAAAATTATCAAAACACCCTTCATATTAAAAAATATAATTAAATATAATTGAAGTTTCTGGTAAGGAGTGATTTGATCAAATGAGGATTTCTTTCAACTTAAAAAATAATTTATATATTTTCATTAATAAATTAAAAAACAAACAAACAAACAACAAAAAAAAGCAACCAGCACTGAAACCCAAACAAACCCAGTTTCACTGAACAGAGGCAGGTGTCTCTCCCTTCCCTGAGATCAGGCACAGTTAAGAGACAGCCCTGCAAACACTTTATGGTTACAACCTTTCTCTAAATATCCACTTCAAACACCCACACAAACAGACAAACCAACCAATCCATGAGGTTTCAATTTCCTTACCAAGGGGTTGCAGCACTTTTTGCTGGTGGTGATGGGGTTGGTTGTTTGTTGCTTGTTTGGGAGTTTGTTTTTTAGAATTTCTTCTAGTGGAAGTACACCATAACAATTAAGAAGAACCCAGACCGCTACTCAATGACAAGTGAGAAACTTCTTTTTCCTCTCCAAATCAAATTTGAGAGGATTTTACACTTTACATCATGTCAAAGCAATTCCCTTTCTAATACCCTGAAAATTCAAAAAGCCATGAGCTAAAGGTGCTCAGAAGTTTGTGTATTTAAGAAAATGAACACATTCTTAAATCTGGTGTCACAGTGAAGACTAATCACCATAAAAATACTAACATCTAATACCCAGTAATTAAAAACTGCTTAAATAAATAGTATTTGACACCCATGTGGTTACACAAAAGCAAGGAATTTAAAATTATTAAAAATCTTTTAAGGAGTACAAACCAAGAACATCTCTTTGAAATAAACAACAAATGACTAAAAGTCCCTGGGTAAAAAAAATCCTGATGTCCCACAGTCTAGCGTGGGTTTTATTACTAACAAGAAAAAAACCCATATACTTGTATAGATTACACATCAAGGTTTCATGTTACTATTATGTTGCTCACTAGTATTATTAAGAAGCTAAAATGAAGAAAGATATATGAGCTACTGAAATCAAAAGGTCTATTTTTCAAGGAAGAAATATCTAAATGAGGGACTGATATAGACAAGTATGTATAAATGCTGGAAAAGACTTTATAAGAAAAAAGGGATAGAGGGAGTAGCATATCTAACAGGAAAAGTCAGAAGAGAAAAAGTTGAAAATGTTAGTTGTACCTTAAAGAACCCTGCTTCTGGCCCACACCTGTCATAAACATTCCTGGCTTTACCTATAGCCATGATAATACCTTGCATGTTCGGGGTCAGCATGACCTGCCACAAGGGATTTAAGGTAAAATTTTTGAATGATTAATATTTTAATGACTGAATTCAATATGATTTTAGTCTCATGCAAGATGAAAAAGCAACTTAATGCATGCATACACTGATATGGCACATTTCAATACAGATCTGGTGAGCATATTCTGCAAATCAAATCATGGCATGTGCATATATATATTTTTACTGTAATAACATTAAAGGAATCTTACCAAAAAAAAAAAAAAAAAGAAAAAAACCAACAAAAAAGGAAGAAAACTGTGTCAAAAAAAGTTACATGGACCAAACTTTCCGGGAAAGGATCATGCACAGTTCAGCATTAGTATCAAGCAGAAACTGCACACTGAATGAGTGCTACCCATGGCCATCTAAGGATTAAAAAAATAAAAGCTACAGGTAGAAAAATCATCCAATGACACTTCAGATATACTGCACTAAAACCCCAGTAAACTAAGCCACCTGTAATTTATGCATATTTCAAGGTCAAAATAAGACTCACTGCTGAAAATGCAATCAACCCCAGATGCATCTGTAGACAATTTCTTAAACATCAAACCCAAAACAATTAACAAACACCAAGCCAAACACAAGACATCTCCCACTGTTATTCCCATCAGTTACACACAATTTGATACATCCAAGCTACTCAGAAAAGCCTTTTCCCTTTTTTATCTGTAAGCAAAGGAAAACACTCCCTCTCTCCCTGCCTAAGATATTACTAGTGGAGCATAAAAACATAAAGGTGAATATGCTCACAAAATGAACAGGGAAATAGGCAAGCAAGTTATCCTCTAGAAAGAAAATGGCATGGGGACAAAAGTAAAAACAAACAAACAAACAAACAGGTAAGTCATTATATGAAGTTAAATCCTCATTACTTTCAAGGTAGAGACTACACATCTGTGAAAAGCTAAATTCAGTGCGATGATGTCAATTAAACCATTTTATTCCCTACCCCATCCTCCCAGTTATAACTGATCACACTTCCAGGGCAGAATGACCTGAAATATCCACTTGCCTACAGAAGCTAAAGCTCCCTAAGTATCCATGTTCAGACCCCTGAGAATATAGACTGCACCAGCCCTCTTCCCACCCAAAACAAATGTGGAGAAAGCAATGACAAGGCAGGTCAGTTTGATGACTGGCAATGTTGCTTCCTACTGCTGAAACCGGGCAGCAAAATAACAATGTCTCTCAGAAAAAACATTGAGCCTCTCAATTATTTCTCAAGTAGTAGCAGGTACATGTATCACCCTGAGTCTGAATTATTTTTAAGATTTGCAAGGTTCAGTTCTACCAGCCATGTCAGTTTTAGGTTATTTCCACGGCTAATTTAATCCCCAAAGCCTGAAAAGCTTAACCTCAGCAAGTAAGAGACCAGACTTGAACATGAGCTTTACTGGACTGACAAGAAAGCACAAACATGAAGAACATCCTTAGTGTCCTGTCACCTTTTAAATAATGCAGCAGTGTGCAGTCTATCACCAGCACTTTGAAGGCTACCTGGCCTAACACAAACATTCAACCTCCACAGCTGAAGAGACAAATACACCTCCAGTGTAAATGACACCATGCAAAGCGTGCCCAATTAGAGTTTGTAGTGCTTTCCTTCCAGATTTCACAACAAACTATGACACTGTTAAAGATTAAAAAAAATCGCTTAGCATTTATTTTGCAGAAGTCTGTTAGGTGTCACAGTGTGCAAACATGCCAGAAACTCTCATCAGGCAGCACAAGGAAGCACCGAGGAGGAGCGGTGCACACAACTGCAATCAGAGGTACCTCATCGTCATAACCCCCCTCCTCTGACTCAATGACAAAAGTCCCTACATCAGGGATCGCCACCTCTACCACTCGCTGGGTAGGAGCTGCTTGAGCTGGGGCATTATCAGAGCTCTGCAGAAGAAAACCATCATCAGTACGTGTTCGGGGAGAAACAGAATAATCATCATCAGAAAATACAGCAGAATTATGGAGAGATGCAAACTGACAGGCTGATCTCTAGTACAATGATGTCCACTGCTGAAATTCTGAAAGAATTCAGAAACTGTATCTAATTAAATAATACAAGTGATACTTACAATTTTTAAGCGGTACATTTTAAAATCAAGCCATAATTACTAAAATTATTTCATTTGTTCTTTATTCACTAATTCTGTCTTTACAGTGTTACAACTCTAACATCCATTATAATTTTAAGTCACTTGGCAAAGGATGAGTCTGTGAACCACTTTTTTTTTTTTTTTTTTTTTTTTACATTTCACCCCAAAATTACTAAGTATATCATAAAATATCAGAATCGTTTAGGAAGGGACCTCAAAGATCATTTAGTCCTAAAGATGTCACCCACTAGACCAGGTTGCTCAGGGACCCATCCAGTCTAGCCTTTAAGAGGGCCAGGTCAGATACTTCACATCTGAAATACCTGGTAAGTCACACTAAAGAATAGAAATAAAACTAAAAGCTAAAATTTCCCAATGTTCCAGGAAGAAAAAAAAAAAAAGAAACAAAAAAGGCTCTAACAATCAAGATGGATATTTTGAAGAATATTTAAAGGAGCATTCAACTGGTTTATTTTTTAGAAAAGTAATTAAACAGAAAAAGAGATTATCTCAGGAGCTAAAATTCTTGGCATGTTGAACTAAGTTTTAAACAACAATGGAGACAAATCTTGGCTCTTATGGTCTATCACTGAATAATAGGCAGTTTGCAACATTTGCAGAATTTAAACCTTAACTCTAATCCAAGCAATCTGAAAGTGTTATGCTCCTCGTCCTGCAACTGTAACAACAGCCTCACCTTTTAACAAAGATTCCAAAAACACACTCAGTATCTATTTACACTCAACACTGTATAAATACAAAAGAAGTATTGCCCTGCAATCACAGGGCAAAAAACCAAAAAGGACAAAAGGCATAAAATGGACAAAATGATCATGTGGTGAATAATCTATAATCCTGTTACATGTTGGCTTTCCTTCTCTTAAAAATGGACAAACTGAAAGTGAAGTAATGGAATATATGCCTGCATGTCTGAATGCACATGGAAGTAGAACAATTAGAAAGTATGTTGATACACTGAGAAGGAAGCACAATTCTGCATAAGTGAAATTTGAGGATACAGAGAACAGCTTTTAAACGTTAACAGAGCACCTTCAGATTAACTAGATATTTACATTTTAACAGTTGAAGTACATTTGTTTTAAATAATGTTTGCATGGTTTGGTTTTTTTTCCCTTTTGTCTCATTAAACAGACAGCAGTGTTCCCCAACCACAGTCTTGTGAAGTTCTAAGGCTGACCCTGTGCCAAGTGCTATTATCCTGAACTACAACACTTAATCCATGGAAAAAGGTCTAAGACTTTCACATCCCACTAGGATGGTGCCCACGAACCCTGGAAGGAGGACAGCCTTATGAAGGACATTTTATCATGAATTTTGGTATCTCCATAGCCACTTCAGCTGGAGTAACACATATTTAACAACCTCCCACTAAGCTGTTCTGAGAACTCAAAAAAGACCAATATGCAGCAACCTAGAGGCTTTAGTGGCAGAGCATCTTTTCATCCAGAGTTAAGATTAATTTCCCTGTTAGCTTTGATTTCTGTTTAGCAGAGGAAGTGTGCTTCCTCTCCTTCCTGACACCACAGGAGGGGTGGAAAACACAGCAAGTCAACAGGGTGCCAACAAGCTGTCACATAATTTTTCAAGATTATAAGGTATCTGGGGCCAGACTGCTTCTGTTTAATGAGGATTCAATCTGATCTTAGGAAGCATTTTGCACAGATCTATACTGTTCATATCCTTAGTGGTTACTAGGGATGCCTAAGGAAGCCATACTGTACATTTATGGATATAGTTCCAAGACAGATGCATATATTGTTTTAATGACACTTTGTTTTGTGGCAAACACATTTGTCATTTATCTACATACTTATAGAGAAGGAAAAAATATTTGCTGAAAGAAAAAAATATTAGTTTCATTAATAATGCATAAAACGGTTAATATCCCATTCCTCTTAGTATACTTTGCATGAAGTGAAAACAGAAACACCCAATACTGATTATTATAGACATTTCAAGTTAATATAGACATCCTGTGCATCATGACTTTTGTCAGGTTGTGAATCTGCATTAAAGCTACAGAATACTGTTGAAAAACCCCTTATTTTTGAAAGCTACATCAACTTCCACAGGTCTGTCACAGGAATTCAATTATATTCTTATATTTCTCAGGTAAAAACGTGAATGTCTAAAGCAATATTCTTCAAGTCTTTTACATGGACTGCCAATGTTTACCCCTCAAAAACACACGGGATCATCTTTTTTAAAAGATGGTGGGCACAAACAGCTGATTGTAATTTGAACAATATGCTGTACTCCTGACAAGCACTTTAATCTCATAGAGAACACCGATCTCAGTACTTTTTCTGCACTAGAGCCATTGCTGTTGTACACAGTTTCTGGATGGACTTTAGTGTTGGACACTCCCTGAAGAAAAAAGCAATTTTCAGATCAAAGTTTCCAGACTCTCACCCTTTTATTAGTTTTTATATCATTTTCACTTGCAAAAAAAAAGCAAAATAAGTATTTCAAGCTTCAAAATATCCTCACCGTATCCATTATAGCTTCTGGACCTCTATCTTCTTGTTCAGCTAAAGCTTTATTGATTGCTTGAACAGAATCTTCTTTTAAGTGTTTTGAAATATCAGCTCTTGATGGCTGCTCTAAATACTCTGGTTCTCCTGCTTGAACTTAGTGACAGAAATAAGATAACAATTTTGTGTGTTAACATAAGCATGAATTTTAAATTTATTAGTTTTATTTGGATCACTGTCTCATAGATAGGGTAAGCACACAGTAAATGCAGGGTAGGTCACACAATTCACAAATACAACTTTACACCAGTCTGTGTCTCATGCCATTTTAAACACTTCCCTACAAATGCACCCTGATTTTATATTAGGAACAATAGATCTGTCCTATTTACAGACCCATTAAGGCTCTTGAGTGAGGGGTGTTCATCAATCAATCATCAGGAATGACAGAGAACAAAGGTGAGGTTCTAGCTGGAGTTTCTGTGGGATACAGGCTCAACATATGGAATGACCTCCAGCCACTTGAGTGCAAGATTTATTTTTACTTTGTAAAATAACAAACATGTTATATTTTTCTGCCTTAAGGGAGATCTCAGTCTCCTCCACTTGAGAGCAATAAATTCTTTAGTAAAAATAGTGTCTTATATTCCTTACATGATGGAAGACTAAAAATTTGTTTTGTACTTTCCATTGCCAACAAAAGAAATAGCATGGATCTCAAAGTGCTTGTGAATTCATAAAAAAAAATGAAGCAACTGTTGGTAGAGCTTGCAAAACAAACAATGTCATTAAATCACTGCACTTCTTACGCTCATTTTGCTGTCACAGTTATGAGAAATGCAGGCTCAATCTTTAGGACTCAAATACAGCAATGAGAACATCTGGACAGAAAATTCATCGTGTCATCTTTCATGTAAAATACACAACCTACTGCAATGGAGCAAAAAGTGGATGTAACCAAAAACCTGGCAGCTCTGGTTTATAATCAGATTGCCAATGGTCCTTATTAGCTGGGTTCCTACAAGCCTCACAGTTGCTGGTCAGAATCTTTTCCACAATTTTAACACCCTCATTTCCACACAGTAATTTCTTAAGCAGGCCCTACTATAATTAAATCTATTCAATGCACTGCACCGAATACATTATTCTGCTCTTCAGATCTAAATGCTGCTCTAATTTAAAATGTGAATGTAGGTCTCACACTAAATCATCCTGAATAGAAGAAATACATCATTTACAGACTAACAAATCCTCAAAACAGACTGGTGAGACCTATTTTAAGAAGTCTCAGTTTCTATGCAGAAGAAAAAAAAAAAAAAAAAAAAAAAAAAAGCTCAGGATACCTGGGAGGGAAAAGGCAAAAGAATCAATGAAAAATTAATTATTTTCTTTAAATAAAAAAGAAATGCAAAACCCACCCCAACAGGCTATACTTCAAGTATAGTTACCCCAGCCAAGTAAATAGCTGTAATTCAAGATTACAAAAATTAACTTTTTCTTTTTTTTTTTGTTATATTGTAAAATGATACATGCAAGCTCCAGTGATTTTTGGTCCTACTCCCTTTCCGAACACATAGAAGCAGCTTACCTGGAGCAGGTGAGGGTGCTGGTGCCCTGGGTATCTGAGATAACAATTTCTCCTGCTGTGCTTTCTGAGCAAGTTCTGCATCCCACTCTTCAAGTTCTTTTTCAAAACGTTTATTGTCTTCCTTGACATAATCCCTTAGATCAGAAGGCAACGTGTCCATTCCAACAAGGATCTGCCCCGTTTCTTTGTTAAACTCCTCTGAGGTAACATGAAATACAAGTTTCAGAAAAAGAAGCAAAAGTACAAAAAGTACAAAAGAAAGTAGAAAGTATGTTCAACAGGTATCCTCAAGTGAATGATCAGAAAAGTACAGTGTAACACCAAATCTCCAAACCTATATTAGAGTACTCAACAGAGAGTAAAACTAAGTGAACATTCAGAGAATACTCAAAAAATCCCCATACACTGACTGTTGTAACTGCCACAGAGAGCTGGACACAACTTAACTCACCAAGAGAAAAGGGGAAGGAGAGTGGGAGAGTGGACCTACAGGAATTCAGAAAGCCAGCTGATAATAACACCAGCTAAATTGAGCAGTCTTCCTTTTGCTTTGAGAATGATCTCTGCGGGGGTATCCCAGATCCCAGGGGATCCACCAGCAGTAATTGCCCGCAATGAGCAGGTCTCAGATTTAACTGGAATGGCATAGGCAGCCTACAGGGCCCAAACACCCTATGGCTGCAAGGGCAACACCAACCTGGCAACCTAGCAATGTCCCTAGGAATGTCAAGGGTAACACTGGCTCTCATTTAAAACTGAACAAATGAGCACTTGAGCCTTCTGCCCTATGAAAAAAAAAGGAACCTGAATATTTGCCATGACCTTCTACTGAATCTCTGTACACTTTTCACAGATGCCTCTTTTGTCTACCATTATCAAACACTTTGTGCTAATGGATCTCTGTCCTCTCTTTTAAACACTTCCATATGAAACCTTATAGCTGCATACTCCTACATGACCTGAAAACAATTTCCCAACCCATGTATTACTTAGGTTTGATGTGGTAGGTTGGTAGGGCTAAATTATTCACATCTCAATTTACTGCATAAGATTTCAAGTTTCCATGCTTCAGTAGAGTGTATCAGGGCTTTGAAGCTTAGAGGGAAAAAAAAGGCAGCAAATGAGGATTTTAATGTCAAAAGGCTCATTTCCCTATTTCCATACTTCTAATCTTGAGATAAATCCTCCAAAATTCTGCAATCCCTTCTCTAAAATATTGAAAAATTAGCATATAGTTTGTTTTTTTATCTTAATAATGCTGAAACACTGACATAATCTTTATTGATCTATAAGCTAAACAGCAATTGTTCCATCCACAAAAACAATCTAACAGTTAGGAGCAGGAATAAAACTTTCAATAACTATTAAAAACATTTCAAAAATCTAGAATTCCATCTGAAAGAAGTTTGTTTTACCAATGTATTCAGCTATTCTATATCATGCAGAATCTGTGTTGATAACATTACCTTGTATCAAGTACTGCTCCTTGTCATTGATATACATTAAACAATATGCACTGGCATTCCTGTAACCACCAAAAGAGTCCCGTTCCAACTCTTCCCAAGTTGACTTCGTCACAGAAATATCATTATATTTCATCCATCTGTTCTGGTGGTGGTCATAAATATATGCCCAGTAGTGTCCTGCATTTGCTTGACCCTCATGAACTAGGACAGCATGCAACCTATAAGGAACCTTAAAAAAACAGAATATAAAGCAAATGTGAAACCCTCCTTGACAGTGTTTAGTTCCTATTGTATGCCAGCAATAATTGCTACATGAAATAAAAGTAACTGAAATAAAGTTAACCAGGATCAAAACACAACTCAGAGGAAAAACAAATAAAACTAGCAACCCACTAAGCATAAGGACTTGGAACTATGTTACTTGCCACTACCAGTTACAGGAGATCTTAAAAATATTAGTGTACAACATAAATGTCTACTCTGCTGTCTTTACTGCCACACATCCTCTTTTCTTAATTCCTTAATATTCCTACCTACATTATATCTACCAAAAAAACCCCAAATAAGTCAGCCTTGACTGTCTATGATTTGCTTCAGTTCCAACCTGGCAAACCTGTCAAAAAGTCTGGAAAGGCACATGCAAATTCAAGGTAATAAACCCAGTGTTTTCTGTGTGACAGTAAAAGAATTTATTTAAATTAGTATCTGCTTCACTTAACCCAAAATAAAATTCCTAAATTAGAATAGGAATACAACGGTTTTCCAGTATTTTAACTGTATCAGGAAAAGCTAAATAAAACATGGAAGACCTGAAAAGGTCCTCTCCTCCTCCTGAGGCAAAGGATGATAGCACTTTATAGGATCAGTGTAAAATTAATTCCAGGCTACATTTGTAAACCAACAAGTAAGAACAATGGGAAACTTAGTTTCTAATTAAGTAGTTGGGAAGCTGAAAGAGAAAGAGAAGCAGAATGAATGGCTTCTTCCTTCTTTACAAGTCTTTTGAAAACATCTTAGTGATTGACTCATTTTAACCTGCTGGAATAGCAGATGCAACATAAAAGGGAAAGCTGAGTTTCCCCACTACACACAGTGTGCCTCAATGACAACTCAGCTCAGCTGGGCTGAAAAACCCCAAAACCAGCTTGTTCAGTCCACATCCTGGACTGAAGATAAACAGTCTCTTTAACTCAAGGTGTACTCAGTATTTTCCCCAAGTATCATTCAAGTACTGTAACAACTGTAAATATACACATAACTGACTGGAAAAATTCCTTGAAGTTATTTTTAACCTGACCATTCTCTTCCAGGCTGTATGCAAGTGCTGGAGATTCTGCAACTCCCCTTGAACTGTAAAGCAGAGTGAATACACAGCAGCTGGAATCAAACAGCCTATCATTCTAGAGACCAAAATGCACTCTAAATCTCCCAAATGCAAGAAGTATACACAGAAGAAATCCTGGCAAGTCTTTAAATCTGAATGCTCTGGGGTTTTTAACATCTGTTATTAAACCAGTGTGAAAGCCTCCTTAAAATGACTGAAAGTTTGTGTATATGCACAAAAATGTATGCAGATCCTGATTTTTAAAAAAAGGTGTCTCTTTAGAGTTTCTCAAAATAAAATTTTCTTACCCTAAAGTCAGGAACTAAATATCCCCATTGAATTGAAATCGTTTTACTTAAAACCATGTTAACTGGATCAGCTTGAGGGTCTCCACCCTTTCCTCCAAGTCAGGAAAAGCAGCTGTCAGTCATCCACACTGAACTTTCAGGAAGGCTCCCCACAGAGGTCTGTGACCAGGGGACAGGTGAGTTCAGTGCCAACAGGCATCTCTTGTGACAAGCCATTATATCAACAGTAATTAATAGCATAAGGCAACAGAAATTTAAGTGGCATTAAACTTCTTAGTTTACACTTATTCCTCATGAACCAAGAATGGAGCTTCACCAACCCCATCACATGTAGCTACAGAACAGATATGTCAAAGCTGCTATATCCAAGATGAACTCCCATAAAAAAATCAGTTATGTCTCTTTCCCAATAGCAAGTTCACAGAAGGAAGGAAATAAATAAGCAGCTGATGAAACATTCATTGGTGATGAAACAAAGATTTTTGGGAATGTATTTCATATGACAATTTGACAAAGGTTTTATGGACTACTGTATATCTTTAGAATCCAAAAGGACAAAAGGAGAAGACAAAGAGCTTCTCAAATACTTCATAAATACACTAGGAAGCATCCTGCAAATATTATACATTTGTCTTAAAAATGTGTCTAGTTTTATGTGCCTAGAACTTGACTTCCAGACTGCAATCCTGCAATTATATTGCGCAGAGGGAACCGTGAAACGGCTCCCAGGAAATGGGGCAGTACCTAGCTCTCAAATGACCTCAAGACAGAGGTAGGCAGGGAAAAGCAGACAGCTTTGTGTACCTGCCTCCTTCCTATTGTGCCAAAACAGACTCAGGGACAAACCAGCTGAGCTGCAGAAGGGCAACTTCCCTTCCAGCCTGTGATTTCAGATGGGTTCAGCACCTACTTTGTGTTTCACTAGTAATGTCTTTTTTCTCTTGTCATGACATCTGAATAGCATCTTCGCTATCCGGAGGTATTTTCTCCTGTAACACCTAAGCCCACACAGATAGACTATTCAGACGCATGTTACCAAATTAATGAATTTTACTGTTAGATGACATGTGGCCTGCAGCCTTCCTGTTATAACACAAGTATTAAGGAAAAAAAGTGCCTGCTAGTAGCAAGCTTAAAGAAAGTCACCTAGATAAATCTGCCTGAAATCCTTAACATCAGAGCTCAGCTGCCAGTAACTATTAGAAGCCATGTACAAAATGAAAACATACCTCACGGAAAACTGTAAGCTGAATAGATCTTACTTGGACTGAAAATAGTTCTTTTTACTAACAGAAAGTAACAGAGGAAGTAATCCTTAACCTTAAAACCTGTCAGAGTGAGAGAACATGAGTATGTGAACAAAAGAAACAGCAGAGGAGCAACAACTCCACAGTAAAACATTCTAAAAACACTGTTCAGATTACACAGAATGAGAATTTGCTAGAAGAAAGCTTAGACTAATAATCAAAGTTGTGACTAATATAATATCTAGACAAAGTTTAAAAAAACAAAAAAAAAAAGCAACAAACAAAAAACCAAGCCAATAGCAACAAAACCACTCACTGGAATTAACTACAAATCAAAATCAGGAGCCCTGAATTTCTGTATATTAGCAAGGAAGTTGCGATACACGGTAGCACTAAGCAGCAAAGTAAAAATAGTACTTTCCTGTGTCTAATGCTCCACCACCTTAAAGCCATAAGGTTACTGAGCAATATGGGCAAATCAGGGCAAGACATTTTTGCTGTGCAAATCTGCATTCAGGTAAAAAGGGGATCAGAGATACAACATATTTGGGCTCTTCATCACTGTTGCCTGAATTTAAGCATGTCACCTGTAAAATACTGCAACACTGTCTTTCATCTGACTGTGTTCAGCTAAAGGGCTTACAAAACCCATTATGACTTTCCAATGAAATTTCTCCAAACACTACAGAATTGTTGTATATTTGCTCTGTTTTCAAGCATCTAAGAACTTTTTAAAAGTGCCAAAAAGGATCTATTTTCAATTATCTCATGCCAAAACTGTACTTACTTGGACCATTGTTTTGTCAGAGTACATCAATTCAATTGTCCGATGTATTCTAGATATACTTTCTTGTAAATCTGAAAGACAAAGAGAAGAAAGAACCTCTCTTCCACAAGGCTGTACAATTGCACATGACTTCATCTTTATCTCATGAAAAGCCAAGCAGGGGTGCATTTCACACGTGGTACATCTATCTACATGCCAAAAGCTAAACCTTCTTGGATGAAAGACTTCTCCCACTTGCACAAATGCATTCCCCAGTGTGTGCATTACCTCTTGTGTCATTCTCTACTTCAGTCCTCCAGCGGTGCAAACAGCCCTCCAGGACAGACAGCTCCTCCTCCGTGATGTGCCTTGGGGCTGGATGCATAGGCAGGTCAGGGGGAATCCGTGATTGTGTGAATGGTTTATGTATTACTGATCTTTGTACAGGGGATGTGCTTGGGACATCTGATGATGAAGGCCCTTGCTGCTCTATTGTGCTGCATTCATTCAAAACATGAAATATAAAAATTTAATCATCACATAGACAGACTGAAAGTTACGACATAAAAATAAACTTTTCATCTGAAAATAGGTGTTTTAAAGGTAACAATTTCCTTAAGTGCAATCCAGAACAGGTAACTCTAACAGCAACAAGGAATTAGTACTTAAATTCTGAAAGCTTTGTGGTGCATTACATATTAGCACAAGAAAGTTTGCTTTATTTGAAACACTACTGAACAATTTCAAATTATACCATAACGTAAATAACTGTGGTTTGAAACATTTACAGCCAAATGGCAGAGAGAGAAATCACAGCAGTTTGTCTTATGGCCAATGACCATAAAACCCAATAAGCACAAATTTTCAGTTTAATAACTTCCTTCATGTGTCTTATTCCTAGCAGGCATAGTTTTTCTAATGTCCTACCTACAGCTTGTTAGCTGAACAGCAATAATGAAGGGACCTCTGATATTTATGCCTCACTGGAAATAAGCTACCAACTGATCTAAATTTGTTCCAAACCACTCTAACTTGAACTGCAAAGCAGCCATCTTAGGAAATTCTGCAAAAGCAGGAGGGTAATAAAAATTAAGACTTGTTACAGGTCTTTCTCTTCCCATCAAGATCACATCTATATAATTACACCCCATAGGAGGAATCTGAATATCTTTCTTGCATGCCACTGAATTTTTACTTTGTGTACAGCATCATGATACAGCCTGAGGAACTTGGATTCTTCAGGAGTTTGGAAAGTTCTGAGAACATTAAAAGCTGAAGATGTCACTCCATATAGCAAGCTGTAGCGTTTTCGATTGACAAAAATGCCACAATACTTACATTTCTACAGAACAAACTTCCTATACAGGAGTTTGAGCAGTTTATTACTTTTGATATTGCATTTCATACAAGCAATAGTAACTTTTAAGTTTGTCTTATCTTATCAATCATCACAATTTCTGCTGGCATTATATCAGTCAGGCATGGAAAACATTATAAAAGTCTTTTTAGATTCATGTGCTTCACTTCTCTGAATGACAAATTTAACAACCTTGACTGATTCAGAAGACAGAACCTTACTGTCCAAATACAACATACAAAGCTATGTTATAAACTGCTCATGTCCACTTATCCAAAGTAATACTCTATTACCATAGAATTACTTAGGTTGGACAAAACTTCTGAGATTATCAAGTCCAACCATTAACCCAGCACTGCCAAGTCCACCACTAAACCATGACCCTCAGTGCCACATCTAAACATATTTTAATTACCCCCAGAGAGGACTCCACCATTGCCCTGGGCAGCCTGCTCCAACATGTGACAATTCCTTACATGAAATAGTATTTCTCAGTGTCCAATCTAAACCTCCTCTAGTGCAACTTGAGGCCCTTTCCTTGTGTCCTGTCACTTGTTACCTGGGAGAAGAGGTTGGTTCCCACCTGGCTCCACCCTCCTTTCAAAGTTCTCCCTTGAGCCTCCTTTTCTCCAGGTTCAGTCTCTCCAGCTCCCTCAGACTTGTGCTCCAGACCCTTCCCCAGGTCCACTGCCCTTCTCTGGACATGATCCAGCACCTCAATGTTTTTCTGGCAGTGAGGGGCCCAAATCTGAACACAGGATTGAGGTGTGCCCTCAGCAGTGCCCAGCACAGGGACAGTCACTGCCCTGGTCCTGCTGCCACACCATGGCTGATACAGGCCAGGTGCCACTGGCCTTCTTGGCCACCTGGGCACTGCTGGCTCATGTTCAGCCACTGCTGACCAGCACCCCCAGATCCTTTTCTGGTAGGCATCATCTGCAAACTGACTGAGCATACAATACACTCAATCCCCTAAACTGAGTTACTAGCTTAAATAGGGAGAAAAACAACGTTGTTGGACATTTATCTCTCCGGTACTTTAGCTACTCTGCATTTAAGAAGTCAGATTATCTATGCTCCTGACAAATTTGGTAAGATATGCAAACTGCACAGCAGAAAAGGAGCTTAACTCCTAGGCAAAAAGTAATAGATAAATTGCACACCAGAAACCTTGATACTATGCAGCACATACACACTGCCCAATTCAGATTCTTAAACAATACACACGGGAATCAATGACCTCACCAGAATCTTCTGGCTATTTAGAACTGTAGATGGAATTGGGCTGTGCTTGAAAATGGTAATCTCCTCGTGAAGACATTTTTGTGAGTGCATGAGACAATCCCAGGTCATTAACATTTTTGTTTATTTAAGTCTGCTGTGCTGAAAGAAAAGAGCAGAAACTTTACACTACCCCCCTTAGGAGATGCCCAGTTTTACTGGTGTGGTGAACAAAGCAGCTGCACGTGCTCCCTGTCTCCCAGAGGCTGGTTTGCTGTGGCCTCTGCCCCGGGGAGCAGCAGGCAGCCCTTACCTGGGGGGGATCTGTGGTGGCAGTGTGCTGCTGGCAGGGGCACTGGCACCCAGGTCATCCACGGGGGACGTGCACACCGGCTTGCTGGAGGCAAACTCCAGGGCATACTGCAGGACATCTACCAAGGGGAATCGTTTAGGACCAGAACCATAGCTTAAATATCTGTTAACCACAAAACGTATTAATGCCATGACTCACAGATACACAAAAAAAAAAAAAAAAAAAAAAAAAAAAAAAAAAAAAAGAAGAAAAGAAAAAAAGATTGTATTTTTTTCTGACTGACTGAAGTTAATTAAAGAAAACCTTTCCTAGTATGTTTCATGAATCAGAATTACAACACTTGTACACAGCTTCCAAAGAAAGGGTAAAAGAAAAGAAATAGAAAGGAAATATCAGGTAGATAACTATACACAAAGTGTATAATTGCAAAGAGTTATACTATGTAGCCCACAATACTATTTGCATTTACACAGTTATCTATAGTACCGTTCTAATCTCTGCTGTAAAACTGTGAGGTACTCTTTGAGTCTCTTGATTTCATCTCGTTTGATTCTTGTTATTTCTCTGTTTTTGTGCATATATCTGTAAAACATGAAATTTAGAAAATAGCGTCAGCCCATCGTATCCCAATAGTGAAACTGAGATCTGTCTCCATCAGTCATACAGCTTAGCACTAATAAAAACTCACCTAGAACTAACAGAAACCCTCTAGAACCTACAATATACTCAGCACTGAAACAGAATTAAAAAGAAAGTGAGCCTTCCCTTCCACAACTTTCAGAAGATGTTTTTTCCCAGTGACAAAAGCTCTGTTAATACCATGGATGACAAACATGTATTAGAAAGCCACTATTAGAGATACTCTAAATTAAGTAGTTTTAGTGGCAACCACAGAGCAATACTCCTGTTTCGTTAGTTAGGTTCATAAACAACATTCAGCAGCTAACTAAAAGTTATCCTGATAGTTCTGCTCTACAGAGAAACTGCATGCACTCATGCTGAGAACTGACTGCATGTGTGAAGAGTATGTGGAACACCACAAAATATCCCAATTGTCACCCTGTTTCCCAAATGGACCCATAAATTATGTGATTTTTCAGAGTATTTTGCCTGTGTACACAAGTACCTAGCAATAAATGAAAGTGGAAGCAGATTTTTGACACAAAGCAGCAGTATGTCTTAAATAATGATCTATGTGTATTTTCTGAAACAGATGAAACCCATGAAAAGTCAAACTTGTATAAACAAGACATAAATTTACTATGATTCAAGTGAGCATAAGACTTTAACAAACTTACAAGATTTTATATTCACACTAGAATTTTGTTGATAGTATTATACCATACCTGTCTAGATACAAAATTGGAGGAAATTCTAATTTGTTGTGTATCTTCTCTGGTCTCCCCAAAGCCTGATTAAACTCAAATCTTGATAGCTCAAAAGTTAAGACAGGAGGAAGCTCTGTGAACCAGTGCTGGATGAAGAAACAGAAATCCCCAAAATTAATGCCTTCCAATAGCAGAAATTCAGTCATAATGATACAATACCTGCAGGCTGACACAGCTGTGAGAGGAACTGGTTTTAGGTCAGCTTAAGTTTTCCAATGCTACCACCTTCTCCCTTCAGTGTAATCACAGACCATTTGTTGCCCATGCTACATAAGAGCTTTGCTATCTGTGTTCCAGGCACAGGAGGCAGAAATACTTGTTCCACTCACATTTCTTTTGCTTATACAAAAGTCAGCTCATGCCTGAGCCCACCTGCCTTGCCAACTTGCAGGTAAGTTCCCTTAACTCCTCAATGATACTGGAACAGTTGTTTGCACCAAGGTTGCTAGCAAGTCCTCTTCCTGCTATAATTCTCTCAGACTCAACTTCCTGATCCTTTCATTCACCTGGTATCATTCAAAGCTTCTAATGACACCCTCTGAAACAGGATCAGCAAGTGGTTGACATTTCCTCCATACTAACAGTCTAAAGATTCTACTCATGTCTCTAATCACTGCTATCATCATCTTACCCCATTTGTCTTTGACTACTCAGCAGAGGTGTATCCAGACTCCTCATTTCTCTTTTTACATACATTGTTTCTCAACTACAATACAAATCCAGCTCCAGTTCCAGCACTGAAGATACTTTCTTTCCTCTCCATTCTCCAACATAACAACCACAGTCTACCCATGTAATAAATTTTGGGTGTCTAACCATCATCTGAAGTTCCTGATTGCTGCAGACACCACTGACATATATTTGTCATCAGTGCCATAGTCCAGATGTGGCATTTAACTCAGGGCTCACTTCAAGTTCTCCTATCCAGCCAAATGTCTTGAATAGTCTTTTCATACAATACCTGGCAAACAGCCTTTTCCTCCTGTGCTCATGGCTAAAATTCTCTTGAAGCAGGTTTTAAGTTGCTCAGGACAGAGATTGTCTCCTTCTTCTGTTCCTACATTAGCTCACTTGCTGACACCCTGCTCAGTAACTAAGGCTTTCAGGTATCATGATAACAATACTAATAATAATAGTCATGCTAAATACCCCATTAGAGTCAATGGTGAGAATATGGAAAAAACCCAGAATTTTACTTTGAGGATCTTTCAACACATGTGAGTACCACATTATTGCTCTCTTTCAGCTTTGGTATCAATCAGCTCAGAGTAAAGTTACTCAAAGTCTTTGTTCAGTTGAGACAGACCATGTTAAAGCTACAAAAAATGCAGAGTTCTTTAGTACTTCCAAACCTTCCAATGCACTGTAACATCTTTCAGGCATTATATTTAAACACAGCTACTAAAAGAAGCAATATTACTATGGATGATTTCAGGAAAACATAACCCTTGGCCCTGGTAATAACAAAGCAATGTTTTTTCTAGAATTGGACTTTAAATATTACTTTTCTTGGTTTTCCACCACTGTCAATCTGTCATATGACCATTTCACTTCTATTTCCACATGCTAAGAAGCGAAGCTGAGAATTTCACAGAGCTCAAAGAGTAACAGTATAGACTTATACATCACTATCCTGCTTTTTCCCAGTTTCCCAACATTACAAGTTAAAAAAGTCTCAAAACCAAAACAAAAAAACCCACAACACTCAAGCTTGACATTTCTAGTCAAGCATTTATAACAGAACTGACATTGCATGCATGAATTCACACAGGTTATAACTGCAAGACAACCTTTAGTTCATAAGATGAACAATTGTGCTCTTGCAGTAGGTACATACAAGGTTTTTTCAATGTGTGTGAAGAAACTAAACTTGGGATTGTACCAAGAAATTTATGAGATTCTGTTTTCTTCAAATTATATTTCAGGAAATATGCTCATTGTAAAAGAGATGCCATGAAACAATTGTTATAAAAAACAGAATTGGCACAAGAACTTCAGAAGACTGGAGGATGATTTTAATGTGTGTCACTAGGCTTCACAATTAAACCTGTGTGTTCTTTGATATGATTAAAGGAAGCAAAATTTCATTACTGCAAAAGACTGACATCAAGGAAGAAATTACACCTGAACTTTTTATATAAGTAGGAAAAAAATCTCTTAAGATTTCCCATCTTTAAAATAACTGTGATGAAACATGAACAGCTGTGTAAGGAGAAAGTAGCTCAGCCTGTATAGGCATTGGGGATTCCCACCTCTACAGCAAGTGCCACGAACCATAAAAACCAGACATGAAACCCAAAGAAAAGTAAAGGGCACTACAATAACATCCCAAGAGAAGCCCACACAAACACTTAACTCACCTCCTGACCAGACTTTGCAGAGTTTTCTGAATGGAGAGATTCAATTTCCCCTTCAATCATTGCAGCTTCTAGGCACTCATGCAGATCTTTAAAGCCATTAACCTGTAGTGGATACTGGCCAAACATTTCTGTGTTTTCAAATTTTTTACCTTCACATGAAAAATTAAACAGTTAATGTTTTAGAACAAACATTTACCTTGAAAGAACTCCTATAAATCCTAGGTCAATTGATCTAGTCTACTGAACAATATCCACATTTTCTTATTGAACAGTTTAATTACATGTCCAAAGATAATTTATTAAAAAATGTTGCTTAAACAATATTGAAAATTACTGTATTTTCCTCTTCAGCCCATTTTTTATATTGTTTTAGCATCTTTTGGTAAAAAGCAAAACTCAAAATTACTTGGCACCACAGATATATGGGAAGTTTTACACATATAAATCAAAGTCCTCCCCTGCAAACAGGAGCTTCATAATACAAATGTATATTGTATCAGCAAAGTCAGTGGAATTGCTCATTTGAAAGAGCCCTTTGTATAAGTACATTTTACAAATAAAAGCCACAAAAGAGAATATTCATTTCTGTACTGAAAAAAAATTATCATTTGGTAACACTGTATAAAGATGTAAGAGCAAGCATGAGGAGAAATATGGGGAACAAGTGATAACAACCTAGAATTTCAATTTATTTCAACCTAAAAGCCAGTAGCAAGTCTTGCATCTCCTGGTTTCTTTTCATTTGTTTGATTTTTACATGTCTCCTCTGTTAAAATGAGAATGCAAGGGATAAAAGTAGCTAAATATAAAGGAGGAAGAATGCTAGCTACTAGCAAGAAATCTGCAGAATAGTTCTGAAATCTGACAACAACTCAGAAACATATTCAAGGTCATGGAATAACCTGGAAGCCACTTTAAAGACTATATCTGCCTCATTCAAATGCAAAGTCATTCATTTGGATGGGAGGCAGAATCACCAGCATCAAAATGACTCAAAAATACTTTCATAGGCTCTTGGAAATAGAGAACAGTACAATTCTGCAGATCTGCTAATTGCATACAGATAAGATAAAGGGAAGCTTGTTGTACCTCCTTAGTGCTCCCTTCCACACTGCCCTTGAGCAGGTTTACACTGACTTGTTTTCCAACAAACTGTACTTTTAGGAGGGTGAGTTTTCCATATAAGAAATTGTGCAGAAGCAAATGCAATAACTGAAGTTTTAAATTGGATTAAATGAATCAGAGGGAGCATGAGAGAACTGCTCAGTGAAATACAGTATCTTGTCTTCTGTTAGTAAGTGGTAACAGTACCCCGATAATTTCTTCAAGCATTTTCCCTCAGCATCTCACCCCAACTTCTGCTGCACTGAGAACATACACTCAGCTCTTGAAGGCTAAAAACAGTCTTTGTGGATCCCTGCAGGTCACTGCATTGCTCCTCAGCCTCATACCTAACCAACCATTTGTCACAGACAAATATATATATGTGTGTTCTCCCCATCTGCTTCTGCAGAAGTAGCTAAAATCCTAAAACTGCATCAGTCCCCTGTGTGCTTGGACAAGCACAGAACAGATATGACCAGAGAAGTCCAAGTAAATTCTGATGCATACCTTCAAGTACACCTACTGCTAGAAATCGTCCATAAAACAACTCCACCATTGGGTTCTTTGGTTTCTCTCCATCCCTAAAAAACAGGACCTGTGTTAGTGCAAAACAATTCAAGGCTACAACCTTTGACTTATTAAACTATGAACAAACTACTCTGAATTCATCATAGAAATTATACCCATTTTACAGTTAATTTATTTTTCTACTTTCCTCTAATGACAATAAGAAGGATTCAGATATTTGCAGGGAAAAGTATACCCTAAAAACTAATTTCCAGAAGTGTTTCATTCTAAGACAATCTATGCAAACCAGATTCAATACTTAATTCAAATTTAACGAGTGGTTAAACCATACAAAACCCTTGTAAAAACTTGAAACTTGTTTCTTGAAACATTATAGGAAAAAAAAAAATCACGTATTCAAAAGTTTCCAGATGTTCACTAATACAATGAGTATTTACTTATGAGATGAGATAGAGGAGTGAGGTTTTAAACTACTTTAACTACAAGATCAAAAAGCAAAATAGCATTAAAATAAAAAAGTCTAACTGATTATCTACAAAACATCTCTACTCTTTATATACTCTGTACTTAATGGAGCTAAATTTCTAACATGAAATAAAAAAGACAACTTGTGGAAAAAATCCGAAGTATTGACAAGTATGAAAAAAACCACACGAACTAAAACAAGTTACAGAGTCAATTTATTTTCAGCCATAGAGAGAATTGGCTTTTGGTCATTTGGTTTGCTTTTCTCTCATCCAAATGTTTGACATGCAGAGCTAGAAGAAAAAAATCTTACCTCTCTTCTTCAGCTTTAATTTGGAAGGCATCTTCTAGCCAATCTAATAATTTGTGTGTAAATTCACTAACATCTTGCTGTTAAAAAATAAAGTCATCAGTTCACATATGTAACAGAACACAAACAAAGTGTCACCTTACAAGATCAGTTTAGCAGAATTCTTTCCCCCTCCACCAGTGTGTTCCAAAACAACACAATGTCTAAGACTGTGCCATGATTGATTTGTTTTTTTTATGAGTGGCTCTGGTGTTCCTCAGCAGTGACACTGTCCTGTGATCCTTGTTACTTGGGCTCAGCTTTCACACCATGCTAGTCCAAAGGCATCTCACAAATCCCATTGTTCAAACCCTTTGGTATCTAGCAAGCAGTGACTAATACCACTTTCATCAAACACTAAATTCAGAGCGCTGTTGTAATTAAACACCTCTGCCTCCTCTAAACACCTCATTTGGGAAAACAAAGCATCTGAAGAAACAGAGTGTTTCTCCAAAAAAAGCAGAATATGCATATTAAGATTGGGTAATAATCCTGAACATGAATATTTAGATCAGTATAATGAGATCATACTAAATCAGTATAAATCAGTATAATGAGATCATACGTTAACAGTACAGCTCTGGATGTACTGTTAGATCAGAACAGTATTCTCTTTCAAAAACCCCCAGACTTAGAAGCAAAACTAAATCCTAAAAGTAAGAATATTGAACTATTAGTATATTTATAAAATAATAGGAAGAAAGTGTATTGAACAAAATAGTCCTGTTGTCTGGGATTTTTTAAAAAAATCTTTTCAATAAATGTAACCAAGATATCACATAATATTATAGGAAAAGGTCAAAGACTCTGATAAATTAGAAGTTGCTTCTCTGTGGACATTTTGAAATTCTGTTGTCCATATATTTCCTATAACAATATGACCATATAAAAACATGCATAAACTTGATTGAAAATACATAGAATTCACCTGTTGGGAATCATTTGATTTAAAAGCATCTTTAAGGATTTCAACTGCTCTTGATGGATCAACATATTTTCTCTTTGAACCAACTAGAAGTGCAAACAGGTACCTCAATTCACGCATGAAAGGCAGATTCCTATGTTCCTGTATGTGAAAAATAAAAATATTTAACAAAGTGATAACAGAAATCTACTGAACAGAAGCATTACCCAATAAACTAAGCAATGTCATAATAATATATAAGGTTACTTGTGGTACTACCAAGGTATTGCTGCATGCCTTTTATTTGTCAGTGTTATAAAATAATGCAGTTCATTGGGAAGTAAATTCCATTTCACAAACTAAAAGCTCCCTGAAATCATATCTAGATGATACTGTTTGTCTTGACGTGGGCCTGAATTGACAACTGGACAAGGAGAGTTACATTTAGGACAGAAGTATTTCTCACCAGACTTACAAAGCCTTAAGTAACTCACTGCAACAATATGCATTACTTATTGCAACTAGTATTACTCCATACCTCTAGAAGAATTTCTTGTGAGCCTACACAATATTTGGCACCTTTTTAAAGCTTATTTTTTACTGAAGACTAAATTTCTAAGGTCTATATTAACCTTTATTATTTCTCTTGACACAAGTAAAATAGCTATTCTCCTTTCTACCCAATTCTAAAGTACAGTTCATGTGACCATGGCATTCTTTTGCTGGTTTCCAGAAGAGAAGGAATACTTTCTGCCTGCATAATGAAAAACAAATAAACTGAAACACAAATATCATAGATTAAATCACAGGCTACCAATGCTGTGGAGATTGGATATCTACTCTTGAGTAGATAGGTGGCAAATACTTGTGAAATTAAATCCCACATAATATCCACTTGTATTTAGAACAAAGTATCATTCAAAGGCAGCACAGATGTCTGATACTGGTCATACTGGAATTACTTGATGACAAACTAGTCCACATGCTCATCAAACAGCAGACTTGTTTAGTCACTCCTGTGCCAATCCAGGAGGCAGAAAGATTTTTTTGTATGTAAAAACTGGTTTAATTCAGATTTAAAAAGTGCACAGTGAATTCAATGTGTTTCACATAATACCTAGGAAAGACCTCTAGTCATGTAAATCTCAGAATTTAACTTGCTTTTCTAGCCCACCTTGCAAAACACCTGCCAGTTATAAATACTGTTCACAGAAAAGGTTGCACTTCAAGTGCCACCCTAATACAGCATCAAATCATCCTAACTTAAGAACAAAATCAGTCTCCCATTTAGATACTTAAAGTACTATATAACAACAAAAGAAGTAAACAAACTGAAAATTTGTATTTTTCCTGCTGTTTTTATAAAGTGTTCTACTAAAACAAATGGAATTTCAAATTTTAAATACGTTTTATAAAGATGCTTCAATACCAGTGATAGTTCATATACACAATAAAAATGACTACCCACAGAATACTCTAGATCTCACCATCTTTTCATTAAATCTGAAGTACGTAGGCATTATTACAATGTACATAGCACATTACTGCATTACCCAAATTTACACTACAACTTTGGCTGAATTTTAGATGTACTTGTAGCCTTAGTATCTATAAGAGCTACAAAAGTTCTCAAACTAGGGAAATCCTTGCTGCTTTTGAAAAAGCTCCATTTAATGCATTAGATGTGATCCTTGACCAGAACAAATGTAAAATCTTCAAAATAAGGTGGGCCAGTCCCTAAAACCAAAGTATTGAGTTCCACAAAACGACTTGCACATCAAAACAAAAAACTGATGAAGTGATCACAGCACAGTGTATAGCTCTCACCTCCAAAGCATCCTGTACATGCACCAACACAAAAAAAGATTAAAATAATTTTTAACTAAGCATTGTATGGAAATTTCGTAATTAAGACATTCTCCATTTTATCGCTTATCCTGCCTGCATACATAGTTTCTTAATACATGCAGGAATAACTCATTATTAGAAATGCTTTTAAAGCAGCCTACATATGTAAAATATAGCAAACATTCATTATGGCAAATCAGTTTGCCAGGAGAGTGAGATAATGATAATATTACAATAATATCAGAACAGGCGGAAGGATGTGCTAACCTGGAGCACAGTAACCCCTTTGCTCTGGTAATAAAATGTTTCCTGAAGATATCACCAAGGCCAAATATTTAGCTGGTCTCAGTGTGTACAGCAAAAAGATCTGTTCATGTGACAGCAACAGCCAAGAGAATTGGGACAGCAAAGAATCTGCAGTAACTACAGAGAACTGCATTTGTTCTACAGGAAAAAAACAAGGAAGATAAATTATTTTTAAATTAAAATAATTTGAATTAAATCAAATTGAAGATTTTAAGTGTATGCTCAAATCCAAAAAAATCAAAGCCCAATTAGCTGAGACAAATAGGGTGGGGTTGTTGTTTGTTTGGATGTTTTTTGAAGAAAAAATTTATACCAATGACTTCTGGATTAAAAAGTTTACATGCCAAATTATTCACAGCATTTGGATTCAATATATTGATGGGAAAGAACAAACACTCTGCTCTCCAATACTCCCTGAAGTACTACCACATGCTTTAATTCTAAATCAAGAGATTGTCATGACCCTAGCATTAAACTCTAATTCCCACCAACTGGAAGAACAACAGGATGTAAGCCCAAGTGTTCAAAATCTGGGATTATTAAAACATGTCCCTTATTAGCAAGGAAATTTGACCCTGGAGAATGTCAGTCACATATGGTAGTTAACACTGGAATAAAAATAAAAACAAAACCAAAACGGAGGCAAAATAGTTTTAACTAAGTTGGAAGTAAGTTCCAGGGCTTTAGTTTTTGGGGTTTTTTTCTATTGTCAACTGTTAATTTATATTATGACTCTAAATCAATTTGCCTCTAATTGCCTTCACTTATAAAGAAATAAAGGCACCACATTTGGGGGCATGCTTGCTTATGTCTTCTGTCTAAATTCAAACTAGTGAAGCAATCCCTTATCCTAAATTCTCCTCAACCCCTTTGCAGCTGTAGATAAGACAGATGAGTACACCAAGTAATAATGTTACCTCATTCTGGAATAGAAATTAAGAAAAGAGATGACACAAACTACTGCCAGAGATTCTTTCTAGCAGGCCTGCAGAACTCAAGGTTTCTGCCCAAATCCACGCACTTGCCTGGTGTCACACCATTTCACACAAACTTATTGCCTGTCATGGTCAGAATTTCTAAAATAAAGCACTTTGGAATGGCTAAAGGCATTTGGCTGCAAGTGTCAGTGCTTGGGCAAGATGTTTATAAAGACAACAGCTTGTTATCAGCTATTTCATACCACTTTTTAGATGCCAATTGCTTTTTACATGCTGAAAAATGAACACAGAACTTCTAAGTACTGAAGGATATTACTAAAACAAATTTCATGATGAAAAATTAAATACTGGGCAGAAAGTCAATCTAAAAATAAAAAGATTTTAGTACAACTCTTTGTAAAACATGACTTATCTTTCTTATTAAAATGCACTGCCCCATCCCTACCTTGTGTTGGGAACACTACCAGTGTTTTATTTTCACACCATCTCATGACCTAATACAAATATGCTTTCCAACCAAAAAAAAGTGACTTCTTGCACTTTGAATGTCATGAGGAAAGAAGGGGGTAGGGCAGAGGAGAAATTATCCAGCCCTGACTGAACATTCAGCATCCCTTTTATGAACATACCCAGAGATTTAAAATGGACGCTGTCTTCTCTTTGTCTGTTTTCTCTTGCTTCTCTAATTACAGTTCTTATTTTTGATAGTGAACATGCCAGACAAGCCTGAAGGGACAAACAACTAAGAAGAGGCTGACAACACACCCCCTTCTTTAAATCTGACAGAAAGTGGCAACAGGCAACAGGCTATTTAATTTACTAAGAGGTGGTGAGGCACCAGCACAGGTTGCCCAGAGAAGCTGTGGATGCCCCAGCCCTGGGAAGTGTTCAAGGCCAGCTTGGATGGAGCTCTGAGCAACCTGGTCCAGTGGAAGGTGCACCTGTCCATGGCACTGGAGTTGGAACTACTTCATCTTTAGGGTTCTTTTCAACCTAAACCATTCTGTGACTCTAATTTCTGGACATGAAAAAATTCACTGCTCTGTTTAAGTCCTTGCTAAAAAGTGTCCTCACATTTCATACAGCCACCTCCTTTTCCATTTCTTCCTTTGCATTTCATAACACAGAAACCAAGGGGCCCCCCTTGTATCTCTCTTCAAAGGATGCTCATGAAGGAAGAAAAATAGGTCTGTCTTGTCCCCCACTCCATGACCATTCCCCCTTGCCAGTCTGAAGCCACAAGAAACCTAAGGCAAGGCTTTCCCCTCCCCAGTCCTATATAAGTACCAAGATAAACATGAGAAAATTTATACTTATAATCACCTCCTGAAAAAACAGGAGAGACAAGCTAATAGATGAAAGCTCAGTGTCAGATCATGAGTGGGAGGGAACTGAAATAAAATACATTTGCTAAGACAAGTTGCACTCACATGAGAAATGCTCTGCCTCTCTCAGCACCCTGCCCCATACTCTGCTGTGATGCCATTTATGTAAGATCCACAACAGGAAGCTCAGAGAACTGTTAACTGGCACCTCTAAAACCCACGCTGATATGAGCTAGAGAACAGTGCATAATTCAAGTACAAGACAGAAATGCCCTCATCAGCCACAAGAGGAAGTCAGCTTCTCATTTTACCTTTTGGTTTCGGGGCAAATCTTGAGCATTTGCAGGAGGATTGAAATTCAAAACTAGTCTTCGAAACTCCAGCAGGTTAAATAATGACTGAAAAAAAAAAAAAAAAAGAAAATCTTTAAGCTCTTCTACAAATAATACAAAGCTCTTTCAAACAAGCCTCAGCAAAACAAATGAAGTGTTAAACATATGCAATGTTAAGTTTTATTTCAGAAGGCAGCGTATTGCTAAACATATTTTCTCCAGAAGACAATTACTTTTGCCAAGAAAACAGCATAATAAAAAAATATCTCTGCACTTAATCACATAAAAGGGACAATAATTTTACATGATAGGTAAATTACATTTTACAACAGGAATTTTATTAATTGTATAACTGTCAGTTTTCAAATTGACAGGAAACACTGTTTAGCCATCTAAAATTTATCTTGTAGGCCCTCTAGCATCTACTCCTCAGTGCACAGAATACATCTCTGCATGTGCAACTTAAATCCACTTGCATTAGCTGAACATTTTGCATTCTGTCCTCCCATTCCTATATGATCTGAGGGATGTACATTAGAGTAAGGAAATTGGGTTATACAACTTTGCAGGTAAGGGACTGATAACATTCCCATTTTATTGACACATGAATAGACAGGTGTCTGTCTGTCTAGGACAGGAAAACAGGTGTCTGAAGCACACCCACAAAAAACTCCTGAGTGTAACACAGAGCCTGGGAGCCAAGAGAGTGCAAGAGCAAGAGGACTCTGGATTGCAAACAATAAAAGTCCAACACATTGGGCTGAAAACTGGATGCCTCAGAACTTGTGGAACTGCATCACTGCTTTTCTGTACAGACAAAAAGTATCTTAACTAAAAATCACTTCATTACAGAAGAGCATTTTGATGAAGACAGGGTAGGAGGAAAGGTCTGAAGTACCTTAAACATGCTCATCAGAGAAGAACAGGAAAGATCTGCCTTCCTTATTTCCTTGGGTTTACAATCTATAATTAACTCTCCTCCCACTCTATCACATACCTTAGCTATTTGTTTTGGAAAGGCAGAGTTTGCTTACCCCAGCAATAGACTTTGATCCTAGAACTTGTCCTACCCATGTAAAGGCTTAAATCACAGATCACATCCGTTTAACAAGTTTTCAACACCACAGTGCCAAATACGTGAAACACAAATTGTGAAGAGGTTATGCACTTATTCCAGTAATTTAGAACATCGTGGTAGGGAAAAAAGGTTGTACAAAATTGTAATGTTCCTGATTGTCCTTGTGAAAGAGCCAGTCCAGAGTCTAATCTTTTCCCATACCCAACAGTATACAGCATCCCCAACAAAACAAAGAGGTACCATTGTCACACTTCTTCTTAGATGTAAAAAATATCAAAAACATGAACTGAGAAAAGACCTTTCTGACCTTGCTGAATCAAGGTAGACAACTGAGTAGTCAAACTTTTTTCCTGTTTTGCTGTTCAAAATACATGTTCCCCTTTTATCCATCCTTGCAGAGACGGGAGATTAAAACAGAGTCCTTTGTTTACTTACTCAAAGCAAAGAAAATGTTAATATTTAATTCAAGTGTCAGTCTAGAAGCTGATACTAATTGAAGTTATGTCTCATGATGTAACAGCATTCCACTGGTGGGCTCTTCATCAAGCAAAACACAGCAATGTTTTATGTACAAAATAAACCAGCTGCTGAAATATAATGTCCAAAGGGTGAATTCTCTCCATAACTAATCCAAATGCCATCAAAGTGCCAAGCAGCTGAGCAGGTCAATTTCATAATACAAACACTCAAATTATGTACAGAAAACTGTACTCAAGTTTAGCACTTTTGCCTGGCATTCAATCCAACAAGTTTTTCACAAAAATTCAGTTTCTTTAATTCAGAACTCTACTGAATATAATGCCATGCTTTCTGACTGACCTGAACAAACCCATCTGTGCAATCTGCTGACAGTAATTAAGAGGACTGTCCAATTTGCTCTTTTCTTCTTCAGACTTGTACTATTCAAAATTTCTTATGCAAGATGTTTAGTCATTAAACTTCTTGCCAGAAAAGGTTACACTAAGCATGGTTGTTTTGAGATGCAGCAGAGCTCTCACAGTTCCTCTGCTGCCAACACCACTAATGCACACAGGACAGTGTCATGCTGTAGCTCTCCTGTACTGAGCTAAACCAACTTAAGGAAACTTCTGCCTTCATTTTAAAAAGATCATTCCAGTGTAAGTGTAAACAAGTGCCTGAATACAACTATTTTTGTGCCTGAAATATCTCAGTGAGGAACCTGCTCACCTAAACCCAGCAGAGACCTCTCAAGGCCAACCATCCCAGAGCCCAGAAAGGGGTGAGGCAAAACACTTGGCAGTTTGCTGAGCCAACTTCTGTCCAGGCTCCCTGCACCCAGGGTAAGTGGCCCATGAAGCAGAAGCTGCTCTTCTGCAGCCACCAAGAGACAAAGCAGAGACTGTCCCTGGCCCAAGTGCCATGCACTGGCCTTAGCCTAAACCTCCAAACACATCTGCTTTCCAAACACACTGCATGAAACAGCACCTCACCTCTTACCCACTTGGCTTCAGCTGCACAAAGGTGTAAAGAGTCCCAGTACAAGAAAACAGGCTGCACCTAAAAGAGGGATACTTTACATCTACTGCCCTTGATCAAATACCTTTACAATTGATTAAAGTATGCAAAAATTATGCATGAAAGAAAAACTCTCGACAAGGTGGGTTTGTGGCTTTTTTCCCCAGTGCATTTAAACCATTTAAAAGCTGTCATCTGGAAACTAGACCAAGCCAAGATAAGTTATAACAATTCAAATTGCCATGAACATCAACAGATTTTTGGAATACTGCCTTGTATTCTGTCAGTTTTGGGGGATGAACAAGACTTCAGTAAAAATAAATTGGAATAAACAAGAACAGAAATCGAGTCTCAGTTTAAGGTATTCTCACCAACAATACTGAACAGCAACAAGACATTGTGGCTTTCCCCTGCTCTAAGTGGCTATGATGTATTTTCAGTCAAACCAGAGAGAACTAAAGTAGAGTTGTAACTTCTATACTACAAGATACTAAAACATTCACTTTTATGAGTATTGTTTACTTACACCGAGTTCAAACACAATTTCTGAGTGTAAGTTGCCTTGGTTTCCCTTAAACCACTCTGTTGATACCTTTTTCCTCCCTTTAAGTCTAGGATTATCAAAAATAAGGACCTTGCCAAAATTTAGGTTGGCTGAGTAAAGGATTAATTCTTAGCATTCAAGAACTGTGGTGCTGCATTAATGTTGCAAGAATATAAATTAGTCATTATATTAAATCTATAAATGCCTGGCACGCAACACAGGTCATTAAAAGCCACCAGCAGACCTAAATTAATGAAGTTACAAACACCAATAACACTTGGTAGGAAAATACTGCTTCTGAGTCTAGATACAAGATGACCCAACAAGCTGCTGCAGAAAGCTTCAGAGAGGTTCCCTGATGGATTCTTCCAAGTTTGTAAGCACAGGCCACTAAAACCAGCTGTTTCACTAACAGATTGATGAAAACATTTGGTTCTCTTTGAGTACCAATTCTGCATTTTGTTTCCAGCACTGAGAAAAAAACAAGGAAAAAAAAAATGTGCACAAGAACTGTGCATTTTTAATATGCATCAGCTTTATACAAGTTTGTTTGAAAGCTGAAGTTCATAATACCATGAACACAGACAGTTTCCCAATGAATTTGCAAAGGTTAAACTTGGAAAGACAAAGGGAAGACAGAACAGAAGGAAGAAATCCAAAAACTAAATATATCATACTAGGAGAGCTTGAAAAGCAACTCTGGGCAGGGAAAAAGAAAGGCATGCATTCCTACAGAGCTCCTAAACAAATTCCTTTAGGTACTGGCATTTAGCTAAAACCTGATATTGTAAAAGTTGAAAACTTGTATGTGTTAGCACATCACAATACCCATTTTCCTCATTTAGTCATCTGGGGCCTTCTATGCATTTCCAATTTGACATTTATTTATTTAATTAATTTTTATTTAAAGCCACAGAGCCAATACCATATCTACCTTCATTTTGTGTAACAAGTAGAAAGCAATCTTAAATCGTGAATATATCATTACTGCTCTAATAATAAAAAGAAAAAATAGAGCCCTATGTCATAAAGTATATTATTTGGAATAGTTTGCCTCTGCCAACAGGACAATTACATTTATGTTTACTTCACTTTATTAACAACTTTGGTGGTTTAAGGTATATAGAGCCAGTTTTAGTGGGGTAGATTGAGTATTATTAGTGTTAATATTTTATTCACGTTAACTCAAAGAAAAAAATAGAGCTATGGAATATATGGTCCTACCTGCATGCATTGCCATGTTTCCTCCAATAGAGTCAAGAATCTGAAATTTACTAGTTATCAATATTTGAAGTGCTAAGGTTTAAAGTAAAAGTATTCCTAAATATTGCACAAATTAATGATTTAATATTCCTGCATGCTTCTGAATATTAGTGTCCATAGCTCCATATTGGAAAAATATGAGCAACTTCACTGACAGCTGAGTCCATTTCTCACCAGCTTGCAAGCCTTTTGGACTCTCTATTCCTGTATCTTGAGAGAATTGGGATTGTTCAGCCTGAAGAAGAGAAGGCTTCAGAGTGACCTAACTGTGGACTTCCAACACCTGAAGTAAGCTTACAGGAAAGATGGAGAGAGACTATCCTGGAGTAACAGGAGAGGAGCGAATGGATTTACACTCACAGAATAGGTTTAGATCAGACATTAGGAAGACATTCTTCACTGGAAAGATGATGATGCACTGGCATAGGTCCCATCCCTGGCAGTGCTCAGAGCCTGGATGGATGGAGCTCTGAGCAACCTGGTCTAGTGGAAGGTGTCCCTGCCCATGGCAGGGGGATGGAAACGATAATCTTTAATCCCCTCCAACCCAGGCTATTCTTTGGTTCTAATTTGGAAGAATCACTTCTCTCTCCTCTTTAAGGCTTTCCAAACTTTTCCTACTTTTTTTTTTTTTCCCCCCTTTTTGGTTCTTATTCTTGAAAGTTCTTTGTCACAATAAAGTCCATAAAGTGGCTGCTTGCTGCTACTGCACCGATTGTTCTGCTGGGCACAACACTCCCTTCTACTCTGCTCCTCCTTATAACTTACTCTGGGGTTGTCGCCCACTCCACCTGCTTGTGTCTTATTCTTCTTAAGTGGCAAATCCGGTTTCCAGAATAGAGACTAGTAACAGGCATCAAGAAAATTAAGAAGTCACTCAAAACTTAGTTTTGTGCCTCTTTATACACTGAGGATTTGGCACAGTCCAAAGCTTCTCTTGCATTCTTTAGACAATTTCATGTAAGGAAGACAGAAGGGAAGTGAGCAAAGAAGCTTCAAAGCTGGGACTTCAGCAGGCTCCTGTTCAAACTTCACTGTGAAAGTAGAGAAAGAGGAGTTTTCTATTTCTCTTCTCCTCTGAAACAAAAACTCCTATAGACAGATATGACACTGCCTGATGGCTGAACTGCAGCACAACCACCCGACATGTACAGTGGTAGTGATGAGGAAAACATTCAGCAATTTGAGAATCACAGAATCAATCCCAGGTCTCAAAAGCTCTGAAAAGCACCTCTAAAAAGACATTTTTATCTATAAACAAACAACCAATTAGCATTCCAAACTGCTGAAAACCTAGGTATAAATTGCAGTTTTAAGCTATCATGTCTTACATCTCAAGAAGGCTGAGGTGCAACATGGAAGGAGATGGAAAACAGCTTGCATACTGTTTGAGCTACAAAGCCAAACTAAGACCTCTAGCAGGCTTGGGTTAAGTCAACATTTTAAATAAACAGCTCACCATGGAATTACCAGCCTGCATTTAGAGAACATTTACTTGTTTATAGCAACAAACTCAGAACATTACTGCAATTCAGAAGACAGCTAAGTATGATATGTGTCCAGAAGAATTCACTTTATGCTTGTGTCTTGGCACATACTAAGAAATGCCATCCAACCACTCCTCTATTACATGGTCAAAAAAAAAAAAAAAAAAAAAAAAAATCTGTTAGGACAAAAAATCACAGCCAACATTTCCTTACATGGTTACAGTTTTCAACTTCTTGCCCAAATTTAGTGATGTAAATTTAAACAACACACCTAAACAATGTATCCTGTATCCTTCATTTTAATTAAATGCACAACTATTCATGAGTCAAAGTGAAAGCCATGATCCATTAAAGTTTCCCATGCCTTTGCAACAAATTCTGCAATATTACCAACCACCAAATTTAAGGTAAGAGTTTGAAATATCACACAAGCAACCTGGGGGAATCAGAGACTACAGAAGCACAAAAAGCAGGAAAAGGAATGCTGTGTCAGCAAATATCATAGGATGACTGAATTTAGAAGGGAGAGGCTCACTCTACAGAGAAACAGAGGGAGTGACAGAAATGGCAAGCAAGAAACTAGATTTCCAACACCATTATTCCTCTGCCCATGAAACTCTACAGAACAGTTTATATCCTATCCCCCACCAACCCCTGCCTCAGGCTGTTCCACTGTGGAAACAGTGGAAAGAAAATACTCCATCAATGACCATTTAAATCCATATGGGGATTGAGCAGTGAATGTTCTTCAGCCTCCAACCTTGCACTGCATGCCCAGGGAAGCAAGGGACTCATGTACAATGTAGAAATGTGTACATTTAATAATATAATCCTAGACTTTTTGGTATTAATGCACTACCACATCAACCATCACAACTCTTTGCATCCATCATGACTAATAAGAAACATAAAATAATGTAAAAGCTAGATACTTGTGGTAGGCTGCTTTCAAGAAGAACAATATTGGTAAGTAGCTGAGCTGTCAACTTGGGAGAAAATACTTGCTTGATTCTCACCCATCAAGCTGGTTCACTTCTTCCCAGAACTAGAAGTCTAGGATCAAAGGAGATTCTAACCCCAAATATACTGACATCAGGAAAACAAGAAGGCTGCTCCCAAACACAATGCAACAGAGTAAAATGCCAGAAGTGGTGTTAGGGACCCTGAAAAGAGAAGTTAAAGAGCACACTTGGAGATTGATGTTTTTAAACTTCATTCAGCAAGCTATGCACTTTTGGAGGAAAAAAACTTATCAGGCTCTGACAGACTCATGGAGAAAGGAGTGTGGGGATGCCAAGCCCCAGCTGTCGTGTTGGGATACCTCATTTGGTAAAGGGAGGAGCTGCAACCCAGCCCTCTGCAAGTCATGAGACACAGGGAGAGACTGTACATGGTGCATGAAGAATGGGACTGGAGAAAAGGGAAAAGCAGTATTCACAGCTTTCACTGATTCCCCACACACTTTCCTTCTCCCACAGCCATCCACCTTGGCACACCGACTCAGTGACATTCTTGGAATGATCTGGGCATCTCCCATGGCACCTTTTCCACAGGGCAGGTCCTGCCAGGACATTACTTCTTGCACATGACCAGAACTTTTTGGGACTTCAAAAGATAAAGTTAACTCTGGTGCAGTGTTTTAAACTAAAACATCTGGGGGAGAACTAGCACAGGCAGCAAGCCTAAGACATGATTCCAGCAACATGTCCATGTCCTGTGAGTTACTTGCCTTCTACATCCATGTCCTGAAAACTCTTAAGCTGTGCTCAGCATGGCATGAAGGAACCACTCCACAGGCTCCATTAATTTATTATTTCTAAGCCATTTTCAGGCTGTAAACTCTTACAGCCAAGAAAAACTGTGATGTCACCTTTTCACAAGGGAGACACTAAAATCTACTGCAGGGAAGTGAAAACATACAGTGGTATATTTGTGTTTCATTTCTTTAAAGAACTTGATGTCTTAAGTTCTATTTCAAGAGCAGACATATGTAGTTACAATAATGAGAATTTTTTAAAAATAACAAATAAAAAAACAATATACAATCAACAAAGAAGTATTCTAAAGCCTCAAGATTTAGGGATCCTTTAATAAATGTTCTAACTAAACAGTAGCAAAATCATGCATGGGTGAACTCCTGTCCCAAATGAAGGTTTATTACAAGTTTAAGAAGAGGTAGAAAAAACATTGAGGAATTTGATTCCTTTCTTGGCAGGTGAGGAAGAAACTAACATGATTTAATACAGTTTTGTTTTGATATACTCTTTTGGGGACTCAGTTTTAAATTCATGTTATTATCAAGTCAGAAGTCTTCAAGAGCAAGACTTTTAGAAGTTACACTGAGGGAAAAATACTTCTGTTCATTCTAACCCTGCTAAATGTAACTGTTGAAAGCAAAACTTTGTTTCGGAGCCCCTGAAGAGAGACTCCCCTCTTCCCCTGCAGAGGAGGATGACTCCCACATGTGCCTATTTCTCAAAGGCACAAATAAATACAGGGTAAAGGCAACATTTCCAGTGATGTTTGAATCTTGTCAGAGTTTGCTGTCACTCAATACAAACGTGTCTTCAGGAATTTCATACTCTTAATGCAAATATAAAAACCATTTATGATTGCATTTCACTAAATCAGTTAATTGGTGCCTATAAAAAACATACATTGCTAAAAGAAAGCATCAAAATGTCAAAATCTTTTTTTCCTTAACAAGCACTCCTTAAATAGGAGGCTTTTCTTTCTTTGAAGTTTAGTTTTAGATTATATTACACAATATATCATTGTGACTGACAGTAGTTAACATTTAGATATTGTTGACCTATGTGATGTGTCAGGTTACAAAAGCCTCCCAAAGAAATCAAGAAAATACTTCTACATAGTCAATGCAACCCAAGTAGTCAATATGCCCTGTGGACAAATAAATATGGTATTAGCTAATGTTCTAAATTAACACGCATTACACGTCCTGGGATGGTTGCTTGAAACATAAATCTTCCTGGCTGACAGATAATATTAACCTAAATTTTCAACCAAGTCAAGTTATAAATCTTTCAATGGTTTGCTTGAATTACATTCCATGGACCTAACTCCAGAAGTTTCACTATCTTTTAGGATCAAGCCATTATAATTCCAGACACCACAGACTTTCACATGGTATGGCTGGTGACCATAAGAACTAGCTAGGTCTCTTTCTAATCTGTTTTCAAGGTATAAAGTTGCACACTGGGTATAAATAACATGAGATCATAGGTCTAGCATAGGTTTTTACATCCTCTGCCCTCAGCTCTTATCTCTGTGATTAACAAATTAAAAATTCAAGTTTCCATAAAAACATTTATTTAAAGATTTTCAGTTTCCTATATAAAAAAAGTCTTTAACAGAAATGCACACGTACATAAAATCAGTCCTTTAGATTTGGGACTGCTAGGAATGTAAAATCTGATTACACAACAGAGAAGGTAAAACACCAAGTCACATTAGCTCCATAAAGATCTTGATGGAAATAAAATCTTTGCTTCTGTTAGGACAAAGACAATGTTTCTGCTATTGCAAAAAGATCCAACTGAATAAGGAAAGGAGTGATAAACAAGGGAAATACCAAAAGATCTGTAGAAAAATTCAAACAATTGTAAGATTACTTAATGCTGAAAGAAAAGAAGCCTAAGAACAAAAAAAAAAGTCAATGGGAAGGGGAAGGTAATAGAACAAATAAAGAAATCTTTTAATTTCATTATCTACAGCATTACCTACACATAACCTGCAGGTAAGTAAATCCTTCCGATCAAAAATACAAAACCAAACCAACAAACAAAATGATCCACCTCAAAAAAAAACCCCAAAAACCTCCAAGTCAAGCAGAACATGCATAACAGTAATCCAATTTAAGCAGCCTATTGGGAGTTCAGGGCAAATTTGGAAGAATTCATTCAAAATAAGTTTTTAACTAAGCACCAATGAGGTGACATGGAAACAAATAGGCAATCAAAAATTAAAGAGAGGAATAACCATCTGTTCCAGCCTAAAGGGAAGTTACTGCAAATTCACCAACTCTGCATTAGTAAGCAAAATTTAAAAGTGATCTGAAAAGTACAGCAAGTTTTGACCATGTTTGCTTAGTAAAGAGATTTGCAGTGTAGTAGAAACAGTTGGAAAGCATGAACTGACAAAAACATCATATGAGACAGAGCAAGAAGAAAGCTGAATTCAAAACTATGTGTACAGTGAGGTACATGGAAAACAACACTGGAATTTATAGAAGATGATGGGTACCAAACTAACTAGCATTATTCACATTATTGACCTATGAGATCAGACCAGGCTATTCAGGGCCCTTTTCAGGCATCTTAAAACTTTGCAAGGTTTGACAAACCCTGCACAGCCTCTCTGGGCAACCTCCACTGCCTGCCTGTCTTTGTGGGAAAAAATGCTTCTTTATATCCAGGCTTTATCCTCCTTATCTCAATGACTCCTATTGCCTCTCATCCTCCCAATATGCACTGCTGTATAAAAAACTGGCTCAAGTACATCAGAAGCTTCTTTTATTCTCCATGACTTTGCAAATATGAGAGTTGCCTTGCTAAAACTTCTTGCCACTGTCTCTCATCACTACTGGATGCAGCTCAGTGGGTCCTGTGAACTTGAATGGGTCAAGTTTCCCCAAGTAATCCCTCACTCAAATCCCTAACTCCTGTTCAGAGTTCCTTTAACTATGAACAGTGGTCTTGGAGATCTCACTGGTAAAGGCTGAGGCAAAGCAAGGTACTGAGTACCTCACCTGCTCTATTAAGCAACACTCTCCTTGCTCTGCCCTTTATGATCAGTATAACATCAAAACTTTTTATCCTAGAAAACCATTGAGACATCAACTCAGGTCAGCTTTCACTTTATCAATACCATTCCTTTATGCCTGGACATTTCCAGTCTCCTCAGTAGCCCATCTCTGCTTGAAGATTCTGCACACTGCCTGCTTGAAGCTTGGCTATGAGCTCCCTGAGAGCAGAATGGACCCTTCTGGCAATCAGGGAATGCTGTTAGCCTTCCTAAGCATCTCTGCCCTTCCAAGCTGCCACCTGTGGAACCCCAGATACCAACTTCTAGAAGACAAACTCTGATCTCCTGAACACTGGGTCTGGGTCCTGTTATTCCTTTTTTTGCTCCCATTAGCATCTTCAACTCTACTATTTCATGGTTGTTGCAGTCAAGAGTACCCACTTCAGTTCAGAGCTTCAGTTGTCCCATTTTTGGGGAACAGCAAAATCCAGCAATGCATCACCCCTAGTTACCCCATCCAACTAGTCATACCAAGAAGCTGCTTCTCAGAAATCTGGTTTACTTGTGTCCTGCTGTCTTGGACCCAGCAAGGGTCAGGATGTTTATTAAAAGCTTCCCATGGGAAACACTGACTGTAATCCAGAGATTTCCTTGCCTTTCAAGAAGGCTGTGTGCACATCCTCATCCTGAGGAGGGTAGTCTGTAGCAGACTAATTGTGATGGCACTTCTACCAGCCCCTCCTCTGATCCTGATCCACAGACTCTCATCCTAAACTGCCACCTTGTCCCATAAAAGTCCACACACATTTGAGTCACTCCTTCAGCTGGAAAGCAGTGCCTCTCCTTGTCACCCCTACTTGTCTTTCCTAAGGAGTCTGTATCCCTCCCTGTTACCATCCCCAGTTCACACCACACTCAAGTCTTAGGAGCTCTCCTCATCCCCAACAAAAGTGCTACTAAAGCTAGAAAGGATCTGGAGTACAGCAACAAAGTGGATCAGAGCTTAGAACACATTCTACAGGTGGCAATTGAGCATACAGCCTGGAAAAAGAGACCACTGAGGTGTTGAAAGAGAGTAGGAGAGCAGCCCACAGAACAGTAATGGCAATCAAATTCTGTCTGGTCTACCAGGAGACATGGAGGCTGCTGGACAAACATAGTGGGAGCCAGGTTCAAAAAACCACACAAAACCATGGCAGTTCTTTATGCAATAGGAAGCACACCCAAAGGACCCCTATGGGTGCAAGAAGTTTGCAAAGATCAAGGAAGACAACATACAAGGAAGGTCCCTTGGGGTTTACCAACTATATAAACTTCAGAACATTTAAAAAAACCCTTCCAAGATAGAAGCAGTGGGAGGCTCAGGAGTATTTTACCAGAGCAGTATCATGCATACTGTTTGTACTCCCCTGAAAGCATTCATTTGTGGAAACTGCTGGGCAGAACATTGATCTAAATGGACTCAGCCTGAAGTACAACAGCCATCTTTTAACAGTCAGTACAAAAGTAACAATACTAGTTTATGTGAAGTGCTTCAGCCTGAATAATTTGTTAAAAATGGGTATTAAATATTTTATTTTCTTTCTCTCAAAACCTCAGACTATGAAAAGTTACAATACACTTATTTCTTGTAAAGTACAACATTTGTTTCTAGTCGACTAAAAATAAATTTTCCACTGTTGTATTCCAATTTCACCCTCAGTTTTCTGTAGGTTAAAATGCTTTTCAGTAGATCTACAGACTATTTAGAAAAACACATGTCTCCTAAAAGATGGATTCATAAAGTTCATGTATATCAATTATTGATATTAGAACATTAGCTTTCACTAGGCAAGTTGCCATAGCTGTACTCATTTCCCTACTCACCCTATCTCTAAACAAAAAGCACACACATTGATCCTATTACATAAAACAACACAAACCAGTTGCAGTTGCATCCATACCAGACTTTCTCCTTCATTCTTCTGAAGTTTCCTTCTTTATCAATTATTCCTCCTTTTACCCTACCCAGCTGTAGCCATTTGAGCAAGCACTCCATGACTGGAGGTATCTCATTTCTTCCACCTACCTCCATTGTCAGCCACTCCTTTTCAGTCATTTGCATGTGCTCCTTTTAATATTAAAAAAATTGTTCCTCATCTGTAACCCAGTTTTCCCATGTTTTTAGGCATCCACTATTGTCACTGATGTCAGCATGAGCTGCATAAACCCAGGATCTTCAGAGAGTCAACTCCTTGTCTTCAACAATTTCTTAATAAGAAATATTTTGAAGCTTCACTTAGATATGCTACCAGTCCTTTCTACACTTCAATCTGACTTATGGATAGACATATTAAGAGATGCAATAAATAATGTGTCAAATCATCTCATGCAGTGGCCTAAATTTCCCAGGAAAAGATATTATTTTAAATTATGTACTGAAAATGAGCTGACTCACCTCCCAACAGACAGAGTGAAGAATGCACACAGCTGACTGAAGAGTGCTTACCTGTATGACAGCACTAAACCAGCACGTGTTGCCAACATTCTTTAATCCCACTGGGCAGTTGTCTTGCCGCTTTCGATCATAAGGGTTTGGAGAGTCACTCCATACCTCTGGATGTGTCCTCTTTAAACTCGCTTTATTTTCTGCAATACTGGCTTCTAGAACTCTTTGGGAACAGAAGGGAGAGAAAAATGTGAGAAAAAAACAAAACCACAGAAAAAACAAAACAAAACAAAAACCCCACCGAGTAGTAAAATACATTTAGGTAGCAATACAGACACCATAATGACATCATTCTCTTATTGTTACTGAGCAATATATGCAATAACATGTCTTCAAAAATGCTACAGCAATTCCGTTACCCTTTGGAAAATGGCATCGGTGAGTGCATGAATCTCCTGTAAGAGCTCTAGATACAAGAGCCATGTCTACAAGTCATCAATTATTTAAGAACCAGATTGAAACAGGATGGACAAATTTTAGGCAGTACTAATAGTACAGTGCTTTCATCCTCAAATGTTTTTATTGCTAAGCGAAGCACAAAGTCACCAATCTTTCATTTACTGATAGGAAGCCAAAGCTAGGTAGGCGACTTTCAAAAACAAAGGCAATTTTCTTAGTTTTCATTTCTGCAACTTATGCAACTGTGTTAATCACTTTACATGGCAAGAAATTACTCTATGAGCCATGGAAAGACATCTCCCTGCAATTTCTCAAATGCCACCCAACACTTCAATTGTATGCTTCAATGACCACTTTCTTTGCTGGAAACTGCTCCTGATGTGATTTATGCTGAATATCCATATTCCCCATGACACTAAGATCTGATGGGTGCGAAGCTCTCCAACTCAAGCTTCACTTGATACATTATTTCTGTATCAGCACTTATGCTTAGCCTGGTGACAAAATACACCTTTTAAGTAATTCGTGGTAGGTGTATTCCAAATAAAAAGATAGAGATGGATGCATTGAGGTCATGTAACTGTGGCTCTACCTCATAAACCATGAGTCTGGCATGTGCACTACTGACAGTAGTCCCTGTCCCCAGCCTTCCAACTCAACTCTCCCACAAAAGGCTGAGCTGCTCTCCAACACCAAGCACAGGATTTCACAGGCTGCATCACAAGCACCTAAGCAGTCTGAGCAGCACAAAGAGTTGCCCCCTCTCGGTCCCATACTCACTAATCACCAAAGAAAGACAGGTTTAGATTGGTCTGTAGAGGGGGCTCCTAAAGGATAAAGTTTGAACAGGAAAAACACAGAAACAGAGAGCCCCTCTCCCCATAATCTCTCAATTTCCTACCTACATCTTTAACTCAAGCTATGTTTCTGCCAAAGAAATAAAAGCTATCTTACCAAGAACAATGAAGCACTATATGAATTTACTGCAGATAACTGCTCTGGGGAACATACTAATTGTCATTAATACTTATTTCGGAAAGAATACAGCAAAAAGAGGGGCATTCTAAATTTGAGAGATCATTTGATAAAAATATCACTTTTGTATCTGTCTCAGGAAGAACTTAAGTCTGGTAATTTCCTAAGGATTAACTGATTAAGTTTTTTACAGCACCTTAGAAACAGCACTGAAAGGACAGGCATATAATCCACTAAGAGTTTCTGTTCTGACATCTCTTCAAACACTGCACCAGGATAGAACCTGACCCTGACTGTTGTAGGAGTTTTCTCTGACAGTTTTTTCTACTAAGAAAACCCCAAAATACAAAGAAACAATCAAATTCATTTCCCTTTTCATCAATACAGTCTTTCAAAAGTGTTAGATGACCTGTGTATCTTTGCTTTGAGAGCAAAAGTTGGTCAATGGGGACATTAAAAATCAATCTAAAAATGTTATACATAGTTCAAATAATTTGTCATGCAGGTAGAACTGTGTAAAATCTTGTTAATGTAACAGGACTACAATACCCACTTCATACCACTTGTGCTTCAGGTAAACAATCAAACTTCTCTTTTTTGCTCCCCCCAGAAGTTCAAGAATATTTCAAGGTATTTCAAGATTCAAGTTCAGAAAAATAAGTATTCTCAAACTGAAACGGTTCCCTGACCCCATGAGAATTACCATTCATCAGCTTAATTACCTACTAAAATTTCTTTCTTGTATTTGAATTTGTTTCTTTAGCAGGTAAGGGACTTACTCATCTCTAGCTTGACCTGAAATGTGTTTCCATGTAAAGTATTTGCTTCTGAAGGCATCATGGTATTTTTTCCTTAATTCTACTTATAACATTCTCTGTCATCAGAAAGCACATGCAATAACTGCACATTCTTTGTGCTGAATTAATTTTCAGACCTAATGATAGCTGTGATGCAGTTAAATTAAAAATGAAAAGTGAAATAAAGTGCAGTAAGCACAGTAAATAGGAACCTACGGATCAGCTCGAAAGCTACATAAATAAATGTATTTATTAGCACAGTGAGGATCTCACAAAATGCTCACTCTCTTACATTTATAGAGTCATAAATCTGGGATATCACCTGGATCAATAATCTTACATTGCTTGACAAAACAAGCATCCTTCCAGAGAGTTTAGCAATTTAGGATTTAGCAATTTTGATGACAGAGTTGAAGCCCCACCTGGTGACCCCTGGGGACAGCAGAACAGAGCCATCAGCTCCATCAGCCAGCTACATGCCGGGTTTGGCACCCCCCCAGATTCACAGGACCTACAGCTCCCCCACCTCCAAGGGCTGGAATCCTGTTTGGAGGGAACCACTGTAGCACAAGTTAGTTAGTGCCAGGCCTGGCATGATACTTGAAAGCAGTGTTTCATTTCTCTGGAACAAGCTGGGCACAGCCAAGCAGCTTTGCAGAACTACAGGGTGCCCACCAGACAAAGCAGAAATGCCCAGGCAAGGCAAGCCCACAGCACAAAGATTCAGTCAAACCACTCTAAGGAAGCCCACACAACATGCTGCAGAAAAGCCCACTCTGCCAGGTTACTCAGCTAAAATAGCATGGGAAGGTATTTGTGCTGTGCTGGTCTTACAGCTGGATATCCAGAAATATATCCCTGACTCTACAGCATTCCACAACCCCATCTTGGATCTACACACTCAATGCAGTTTCAATGACCCTGATTTTAAAAAAAGCCCAAGGGCTGTGGACATCTTTTATACACTGACAGCATGGACTAATTTTTATATGGGCAGTACCACAGCCACAACACAGGCCAGCTGATTTCTCCTTCCAGTAATATCTCACTGGCTTCCCTAGTGAAGCCCTATCTGGCCAGCTTCAGACTCCTTCAATCCAGGAAAAGTAATAAACAGGAGAAACATCTCAATAGGAAATACACTGATCACGCACATCTTTCTGTGAGATTTAAAGAGACAGGAAAAGACTTCAAACGTGCCATGTACAAGATGCTCAGCTCAGACACTTGGACATTTCAGATGCACTCCTCTCAACAACTACACTGTAATCAGAACTGCCCTCATTAGGTATTCTAAAGCAATAACATTCAGAAAGACAAATTCTATGTGCATTACAACATTAATTACACAAGTAAAAAAATCCATTAATTCTCCTTTGGAAACCCTAACAAAATCTGCACAAATTAGATTCTACCCATTATAAATACCTTTGAAAAAAATACCCACCACAGCAAAAACTATTTAAACATGCACATGGCCTACACGTTTTAAAAATTAAACATTTCCACAGTTTACATTTGCTTATTATTGACCTTCTATTTGATTTCTGCTTCTTGTTTTATCTATAAAATCAAAAGTAAATGGCTGTAGCTTGACTTGTTTACAACCACAGCGTTCTACATCTTGTTTTGAGAAGTTCTGCACAGATCCTGCGTTTTCTATTGGAGTGCCAACATTCTTCTGTGGGGTGTTAACTATGAAGGGGAGTGGCTTTTTTTGTTCGCTTTTTTTGTAATAAAACCAGTCTGAAGTTCTGTCCTTAAGGAAACTAATCAAGTTTGGATCAAGAATTCAAGAATTCTGAACTTCCTGTATTTGTTCAACGCTGACATAATTTGCCATCATCTCAGGGTGCTTCTTGCTACACTATTGAGTTGATTTAATGCCCCAATGATGCCAAAACCTTCAAGATACTCATTCTTCTCTGCCTCCATTCACAAGCAAAGTCTCATTCCCTTCCTTGTGTCATGAAATACTATGGATCCTTCAGTGAATTTATTTTATGGCTTTGTGAAATGAATTTGTGCAACAAATGGTCCAATGAACCCTCCAGCAAGCATAGAAATCATGGTGCAGTGCACCAAGGGGGACATGACATGAAACAAGCTCTTCATTTGACATTGCACATGTTACTGTGAACAATTTTGCTATTAGATGCAAGTCTCTATTTCATAAGATCAACACTTTCTCTACAAATAACCAGACTGTCTAGATGCCTTTGTACATACAGAAAAGAAAAGGCATCCTTTGTTATTTTCTGCAGCCAGAAAATTAAGGCGAATCACATAATACTAAGTTATGGGCTAAGCAGATAGGACCAAAGAGGGGTTTTCAGTTTCAAAAGTGAGAAACAAAGTCTACAGCAAAAATCCTAAATCTTCAAGGCTCCCTAGAATTGAGCACAGCAGGAGCAGTCAAGGCTTGGGTAAAGAAAAAGAGGGAGAAAATTTTCCATCTCCAGAAATAGGTCCATCTTAATGCCTGAATCACAACTCTCTAATTACAACAATTCTGCCTTTCAAAAAGGAACATGCAAGAGCTGACCTTCTGAAAAAAAGCTGGACAGAACTTCCACCATCATCTTGTATACATGCACATACTGAGGTTTTAGAAAAATCAGCCTCTTAAACGCTTCTTCCAGTTGTTAATGAGTATAGAAATCCCTTTCATCTGACCCTTCCCTCCTAAAATGTTATCTTAAATTCATATAACAGGATGACTTTTTTCATGCCTGGGGGAGGGCAGAAGTACATGTTTATTCTCACAATTAGCATATTTATTTTTCAAAAGGGAAAAGAAAATTACTGTTGATAAAGTAGTACAAATAAAGCAATAAAATATCCATATTCTCAGAAATTGAATTTTCTAATAAGTCATTTAGCCTGTCAAACACAATGAACTGAGAAAAAGAATTATTGTGGTTAATCTCCACCATCTAAATTATTTTTTTTATAAAACTGGTCTCTTACAAGGAGGCAGTACTTTACTGCCAATCAAGGATCAAATCATTGCCTGTTTCTCCCTAGAACAAGGTCAGCCACAAATGAAAAACTCAACATTCCTCCCAAGGCCAGCTACAGATTGAAAAAATGAAACAACATCCCTCCCACAGAACCCTACACCCAGGCTTAGCCCCAAATATTTCATAATTGTATCAACATTACCAAAAAACATACACTGTACAAAAAGATATGATAAAATCTTATCAAAAGTTAGCTCAAAGACTCTTACCACACCCAAATTGAGAGAATTAAGTTTATAAAACTTTAAACCCAGAACTTCACTCAAAGCCTATAAATCTTATTTGTTAAATAGGTTAATAACATTCTTCTTCTGCTAAAATGCAGCAGCTGCTCTCAGTATCCTCAAATCACAATATTAATACCCACTCCCTCAATCTCAGCCTTAGCATAGAGGGAAGAAAATGTTATTGTAAAATGAACACTGCAAAAAACAGGACAAAGTATTTATTAGCTTCTGAATTATATTTTGGTTTTAATTTTTTTAAATTATATTTTTGGTTGCTTATTACCTGGTGCACAAGAGAAACTTCTGGGTTTAGGTCCTATTTAAATACAACCACACATTCTCTATCTCCATCCACTTCCTCCATATTTAAAGAAACACATAAATATGAAACATACTATTAAATCCTAGTCCACACATAATCGGTTGTTTTCCAGTGTAGAACATAGAATACATTAAAGCATCCTGAAGCCAGGCATATCAGTAGCACAAGTAAAAGTAAACAAGTTATTATTTGTTAAAAGTTTAAAAAAGCAATACAGGCCAATCTCCAACTCTTTAATTTAAATTCTGCTTTATATAAGTTGGTTGTTTACCTGCTAATGGCTTGTTCCTCATCTGTTATTCCAGTCTCCCTGAATGCCCTGTTTGATTCCTCCAAACTCAAGGCAATTGCCCTCTGAAGATCATCTTTATCATCTCCAGTGAGATCAATCACATCTGAAAAGCAAAACTATCTTTCTCAAAATTAAAAGTGAAACAGAATGAAAGGTAAGTCTTACTGTAGAGGAGAGAGCCCATGTGGATTTCTGAGCACCATTCCAGCCCATCCCTCCTGCACCCTACACTCTTCCAACCACTAACCCTGCTAACAGCTCCCTTCTGCTTCCAAGCCAGATAAAAACCTCAGCAGCTCACTCTTGGTCTTATGGGCTGTAGTTGTTGCTCCTAATGTTCTTAAGTTTCACAAAGCTATGGGACAAATTTAGGAATACATGTTTTCTGAAAGCCTTCTTAAAGCAATACACTTAAATGCATTACTTCAGCTACTGAGATCTGTTGCTTCGGGGAACACATGATGAAGAGGACCTTAGTTAAAAAGGATACCTTAATTGAGCATAGCTGATTTCTCCTCCTTGTGAAGGAACGTGCAATGAAGTTTTCCCAACACAGCCCCAAATTCTGCAAATATTTCTGTACCCTGGTGAGCCAAATACTTTCACACAGTTTCATAACAAGTGGGAGAGTTCCTTACTCAACATCATTATTTTCTATCCTGTTTGTGCATTCCTTTTCTGAACATATTTAAATTTAACTTCATGTACTGAAAGTATCCCATCTCAACATGAAAAAAACAAATACTGGAGACAAAATGAGGATCCATACTTGGATAGATGAGGAATACTGGATGGACTACTGAGATAACTCTACTTCTCTACTTCTGCCGTCTTCACTAATCTTATTATACAAAGGATCAAAGACTGACATCTCCCATAAACCTCCTTATTTCCTGAGGGCTGCAGCAACACCTTTGTTCCCAATTCAAATGGGAACCTACTACATACCACAACACAAATCATGCCCCCATCAGGCTTATCCAAGCTTTTAGAGCAGCTAGAGCCTACAGGAACGTCCACCAGCTGCAAGAGACCTTCAAAAACAAGGTCACAAGCTATCACCAAATAAGTCTCATTTTCCAAGTCAGAAAGAAAGTAAAAGTGCAAAAGGGGCTTTTGTGTGCAATATCAGACAGGCATGCACATGGAGCACTGGCTGGTTTCAGTCTTCCTCTTCCAAGGCAAAATTTACCCAAAAACTTGCAAAAGAGACTTGACTCCAGCCTGGGGTTTCGCCACTAGAATCTGAAAGGCTCTGGGAAAAAGAGATACAGATTTGAAACTGGCAATTGCTCACAAAGAGAGATGAGAGGCTTGTCAGCATTTCTCCTTCCACAACTCAATTACTCCAAAGAGCTTGTCTGTCTACATTTTTCTATTCTCCTGCATGGGCCAGCCCACTGTAGAGACTGTAGTTTTCCCTATTCCCCTCAGCTTTCTTTTTCTGGGACATTTCTCATTGGATCAGAACAAAACACTGAACTTAGTATACAAAAATCATTGCCATACTCATGCATGAACAGAAAATGGGATGACTTGTCCTTACAGAAAGCTAAAACCAGAAAGAACTTGTAAAGAAACTTTTCTGTTAACATCATCAACTTCAAAACCTAATTTTAAACTTGGCTCTGTTTTCTCAAATAATGGTTGAACTTCTATTTTATTTAGTCGGCCTTTAAAGGGAGCACTCTTACCTGCAGAGTACACTGGGTAATCTCTCATGATCTAGAAGTATGGAAAAACACTATTGCTATAAAAGCAGCACTTCCTAATTTTATTCTTAGGCCTTCTACAGTCAGCTCAGATCTTCCAGCGTAACAGAAGGGTACTTCAACTCAGATGCCTGAAATTCTCCTTCAGATGTACTAAAGCAATTACAACCACCACCTGCAGAAGTTGAGAGGTTTTGATAAATATGCTGCCATGCTGAGAACATCATTTGGGAGATAAAAAACTATTTCAGCCTGGGTGACATGCAAACCTGGCTCTGTCCTATAGCCTGAGAGCAGAAGGAGACTGGAGAGGCTGACAGAAATTAGAGGATCCCCTCACCACACACACACACTACCTATTATGTTCTAAAGTGGTGCTTGTGCTGTATTTTCAGCACATTCACAAGGAGCAACACACAGCACCTCATCTTCCCTGGAGCCAAGCTGTATTTATCAAAGTAGGAATAGTGGTCACAACCCAGCAACCACACGTGCTGATGGACAAGTATGGGATTGCTCTGGTCACTTCCTTACAGAGGGGAATGTTCCTTGAGCAAGTCTCTAGTCAGGAAAGAGTGACGACATTTTCATATGACAATAGAGAAAGCTAGATTAAGAAGTCAGCTTCTCTATATGGGGACTATTTTCTAGAAAAGAACTCTTAAAGTAGGTGAAAATGATGCATTTAACAAAACCTCCCCAATTATACAAAAATCTATTGGGATCAACTCCAATGCACACTTCCATTAAAATATTCAATTTCTTTGTGACTCCCTAGCTCTCTAATTTTTATTAATCTATACCACAACCTTATGTGTTTAGAAATTCATTACCATTCATATTACCATCAATTATATAATTTAAATATTAAAACCCCAAATCTTTTACTTCCGTTTGCTTTCCAAAAGCAAGCGGAAGTAAAAGATTTAGCGTTTTAATACTAAAATTAATGATGAGCCAAAAGAGCTTATTTTGTCATGCAAGGGTTTTGGAGCAGACCCCACAGGATTCTCTTCGGAAATGTTCTACTCATACATTGCTCCTGCTCTATATGAAAAAAAAAAAGCCAATAGAAGTGAAGACACGCCACCAGGTATCACCACTATATGTGAGTGGTGCAATCGATTCATGTCACAGAGGGTTTACCTAGCATAATTTATGTCAAAAAATACATTTATAAATATAAGCTCACCCATGGTAACCTAGGTCAAAAAGCTTTTAGCTCATAGCAAATGTAAAACAAAAATGGTTTTGACATTTAAGCTAATGTATTTACAGGTGACACAGTAATTCATTAAGCTGCAACACCTCACATACAACTCGATTCCTAAATAAGATAAGAGGACTTCAATAGAAGTAAAAAAGAAGGTAAAGTCTGAGACTAAACTCTTCACCCTAAAAAACCAAAAATAAATATTTATATTTTTATACATATTACTTTGTCTCCTCATTTTGCATTCCTGTCAAATGGCTATACATTATACAATTGTGCATGTAATACATCAAATTCATGTTCTTTTCTTTCTCATTTTTGTTTTAAAATATCTTCATGTTTTATAAATTCTTGCCTGGGGATGTTAATGTTACAGCTATTAGTAGTAAAACTCATGAAATTGAGCTGCTGAAGTTTCCTATCTGATAAACAGATTTCTGTTTTAAGTACAAGTTTGAAGAAAAAAAAAAGATTACTTTTACTAAAAAGTTTTTATCAGATACACAAGCTTTTTCTGTGATAGGCTGAAGGATGTATTTCATAAAGGTGTAAGAATAATGTCACTTGTCAAAATTTAGATACCTGACTTTAATCTACACATGCCAGTTTTGTAATACTCTTCTCATTTAGCCCACAGAACACTTCAGTTCTCACTGGCTCATCCTCATAAAGGTACTTATTACTTTAATGTCAAATTGCCTTAGAAAATGCAAATATTCTTAACCAGGCCATGACTAGTAAATAAAGTTTGCTTATGCAAAAATTCTCCATAAGCAAAGAAACTTCTCATCAACACAGTCTGGCTTAGTGCATGTGTTTTTATTCAACAAAAATTATCATTCATAATTAACCATCTGCTGTACTAAGAAATGTATTCTTGGTTGACAACATTATTATTATATAATAAGGTGCCCTTCTGATACATAAGGTTCAGAGAGCTTGCAATTCTACAAAACAATTTTAAGTTGTATATTAAAATCTGGGACAAATATACTAGTGTATGTATAATAAATACACACAGTCTATCCATCTATCTATCCCCATAAATCTTCCTTTAAAAAAAAAAAAAACATTAATCTGTTTACTTAGGAAGTTTCTATCATCATTCAAATAAATGGTTCTTACTTGGTTATTGCCTAGGTCATTAAAGTAATTACTGTGTTGTTGACTTGGTACTTATATAAGGAGGAGGCAGAGAGTAGGAAGTTCAAACTTAAGTAGGCTGGGAAACTCAGTATGAGGAACAGATCAGAAGTAGCAATTGAACCCAGGGACAGGCAATAAACATCCACAGTGATGCAACAACTGGAAGAAGGAGAGAAAAAATGAAGGGGCAGCCTTGACGGGCTCAGCAGAGTAGTGCAAAGTATGAAAATCCAGCACCTACATTCCAATTTCAACACATCAAATGTAAAAATTTAAAATGGAGTTGAGACTAAATCTGGTTTATTTATTACAAGCAGAGCTAAGCAAGATCCTACATACTGCCACCTATTCTGCGATGTTAAATTCACAGTGGTCTCAGGCTCCTAACATGAAGATTTAATGGAATTTAAGTGGCTGTCTATGCAACTTTTGGTTAAAACTGGATGGGGGCAGAGCACCAAGTACCCCTGAAACAATTCAGCCAACTCAAACTGCTCTACTGGTGCAGGAGCTTGTAAATATTGGCCACCACTATCCCACAGCTTCCTCAGCTGTATTTACAACATCCTACAATTATAACACCTTAAACCAATGAGTCTCACACTGATGGGGAAGGAGAGAGGTAATCATGGCACAAAGCAACAAGTGAATCTCTAAGATAAAAAGAGGATCTCAAGGTACAAGACTCTCAGCATACTGAAGCAGGGATTTTGACATACCAAGCTGGAGAAACTCCCAGGAACCTGGATGGACATGACACAAATAATCCTTGAAAGAGAAGGAAATGTGATGAAGACACATAGCAATGGCTGAGTTAGGCAAGGTGACAGAAGAAGCCACTGTCAAACTCCACTCACAGAAACAATAAATGAACACCTAGAGAATGAGGACTGACTAGGACTTGTGCCAAGAAGGATCCAGGAGCTACAGCCGACTCATGTTCAATCTGCAATTCACATCATCCCAGCACAGAAGAAAATAGGAAGTGTTACACTTCTGTCAGAGTACTACGTGGGTATTTATAGATTCACCTATTTTTCTTAAGAACTAAGCTGATGTCTTCATTATTGTTTCAAGTGCCATAGCTCAGAAAAAAAAAGCATACTAAAGAAGGCCTAGATGGGAAGAAAAAAAAAGACAATAGGTATAGGAAATGCATCCAAATACTTGAAAGGAATTTAGGCTGTTTTGTTTAGATCTGAGAGAAGTCCTGAACATTGTCTTCAAGCACCAACACTCCATCTGAGATAAAAGGAATGAAGTGTACTATAATTTCCACAAGCAGCACACAAGGAGTAAAGGGATTTAGGCAAGACACTAGGAATCTAAAAATAGGGACAGCAAAGTTTCAGAAGAAATTACCCTATAAACTTTTCAGTCTCTAGAATGGAACAGTAAGAGATGTTTTATAAACATCACCTCAGGAGGATTTAGGTACTGTTGAGTCTAAACTCTACCTCACAGGAAAGGGCTGAGTGACTTTTGAAACATGCAAAGGCTCAAAGTAAGAACAGGAAGATAAAAAGCCAGAAGCTATGAAGTCTAAAATCCTCAAATTGCTGTGTGTGGCATATCATAGTTACACTGAAATATGCCCTTATAAAAGAGCTTGAAATCTTTTGTTTTGGCTATGGAATGTGCAGTTGCAAAGACTAAGAATTCAGTTTTAATGAAAAATAACTGAGTTTTCAAAAGAAGGGAAGGAGAGAATTTGTCCTGACAGCTGTTTCATTGGAACACAACACAACTTCCGAAATGTCTCTCTTCATTCTGTTCCTTCCTTTAACCCTGGGTTCTTCAAGTTCCTTCAATAATAATAAGAAAATGAATATATTCTTAGCAATCCAACAGTTCTGTTAAGCAGCCATAGATGAAAATACACAAAATCACTTCATATGGGAATAAAAATGTTTCTAGAGAATTAAATAAAGTGAAAATTTTTGGAAGTACTGCTAAACTTCTCTTGTTTAAGTGCAATGCCTAAGATTTCTTCTACCAAGTGGAATATTAAAATTACCTTAGACTAAAAGGTGTGCATCTGTACATTGCAGGCCTAATGCTTAAGCACCTTCTCCTCACAGAGTGCAAGAAGGAAAAAAAAGTCAAAATTTTAAAACCACCTTTGCAAAAGTATCAGATTAAGCTTGCATCACTGTTGATGTGAAAATACTGCATTTGCAGGTGCTTGCACATGCCATTTCAAACAGAAAAAGGCAATCATCATGAGTAACACTGATTGTGCAAGTCAGTCTTTGTTTAACAGATGGAGCAGATTTAATAAAAAACTATTCTTTTGTTGCATCTGCTGAAATGTTGCATTTGGTAATAAGACAAACCAGGTTTCCTTACACCTCCTACCATCAAGAATGCAACTCTCAAACCACTTACAACCACTGTCACTTTTGGAAGAGCCAGTGCACAATTCTGGCTGTTATAGTACACATTAATATTTTCATTTTACCCCTTAACTAAATAACCATGTTAAAGAAATGTAGTTAGTCAAGCTCACAGAACACATCTGATATATCCTTATGCAAGGAATACATTCAGTGGCCTTTGCAAATGGCTGGAGGTTTTCTGTGGCATGAAAGACAGCTCTGGTATTTGTCTGTGACTCTCATTCCCAGTTTGGATACTTGGTGGGACCCCAAAGCTTGGTGACTCTTAACATCCCAAGTTCCAAATGCACAGAGGTAGTTAAGCAGTGAGGAACAGTAAGACTGAGTAATAATTAATTAATGTAATTTTACCTATGTGGGATAATAAAGGGAGTTAAATTTGAGAGACAAGATCCTGTCAGCAACTCAGCACAGCCTCTGAGAACTGCTAGTAAGTTCTTTTGCAGAAGGGAGTGCTGATGGCCAAAGCCATCTGCTGAAGATTTTCCATCCTGTGCCCATCCTTCCCTTCTCTCTTTCACACTCCCTTACACGACAGTGTTTACTAACAGAGGGCCCTGAGACTTGGCCTTTTTGGTGCACTGCATTTTTTAAATCTAGAATCCACATAATTACAGGCAAGCACATTACAAGGAAAGTGTAGGGTTTCTTCCAGAAGCATTGACTAGACCTCTCAGGAGCCTGGTGGGGGGGCTTCATGATCACATTGATTAAGGTTTTTGTTCTGCTGTAGGTGTTCAGTTTTTGTTGTGCAAATCCTCCAATATGATGAAAAGTTCACAAAGATGTCATTATCTCATAATGTGTTTTCAGTCTGACTAAAACAGCAAAGACTGGCCAAGGGCTCTCATCTTTGCTGCCAGTGAGGACCTGACCAGATGCTAACGATGTTAACAAAAAAAATAAAACTACAAACCTACTTTTTCCACAGCAGTTGGTGTTTCTTGATCACTGACTTGCCGTGCTGTGTAACTGTAAGGAATCTGCCTTCAGCCCTCCAGAAAAGAGAATCCTGAAATTCACCTTGGAATGTACAGCTCAAGATCTACTCTCCTGTTTGACCATCTGCCATGGGTAATGTGGGCTCTTGCAGGTTTGATTCATATCCCTTGACACCTTATTTCTGCAGTAAGGTTGTACAGCACAGTAAGTGACAGCAAAACTAAATACTTCTATTAATGGGATTGCTATTAAATCTAATTAAACACAGACTCTAAGAGAATCCAGCTTACTATTCCACTGCCACAGTAGGTTGTCAGGACTAGAAACTATGACACAGTGGTGAGTTTGCTCTTAATAACCTTTATTTCCTCAAAGGCAATTTTCTGACACTGAAAAGTAAACGTATGGGGAAGGTTGTGTGTGTTTTCTTTCAAAAGGAGTGAAAAGAAAAAACACAAAAAAACCCTAAGCCACCCACCACAACTTAGTAAATGGATAACACAACTACCTATAACGCACTCAGGACACTTTATACAGGGCTGCTAATAATATCAAGGATTTACATCTGTTTTCAGATCAGACATGCTGAGAATAAACTCATCTCTAATTAAAAAAAGTTTAAAAAGCTCATGTGAAGGTTCTACGGACAAAAATAATTGTACAATTGATAAGGAGACCTAACTAAACTTCTTTACACTGAAGCCATCATGAGCAAACAAAGGGGGAAAATCCTACTGCAGGAGGAACTAAATTCTACTTGTTTAATAAAATCTACATAGATGTGCTACATAAATGGCCAAAGAACTGATATATAATTAGAATATTCTCCATTTGCATTGCGAAATATGTACAGTAATTACAGCATCAAGAAACTTGGATTTTAGAGCTGTCAATCCCACTACAAAACTTCCTTTGACTTTTACTTCTATGTTATTTCTTATATTTATTTGCAGAACACATTTATTTTCTCCCCCCATAAAAACAGCTACACACGGAAGCAGAGGATTAGAACCTGCAAGACTTAGAGAAATGCAGGTTGTGGGACCTCCTGTGTAAACTAAATGAAATTGTTTAAAATAAGGTATATTTCATACTAATTTCCTATATAAAATACCTACTCCTTTAGTAAAAAATTCACACTTAACCTCCCATTTCTCCCTTTGGGAAAGTCAATCCTGTGAGGGAGAAGCTACTCTTAAGAATATTAAACTTTAGCATATTAAGACAAACAATGACAGACTCTTCTCCAATTTTGTTTTGAAAGAAGAGTACCCAACTTTTGCCTTAAATTATTCACTGCATGACCTCAAAATAAAACCTGTAATATGGGGGGGAAATAAAAAGAAAATAAAATATGGAAAGCCCAGTTATTCACCCTTTGATCAGTACCATACATACAGGTAAAGGAAATGCCTAAAGGTCACTCAAATTAAAATAAATAAAACAACCAAAACAACAAAAAAACCCACTGAAATAAGAAAAGAGAGAATATATAATAATCTAAGAATTTGTAAATAAGAATTATCTGCAGATTAACAGTTATGTCACAGGCAAGGTTTTATTTCCCAGGCCTTTAAACTAAACTTATGAAACATAAAATACCTACTGGTGTCTGCCTGGCTGCCCACGCTGATGTATCTGTCATTCCCAGGAAGGGCTGTTTGATAGTAAGTTGCCTCCTCTAGCTGGGGAACCTTGGCATTCTTTGCAGTGAGAAAAGCCACGGCCAACTCCAGATTACCATTGCTGTCCTTTAAGCATAAAAAAAAAAAAAAAAAATCCAAGAAGTGAGAGTCCCCTCATCCTTTCTTTACTTTTTCTTAAAAGCAAAGGATATGATTAGCAACTGCAAATCAATAGCCATTGTAATGTCAGGTAAAATACTAACTCGAAAAAAAAATTTGCAAACTTGACATATTCTGCATTTTTCACTATATTTAACCAAAATAAAAGATAAAACATCTTTAAAAAAAAAAAAAAAAAAAAAGAAAAAGTTTTGGTGGAGTTCCACTTATTTCAGGAAAGAAAAAAAAACATCTTCCAGTGTAAGTGCAGGTCAACCTCTCAACAAACATAACCAGTACATTCCCTGGAGTCCAACTTCAACAGGAGTCAGATGAATTCTTCTGAAAATATAGTTTCATTTTAAAAGCCAGACATCCTGGCTTTTGAAAAACAGTTGTATACACGACTTGTGCTAACAACAACTACCTATTTTTGTGTGATACATATTTTTGATTTAAATTACTAAATCATCATTTACCATGTATAAATGGCAAAAAAATCTGCTTGACGGAGACAAAGAATGTGTAAAATTTTTATATATATTTATGTATATGAAAACAAAATACAGAGAGATCTGCCATTTTCTCCTTGCATCAAGGAACTCTTCTGTGCTGTGAAATAAATTGCAGCGGTTTAAAAAAACATTGAAACAATACCAAGTTAGCAAAGGCTGGCAAGTTCAAGCAGAGTTCTTCATTCTACACAGTGAGCACGGCCTGTGTGTGATAGAAAACAGCCACACCTTAACAAGAAAACACCACTTGATTCCTCAGGAGCTGACCATCTGTAGTAGCACCAATGTATCCCAAAACAATTCATACAAAGGTTAAAGGCAAGTCATAACATTCCTGTCTTTTCATTTTTGAACACTTGATACATTTTTACATTAGTACAAAAAAACTCACAAGATTCACTGGAAAGTGAACAAGCCATCATTATTAGCTTTTCTTTCTCCCTGAAATAAATGCAAGCTGGGAAGGGAAAAAGGAAGGGAGGTGAAGAAGGGAAGGAAGAGAAGTATAGGAGTAAGAAAAGGCAGGATTTATGGCTTTCACAGGCAATTAAGATGCATTCAGGTGCATTCAGTTACAAGTCAGTTAACTTACCTTCAGTGCCTGTTGTAGTACCTGGATGTCATTGATACCGGTGATCTCCCTCAGCTGATTTAAAAACGTTTGCTGGTGCTAAAAATAAAAAGAGATCATCCAAATGAGATTAGAGCCAAATAACAGCAAAACCAATTCTTAACAGAGTACACTCCTCCACAAACATTAAAGGCATCTCCACATGAGGTTTATGCACCACAAAAGGGTAAACCTTCATTACTTGAGTTTGCCTTAGTTTCAGCAATTTGGGCACTTTTAATGCCAAAATGTAATGATTTTGCATTTTAGTGGGTTTGCTTGGTTTAGGATTTTTTTAAACAAAAAAATGGGTAAGCTTATGCAACATGAGTTTAAAAAGCCTATATAAAGCCACAATTGCCCCTTCTAAACAAATAAAACACCACAGCTTTGGTCTCCAAAGACAATAGTGGAAATAGCTGACTGAACTCCCACCAAAACCAACTTCTTTAGCTCTCAGTTATTCTCAACCCCATTATTTCCTTAATATAAATAACTCCTAGTCATTCCACCTACAGAACCGAGAAATTCAACTTTGCTGATCAGTGAGGTGCTTTAAGAGAAACACTATAAAAATTCCAAACAAAACAAGTTTCTTCATACTGAAACAGAACTTTAGGAATACATCCAAACTGCCTTCCTAGACCAGTTGAATCCAACTCTCCCGAATCACTTAAGTCAGCACCCAAGGTTAAGTTTAAAGCAACATTTGGAATTAGAAAAAGAAGAGGCTCTGGGTCTCTTAAATATTCACTCCATAAGAATGTTGAGGCTTGGTTTTGTTTTATTTAAATAAAAATCTGGTCCCACCCCTGTTTAGAGCCAACAGATGATTCACTCTGCTCAGGCTCAGCTATCCCATCACAGAAGCAAAAATCAGACACTAAGCTGGAACAAGCCTTGAACTCCTGTTAACCATTAAAAGCATCTTAACCATTAAAACCATGAAAACACAGAGCACTGACCATTGTTCCATAATAACAAATTCAATTGTTCCTTTTGCAGATGGGAAATGAAGAAAAAACATTTGCAAAAGGTTTTTCTTTTTTATTCTTTGCCCACCATATCCTGAACTCAAAACAGTAATTTCATCCATGAAAGAAAATTTTTGTAAAGTATAGGGTTTTGTTTGCATGACAAAAAGCATATTTCCTATCGGGAACAAATAAACATTCTCCTACTACCCTCCAAATTCATTTTAAATTAGCAGCTATAATTGTCTTGCAGCTTCTTCTAAAATACTTGTCTTTAAACTGAATTATCTGGAATCAAATATTCAAATACCCTTATTCTTCCCTTATCACTCCTTTGTATAGAGGAGGAAATTAAGATCTGCATGAATGCTGAAATCCCCAGTGAGAAATTAACCTGGCAGGCACTACTTCATGCCCTAATAAATTGAAATAGAAGGCGTATAGTTCAGGATGTTTATGAATTACATACACAATCTTCCCTTCATTTATGATCCTAAGAGACACTGTTAACAATCCAATTTACCTCTTTCTTTTTTCTGTTCCTTTTAAAAACCCTTCTGTTGGCACAAGGAAAGTGAAGTGATGCAGGAAAACAAACTCCCACTCTATCCCAATCTCTCATCCCCTCATTTGTTTACTCTGTGCATTTCATAGCACTGTACAAAGCCAGGACTTGTTTCCCCTATAAAGTTGCTTTCCTGCCCCTAAGGCTGGCAAGAATCAAAGAATTGAAACAGAGTATTCGGGAAAAATAAATACAACAGCATTAAAACTGGCAGCAGAAATTCAAGGTCATGAAAATGAAGTGGATTTCTTATTTTATTTGCCATCAACATGATGGCAAACAAAACAGCAAATAGTTCCACTATGAATTATTATAACAACAAGTTATAACAGATTTCTGTATCTTCCACAATATATACAACACTTGAAAAGGCTGATTGGAGGATATTCATCGTTCACAGAGACTGGGAAAAGACAGAAGAGACAGTTTACTAACAAACAATCTCTTAGCAGTTCAAAATATTGGCTGTTAATTTATGAGCACAGCTGTGACTTATAAACTTAGACACCCATAGTTTCTATCCACGTTTCAGTATTCCAGTGTAAAAGCTCTGTTTCAAGGCCCCCTTCCCATGGACATACACATTTAACAGATCAGAACTGCACCCAGAGATGCTCCTTTCTCATCAAGAGATGATTTAAGTATCTAAGTATATTTGTTTTTAGGGCCAAGAGGTTAAGGTACTCAGATCTAGAATTTCTGACTGATAATTAACAACATGGGGAATACATAAGCATCATAGTTAGAAGTGACAGGAATTAAGAGGAAAATCAACAGTTCTCCTGAATGCCTTAAATGGAGCTTTGGGGCACTTGTCTGGTTTAGACATTACGGTTTTTTCAGCTAAATGTGGACAAGTTGCCACTAATTTTTGATTTACTTTGAATAATGCAGAAGTTAAAGAATGGATACATTCCCTTTCTAGAAGGAGTATAATTGAAATTATTTCCACCTGATCAACATGTTCTTTTAATACTTGCTAATAGACTACCAGATGTTCAGAAACAATTGTAAAACTGCGTAAGGCAGCTAAAAACTCCGACTGGTGGCCTTCTCTTCCATAAACTCACCATCTGCCCTCATCCTCACAAATCTGATGTAACTACATCCATCATCTTTACTGTGCGCTGACCTTTCCTGCAACTGGATGTTCAACTTTTCATTATTCTCCTTCACTGTTATAATGACAGTACGTTATCACCCATTAAACTGTATTAACACAAGCAATTTGATTTCTTTTCATTACAAGTGACAGAGCAGGCAACTATCAAACCCTTCCGCATTCACCATCAGAAGATGAGCTTCAGTTTTCTCTTTTTTTTTTTTCCACTTAAGACATTTATGAAACAATTGCAACCATACTCAGAGTGCTTATATTACTTAACTCTTGATGTGACTTTAGTGCATCTGTACTACTTTGCAAAGTCAAAATGGCTAAATTTTATTTATTTTGAATAATATTCCTTTAGTTCTGCCTATTTGGCATACAGGAAACTTTTGCTGCTATTACCCATGACTGAAGCTTGGAGATCACTTTCTAGTGCAATTGCCAAACAGTTAAGTCTCTTCTGTATGACAAGAAGGACAATAAGAAATACAATACTACAGACAGACTTCTACGTATAAAGCAAGCCACCCTTCCTACTCCTAATTAATGCTCATTCTGATTACATTTACCCTAAAAGCTCAAGAATCTTGGGCTAACAGGCTGAAGTGACTGTAGCATATAAACCATCAAATGTCTAAAACACATAGATACATTAAACAATTATAATAATAATAATTCACTTTCAGGCTAAAATCAAAAATGCCTAAGAGTTCACTTTATCCTAAAACAAAGATAAAAAATAAAGTACCAATGCATGCTCATGAAATCAGGTCAGTGAGGGAAGTTTCAGATCACAACTACCAAGTCTAACATAAAAAAAGCTGTCGTATATTTCAACACAGCTCTTTACTGATTCTTTATTTCCTCCAACCTTGCCTCAGCAAATTTTGAATTATATTTCACTGTACTTTAATTCCAGTTTATTAAGCAGCCTCTCTTTTCAAATGGAGACTCCAGGAGTATCTGTAGCATTAGGACATATGTGCACACATGTCACACATACCCCCATTCTCCAAGAAGCCTGAACAGCATTTGACTCAGCTCTAAAAAGCCTCCAGAACCTGACCTCGGACACCAGACTGTGCTGGTACAGCTGCTGCAGGGTACCCCAAGTCCTTGGCCACACAAAGGAGATATTTCACTGATGCTGGGGATCCAGCTGTTCACATCCCACAGTCCCACCACATCACTTCCCTGGGGCTTTCATGGACAAGCTATTCCCAGCCTTTCCCTTTCCTCTGGCTCCCTGAGGTATGCACTATGTATCTTCAGGCTTTCAGCTCTTGGAAGATTTTAACTAACAGGAAATTCTCCCATTTTCCTGGATGGAAGCCGAATTTGTGTATTAGGAATGCATGCCCTTATTTTCAAGTCTCTCCTTTTTCAGCCATCCCTCCCTTGTTCTCAGGAAATGCCCAATTAAGATTATCTGGTTTATAACCTCACACAATAGCATATTCAGTAGCTGTGCCAGCACCAGTGAAGCAGAAAGGATCTGCACTACTATCAGCTTAGGGAGATACTGTGCCCAAATTAGTTCCACGACAGTACTGTAAACTCTGATAACTTCCTACAATCAAAGTAAAAAGCTAAATTACACAAATGCTTTTTTTGAACAAGGCAAATCTCATAAACTGACTAATACTGAATTACAGTGAAGATAAATTTTAGGGGGAAATTAGCCACCTTTTGATCTGTTTATCTTGTCCTCTCTGTAGCTTCTGAAGAAGCAAATGTACACTTCAGCTTTATTCATGGCAGCATCCAAATATTTGCATTTGCAACACAAACACTTAAAAACTCAGAAGATAAAACAACCCTTTCCCATTCCCAAGCACAGATAAAGTTGTATGTTCAGGAATGAATGAGATGATCCAACCATTAGCAGGAGAAAACAGGATCTATGGCTTCACTACACAGCTCACATTTCAATAGTACATAATGAAAGTGCTCTAGGGGCACCAAGCTGCTTAGAAATATGAACGCTTCTCCTGTGGGGAAAGGCTGAGAGAACTGGGATTGTTCAGCCTGAACAGAGATGGCTTAGGGGTGACTTGAAGCTTCCCACTACATGAGAGGAGCCTACAATAAAAAGGGAGAGAGATTATTTACAAGGGCCTGGAGTGACAGGACAAGGGACAACGGCTTTAAACTGACAGAGAGTACATTTAGATTGTGTATCAAGAAAAAAATCTTTACTGTGAGGGTGGTGAGGCACTAGAACAGGTTGCCCTGGGAGGTTGTGGGTGCCCCACACCCAGAAGGGTTCAAGGCCGCGCGACTGGATGGGGCTCTGCACACCCTGGTCTAGTGTAAGGTGTTGCTGCCCATGGCAGGGAGGTTGGAATGAGATGATATTTAAGGTGCCTTCCAACCCAGGCCATGATTCTGATTCCTGAGGGATGAATACTTTTAATTAGAGAGGGAAAAGGAAGGGAGGAAAAGGAAGGGAGGAAAAGGAAGGGAGGAAAAGGAAGGGAGGAAAAGGAAGGGAGGAAAAGGAAGGGAGGAAAAGGAAGGGAGGAAAAGGAAGGGAGGAAAAGGAAGGGAGGAAAAGGAAGGGAAAAAAAGGAAGGGAAAAAAAGGAAGGGAAAAAAAGGAAGGGGAAGAAAAGGAAGGGAAGAAAAGGAAGGGAAGAAAAGGAAGGGAAGAAAAGGAAGGGAAGAAAAGGAAGGGAAGAAAAGGAAGGGAAGAAAAGGAAGGGAAGAAAAGGAAGGGAAGAAAAGGAAGGGAAGAAAAGGAAGGGAGGAAAAGGAAGGGAGGAAAAGGAAGGGAAAAAAAGGAAGGGAAAAAAAGGAAGGGAAAAAAAGGAAGGGAAAAAAAGGAAGGGAAAAAAAGGAAGGGAAAAAAAGGAAGGGAAAAAAAGGAAGGGAAAAAAAGGAAGGGAAAAAAAGGAAGGGAAAAAGGAAGGGAAAAGGAAAGGAAAAATGAAAGAATGAGGTAGAAAGAAAAAAGAAAGAACGAGAAAGAAAAAGAAAGAACGAAAAAATGAGAAAGTAAAAAGAACAAAAAGTAAGAAATAAAAAGGAAAGAAATGGGAGGGAGAGGGAGGGAGAGGGAGGGAGAGGGAGGGAGAGGGAGGGAGAGGGAGGGAGAGGGAGGGAGAGGGAGGGAGAGGGAGGGAGAGGGAGGGAGAGGGAGGGAGAGGGAGGGAGAGGGAGGGAGAGGGAGGGAGAGGGAGGGAGAGGGAGGGAGAGGGAGGGAGAGGGAAGGAAGATGCAAATGCTGAGAATGGCATCTTGACTCAGCCCCTCCACACTTTCTTCACTTTCCAGTGCAACACTGATTTATAAGATCTATTTATTGGAGGAAATATCAAATGACATTGCACAAGTATTTTATATTAAAGACAATTCAAATGAAGCCTGTGCTGCAGAAGACCTGCTAATGTCATTGCTTGCAGACAAGCAGCTAATAAGCTGGTTTTCTCATATGATGCTGCTGTAAAGGGAAGAACACTGAGAGCTTATATAAATGTAATCATCTATAAACAGGCTTTAAGTTTCTGCTACAAACAAACAAACAAACAGAAATAGTTTAACATACAAAGGACAAACACACTAAAGACCCTCAATTACTACTGTGAATATAATTTTCTGCCACATCAATCATATCTCCCAGGAATAGCTGAAAGGCCCACAGACACTGCTGTACATTACAGCTTCCAGCAACACAGATACATTAACCATTTTCTAAATATGCTGTTGGTCAAGTTCCAAATAGGCAAACAAAAACTAACTCCTTCCATGAAAATATTGAGTTGAAACATAGGGAAAACATGCAGTCAGCTCCAGAAGGCTTTGCTTTTCCCAGCTCTGTCCTCAAGATTTTTCTTCATGTATGAGCAGAATAAATGTATTTATAAAAATACATAAATTAGAAAGTGGTTACATGTACACATATATGTTTTAAAGCACTATTTTGCAAGTGCAAAGACCAAGTTAAATCCCTACACTAGCTCTAAAGTGCTTAAAAGCACAACAGAATTAGGCTCCCTTGCCCAGCATGTGCTAACTGGGCTTCCTTTTGTTCAGGTATGAAAAAAGAAACCTCTTACATGACATTGCCTCCTCGAAGAAAGTAGGTAGAGATATATTTTTACACACACTCTAATACAAAATGCACCTCCAGCTTTGGTTCAGACACAAATCACCTGTGGAGAGCAAAGGACATGCACAAAGACAGCAGATTTTCAGTCTGGGACAGCTCTGCACAGGCTGCCAAAATCTGACAATTACAGCAGCAGCTTGTACAAAGTGTAACTGGACTAAGAGCAAAAACTTATTTCAAGGAGCAAAAGGACACAGTGTATGGCAGGAACTTTCAGCCATCCATAGCCTAACTCAAATAAAGGGGGAAAAGGCTTGAGTGCACTACTTAAGTGTGTAATTAAATGAAGGATACTACTTAATCATAGCTTTATGTAACCTATATTGATCCTAGACAACACACGGAAAACTCTCACAATATTTCCATGCTTTCACGAGTGACTTTTCAATGAATTTCAATGTTTGATATTAAGGTTTCTACACAACGTGAGATCATGCATTCATAAAACACTCACAATTCTGACTCTCATATGAGGCTCAAAAAAAAAAAAAAAAACTTCACTCTCAGCGTATATGTTTGTCTTTATTCAAGCTAATAGTTAAAGATTTTGAAATAAGGTTTTAAGGAGAGGCTTGAGGAGTTTGACATTAAATATAAGGCAAATCCACCTCTGACAGTTATTTACACAAAACCACCCAGAAGTTATGAGCCAAATCATCACCTGCATGGGGAATTTTCTTGCAATGAGCAGGAAAACCACCTGCTCAGTTGACAGGGGGAAATTTTAAAATTAGTCAATGAACTGATTTATGAACACTGTTGCTTGAGTCCGCGTTTTTAGTTCTTACTGATAGCTAGTCCCAAATGAGCCTCAGTGACAGAATGATAAGAAAGGATAGCAACCTTAATATTTACTGAAAACAAAATGTGTCAGAAATGTAAAGTTACTGAGAATTTTGAGGTCTCTGTGTTTTAAACCAACATGATTTCTCCATACCCTGCTCAGCATAACAGTGAGCTTCCCAATAGTAATGACAGCGGCTCTGAAATTAATTAACTGCACTAAAACCAATGAGATCTGCAGTTTCACTTAACTAGACACAACTTAAACTTCAGGTTGTATTCACTGGAACTGCCACAGGAAAAACTGGTTCACAAAAATTGCTTTTGATTTTTACATACTGCAGTAACTGTGACAGTAATTAGCAAAAAATCTCTCTGCTCCAATTAAGGTTTGTTGGGTGATTACTTAGTGGTGGCAGCAGGAGGGGGTCTTTCAAAGCACCAGCATGTGTTATCTATAAACTCCACACAAAATTCAGGGGGATTCCTCCAAGAGCCCACCATGAAAAACAGCTGGGCAGTGCCATGGTACCAGTGGTTCACAGCCTATCCCACCTCCCAGCACCAAGTGACCTGCCAAAAACATGCACAAGCCATGGCAAACTAAAGTTGGTGGGTCAGTCAGAAGCAAGAAGGAGGGTGGAGGATGACAGATACACTGCAAACTGTGTGTACTTAAATACACATACACAGAGCCATGGGGTAGGGCTTGGAAGGGGCTTCTGGAGATCATCAATATCTTGCTAAAGCAGGATACACATACACACATATGAGGAAAGGCTGAGAGAAATGGGGCTACTCAGGCTGAAAAAGGGAAGACTTCAAGATGACCTAATTGTGGCCTTCCAGTACCTGAAGGGAGCCTACAGGAAAGGTAGAGAGAGACTGTTTACAATGGCCTGGAGTGACAGGGCAAGGCAGAATGGTGTTAAACTGAGAGTAGGTTTAGATAAATATTTGGAAGACATTCTTGACTGTCAGGGCAGTGAGGCACTGGCACAGCTGCCCAGAGAAGCTGTGGATGCCCCATCCCTGGGACTGTTCAAGGCCAGGCTGGATGGGGCTCTGAGAAACCTGGTCTAGGGGAAGGTGTCCCTGCCTTTGCATCCCAATCACAGTTTAACCCACCACATCAAATACAAGCTTGTTGGATGCTCTTCAGAGTCCTCTCGCAAGCCTAACTCCCAAGTGGAAAAGGCAGTCCCAACAGCCCATCCAAACATTCAGCATATTTATAGGGCTGTTCTCCAAGCAGACATCATGATAGCCTCACCCTGCTCTGCACAATACAGAAGAGCTCCCAAGGAAACACCAAGCTAGCCCCATTCATCCTCCTCACTCTGTCATTATGATAACAAGGGCAACTATTCTAGGAGCAAACAAACCAACTCTGGAATTCCAAGTGTCCTCAGATCAGTGGGATCCCAGGCTCTGCAATACTTATGAACAGTAACACTCTCAGGGGCTGTCACACCACAAGCTGCTTCTGAAAAGTCAGCTGTTCTTCCCAGGCTGTAGCTCCTGCCAGTGCTGGCCAGCCCAGGCTGGTGCTGCCAGATGTCACTGGTCCCTGGGAGCCAGCACCACCACTCGCCCAAACCTCTGGCAAGCCAGGCCAGGCTCTCAATAAACCAGAGTCACTCTGCATTCACTGATTTCCTGACAACTTAGTGAGAGCCAGGGGTGAGACAAGGGAGGGGATGAGACAAAGACTGCACCAATTTCCACTAGATTCAACTGTTGTGGAGCAGTAGCCTTATAAGAATGAGTTGTTTCACTGCCATTACTTTAATCCTTTTATCTAGTGAGAGAAACTGATGGGGGGAAAAGCCTCCTACAGTCCCCATCCTACTTAGGCACTACTGCAGAAAACTTACACCAATGGGAGATGAATTAAAAATCTCTCAGCGACAGAGATGTGGTGCTCCTGGTGTACATTTCTCTCAGATGAACATGCACAATCAGACCTGCTCCTGCATGGGCCGAAATGCCATACACTGTCCTCTACTCCCTGCTTTAGGTGTGCATATCCAGAAGGATTTCATTTACTGAAGCTGTTAATGGCACAAAGACCAAAGCTTCCACTTTACCTCAAATAACTCTGCTACATGCCCTAGGTAAGTGATACCAGGAAGATTTCACAATTTTTCCACACAAAATTCAGCACAGTACAGCAGAGAAATTGTAAATAAAATTTAAATTGCACTTTTTCACAGAAAGGTCTGTATTACAAAGGGTTCACTGTATTCAATAGAAGGGACACATTTGGGGAAAGAGCTCAGCTGTCTGTTTTGAATAGGAAGGGGGGAAAAAAAATCAAACTACTGAACTTACAGAAAGCCTTTCAATAAAGGCTCTTCCGTTTAGTCCAATTAAAAAAAAAAAAAATTAGTAACATGATTTCCTACAGAAACTTGCCTTGTAATCACAAGAGTGGGCACATACCCAGGCATGTCTGCCTTCCTGCCCCTTGAAAGCAACAGCTCAAGGCCACCTCTAGCAGCTTTGCCTGGCCCCAGGGATTCCCAAAAACCTCAGCAGCATCCCCAGGCTTCCTCGCACCTTGGTCAGCCAGCGTGTAGCTCCTGATCACACTGCCTGCTCCTGCCCACATCTTGGGCCACAAGAAGTTAGAGGAGACAACACAGAGGGCTTGGGAAGAAGAAGAGAGTGGAAGCACCTCCACTCCACAGCAGTGAGGTCTGCCAGAGGCGAACTGATCCCATAGCTTAATTGGTCACCCCCTCCCCAACTGTTAGTGCATTATAAGACAAAATTACATCAGGAAAGACACACACCACTGTTTGCAGCATTCAGTAAAATGACTTGATAGCTTATCCTGCCCTCCACCAATCATCTAAATAGAAATTGTGTGAAGAGAAATGTTTTTAGCCTGGGGAGGGGCACGTGGGCAAGGACACACACAAGGCCCAACAATGAGCCTCCAGATAGCATTAAGCCATGTGAAATCTGGGGCAGTGTTGAACTGGAAGGTGACAGGCTTCTGAGAGCAGTTCCAGCTTCTGGGGCAAGACAGCCTTTCCTGGGTCAAGCACCAGGAAGCTGCTGGCATGTGCTGTGTCCTTACAGAAAGGCCACTGCCACACCACAGCCTGGGAAGGGCAGCCAGCAGCTTTCACTCACATTGGGTAATAACCTCCATGGATGCAGGTGATGGTGAAATGAACCTCAAACACAACAGAGACACCACAGTACTCAAAGACATGGTGAGATCTGTACCAGGGATCAGCGTTTAATTTTACTATCTCACAATTAAAGAAACAGTAAATTCAGCATTGCTCTCCACAGAGGGCAACTGAAATTTTCTAGGCCATTTTCTTTCATGAAGAAAGAAAAAAAAATTGTTTAAAGTTTTGGGGTGGCTTCTTAATGGACTTTGAATTAACTTATATTGAAACACACATTTGACTCACCTCCCACAGAAAGCTGAAGCTGCTACATTCTAATACTTTCAGACATGGTCTCAAGAAATCTACTTAGTTCGTAAACACTATTCGCTATAATTTAGCCCTGCCAGTTTTCCCTGGGTCAGTGCTGTCGTAACAGTATCAGCAAGAATGACTTTCTGCCATCACCACACACCTACCTGAAGCCTCAGAAGCTAACCTGAATAAAAGCAGTATGAAATACTCCTCTAACAAGTTCACATTTTTGGAAAATTATTTGAAGCAAAAATTTAAACTCTGTGCAGCCTTCTTAGCAACAGCATTATGCCAACACATTCTCCATCAAACAACAGATGATAAACCCTGATAGTAAAATCTTCAATCCTTTTCTATTCAGTTAGGTCACAAAGCACTCAGTACCTTCCCTGTCCTCTAACAACTCAGCAGAGCCTGTGCACTGCACACATCCTCCACTCAGCACTAGCACATTCACCAGTCACCTTAAAATCAGCCCCAGAAAAAGCTTCAAGGCAACACAGCAACTTAGCAAGAACTGGTGATGATGGGGAAATCTATCTTCACCATTAATAAATCCAGAGCTTACCCCATAGACCAGCAGACTGTACCCAAAAAAGCAGCTCAGGCAGCTTCAGGCAAGGGGACAACTGTGGTCCAGACAGGACTGTCACAAGAGACCTTCTGTGGCTTTCAGCACTAAGTCCCATAAAACACGTGCAAGACCAGAGAGAACTCCTAAAAGTTGCCAGTAAGCTGCTGGTTATTTTTTAATTTCCAAACAAGTAATGGGATACAGACAGAGAAGACTTAATTCTAGTACCCCATTGAAAAAAACAACATTGTAAGTTTAGATGCCAGAATTAAATAAAACTTGCCAATTGCTACCATCAAATAATTAAAACATTATAAAGTAAGAAAACTACTGACTTATGGTAGTGGGAAAGTCTCTAAACAAAAAAAAAAAAAAAAAAAAAAAAAAAAAAACAAACAAAAAAAACCCAAACAAAAACAAACAAAAACAAAAAAAAATCCTCAAAAGGTGGGAAATTGCATAAGAGATACAAGCTGAGTTTGAAGAAAAGCAGCTGACAAATGGGAAAATAGGTAATACCAAGAGGAAAATCCCAAAATCCCTGTGCAAGCTGTCTATAAAGCTATTTAGCTTTTTAAAAAAACCATATTTTTTAACTTAAAAATGTTCTCATGTATTTTCCCACAGTTCTATATCAAAACAAAGCAAAAGTTAACATCTGCAAAGTACAGGAACACTTTCTCAGTCATAACCTAAGATTTCTGGGATACAAGATAGTATTCAGTCCTCTCACCAGGCCATTTATACCCATACAGTGTAAAGTGTTAGGGGGAAAAAAAGGAAAGTACTCTTCCAACAACTGTGGTCCCAGAAGAAATTTCTGTTTCAAAGTAACTAACTTTCAGAAGAATAAAATGAAACCAAAACCAAAAGTTCCTGCCATCTCCTCTTCTGAAAAGGATGAAGAAATGTCATGTGCCAATGTACACCCAGCCTTTTCCAGATGCTTACTTTAAAGCACTGTCACAGCACACACCTGAATGCAGATGAATACTATTTTCAACTTCAGTGTGACACTTGCCCTTTTCTTCCCAGCTTAATCCCAGTAAAAACACAGCTAAATTCAACTTTTTTAAGTGGCTTTATGATTTAATGGAAATTTGATTGAAAATCAGGAAGTGTCATTTTGGGTTTGAGAACATAAATAGAAATTTCAGGCACAGATACCTGACTTTCCTTGGAGTCACACAGCTGTGAGAAGGAGAGTTATCATATAAACCATGTGTGACCTCAAGCCTGCCATTTATTATTCAACAAAAGTAAAAACTGGCATGAAATACAGGTGCATAAACCACAATCCAAAAGTTTTACACCTCAGACTCAAGCCCTAATGTGAAGTGAACATTTCCCTCTTCTAAAGGGAGCCCTCTGGATTTTGAGTACACCACAAGTGAAATGATGACAATTGGCAGGACAAAGCCACAGGAGGACAGAATGCCATTATATCATGTGCATTCATTTCCACAAATTCTGTGCATGGTAAAATACGAGGGCCAATTAGATTTAAATAGCTCCTTGAAACCATGCCTTGAAAACACTAAAGCCTCTCTGACAAGCTTTTATTAAATACATTGTTCTGTCTACCTCTGCTTACTGTAAAGCTGAAAATATGCTTTCACCTGATGTCTAAAAAAGCATTAGTCAAGGATATTTTAAGCACAATCTGCATTTTCTTGGCATCTAAACTTTGATAAGCTTGACTTTTGCCAATTAGTTGATAACAGAAACATTTTTAAAGAAATACTATGCAGAGTATAATATTTTTCACCAGGTAAAATAATTCAGAAACCAGCTATAAACAAAAGCATCAAGTCAAAGCTATGCATGTCAGAATAAAACTTGTTAGAATTTGCATACCAATACTTTCAATGTCCTTAAAAAAACGTGTTTTACATACACAAATCTGTGCCAGGTGATGTTCTCAAAGTTAACCTTGTTGCACTCCAGCCTTAAAGCTGTTCCACATCACATGTCCTTTGGATTCCACCTCTCCAACACCCTTAGGATGAGAGATAGCTTAAAACTGTGGACTCAGTGGTGCTACTGCTCACAACAGTACTGTTCCTGTTGAAGTCCCATCAGCAGGTAACACCAGATTTCAGGGAAACTCTCAAGCTGACGACTTGCAATATGCTCTGGAATTTCATCCTTTATGGCAAAGAAAAGCTAATGACATTTACAAAACAAGGAAAACTATGCAACCCAACCCGGGGGAAAAAAAAATCTGTGCCTTCTTAAATTGCAAGAGCCTAGTCGAATAGATTATTTTCATTGTGATTTTTCAAATGCTTAGAATGAATGATGTTATTAAATATACGGGAAAACCACTCTATAATTAAACAGAAGAGAACCCAGAAGGCCTGTCACCAACAACTGAAGTCATCACAGTGTCCAGCTCATGACATTTTGTGTCAATCTGTCCTCTAAACCGTTTTAGGACACAGTTCTTCCTTCACAGTATTTCACAGCAATCTCAACCTTTTGAGACAATGTTGCTTAACATTTCATTCACTTGAAAGCCCAAACCCACAGATTCTGCACAACACCCACAGGAAAACTGCTGTGTAGTTCAGTAAGCTGAAGCCATCCCTCTACCAGAAGATAGAGCCCTATGAGTGTCAGCAGGAGTCAGCACACCCCCACAGCCACTCCAGAACACAGACTGGTGTACTCGCCTCAAATACTGAGGCAGAGAGGTGTAACCCTCTGCAGCCAAGAGATACTTTATCCACTTCTGAAAAATGGGGCAGTAACAGAGCACAAAGATGGTATGGACAGGATCATTCAAAAAGAAGTTTCATGAAAATTTTCCACTAGTAATCTGTAGAGCTCTTAGTGAATTGCAAGTTTTGAAGTCCTACAGAAATCTAGCAATAAAAAATGTAAATCCTGCAATACAAAGAGAGACCAAACTGCAATGCTGGAAGAAAACAACATTTTAGAAGGGCACCACAGCACACACTACAGCTGCTCCTGATTTTACCTACAAGCTTGGCTGAGGTATGCAGGCACAATACAGCTTATGATAACATATATATTCAGCACAGTATTAATGTAAAGTAATATGGAAAAATCTGACACGTGCTGTTCAGAACACACTGTGTTGCCAAAATAAGAATTAGAAGTGTTCACAAGAAACAGCGAGAGATGGCATTCATCAGCCTGAGGAAACAGCCAAAAGTATTTCCTTTTGCTTGGCATCAAGCCTGAGTTTGTACCTTTACTTGGCACAAAGCCTGAGTTTGTACTATCATGCAAGGTATGCTCTGCAGGAAGGCATCTCACCACCTCTTCTTTCCTTCAGCCCCACAGCTTTAGCAGTCTCTCCCTTTTTTAAATAATAAAAAAGTTGAGTTTATAGAAAGCTTTCGACTTGCATGCAATTAACTCCTGTCATTCACAGTGTCAGCTTTTCCCTATTAATTCTGTTTGGCCACCCATTAACCAGAACACTGGACACATCACAGTCCCAAAGGGAACTGAGGGAGCTTTCATCCTATATATCACACACTCAGCTCCCTGGCAGAAGTCACACGTGAGTGACATTAGATTCACTTGACTACTGAAACTGAACCCATTTTCACTCCAGTCTAGTATTTTCCACTCTAGGCAGATGTTGACCTCTTTAACAGCACCCCAACTGATGAAGTGTAATCATCAGCTAACAAAAGCCATCTCTATTTCATAATGTGAAAAAAAGACTGAACTCTACCCTGAATTCATAAAATCTTTTAAAAATACATTGTCACAGCAGCCTCTCCTACATTACTCACCTAATTCTCTAACTTGTGATTTGAATCTGATGCTACTCCAGGCACAAGTCAACAGGACTCTGCTGAGAATCTGAATTCTTCCAATTTAAAGGTGTCCATTTGCTGACTGAAGACTACCACACTGGTAACTTAGTCACCAAGGTTTGATGGGGAAGTTTATCAACAAAGGCAGCTTAAAAAAACCCCAAGCAAACAAAGAAACAAAGCCCTAACAAAAAAACAACAAACAAAAAACACAAAACAAAACAAAAAATATACACACACAACCCTTCACTGTCACTCAAGGCAATATTCATCCACTTTAAAATAATCACAGTGGTTATCACAAGAGAACTAGAAACTGAAAGCCATCAGGTTACTTTCATTTCCAAGAAAATTTGCTCCCACACCTGTGGCTTTTCTACTCAGAGAAAGTAGGAAAGGCTTTTCTCTCTCAGTCATGTCCCAGCAACTCACACATACACACACATCCCCCTCAGATTTTTAAGAGTTCTGTTCCCTAATAAGAACAGAAAATAAATGTTTAAAAAACCAAAAACACAACCAGAAAAACAAAAGCAAAAATTCAGGTCTTTAAAGGAATTTGTTCCTACATGAAAACATGTAAGTGAAGACACAGCTCTTAAACTTTTTGTTTACTTTTTATGCTAAGGAATACCAGGAATGTCACATTTGACTCTTGACCAGCTGGGAATTTAAAATCAGTATCTTCACTAGAGAAAGAGCAATATTATTTTAATATGTCTTGAGGCAGCTCTGGGCACCTCAATAATCCCCCTGTCACTGGCACTGCCAGCAATGGCTGTATGGGGGTGACTGATGCAGCTCCTCAGACAACTCCTGGCACAGGTGAGTGTCAGGGACCTCCCTTCTGGTTCTGCAAAGATCTGGCCCCAGCCTGAAAAGGCATCCTCCAAGACCCCTGGGGCCCCAGGTTGTTTTACCAACCTGGCCACCTTGTCCCCAGCACCCAGGACATCCCTGAACCTCACCATTCACACCAGTGGAGCTATAGAGCCAGCTGCTCAGGGACTGAAAAACTGGGCTGTCAACTCTTGGATGGGTCCTTCAGCAGGGAAGAAGAGAAGATTTAGCCAAAAAGCAGAACAGAAATTTCATCTTCTGTTCTACCTTTCATTCCCCTTTTGTTGCCATGTCCATGGACACCAGCAATATTTCCACAGAATTAAGGAGATGCTGGCCACAAGGAATCTTCTTAGGCACAAGAGTGTAAGAAAGGCAATTGTTCAACTATCCTTCCACATATCTTTATGAAGCACTTTTTAAAATGTGAAATATTTTTCTATTTTAAGATATGGGTAATTTGCTTTTTTGACCTTTTCATAGAAGCTGATGGGTTTTACCATCTTTTGTACCTGCTGCTCATAGTAGCTATGAATACAGGGCTATCCTAAAAATTGGGGGAGGGAGGAGGGAATGTGTGTAAAGGATTTATTACAGATATTTTAAAATAACACTACAAAAGGTTTCCAGGAAAATCTGTAAACTTGTCACTTCATAGTCTGAAGCAGTATCTTTCTTTCAAGGTGTGAATCAAACATATTTAAAAACATTTCAGAAAAAAATCTAATGATAGCACTATACTTGTAAACTCCTGCAAACAAAATCAAAATCATTACTAAATTTTTGAGAAAGGTTTTCTGAAAGCAGAAAGTTTTAAACTGCTGTTAAAGGTTTCATAAAGGTGCTGATTCATACCATATTATACGAAGATTCAAGCGAGCTCCAAGATTCAGCAAGCTATAAAAAAAGGAAAAAAAAAAAAAAAAAAAAAAAACAAACAAACTAACCTCACCTCCACCCACTCCCACCAAAATCTATCAGAACAGTCACAAAACCAACTGGTCTGCATTCAGCAGACCAGTTTGACAAGGGCTTTCAAAATTACTTTGAATCATTGCCCTTTGCACCTTGCTCTAGCTTTCAGATATAACAACAGGAATCTGAGTCAAAGGTGTAACTACAAATATTAGAAAGTCTTTTTATATGAACTTCTTAAATACAGAACAAAATGCCTAACTCCACAGTACTTTAAGTAACGTTTGAAATTATTTAGTAGTTGGTGCAAACACCTTCAGTAAGCCAGTGTTGTTATTCTGCTCATCCTGGACAGAGGTACCAAAGCTCTGGGTACCAGCACTGGCAGCTGTAAGCCCCCATATTCAAGCCCTCCAAGCCTGTCTGTCACACAGTCCAAACACAGACAGCTCCCCCTTCATGGGGACATGCAAAAACCATCCTCATTCCATGACCCAGGGGCCTTTTCTCAGGTGCAGAGAGGCACCTGCACATTGGACACAGGCAAGAGTGGCTCTTGCCTGTGATGAGAGAGGGAGCCTGCAGCCTCTCAGATCCACCAGGCAACCCTGAACTCAACTCTCAAAATACAGAGATTTTAAAAGTTTGGATTTTAAATCCTTGGAAGATTGCTATCTACTAAAATGAGGGGGGAAAAAAGAGTACACAGCTCCCAAGATACCTTCTTTGTATACTGGGTGCTCAAAGTAGATACTTTGCAATCACTTCCTGCCATTCAGGACTGCATCATGCCAATTGGTGGAGACATGACTCTGTCATCCTCTGCATGAAGCAGCTATTGCTTTTAGGAAAAAAAAATACTCAGTGCTGTATCATTAGCTAAATCTTTAAATAATAAGTACATCAAAACCAGGGGACAAGCACAGCAGAAGCACAAATGAGCTAGCACATTTTTTTCTTTTTATCCCAAAAAACAGCGAGAGAAAAATTTAGTACCACGCCTTGCTTTAAGCCAGGCATTACTTCAAGTGGTAAATATCCTTGTAAGTTTGTGCTTCTTTTAGAAAAAGAAAAATGAGCTGAGCTGACACAGCTCTATTCTACTATTATTCTACTATTCCTGAGATTACACTGCCAATGCAGTGCTCAATCACAAGTCTGAAATAACAGTGGGTGTGGGAAACCAAAGGACAGATAAAACAGCCTTTAAATCCATGTATCAACCAAATGTCAGGCTCTCTCTAGAAGCAGTAGAACTTGATAACACACATTGCTGAGAGGCCAGCTAAGTGTCACCAATTAAAACCCAGCTTCTTCAATCTGCTGTTCCGAGATGACCATCACAGTAATTATCAGAGCTGAGGCAATGCCGAAACACGTTTGACCTCCCCACAACATAACTTCCAGTTCCCAGAAAAATCTCCAATCACCCAGCCCCTGAACTTGCTGTGAAGGGGACACTGGCCAAGGGAAAGGTCTGCACAGCACAACGGGCAGCCAGGGAAGATTTTCCTCCAAGAGGAAAAACTGATGTATGCAGGCACCAGCCATGCAGTTTGGGAAATCCTGCAACACACATGCCTTAGTTCCTCAGCAGCAAAATGCCCAACAAAAAGAGGAAAAAAAAAAAAAGGATTGGACAGGACAGAAATAGAGATGGCTCAAAACAAGAAGCTACTTTTTTTTTAAACTTCTCATGTTGTTTACCTTTATTTGCATGCTTTAGTCTTACTGTGAACATTACCTATAACCTTCAGACACTGAACAATGTCAGATAAACACACAAGGGCCACGAGCAACAAGAATAATATGATTAATTATTTGCTTCAGGACATAAATTACAAGTTTTAACTATGGGTCAAGATGACCAGTAGAGATGAAAGAAAAAACTTCTTTTGACCTGATGCAGCTGCTTTAACTACACAATAAGCTAAAGATAGCTTCAGTGGGAAATGGGCTGTTTGTAGTTAGAGCATTTATTAATACAAACCTACATCTCCAAGCACTGCTGAAGTTTGACACACACTTCCTGTATGACAGTAAGAAAACATCTGATGAACAATGTTGGCAACCACGGCTCTGAATAAGGTATGCTGATGACTCAGGCATCTCTTGTAAACCCAATATATTTCTATTTGTATGTGGCTTCTTCATGCTAACAGAAAATAATTGTAACAAACTTTGAAGTGTCCAGAACAAACTCTCTTATTTGCAGAGATCAGGTTTTTCCTCTTTCAAGGAAAAACAATAAGTCAGTGCTGTGTAGTCTCTCCACCTTCCATCAGCCCACTGCACCTTCACCATTTGCCTTCTTACATGCAAATACTTGATCAATGCTAAAGTTTGTCATCTAAATAGCTCGCCATTAATCTCACTAAGCAATGACCTACTCACTTTGGAGTCAAATAAAGCTTTTTTACAAAGTACTTTTAAGATTTGCCTTCCCCTCATTTCCTAAATGCATGCAATTCAGGATAAAACAGGTAACAAGCAACTGCAGATAACAAAATAATCTGCAGACCATTCAACAGAAATAATTATTAAAAAAAAAAAAAATCCCTGCCATGAAAAAACCTTGATGTTTTATTCAGTTTCTCTAAACACTTAAAAAAGTGACCATCACCCACAGATGCTGATTACAAGTTCAGAATTATTGCTGGCTTTTTTTTTACTGCAGCATGGATTACCTGGTATATACCACAATCAATCTTCAACGTCCTTTTGGGCTTATCCTCGATTTGAAGCCCAAGTGAATCTGAACTACTGACCCACAAGCAGTAGTTTACCTGAAAACTAACATTTCCCCTTCAGGATTATTGTCAGAAAGCACAAATAGGCAGCACTGATCTGGGTCCAGAAGGCACTATGTATCTGATGTGATTATTACAATATATTAAGTAAAGCACTGGCAAGAGGTTTTGTAAAAGATAAACTTGTTCACTGAAGTTGTCAGATGCACAGCAGCAACATCCGTTTCCAAACGGAGCAGGTACATGTAGCAGCCAATCTGCTACATTCACCTGCGAGCACACCCCAACTGAAAACACCGAGAGAGGAACAAAATCAGTCCCTTCAGCCAGCCCTTGCCTTCCTGCTGCAGCGGCCAAAATCACTGCTGACTACTTCCAACTATGAGAGCAGTCCTCGGCCAGACACACCCTCCCTCCAAAAAGGCTTCTTAAATGCGAGTTGTACCACTTTAATCTATTACACCCTAATCAGCACATTCCCACTGTCCACCCTTACGGATGCAGCCATTTAACTTCCACACCGACTACACCGAAGCACATATACCTTTATCCTCTTATGAAGGCACCACATGCCATTAAAACATTAAGAAAAATCAGGGAAGAGGCAACAGTCATACCACTAAGAGTTGCATTAACCTACAAATTACCTTTAAAACATATAATTTTAAAAGCATTGCAATTTAATTTTAGACATTTCTCTTGACAGTTCAGCTTAAGCGAAGGAAAGCTTTAGAAGGTATCCGTTTTTTTTCTTCTTTTGACAGAAAAACATTCTCCTTCGAGTCCGGGAGCACATTAAGAGCCTGGTAAGCGCCGTCATTCCCTTAACCCCGTTCCATGATGCACGTTAACACGAGTCCCCAAACCCGGCACTTTTTCACTCCAGCAGGAGCGCGTCACTCGCTGGAAATAGCGTTCACCTTTGGCAGGCGCGGATGCCGGCGCTGCAGGGTCACGCCGGGCATGTGCAGCATCTCCCCCCGGGCCCGCGGGGCGCTCGGCCGGGACCCCGCGCTCCTCCCGCCCAGCCCCGGACCCGCCGCTCTGCCCGGCAGCCTGCGAGCGCAACAGGCCCGCCCGGGGCCGCGGGGAACGCTCCGGGGCTCCCCGAGGGCAGCGCCGAGTCCGGGGCCGGATGACCCGGGGCCGGGCCGGCAGCGGCCCCGCTGCGGCTCCGCGGCCGTCGGAGCGGCGGGGCCCGGGCGAGGCCGCGGCACGGGGAAGGCCCGGGAGAAGCTCGGGGGAAGCGGCGGGGGCCGGAGCGGGCGCGGCCAGGCCCGGGCGCGGCGGGGACGCGGAGCCGCTCCAGGCCGGGCCCCGCCGGAGACTCACCTTGGCGGCGGCGCCGGGCTGCAGCACGTTCTGCTCCACCGTCATGGCCCCGCGCGGCTCCCGGCGGCGCCCCGGGCTCGGCGGGTGGCGGCGGCGCCGTGCGGCGGCGGCTGGGCCGGGCCCGGGCTGGGCGAGCGGGCCGGGAGGCGGGGCGGAGGGGGCCCGAGTCACCGCCCGGCGGGGGAGCGGCGCGGCCCCGCTCCGGCCCCGCTGCCACTCCCAGAGCGCCGAGCGCCGCCCTCGGCCCGGCTGCGGCTCCCGGCGGCGCCGCCCCGCGCACCTGCCCCGGGCACAGCCCCCGCCCGGCCCCTTCCCCGCCCTGTCGCACCGCCCGCCTCCATTTTGCGAGCTCCCGGCGGCGGCGGGCGGCCCCGCCGAGCCCCCGCGGCAGCCCTGCTCCTCCCCCGGGAAGGGCTCCGCGTCCTTCCCGGCCGCAGGGAGCCCCGGGGAAGGCGAGGTTTGCTCCGCTGCGGGGGAACCGAGAGCAGCCCGGACCGGCGCCGCTTTCCAGGAGGTCGCCGGGGGATTTCTGAGACAGCGCTGGTTCCAACGCTGTCGCTGCTCGTAGCGACAACAAACCGTATCACCAAACGAATCGCAGAATCACAGGATCGTTCGGGTTGAAATGGACCATTGGAGATGGCCAAGGCAGGGTCACCAGGAGCCGGTGACACAGGAACGTGTCCAAGTGGGTTTGGAATGTCTCCAGAGAAAGAGACTCCACACCTTCCCTGGGCAGCTGCTCCAGTGCTCTGCCACCCTCAACAGAAAAAAGTTCTTGCTCGCATTGATGCAGAACTGCTTGTGTTTTAGTTTATGGCCAATGCTCCTTGCCCTGTTGCTGGGCCCACCATCCTCTTAGCACCAACTCTGGAGATCTTTGTGTGCATTAATGAGGTCCCCTCTCAGTCTTCTCTCTCCAGACTAACCCAGCAGAGGCCCAGCTCTCATAGGAGAGATGCTCCAGACTCTTTTCACCTTTGTAGCCTCTGCTGGACCCTCTCCAGGAGCTCTTTGGGGAGCCCAGAACTAGACACAGTCATGGTGCATCCTAAAGTTGCAGGTCTTCCTTTCCCTGAGGTTTTGACTGGGGGAGCCATGAGGTGATGGTGTGCAGAATTCAAATTCTATGGGAATGTCATTAACGGAAGCAGGTGAGGGGTTAGCTGGGCATGGCAGCCCACAGTGAGTTTTGGCACCACAGAAAAACAGGGAAGAGATTGTCCCTCTGTCACCTCCTCTGGGGTGTCAAGCAGAGGGTGAGAAAGGATTCTTCTGCTTTGGGCATCAGCACAAGCAGGGCAAAGAGATTCAGCTGGCCAAAACAAATCTGCCCAGAAGCAGGTGAAAGGCAGCAGAGAAGCCCACCCCACATTTTGAATGCCTGCCCAGTGCATGGTACCTGTGCCCCAGTTCCATTTCCAAGGCTGGTGGAATTTAGTAGGAAAAGCTGCAGAGAGCAGCACAGTTCTGAGAGCCCCAAGTACCTTAAAACCGAGCTGGGAACCTAATGCAACAAAATGAATTATGGCTACTGCTTGGCTGTCATGCACAGTCTTTATGACTCTGTAATTCAAGGCCCTCCTCTCCCCACAGTAGAGTATGGATCTTTTTAAAACTGAGGTTATCAGGTAATAACGTCGCTGGAAGATCCTGGACTTTAAATAAAACACAAGCACAGCCCATGACAACCTGCAGCCACTGCTTTATTTCACTGTAGCTTCTGTGTAGGAGATGTTGCAATGTAATCAATATTTGCACTTCTCAGTTTTGTTGCCCATAGATTGTATCAGTTTTAATGTTTTTTTCCTTTTATGCTGCAATATGCAAGGCAATTTTTAAAATTAATGCTCCCAAAGAATTTATTGTGCAAAAGACAAGAAAGTATGCAGATAATATAACGGGATCAGAAATCACTTGTAAATTACTTTTCTGAAGATAGGACCAGAAATTGTCTCTGCTCAGACTGATGGCTACATATAAGAAAGACAACAGTAGCAGCCTGGGGCTTTTCTAAAAACTTTCCTGTAGCAGTTGTACAGGAGTGCTAGTCCAATTCCTCTACCCTCTTCTAATATATAATCATGCTTTTTCCTCTTACACATTTTTACAGCTTCTTCACTGTGTTTTTGACATGTGCTATGTTGAGATAACTTTCATCAAAACTATTCATTATTAACATTATTTGAAAATATTATAAACAAATTAACATTTAAATGAAATACATTTGTCTTGCAATATCTTTTTCAAGGGTTTTCACTGTTGCATTTGATAGCTTTCCTGTGTCCAAAAAAAAAAAGTGTCCAAAAAGAAAGAAGAAATGCTATGTTTTGTTCAATTCTCTTTAAATCAGGATAGGATGACAAAGTCTCACCTTCCATTAAATTTCCCTACCCCAATAAAATTATCACTTTGAAGGGCTCCGGCTTCCTAATTTTCTTTAAAATTAAAAAAAAAAAAAAAAAAAAAAAAAAGCAATACAGTCTCAAGACAGGGATTTGCCATTGAAATACATAATCTGAACTACAGCCATACAAATGAGGATTTTGTCATACCTGCGTACTTACGGTGTTGCTGGGAACCAGAGGGAGCAGAGTTCCCTCTTCTGTTTGCAGCTTAAGCTCTCTATGAAGTACATTGAGCACAAGACTGGAATTTGTATCTCATCAGAAAACACTAATGGTTTTGTCAGGGCCAGTTTAGGAAGAATATTGTGTGTGTGTGTGTTTGTGTGTGTGTGTGTGTGTGTGTGTATGCATATTTTCACAGAAGATTGTTGAGTTTCCCCCTAGTTGCTCCTCACCTTTCAACAATATTACAGGGTTTGGCTGTTACCAAACATGGTTTGGTTGTTAAACAATTGGTGACACATTGCACAACCTCTGCCTCCAGCTGCTTGGTCCCCTGAGCAGGGCTCCCCCTCGTCTGCACCTCCTCACCAGCAGTGCTGGAGAAGCGATTCACCTGAAATACAAGCACAGACTCCCCTCCCCCCTAAACTGGTTGTTTTCCTCTGCTAGATCAGTTCCCTAAAATGGTTCACTGACTGGCTTCAGGAACAGCTGTGCTGGCCCAGAACAGAGGGTGACCCAGGCTCAGCGATGGTAGTTTCATTTCACCTATTTTTCAAATCACTAAGTGATCATGCCTTCCTGATCTGCACACCGCCAGTTGGAGGGAAAGCCTGTGCCTGCTCACAGGAATCCTTGTTTTCCCATTTTTGCAAAGAGCAGCCAAAACATCAGCCAACCACAAAACACTTTAGCATATGTTTTATTGTATACAAAGATCATGTACAACAAGAAATAGCTCATTATTTCCCTCCATTTTCAATAGACTTGGGTTTGTCTTTAATTAAGTGCAACATTTATTTAGGGCTTTAATTAGACTGTGGCTGCATAAGTTACAGCTGGGGAAGTCAGGACTTTTTGGTTTTCTTTTCCCAAATGTGTAACCTGCTATATTGGGATGAGAAAGCACTGCTTTAAAAAGTGCAGTGAACACTACAAACACAGGTTCTGTAGTTAACCTGGACAAGAGCTGCTCTGCATTCACATTTATAAACCCCATCTTGGAGCACTTTCACTTAGGCCTTTTGGCTCTGCAATAAATAGTTCAGCAGCCAACTGACAAAACCACAGCCATTCAAGCAGCTTTTATAGCATGACACTTTTGAAATCATCATTTGGCAATTATTTTCTGTCGCTACTAACTATTCAAGCATTGCTTTGGCACCTGCAAGATCTCCTGGTGGTTATCATCCAAGGGAACCACAACAAAAACTAACCAAAGTTGTAGCTCAGGAAAGAGAGCAATCATCTTCTGAAAGCATTTTGAAAATCTAAAAGTAAAACTAGAATGAGATGAACGTAGGTTCTGTTGCTCTGCAAAACACAACTTCATATTCCATTGTTTATTTACCTTAAATTGAAGGTCCCTGACCTTCTAATTGCTTCCTGACAGCAGATGTTTGCTCACATGCCTTCTTAAAGTCAGGTGCTACATTCAAAATAAAAATTCTCAGATTTAGACTCCTGAGTTCATGTAATTGCAGCTGAATTCCACAGAAATGATGCATTTTACAAGAACCTGGTTAAAGTGCTCCTTTTACCCTAACCATCTTCACATTTTATTTACTTTCTTGACCACCCTTGCACATTGATCATACTATTTCACACAGCTTTCCTGAGAGGCCACAACATTTTTTTGTATGTGGCTGAAAGTAATTTAGAGCTCAGCAACGACTACTAGTCCTTCCAATAGGCATTACCCAGTGTTTTTCAAGGAGTAAAAAGTTACAGAACTGCTTCCAAAATGTTTTTTTCTGACACTGAAAAGGTAACTCATTTAAATGAGCATGTTTCACAACAAATCACTATTTCCACTGAATTCATTTTAAGCAAAATAATAATTAACATTTCCCCTGGTTCAGACTTTACCTAATGATTACATAACGTTCATTTTGAAACTATTTAACATTTATAACTTTTAGCATCATAAGTGTATAACACTCACACTTCAAGGTCTAAACAATTTATTTTGGGTTACAAAGTAATCAAACCAGTTCTACTTTTTTTTTTTTTTTTTTACTTTGCATGTATTTTTTCAAGTGGCATGATGACAACCTATCACAACTCCTGGATAATATTCTCATACATGCAGTCATGTAAATGCATGCTGCACTCTTCCTTAAATTAATAATGACAGACAATTGTTTTCTTAGTCAATGACCTTACATTTCATGGTCTATGTGGATAAACAGGGTTGTTCTCCATCAGGATCCTGTAATCCACACATAAAAGTAGGATTCAAAGCTGATGGGACTAGCACAAAATTCCCATGATTTGCTTCTGTCATTTTGTATGCCCTTCTTTCTAGTCACCCACAATGAAAGATAAAGAAATTAAAGGCCCCAGACCATAGTGCATAATTTCACATAGGTTTCAGGTATTGAGTTCTTAGGGTGATATTAAAATACCTCAGCTAGTTACCCAAGTTCCCTGTCTTAGGTATGGAATGGCCTTGGATGCTTCAAGCTGGGATGTACAACATCCAGCAACCTACACCCTTCTAAATTGCTGAGGAAGGCACGTGCCTAGTATCCTACCCCTGCTACTGACAGGGAAGGTACTTCTGAATGGGTGGGAAGATGCTTTACATACGGATTCATGTTTCACAACTAAAGCTTAATGATCCTTGCTCAGGTCCAACCAGCCCATGTCCTTATCACAGCCTGACCTGCAGCTTCCTTGTTTGGCCACTGCTCTGGAATGAGGGGAATGTGGACACCAAACCTGACAGTGTAGGAAGAAGCAGCACTCAAATCCTCCATCTACTGGGACAGTACTCTAAATGTGAGGACCTTAAATAAGGAACAAACATCATTACTGCCTCCCTCAGTGTCTGTATTTTTAAATGAAGAACCCAAGGCTCTGCATGCCACATTGATTCACCCCATCAGCATGCTCAGAGCTCAGCTATCAAGTGCTCTCTGGGAAGATGAACTGGGGAATACCACTGCTTCCCGTTTAGGGAATGTTCTTAGGTATTCAGCCCTGGCAGAGTTGAAGCACACACACAGAAAGAGCTTCCTCAGCACTTAGGAAACTTTTCTGATAACTATTTGTTTGTCTAAAAATTTAGATGGGAGTTTGCTCTTTTTGTGTGTTTTTTTCCTTTATAAATCTTAATTTAAAGTCTACTCAGATGTAGACAAGCAGTTTTCTATAGGCCATGGAGGGCATTAGCACAAGTTTCATTGTATCCATCCTGTAAAAAAATGTAAGGAAAGATCAGGCAGTCCTTCACAAACGACTGTGACTTCCACAGTAGGATTTAATTACAGCTTTTTTTTTTTTTTTCTCCCAAGAAAGGATTTTAATAAGATCTTGTAGGATTTTATAACTGAAAAAAAATTTCATGCCCTCAGCCTATTTAAATATATATTTTTAAACTTAATAGCTCTCAGTCTGGATCATATGAAACTACTGAGTAAAAGGTGTAGAAGTTTCCTCAAAAGGAACTGCATGTTTACATTTTTACATTCCCTCAGTAGTTTCCTCTCTTTTATATCCAGTTATGAGACGTGTCCTTCATTTTCTTAAATAAGTGTGTGTTTGGTTTGTATCTGACTCTAAGATATTATATGTAAAAAAATCACTAGATACAAAATATTACTGATGTGTGCATGGTCAGACTCACACCATCTTGTATTTTTTTTTACCTGCATATAGAAACTAAATGCTTTCTAAAACATATTCTTGGCAGAAAAGAATGTATTATCCATGTTACTTCAACGATTCATGGTGTCTGACCACATTTACTGACTGCAACAATAGAAGTTTTGTAAGTCAGAAGGCATAAGAGAAAACAAAAAAGTGTTTTGTTTCCTTGTCATGGTTTTAACCAGCAAGCCTACTTGTACAGAAGAATGCTGACAGCTGCAGACCATTTCACCTGACATACATGGCTTGTTTTATCTAAGCACAGTGTTCATTTGAGTGATTAAGAAGTTATCATTTTAATAATTAATTCTGGGGATGTTACCTATTAGAAAGAAAGAAAAAGGAAGTTTTTTATCAATATATAATAGCTCTTTAGGTCCGTTTTTTTTGCTATTAACCCTCTTAGAGATGCATTGAGGGTGGTTGTGGCTATTGTCAGTGGCTGCTATAGACACAGCTGTAGGCCAACCTCCAAATAAATATGCAACTTTACTCTTTGTGTATTCACATGAGGGACAATACTGAGCTCCAAGAGTACACTTGGCACCGCAAAATCTGTCACTTTATATAGTCTAATGAGATTTCCAGTCCCCTCCTTGACCTGAGAAGACCAACTGAAAGCAATGTCATTTAATATGTTCAACATTTAAAGCTGATCTTGTCAACAGATTTCACTGACTCTTCCTCATCACGTTTAGTATATAAAAATGAAACCCACCTAATAGTAAAGTCAGCTTAGTGACCTTTACTACTACAGTATCAGGCACAGCTCATGGAAAGCCTTTAAATGTAAAAACATGGACAGCTGGGGTGAAACATAAGATTGAAAGGATGACACATTAGCTAAACAGGAGCCTGAGGAGATGAGACAGGGTCATAAATTGCATTAGTCAGACTGTTTGAGAAATGATCTCCAGTGGCACTTGCTTCTCAGTGGGGATTTTCATTGATGATCTTTAGTATTCACTAGTAAAACTCTATTCAGCTTCTTACACTATTGCACATTTGGTACACTTTTCCAAAGAAAACCATCCTCGGGGTCAGCTTTACTGCCATGGAACTGAACATGCAGAAGAAGGGGAGTGCTACACTAGCCAGGACTCCGTGCTGAACAGCTACAGCAAAGGTTAACTTTGGAGAGGGAGAATCCATGGCTTAAAATGGAGACAGGAACTGAAGTGATGACATTAGGCAATGCTTTTGGGGAACTTGGGAGCAGCAGCTCCTCAGAAACACCGCGTACGGATGACAGCGGGAGCCGCTCCGAACAGCAGTTCATGCATGTTTCATTGAGGCACACTACACACGGGCACACTTTGCAATTTAAAACTAGCTCAATATAGTATTCCAGAGAGTCAATGAAACAAGAAAATCTCCAGAGGCAAAAAACCAAAGGGAGGTGTTTGTTATAAAAATGGACAAAATTGAGACAATAAAATAGTTAATCACATGGAAAAGATGGAGACTGATTAGCTAAGTGGAAGAGTGAGACAGAGAAGGTTCATCATCAGTAGCTGGTCAGCATTACAAAGAGGTCATGTCTCATACACTTAGTTTAGTTGTCTGTCCACATAGAAATGTAGGCAAAGGTTTTATTCTGAGGGCTTGCTCTACTTCTGTTAACCAAGGCTGGGAGATGGAATGGCTAAACAGAGCTCAGGCATGGCAAAGCATTAACTGTAGAATGACACAATCACAAGGAGGGACTGTGGGAAAACCCCACAATATGAAGGCAAGCAGCTCCCTACACCAAGTTAGGCAGGTGACTGGTGTGGAAGCTGTGCAGAATGCAGCCTGGGAAGTGGCCAGGGCACAGTGTTCCACCATGCTGTAAGCCTTTGCAAACACACCTTCATGGCCTGTCAAAAAGTCACAATGCTGCACAGGAAATACAAGTTCTACACACATAAAGACAGAGCAAGAGGAACAGGACAAGAGACTCGGGACTACTCATCCCACCAAGTGTGCATCCATAGTAAAGTGAAAAGTTCAGGTAAACACATCTTTGTGATATGAGAGGGTTTTTTTTTGTTGTTGTTCGTTTTCATTCAGCTATATGATAAAAAAAAATTCAAATTTTTCGACTCTGGTCAACACAGAGGAGACACATGGACCAATGTAATAGACAAATTCAACATCTTTGTGTAAGGTTCTGTGATTCAAAGGGTGTACTAACTAATTCACACAGTGACATGAGTTTGGATCTTCACTAGGTGAATTCAGTGGAAGGAAAACTTTGTCTCTGGGATCTTTACTTTAAAGCCAAGTATTACAGATCGTAGAGTCAGTTTGGCTCAATTGGTCATGGATTGGGACTCATCTAGAAAGACCCTAGATGAAGGCATCTATTTCCACAGAATCAGTGTTGAAAGGCCCTTGATGAAGGAATCTGTTTTCTCAGAATCACTTCTCATGTATTCAATTATGATCCATTCTTCATGCCTGCTATACTTTTTAACTTAGGTTCATTAATGTTGTGTCTTTACTGACAGTCACATCCCTAAGACTGCCACAGATGATCAGGAAAATTTATAAAGGCCAACAGAGACTCTTAACTTTCAAAACCACTACTCCTCCTTCTGAGTAGTGGAGCTTGGACCCCAGCTTGTCAGTCAGTCTGCAGGGAAGCACTCTGCCTCTGTCAAGGCACACACTTCCTTCTTGGCTATTTACGATTGCAAATATTTCAAAACAGAAGAGTCTTCCGCTTTCCAGACAGACACCCTCATGACAAAACAGGAAAAGACAAACTAGGGAAGTGGATAGCATCAACCCATCTATTATTACAACTTATGAAGTTGCAACACCTTCTTGGTTCTGACACAGCTATCATTGTACCTGCACCAACACATCTAAAATCCCTTCCACAGACTTTTCTGGAACCTTTCAAAACACAAGCAGTACAAAGCATCAACAAGATAATGAACATCTGAGTTTGCAATCTATATAAACGTGTATCCTCCTCTTCTTTAAGGCACTGAGCCACACTCTTCACTCTGAACCACAGTGCTGCAACTTCAGCCCAGCTCCCTGGGGAGGCTGCATGAAGAAAATGCATCGTGGTACAAGAGCAGGAAGCACATATGAAATGCCACGGCTGGAACAGTCCTGCTTTCTCTGGGTATGCAGCAAAGCACTGCAGCCCAATGCCACAAGACCAGCTCTACTTGCCAGGAAACACAGAAAAGAGGGTAATTTGGAGAAAACCATAACTATCAGGGCTGTTGCTAGTATAAAAGTTACTGCTTGTGTCTGAGTTTAGGGTGAGAAATTAAAAGATTTCAGCTATAGGCCTGCTTTGGTAACATCTGAGCCATCTAAAACTGCATTTCTTGCCAAGTGGAAAGCTGCAGCAAAACTACTGTCATGTTGCCACACATGGAGGTACCTCTGCCTTCTCCTATAATGTTTCTTTACTGTTTCAACTTGGAAGAGTAGAAACTCTTATTAGTGAAAAACATAAAAACCCCAATCCCCACATTAAAGAATTCATTTCACTAGGATAGATTAACTTGTAATTGAAGACTCAAGCTATTGCATGACTGTGGCAATAGTTTGTTTGAAAAGACTGCCTTTTTTGAATGTGTGCATATGTTATGTTGCCATTTAGGTGGCGCCACTTTTTGCATAAAATTTACTTTGCATAATTACAGGCAGTTTTGGAAAATAGATATTTGTAATCTTTGGTGCTTGCTTGCCACATATTTTTTTTTATTTGGTTGAGAATGTTTGTAATAGATATCTGTTGTCTGTTATATGGGGCTAAGAATTGACTTTTGAAATATCATGGAAAAAAGCCTGAAAGTTTTTCGCAAACTCATGAATTATTTCCTTCTGCTGTTTTTAGGCCCTCCACAATTTGCTATCATGTTTGCCAGGGAAAACCATCCCCGCAGAAAAGCAACTGCTGGGGCTGTGTGTACGTGACTCAGATGCAAAGTCCAGCAATTTTTTTTAAAGTGCTGACAAAAGCTGGTTTGGCCCAAGAAAGAAGACTTTGTGCTGAGACATGTGCAGGTGCTCCACTCCTACAGGCCAGCTGTGGCAGGGACAAGACACACAAAACAGCTGAAGGGGTTCTGCCTCTTAACAACCTCAGCACAACTGGCAAGGCTGTCCCCCTCCTTGTCCCTGGGCTGCAAGAGTGGCTAAACTGCTTTGTTCAAGGAATAAACACAAGTTATGAATAACAGGGTACCTGTGTGACAGGTGAAGTAAACTGGGGCTCCTCTCATTTGTAAGTAGAGTAATTCAGTGGGAAAATTCTAGTCCATTGAGTTCAGATCATCCAGTTCACAGTACCTCCAGGTTTGGATTCTGTTGAATCCAGGTAAAAGTGAAACCTTTCCATGGTTACTGTGGACAGCTGAGAGCAAAAACCAGTCCTTGTTCAGCATTTCTTAGTCAGAGCCACCAGCTATATCCTGGATGATGGAAACCCTCTGCAAACAGCTCGTGGCACAAAACATGGGATATGCCAGCTTCATGGGCTTCAAGGGGAGCCAGGGTAAGTTTGCTGGCTCATATGGGACATGAGGAAGGGAGGTAAGCACAAAGGCCATCAAATGTGGAATATGTGGGGCATTAACAGGGCAAGAAACATAAAAGAAAAATTATGATCTAACACTGCAAGTAATTTTTAGAATTCAGCAAAACTTTCATGTTCAGATTCGTATTTCATGGGTATTTCTCTCCTTCCCATTTCTTTAGATGCCAAAAATGTTCGTTATTTCCTCCATGTTTTGTTCTCCATTTCTCCTTTCCCTGTGCATTGTTTCTTCCCATTTTCTGAGTATTTGCAAAACTCAGTTTCAAAAATGGTCTTTTTTCCTAAGTACCAGGTTGTAAAATACAGGAGCCAGCTGTTGCTCACTCCCACTGATGTAAAGATAGATCTAAAATTGAACTTAAAATTTTGAATTGGCTGAGCTTTTTTTCATGTTCAGACAAATTTAATTATAAAATTATAAAGAAGAATTATCCTGCTGTCCTTCTGAGATACATAGTCTAATTAATACTGGATATATTTAGTTTCCAGAGTGCCTCTCCCACACACAAAAGCCAAGGTAAAACAGGAATATTCAGTTGCTGCATAATGGGAGGATATTTAAGAAAACAAAGCTGCATTAAGCAAAGCATTGTTCATTTAGATGGATGAGTTGAAAGATGTAATTAATTCTAACTTTAATGTGAACTTGTACACATTACATGTATGATTAAGAACCCATACAAATAGCTAAATTAGATTAACTTGACTATGCAGAGTTTGCAACCCAATTGTTTTGGTAGACATCCCAGGCCTGGTTTTACTAGTTCGTTACCTGTACAACTCCTTGGCTTACAACAGCTCTGCATAGTGTACAAGGGAGGTGTTATCTGCATTCCTTCATATGACTAAGTTACTCTGCCATGAATCTGCTGTATACAAATTAAGATGAAGGACAAGATTCTTGAGTCCACCCACAAGAAGGAGTAACTCATTTGAACAGAGAAATAATTCACACATAGCTTGAAGGGCATTTTGAACTAGCACAGACATGTTCATTTGGTGACAAATACTCCTCTAAGGTCTACACACTCCTACATGGTCTCCTACATAGGAGAACTCCAGCTAATTAATTTGTCAGACTATATTTCTTCATCTTACAGAGTGATGGGAAATACATGAATGGGACATAAGAAAAATCTGTTTCAAAAGAAATAGGTCAAAATCCTCAGAGGGAAAAGATAATCTGGCCCATAGATAATTATTACATTTGTTGGGTGTTATAGTCAAAGCATGGTGCAATGTGCTCATTGCACAGAGATGAGTTGCACAGTACAACTAGTCCTTTTTATTTCATGTTTGAATTTCCAGATAGCAAGGAGAGCTAATGAATGGACTCTGCTTCCTTCACACTAAAAGCCTCTGCCTCCGCCAACACCTCTTCCCGTTATGAAGGTGGTCTTTGTAATAACAGTTTCCCAGCTCTCCGCTGCCAACACTGGCCAGCTCCCAGTGAGACCTATCTTGCAGCACTCCATGGTGACATGTGAGATGTGCTAACAGCTTATCTGACATGTTCTTTAGGCTTCAAAGGTAATATCTGATTTAAAATATACAGAATTTTAATCCCAGCCAGCACCTAAGCACTGCATAGGCACACACTCACTCCCCCTCAGTGGAATGGGGGAGAGAATCAGAGGGGCAAAAGTGAGAACACTTGTGGGTTGAGATAAAAGTTTAATGGGGAAAGCAAAAGCCATATGCACAAGAAGAGCAAAACAAGAAATTCATTCTGCACTGCCCATGGGCAGGTGTCCAGCCATCCCCAGGAATGCTGGGCTCCATCACACGTAACTTGGGAAGACAAACACCATCACTCCAAACATTCCCCCTTCCTTCTGCACAACAGCAGCCTACACTTCAGGCAATTGAGAGCCTTATGCTTTGCAAAAGGATAATTCCTCTGAGACTACTGATATTTACAGCTTGGGAAAATATCTTCACCCAGCTTTCAGAGAAGGGCAAAAATAAGCTTCAGTGCTGAGGCAGCATTCTGAGGAACATGTGGAACACGGCTTCCACACAGTGATCGAGCTGTCCCCATTAAAACAAGCAGGTGGCTCAGGAGATCTTAATCCACTTGCATTTGAGAGCTGACATTTAAGGATCTTCTCTCCCTCTAAAACCATCAATCAAAAGTATTTACAGAATCATGACTCATTATTCTATGAATCAAAAGTATTTGCAGATTTAGGAAATTTTCACTAAACAGACCTGGCCAGGAACTGGATTTTCTGTTTCACAGATTTTTTTCTTTTTCCCATTTTCAATTCTTTCCCATTTAAACCCAATATTTTTTGTTGTTCTGCTGCTGCAATACATTTCCTAGAATTTTGATTTCTTTTATTCTTTTAAATAACACATTTCACATTTTAAAAAATACACTTTCCTAGACTTTTTAATGCTTTATCAGTTCTCCTTTGAGCAGACTTACATCAACTTAGCATATTTTTCAAAGCATTTCATTTTGACAGAAATAATGCTGCATTAAGAAAAAGGATTTCTAAAAAGATACACTAAATATTCCATCTGCTGTACTCATCATACACCTTTCTATTTCTTTCCCTAAATTTACAGTTCCTAGATAGACTCATGAGCACTCAGAACAGAGGCATGAAAATGATGGCACTCATTCTGGAAAGCTTTAGTTCAAGATTTTTTTTTATGGCTTCATCAGTTACTTCTTTAAAGATATTCTTGGTAATATTGCTCTAGAAGCTATTTATATCTGAATGAAAAATGCCAGGGAAAAAAGAAAGCCCAGCTGTGCTCAAGAAAATGTTAAAATCTATAGCAGTTAGAGAGCTACTGCAGAGCCACTGCAGAGCAGTGACCCACTGAAAGGAATCATTAAGAAGCTTCTTCCCCTCACTTCAAATATCTTTTTTATGAGAGGAGATTTTTAAAGCCCTCATTACAGGACAGAAATATTAGAGGTCTTTTGCATGGGCTAAGCCAAATGTATCGTAAGAGCTACTCTTAGATACAGGCACATCTCTGCTTAGCACTGTAGACTTCAAAACCTCTTCATGTCAGCCTGTACTTTAGCACATTAGGTTCCATCTCTGTGGGGAGGGTGGCACTGAAGCTCCTGACACAGCATTTCTTAATCAATAAAGTAAATTCATGAGATGACTTGAATCAAGGAGCTCTGAAATCATTACCAATTTACACATAGCCACTCTTCCTTTTAAAGGACTAATTGTTTGCCTCGTGACTTGTATTTTAGCTTGAGAAGTGGCAGATAGTTTTTTTACTTGGTCCAGGGATTAGACATTCAGAATACACTGGAAATCTCTCAACTGACTCAACTCAATTAAAAAAGATGCATGTACAGCATTTATGTAGTGTTTTGACAGACTTTATTTTCTGCTTAAGTGATTCAGTTTCCCCTGGATACATATGGCCCTCTCTTTATTATGCAGAACTGGAATTGCACAGAAACAAGGTGAGGTTACTGGTTATTGGTTATTGGTTAAGTTGCAATACATTCATTAAACCAGTAATTTCAAATAGCCTTCAATAAATAAAATGTTCTTTAAGGTAAAATCTGATTCTCAGCCACTTTAGACGTTAGGCTACATGAGAATAAAACAAAGTAGTATCTATTAATTAAAATAAACAGTGCTAACAGCAAAAGCAACAGCACAGCCATTACAGTCAGAAGAGACAGTATCCTTCTGACTTCTGAACTCACCCAAGTTTCAGAATCAAGGAAGTTTTATATGTCTCAATTGCTGTAGAAAAGCTGAGCAATTTTATCAGATGAGGATGATGAATACTAAAGAATCCAGCAATGAATTTCAAAATACACATACTTAAAGCATTCTGTTTGAATAAAAGTTTAATAAAAAACTAAGAGGATGGAGCAATGCAGTGCAAAAGAACATCAAATTGCATGACTTCAATCGCAATGATGCAGGAGGTCAGAATTGTCTAAATCAGTCAGTGCACCTCAAAATCTCTTGGTGACTCACTCCCCTGAAGTCCAGTTTTGAGTAGATCCAAAACTGTGATGTTTTGAATATCTGAATCCTGGATATGGGTGAATATGCACCCACGACTTCAAAGAGCTGAGCAGCTCCATTCTGATAGATCCAAGTGACCAGGCTCCTCATGGGCAGCCTGAGACAGCTGTGGGGACAGCAAGTGGCAGGGCAGCAGGGCTGCAGTGCTGAGCATGTTCCTGAGACCACTCTCCATGTGCAAAGGCAGAGTCAGTGCTTGCTGAATGCAGACGTTATCACCCACAGCTGACAACCATAATTGGAACAAAGCATTAGTCAGATCTTAATGTCATGTAACTTGCTTGCTTTAAGCATGAGCCAGAAGATCTTGCCCCAAAATGCCAGATACTTCATCTACAATATTTTTGAAAAACAAAAGACAGATGTTCACAGAGAAACTGTAAGAGAAGAGAAAGGATGGACTGATACTCCAAAGAAGAGGTGGCTGTGAACTTGTGGCCCACAATTCAGGTATTGGGCTAGCAAGATGTTCCAACTCCCCATCCTTTCTGTAGCAGCCCTGGAGGAGACAGGCACAACAGCAGGTGGAAACTGGCATCTCCCTCTCCACCTGTGCATGGTAGCCTGTCAGGAGAGCCCCCAGCCAGCCTCCAGCACTGAAAAACTGGGACCACCAAGGCATGTCCACCTCTCACATACTGCTGAGGGTGTCTGACACAATTTTCTCTCCCCTCTCCTCTACAAGATTCCCCTGAAAGGTGGCACAAAATATCTGAGATAGAGCTCTGATCACAGGAATTCTCTGTGAGATACGCTTCCTCTCTGAGGACTACAGAAGGAGTCCTTGGAAATTAAAATCTTAATTTTGTTGACCAAAATTAGTGACTTACAACTAGGGAAAGTGAATTCCTTATCCTTCCCTCAAAGCATTTCCCATGGGCAAAGCAGACAATTTTCTAACGTTTTTTTAAAAAAGGTTTCTAATAAATCAGTATTTGATATTCAGCCAAATACATTTACATAATTTCCAAAAACATTGAGAAACAATACCTTCTATTAATAGGAATGAAAGGCAGAAGCAAGCCCAAATCTCCAAGTTAAACTACAACTTCTGGAGTTTTGTGGTGACACTGTATCTCTTCAGTGAACAATTATTTCTGCCGATGTTAAAAAACCAGTTTAAAAAATTAAGTTATTCTTTCATTTTGAGCTGTAGATGCTCCATTGTATGTAGATGGGAGTATCATCTCTGTTGAGGAGAGGTTATAAGTCAAATGAAATTTACTAAAAAACCAAAACTATGATGGTAAGCCAGTTTTAAATACTACATGGGTCTAGTGTATATTACTCTCCACAGAGGACAGAGACTATAGTGAGACAGCTGTTAAAAGCATCTTTGTTTATTGTTAACCAATGAACTTAGCAGGGGGAGGGATTCCTGTCACAAGGCAGGATATAAGGAAGGAAAAATAACAGTGTATTTCTGTTGTTGTCTTTATTCTGTAATATTCTGTATAATCCAAGTAGCTGATGATGTTATTTTCTTGGCAGCAGAACAAGGAGCTATTGTAATTAGGAGAGGCCAGGCCATTTTCATTTGAAGCAGCTTTCTGAAACACGATGGCAACATTCAAGGTTGGGACAGAAGACTGCAGAGAAAGCCCAAACAAGGAAGAATGAACTGGACACGCTGCTATTTCCAGGTTTGTCACAGGCCAAGTCAGGCAATGACACTCACTGGCCCCACACGTTGTGTGCTCAGAAGTTGTGAGGATGCTACAGCTCAGAGCAGGACAAGATGTGAGATCAGCCACGTCTGATGCTGCCCTCTGCATAAACCTTGTGAGAAAAGGGCAGTAGCAAGGCTGGGCCTTCACTGCTTCTTCAACAACTTTTTAATTAACACACAGGGAAAAAGGCAGCCACCTTGCTGAAATATGGCATATTGCCTCTGTCCTCTCCCTCTTCCAAAATGAAGGCACTTGTAAAATTAGAAAGGGGGAGGGCATAAGTTGACAGGTTTCTCTGTAACTGTGGCGTTAAAATTGAGACAGACAGTGTTTACCTTTGTAACCTTTTTGTTTAAAGATACAGCTTAGTGTAGAATAAAATATATCAGATGCAGTACTTTTGATGTTTTTATAAATGCATTCTCCTTGGGGTTTTTGATTGTGGAGTTATTTCAAGGTTTTTAAGATGGTTGTACCTCACCTGTGATCAAGAAATGCTATCTAGTCAGCTAGATCCTGCTGACTAGACAGAGAAGATCCTGCAACAGAGTGACAAGAGAAGGACTCCTGCAGGAGCTCCAATCTTTTTAGTACAGAACACTGAGCTCTTTATTAGCAAATGTGAGAGATTAGCAGTCTAGTTTTCCACACTGAAACCAGGTGTCTAGAATTGTCTAGAGTAAGTACCTGACTTTAGGATAAAAAATGATATTACCGTGTGGGAATCCTCAAAATTAGAGGGTTTTGAGAAAGCTGCAAAAAGCAGGCTCAGAAACAGCAGAACTGTAATTAGAGCTAAGATTTGTCAGCAGAAAAGTTATATAAGATGTAGAAAGCAAGGACAAATAAAACAATGGTCTTTGTATTAATGCTTGGCTAGAATAACTCCCTAAGCAGCAGAAAAGTATATCTAGCAAGATATTAAGAAGTTCTAAACTTAATAATGGAGCTGTGTGCATTGTATTTTGAGGCTTACAAGCAGTAAGTACAAATATTCAAAATAAGCAAGCATTGTTTTAACTGAAGACACGTGTACTTATAGTAGTTGGATAAAACTACTGTCAATATGCTTTTGATTTTTGTGATTGGTCAAAAAATTTTCAAAGAGCGTTGTAACACCAAGTTCTGCAGCTGCTGCTGAGGACATGAGCTGCTGGCATCTTCCCATTGTCCTAACCATGTAATGAGATTGATGCTAGAAAATAAACAGCTTGAGACATGTTCCATAGCAGTCCAGTCCCGTTCATGATGCTGTACATAAATCCGTGGCCAGAATTATTGCAGGTTCTAGCTTGGCTTTCATCTGGTCAATTCTTCCCCAGATAGAATCATGGTATTGTTAAGGCTGGAAAAGACCTTTAAGATTTTTGAGCCCAGCCATTAACCAGCATTGCCAAGGCTGCCATTAAACCCTGTCCCTCAGTGCCACATCTACACATCTTTTCAATACCTCCAGGGATGGTGACTCCAACACTTCCCTGGGCAGCCTATTTCAATGCTTAACAGCCCTTTCTGTGAAGAAAAGTTTCCTCATGCCTGATGTAAACCTTCCCAACAAGGACCTGTATGCAACACTTCAATGTCCTTCTTGTAGTGAGGAGCCCAAAACTCAAAGAACACAGGATTTGATGTGTGGCTTCAGCAGTGCCAGTAGAGGGGCACAGTCACTGCCCTGGTCCTGCTGCTACACCATGGCTAATATAGGCCAGGTGCACATAACACCATAGCCATTAAGGATTTATGGAAAAAATAATATCAAAACCCACTGAAACCTATGATTATACCTGTTGCATGTAATTCTACCTCTTCAGGTAATTAACATTATCTTTAACAACTTAGAAATCCAAATTCCAAACTCTGAGTGCAAAAGACCCACAAATGATAAAGATTCTTTTCGAGATTGTTAAACAACATCAAGTAGTTCCTGTGAGAGAATCTTCTCTCCCTGTGCTGGGCTCTGTCCCACCCTTGGTTATAAAGCATTGATCTTTTTAAGCATTCTTTTTTAAAAAGTAATTTCTCTGATACTCCAGCTATATAAAAAAACATTGCAGAGACTATGGCAAACATTTCAAACTTCCACAAGAATTTCTAAAACTGTACTTAACTTCTGTTACTTATTTAAGTAGAAATGAAAGAAGGAGAACTGAAATTAATAGGTATAATTAAGACTTACGAAACCCATTCTTGTCACTTTGCTGAAACTAAAAGTAATGATGATACCATCAAAACTGAGATCTATTCATCCCTTCCCAAACCCATACAATAATACTTTGGATCTTTATAAATAACTGCAATTCTGTATCTGTAATTTTTTTTTTTTTCTGAATTAAAAGAAAACTACAAATATATCATGGCATCCTTCTTACAGAAACGATCATGGCAAGGAAAAGAACTTTTCCAAGAACTGGATTTGTACTGTGGAAGCCTTTTCTGCAAAAGTGGATGACTAAATCTCATCTCACACCAATGAAATTTCTGACTAAAATCTCATTTCTTGAACTAAGAGTTCCACTAAGCTGTTCTAGACATACACACAATATCCATACATACAGTTTTTTCTTCACTCTCACAGAGAAGGAAAGAAAATGATGTTTGAAGAATTTAAAATCAGAGGGACAGGCTCTGAGGGAATATGGTAGGTACCATATTACCTGAACAGTACAGCTCAGATTGGTTCCATACACTTCGCAGCCACATCTGTGGCCTGCCCTTCCATTCAAACTCAAAATATTAACTTTCCTTGAGACAAATGTTTGTATACACATCATCTGACAAATTTACAGATTTCAGATATTGCAGGAATAATTTTGAATAACCTGTGATTATTTCCCTTCTCTTTGTCATCAGTTTTCATGATGCCATTAATGTAAACCAGAAACTAGAGAATTATTCAGCACAGATGGCACAGCAATAAAAATCTGGACATTTTTGGTGAATGTCTGTCTTTGGACCTATTTTCTAAGCATATGGAATAGAAACCACTACACACTGCAGTATGGTAAAACACTCCTGATGGCAGCAATTGCTATTACTTGAGTATAATGTTAGGATCATTTGACATAAAATACATGTCTTAAAATAAGTTATCTACCTTGGCACCATATTTAACTCATTCTGCTTCAGTTGGTACAGAAGAAATTCATCTGCTGTTTTTAGATATCTCCAATGTTGAGGCTTGAGGTGGTGATCTCAAGAATGAAATATCTGAATCTCCTTTTTCAGCTGAAAGAAAGGCGGGGTTTTAATCTATGGGAAATGAACTTTTATACAAGATGGGCTTGGACTACAGAAATTAAATACCATGTTCCTAAAAGAATAATATGTCTTGCTTTATGAATGAGCATGAATTACTATTATTTTGGAATGAAGGAAAAGAAAAAAAGAGGATTCAGAAACCATTTTAAGCTAGAAACTTAGAGCAGTTATCCCACAAAGAGAACTTAGCTAGAGCAGCACTATAGAGATAGCCAAGTTAACCTGAAACTGGCTGGTCAAGTGCGAGAAGTTTATATTAAAGGCCATCCACGGCAGGAAGGAACAGAGTTTAACCCAGTTAACCTGCTGAGAGCCAATTACTCCTATCAAACTCTTGTATTGCCACTTCCATTACTTCAATGGCTAAATTAAAGCTGTTTCAAGTATTGATAACTCCAGTTTATTATTTCTAAATAATTTCTTAACAGCCACTTTTGAGATGGTAATGCATCCTCACAGCAACAGCTCCTACACATTCTCTCTGGTTTTAAAAAGGAAACAGGGATTAGTCCAGACTTGAAAAGGTCCCTCAAATTAGGAAGTATCAGTTGCTCCAAATCAAGAGGCATTTGAAATACACTTCTAAGAATATCAGATTATTTAGTCTTTCAAGTTGCAAATTACAATTTTGAAGGGGTTATTATGAAATATCTTGCATGATATTTGCATATATGCAGTCTCCTTGTATCTTGAAATTATTTCTGACTGATTCCTGGTGTTATAATAATTTATTGTGCAGCTATCAGATGAATTAAAAAAAAACAAAAAACAAAAAAAAAAAAAAAAAAAAACAAACCTCTCAGAGAGGTTCTGAGAGAACTCAGAAACATTTTTGCAAATCATGCTGTTCAGCCCAAATAAAGCTGAACTTCTGCTGAAATTGTCACACAGTTATGTTTCTACAGATTAGGCACAATTGTGCTTTAGGAATTGCTTGACAGTGAGAGAAATTGAGGCAGTGTTATTGAACAGAAGTTACATTATAAACAATTACAATCTTCCAAAGCAGATCTCATCAACAACCAGAAAGGAAAATTTTAAGAAACATAAAATTTTACTGGAATTGTCTCTTCTCAGACTCCTTCTGTGTACCTGTATGATTGCACCTTTTTTTGGGCAGCTAAAACCAAGCACACAATTACTGCTGGTTCTCTGTTCTAATATAGGTCTTTTAACATAGCTCACAGAGGTTTTTGAACTTCCATGAAGTTTTTGGAGCTGATTTTTCCAAGTGCTATTCCTCTGAAACATAAATGTCTGCTGTACGAGTGAGCCTATGACATCTGATACAAATCTTGCTACAGATGCAGAAGTGGTGTAAACAAGGTAGAACTTTTTTTTGTAAAACACTAAGCCCTAAAAAAGAAAAAGAGCAGGAGACATCTTGGTGAGTCAGGGTGCCTGTAAATGCTCTCAGAGCACTACAGATCAGGCATGAACACTTGCAGCATTCAACAGGTCTTACGTGCTCCCTGAAATAAAAGTTGGCCAGTCCCACAGCTCCTCTAGAAAGCCATCTTCCCTCACAAGGTGCTCACTATCAAATTAGTTGCCCCTTAAGGAATAAAATTATATGCCTCATAATCTATGTTTAAACCCTCGCTGCTACATAATCAGGCTATTAACACCATCCACTCACACATTCTCTGAGATTTGGGACAATCCACAATTACTCTGCTCTGGCCGCTCTTAGGTTTTGGAGTCACTTACCCTGTATTAATTACACCATGTGAGAGAAGGGTATGAGTAACCTCTTAGTAACACTACCCTCAGTAGTAACACATGCACAGGGCCTCAGAGACAGATTAAAGGTTTATGCCAGTGTGACTGACAGCTAATAGTGCTACAGTTCAGAGATTTCTGAGCTAGGGAAGGAAGCAACACCTCATTTATAGTTACCGTTCACTTCAGCTTTGTGAAGTACTCGAGAAAAAGAACATTATATAAAATCTCATTATTACTCTGCCTCTTCCTACATTTGAATTTCATCCCTTTTATTATTTATTTCCCTCTGTCTGTGCTGTGTCTCCTCTTCTGCAGGTGACAACAAGAACATGAAGAGGAACTAGTGATGACATGTAAATAGTATCTGAAGAGGTGAGCTTGAAAGCACCAGGCATAAAAATGCTCTTTACTGGTGTCTTACACATCTTTGCTTCTTGTCGTATTTCAAGCAGCAAATGCAAGCACTTAATAATGTTCCTCAGCTCCTGACCAGTAAATTTAATAAGAATGCTAGAGTCCCTTAATTTGATTTGCAGAGACAGTATGAACTGGAAACAACTAAAAAATTGAAAAGTGTAATGAATTTTTCCTCTCTGTGCCACTTTCATACCAACACATGCTTACCTGTAACAGGTCGCAATATTCAGGTCATATTTTAATAACCAAAGGAGCTCTTTTACACCATCAATGATTTCTTATTAAGATGCAAATCAAGAACAATCTCTGATCTTCTAGCAGAGCCTGAAAGCAGTTTCTTAATTAGTCAGGCTCCATCTAACAGCTGACAAGACTTCCTTCATTATAGGAAACTGACTTAAAAATTATCTTAGGAATTCAGCTTTGTGGTCAGCAATAAAGGGCTAGAACCATATATAAACCATAAAAATAATATGGTAATTTTTAATAGTCATTATAAATCAGCATATTTTCTCCTTAACAACAGAAAGTGTGAGTGAAGTTTAGTTGTTTAATCTCTGCTTTGTAAACTCATTATGACAGCTGAATTCCTCTTATATGCTAAAATGAAATATCCATGCCAGACAAGCAGAATGGTATTTCACTGACTCAAGAGTCACTTCTAACTGCTCATCCAGTGGGCTTTTCTTCATGCTTTCTCTCTCACCACTTCCTAGCTTTTGCAGTATCTCCCTTCATCTTTTAAATATAGACCTTTGGAAATGTAAGTCTAAAGCTCTCTGGTGATGACATGATTACCACATCTCACCTGTTGCTGCCATCATGTGGTCCATAATTAACCTTCAAAGTGCTTTGCTGCTATCCCAGCTTGAGTAATGGAATCCTTGAGATAAACATCATGGCTTGCATTCATTTTTAGACAGCTTACTTTTCTTGCCATCAATAACAGATTTATAATAAATTATTAATACCTCTATCCCTTTCAGACCTTCATTTGTATTGAGCAGAACTTTGCTAAAGCCAACAAATGTCTAAGGTCATGCTGAGGCAGAACCACATCTTGTGGCAGCATCTTTACTATTTTCCTCACACATTTTGGCAGGCTGACCAGCTGTGCTGTGCGTACAGGCACACTGGGAAAATCCAAAGAAAGTAAAACAGGTTTTCTACCTGTTTTCCACCCACATTCCAAAGAGAAAATGTTTTGAAGAGGCTTTCCATACCAAATTCTCTATTTCTCCAACTTCAGCAAGACTGCTCACTATCTTAATTTAAAACTTAAGCCTGAGGAGATTTGTTTAAAGGAACTAATCCAGCTAAATACACTACCATGAGGAATTTACACGAGCTAGCTCTCTGTATTTCTGTCTCCCAGAGGCAGTATTCTAATGGCACCAAAGTAAAAGAGTGTTATAGCCTCACAAATCTGACATCTTCAATCCTCTAGGTAGTTTTAAAAAAATAATTATAGGTCAGTAACCATCTGACTAAAGCTGATGATGGGTCTGGAGCATCTCTTATGAGGAGAGACTGCAGGAGCTGGGCCTGTGTAGTCTGAAGAAGGCTGAGAGGGGAGCTCATCAATAAATACAAATATATCCAAGGTGGGTGCCAACAGGTTGGAGCCAGGCTTTTTTGAGTGGTGCCCAGCAATAGGACAAGGAGTAGTGGCTATAAACTAAAATACAAGAAGCTCCATCTCAGCACAAGGAAGAACTTTGCACTGAGGGTGGCAGAGCACTGGATCAGCTGCCCAGGGAAGGTGTGGAGTCTCCTTCTCTGGAGACATTCCAAACCCGCCTGGACACGTTCCTGTGTCACCCGCTCCAGGTGACCTGCCTTGGCAGGGGGGTTGGAGCAATACCGCAGTATCCTGCCATTCTGTTTTTCGAAACGCAAACTCTCATCTACCGAGCCCACACAGCGCTCCCGCCGCGGGCTCTACACGGGGCTGGCAGCACGGCGGGCCCGGCTCCCCCTCCCAGTGCTGAGGGCTCGGCACAACCACCGCCAGAAGAAAGCCGGGCCCGGCAGGGAAAGGGCGGCCGCAGGAGGCCGGAACCGGCAGGAAAAGGGCGGCCGGAGGAGGCCGGAACCGGCAGGGAAAGGCGGTCCCGGCCCCACAGCCCAGGCCAGCGCCGCCACCTCGTGGTGGAGCAGCCACCGGCCGCGGGAAGGGGCCGTGTTTGGGGAGGCACAGCCGGAGGGAATCCAGGGCAGCCGCTTGAGCCCGGTTTTGGGCCAGCTCTGAGGCAGGAGCGGCGGTGCCCTCAGGCTCCTGGTGGGGCCAGCACGATTTGGGATTCGCTGCTGATTCCGCTTGGTAATTTCCACCTGCCTGTCACCCACTGCAGTGTTTTCCAGGGGATTACTGAGATGCCGCTATGTTTGTAGTTAATTCCCTTAAGTCAATCCACCTGTTCCAGAGGTGAAGGAAATACCTGCCTACTACGGATTTAAGGCTTTCATAAGTCAGGTCAGGCTCGCTGATTTACAGCCAGCCTTGCGGGTTGTCAGAGTGAGAAGTGACTGATCAGCTTGTTTGGGGTGACAGCCCCAAACACAGAGAGCCGTGGTTCACCCGTGCCCTTCTGCCTTGCCACTGCCTCATCCCAGCTCAGCGCCTGGGGACGAGCCCTGGCAGTACCTGGGCAAGGGGGGCTGAGGAAAAGGCAGCAAAGACAGAGCTGAACCCTTTTCTTAAGCTGGAGCAGTCGCTCCTGCCCCGTGGCCAGGTGTGACCCCGCAGCACGTGCTGGGAGGGCTGTCCCGCGGTCAGGACCGCGCTGTGTGTCCCGCCGTGCCCGGGCAGTGACCGCGGGAGCTGCCCTGCCTTCCTTCTCCCCGCCGCTGCCCTGCCTTCTCACCGCCGCTGCCCTGCCTTCTCACCGCCGCTGCCCTGCAGCCCTGGCCTTTGCTCCTCTGCGCCTCGCCCCGGCTCTTTCTTCACTAAGCCACAGCTCCCATTGGAGCTAACACCAGGGGCTGAAAACAGCTGAACTTTAGCTTGGTGTAGGAAATCCTGAGTAAGTTGTTTTTTTTCTTGAAACGACAAACAAAACAAACCTTTGGTTTCATCTATTTGTATGCAACTTCAGTAGTCTAGTGAAGTGCAAGCTCAGCATATGCGTACTGATACATACAGTTTTTCTTCTTTCATTCTTGGACTTTTCCAAATCCAGTAATTCTCAGAGCTCTTCTCAATTTTTTTTTTTCAGTATCTTTTTGGAGCCACGAATTTCAGCATTGGACACAGCATTTGAAAGTGATCTCACTATTGATGCAGAGAAAACAAAACAAACCACCAAACAAAACCTTCCCCATCACCTCCTGAGTAATATCTCCTTGTTACTACAGTGGAGTGGGGCTGCCTGGACAATTATACTGTCTGTCAATATAGCACTTTTAGTCAGGGAAAAAAAAAAAAAAAAAAAAATCATAATGCTAGATCTGTTTAGTTCCAGAAGAGGGCTCTTGCTTCTAAAGCCTTACTTACAGTCTTAGTATACAAAGTCTGTGTCGTTTTTCAGACACAGACCTGCAAATACTGCCTTCCACCTAATTTCAGGTTTTTATCCCTGATTTACAGACATCTTGCAGGTGCACCAAATCTTCTTGAATAGTTTCTCAATTCTTTTCTCCCCTGAGGTGTTAGCAACTACCAGTGGCTACCCTCAGTCTGACAGTGCTATTTTTTTTTTTTTTTTAGTTTTTACAAGTTAAACCATAGTGTAGATCTGAGATAAACAGCTTGCAGAAGACCATTTTTGACAATTTCTTTTATCAACCAAGCCAGTGATATTCTCAAAAAGTTACATACTGTTTTGATAAACAGATTAAATTTTCATAGCTAATCCAAGACTACAGTGAGCTTGTGGACTGTATGAATCTTGTAACTTTTGTCCTCCTTTTTTAGTGTGCAGTGCCTGGACCTGTGTGATGAAACTTGGCAGCCAGTGTAGTAACTCTTGCTGGGACTAACACAGGTCAACTCTTCATTTTCAGACACAAGGTCAGTCATGAAAAGGATCAAATTCAGTATAAACAGTAGAGAGAAGCAATACCTCTTAATACCTAGATCATCTTCAAAGGTCAAACTAAAAATATTTATACTTTGTTCTCAAAGAAAACCCCACTCAAACCCGTTAGTGGGCAGTATCAGGGTATTCACATGATGCACTGGAAAGTGACCCTATGGGTTTGTGGGTTTTAGACCACTAATAAGGAAGTGATCACTTTAGAAAAACAGACCGATTTTTTGAAGGCCAAAGTCATAATTTTTGAGTTTTCTTCTTTGACAGGAAAACAGGCTAGGAGATTAGCCTTCCTTTCAGTTTAGTGGCAAAAAATTTAGCAGGACGCCCTTCTAGGCAGGATCACAGAATCATTTATGTTGGAAGAGTCTTCCAACATCATTTAGTCCAGCCTTTGATAGATCTCCAGCCTGAAAACTAGATCATGGCACTGAGTGCATCATCCAGTAATTTCTTGAACAGTTCCAGGGGTGGTGACACCACTTTTGGGCAGTCTGTTCCAATGCTCGACAAATTTTTCCATGAAGAAATTTTTACTGAGAGGAATTCTTTCTGAGAAGAATTTACTTTGTATTTCTACAAAACCCAGAACCCTAAATGTGCAGGAGGATTCAAGTGTTGTCTTGCTTATTAACAGGAATGATCAAACCTGAGTACTATTAAATAAAACCCAACAACCCAAAAACAAACAAACAAACAAACAAACAAACAAACAAAACCAGAAAGGAAGACAGACAATAGAGGAAGGTAATAAAAATACTAATGACAAATCTATCCTAGCTGGCATGCATCTTTAGGAATTGGAATTTTTTATTTCTCCTCCGGGTAAGAAACTATACTATGCTATTTTATCTTTGCCATTCTCTTAAGGTCTTTGATAGATGTCATACTTTAAGAAAAATCATCAACAGTGTCAATTATTTATGAATGCTAGAAAAAACTCCATCAAAGAAGACATGGAAGGCAGGCAGTAAGATAAAGAGCACAGAACTGTAATAATTACAGATGGGTTAGTTCTTGGAGATTTTTTTTAAATGACAAATATTTTTCTTGACAAGTTTAAAAGCACATCACTTCACAAAGGAGAGGCTCAAGTGGCAGATGCCAAATTCCTGATAATAAACATAATCTAAACATAATCTAAAGCAACTTAATAAAATCTTCATTTAGCAGCACTTGGATTCAACTTCTTGGTTGCAGAAAAAACGCACACTGACAGAGCTGAGCCACTCGTTGAACCGACTTCTTTTATGGTGTCTTAAAACTGATTTAATCAGTCCTTTCAGTCACTTGAGAAAAAGACAGCTAATGAGGGTGCCTTAAAGGGAATCTCCTTCTCATTTCTGTATTTTAGGTAATGTTTTTTAGCTTATGGAATGGGGACACGAGCTGTGCTGCAGGCAGCAGATTCAGGGAAATCTTTTATCTCCCTGACCCCTTCCTTCTTCCACACCTCAAGGCCACAGAGATGTCACCTCTTTCTCAGTACTATTCATTTAAGTATTTGCCTAGCTGATCTCTAACCGATAGAATAACCTGCCTTGAAACAACCCTTTTGTTATAAAGAGGGTTTTTCAGTTGGGTGATTTCTCAGAAATTATTTAGAGTCTGCATACCTCAACCTATTCAAAGTGGAACAAAGAAAAGAAACCCAAACCCAATGGCAGGGATCTCTGACCGAGGCAGCAGCTAAAGGTGAGAACAAGCAGCTCTGGGGAGGTGAGGGGGTGTTTGTGTGTGGGTGGTGTCAATAAAATATCGATTCAGCTCAGCTGTAACTGGAACAGTTCCTCTGACCATACACAGCTTATCTCCTACTTCATCATATTGCCTGTATGTGACTTCTTTAATTGAAGTAATATATCTTTTGGGTTGCTTTCCCTGTGTTGATACACAGTGGAAGACTTAAGGAGAGGAGAGAGTCAGCTGTTACATTTGTATTCACCTTCCTGATACAGGGCTGGGAAAATGTGGAGGCACGACTCAGGCAAACATCAAAACAGCTATTATACGAATCTGGGAGAACATCAAAGTGAAAGCTCTCGTGTGCCCTGATTGATTTCCATTGCAAATACAAAGCTAACTCATTTATTTTCCAGTTTGTGCTCATGATTATTTTAATTTAACATGTTTGTCCGGAGGCAGCCGTCATGTTGATGCCATGGTGCTGTGTCACACAAGCTGTGGCCTGAGACACCCCAGCTGGGCATCTCAGTATCTAGGAAATTTATTCATGCCTCATACAAAATGCATTGAACAGAAAAGCTTGCAGTGGTATTTTGCAAAATAGCAAAATCTGTTACTCTGGAATGTTACAGATATTTTAAGAATCCCATATGGGTTTATCTAGTCTACTTTTTATTTATTTTTTTTTTCCCCTGAAGATGGCCAGAATATACCTTAGTGGCAGATAGAAAAGTCTCAAGATGCACTTACTGACATCAAGGCCAGATTGTCTGCAGATCCACTTGTATTCTGTGAGAAAAGCTAAAGAAGAGCTGCTGGGTTAATGGGACCACTAATTGTGCCAAAGCTGACAGCTAACTGAAATTTTGTTATGAGATCAGTTTCAGGTCTGTTGCAGAGCAGCAATTCCATGGAGTTTTGAAGAGGAGGTGTCAGCTGTAATTGTGAAGAACCATGCAAATACACCCTGAAGCCAGGAGGAAAAAAACAAACAAAAAAAAACCAGAATCCCTTAGCTTTATAACAGTGAATTTAGATTCAATTGTGGCTGTTGCAAGCACCTCACGGGTTCAGGGAAATTAGGACTGGAAGGGACCTTAGGAAAAGGTCACAGTTGGGAAATTTTCTTAATGGTTATCCAGAACTTACCTTGCTGTAAGTTCAGTAAACTTTTGTCCTGTTTGTCAGGGAACAGTGACAGTGGGGCTGCTCCCAAGGGAGGATGAGCCAGGGGCCAAGGGTAACTCCAGCACAGGCAATGCCCTCACCACCTGGGTTTGGCAGAGCCAGGGGCTTGTGACAGCATCTGTCAAGAGCCCAGACACAGGAGAGGGCATGAACCAGGCCAGGGCCATCCAGGGGCAGCAGGAGTGAGACAGGACTGGAGACAAAGTGACGACATGAACCTGGGATCCACCTGGGAAGCCCTGTTAGAGAACAGGGGCAGGAGAGGTCTGGGGAGCAAGGAGGGGGGTGATTTCAGGAAGCTGGCCAGAATGATTAAGACCTGTTTGTGCTGACAGTGTCCTGACAGAATTCACAGTGGGTTTGGTGATCAGTTATGGTCTTCTGTGGAAGATGAATCTGCTGGTTTTATCCTTCCCTCTGAAGGTGCACTCACTGGAAGGAAAAAGAATTGTGTAAATGTACATTAAAAAGGTGTATAAAATTATCCACTCAGTTCTTGTGTTTGGTGGTGGTGTGTCTCAATACAAGCTCATGAAAGAATTTTGCTTCTATGTGGTGTTTGTTTTTATGGGTGGGATTTTTGTGTCTTGGCAAGAATGAGAAATAAACTTTTTTTTTCTTTCCTTAAACCACTTGATTCAAAATTCAGATACATGAACAAGTTTGAAAAGCAATCCATGAAATTTATGAGTAGTTTGAAGTGCTATTTCTTCTATCAAAACAATTAGATTGTTTTTGTGGTTTGTGTTTTTTTTTTTCCCAGAAGACATCGCCAAACAATTTGAATCCTTAATATGGTAAAATCAGGAAAATTTCAACAACGTGCACTACAACTGGCCACAGTCTCAGTTAAGATGGTTAAACTCTCAAACCTCTGTCATCTGCTTCTATCCACCTGTTATAGCATGAGGATCATCAGTGCTGTCTCTGAGCAGGTCATCCTCTATTCCAAGGACCTGGAATGATTTTGTATTTTGGTTTATAGAATTATAAAATTTATAAAATTTGTCTTATGTAATGGTTTTATATTTGCTCTACACTGTTAAATGCTCATGAGAAAACCATACCCTGAATTCTGATTATTACCTCCCATCATCTTCCCAAGCTACAAGTAGTTCAGCTTTTCTTTGAGGCATTATCTATGGAAGATTTCAGGTAAGATAAAAGAGCTCTCTGGAGGCTGAAATTATCGGTACAGTTATGTTGAACTGAATAGCAAAATAAATAATACAAGGCCTTTATATTTTTAAAATTTATTTCAATTAAATAAAAGACCCCAGAATTTCCAGTTTGCAGTGGTATCTTGAAATTTCTGTTCCTCATTCAAAGTGTACACATAGCTGTACCTATGCCCACTAGGGGATATTTCACACACATTCTGTGAGTAGTGCAAACACTGATTATTTAAGAACAAAGTATTTGTAGCTGTGTACAGAGGAAATGCACATTCTTGGCAAACAGATCCATTTACAGTGCTAACGCTTCACATACTTGACTATTTCCCACATTTTCTGCTGTATGTTTTATTAAACCAGGAACTTTTGAACCTTTGTCCCTGTAGGGAATTTAATTTAATCAAGGCTCATTCACAGGAGTGACAGATACTATATCTTGTCTCAAAGTGCAGTCTAATTCTGCCTTGATGCTGCTGCATAATGGATGCATACTTTACACTCACATTCCAGAGTATATTTTTCAGCTAATATACTGTTCCAGCACTGCAGAAAAATCATCTGAAAATTGAAATATGTGTCAGTCAAATGGTAGAGATTAATAAAAATTGCTGCCTACATGAAAAACTGAAACTAGGTTTCTAGCAAGAAGATATTTTATTAGCAGAAATAAGAAGTTCTTTTCTGAATTCATTCTCACATGATAAATTAACTTCCCTTACAGTACAGACATTAAATCATTTGAAGTTACCTTACCACAGTTCTCAACATCTGTGCCCTTGCTTTGCTTCCTTCAGTGCCCAGCAGCAGGAGCACTCAGCTAGCTGGAAATGGAATCGAGTTGTTTATATAAAAATAATGAGCCACCTCTGAACTGATTAAATTCCCCCCTGTACACTGCCTGCATAAAGGATTATCTGAGATTACCTCTTTTGTAAACCCCTCACCTCCTCTAGTTCGTATCTCATAAGCTTTAAGACTGATAACATTTTGCAGTGACACTTTTCCAGCCCAGATTCCTTACCTATGCATTTCTTTACCTATGCATTTCTTTTTTTATTACAAAGCATTTATATTTTGCCCAGAGCACTCATACTGTAGAAGTTTTATGCATCCCTGTAACTAGGGGAACAGAAGAGGACAGAAAATAAGTTACTTAAATTTATTTTGCCTGCTACAGAAGTTTAGTTTTTATCAGCTGGTGGGGACAGGGAGGGGGAAGAATGGGGATGGATGGATGGATGGATGGATGGATGGATGGATGGATGGATGGATGGATGGATGGGACAGGACACATTTCCTTGTTTGTTGCCAGAGACTGAACTTTAAGGTTGCTTCCTTTGTCAGCAAGTGATCTTAAAACATTGTGATCCAGGATTCTGTATAATATATTTGAGGAATTGAACAATTGATGATGTGTCTTCAGAAAACCATTTGTAAGGCACTCATTTTCTTTACATATTGCAAGCAATTGATGTACATTATGAGCTAATAAACTGTCATAATTGCTTGATGCATGAATTTTTTTTCTCCTTGCATATACTTCATCTTAGTCAAACTGCATTATTTGTTAATAATACTACTGTACTACATCAAGACCCTCTTGTATATAAAGACTGGAATCCTTGAAATTCCTTGAAAAAAAAAGAACGAAAAGTAAAAAAGCATTTCTTTCCCCTGTCTTAGTATTAAAAAAAGATAAATGTTTATGAACTGTCAGACTAGCAAGAGGAAAGAGTGAGCATAAAGCTGGTCAGCATGATTGCCAGTGATCTGATGATTCAGCCCAAACAAATTTGACTGTCTACAATGCACAAAGCTCATGCTTCTACCTGTTAAAAATCAGAGGAAATTTTCCTGTAACCATAACCTTTATAGGTTCTCTCAGCAGGCTCTTCAAATCAAAATTGTAAGAGCTGGCATGGGAGAATCTTCCATATTGTTCCAGTTCTACCTATAATAGTTGAGAATAATCCAGCTCTGCTTCAGGAGTGCATGAAATACAGATGGGACACTCCAGAAAACAAGTCCTCCCAGCATAAAGTGTAGAAACACATTTCAAACCATTCAGTATTTTCTGCACATCACTTGAGCAGCTGACCTAGAACTGTCTTACGAAGAAAGACCAATCCATGACTGACCAAAAATTACAAAAATTCTAAACTAGTTAATGCTCAGAAGCAGAAAATAACTCTCATCAGCAACTGGTCTCACACATGCTGTGTGGCCAAAAAGAAAAAAAAATCAGTTTCTGAGATACTGTATACAAAATTATTGAACTACTGAACTTCAGTCTAACTACAATAACTTCCAAAAAGGAGCTGTGTCTTGGAGCTTAGCATTACTTCATGTTTTGCATTTACTTACTAGGAAATTAAGCTTTTACATTTACATTTCAGCTAATTTTGATAGCTGCAATGGTACTGGTAAAACATGACATGTCTTAACTAACTGAATCTTACAGAGACTCTTTTATTGAGTTTGAAGAAAAACATATAAGTCACCATTCTGAGAATATCTATGCAAAGACTTAAAATATATATGTATAATTAGTCTCTGTGATACCAGTAGATCCTTTACAGTGCTTGTGGAATCAAGGCCTTAACTCACATTAGTGACTTCAGGTACTCTTAAGTGGATTAGAAGTCAGTTGAATTAACAGATGGAAATACTAATATGGTTTTCCAAACTGATTTCCCCCCTTTCCATTCCTCAATCTAGTAGTGCTCTTAGAAAAGTTGTCATTCCAGGAGGCGATGGTGAGAGCAAGCCATTGGATTAAAACAGAATGCAAAGGAGTGGTGTCTGGTGCTTCTAGGGCACCAGCAGTGACAGCTGGTTATCTTTTATATGGGAGAAAACCATATAAAGAAATTGAGAAAAAGACCTGAAATCAGCTTTGCTGTCTCTCAATGACTCTGTCTGCTCTGCTTATATTACTTTCTGTGATAGTGCTTGCTCATTCTTGTGGAAACCTCTGGCACTGTGTAACAAGCAGTCCCAAAGCACCAAATGCAGACTTTTGCTTTATGCTGTAATCTAATTTACCTTCTTTATAGTGATCAAGTCTTCAGAGGATCTGTGGGAAAAGCCCTCAAAGTCTCTTAGAAGCCCAGCACAATTAGACTTCAAAAAACTCAAAGCATATTTTCTACAAATTTATTCAAAGCATTTTGGATCCCTTTTTTTTATTTTCCTTCTCTGCTCCCATAGGTTAGGTGTGCCTTCCATTCCTAATGAAGCTGGGCATAAGCTTAGCATATTAAGGTAATGATGGAGCAATGAAGAATTGCTGTTATTCCTGCTTTTAATGGGGAGATGAGGCCTGCTGGAGTAAAGTTAGTAGTTTTGGAAATGCTTGAGACCCAGAAAACTCATGAGATGAAAACTGAGTGAGAAGCCATGGGACTAGTAGTGTACGTTGTTGCCAGCTAAAATTTACTTGAGAAATCTCATGTAATTTAAGGTATGTTTCAATTTTCTTATTGGATGAAATTAACCCTAATGAGAATTTTCATGACAACAAATGAGACTGAGCACAGGTCACTGCCAGAGTCCTGTGTCTCTGCACATATACCTACTGATGCCATCTGCTAGAATATAACTAAGAAGAAAAGGATGCAAAATATTAGAAAAAGAGTTGAAGAAAAATCATGTAAAGACTGTATTTATAATGGGATTTTTTAAATATTATTTAATCGTCATTGAACTGAGAAGAAAAATTCTGCTTTACACTTATTTTGCCTTTGCATTTTCAGATTTTTCAGTACTTCTGCCCAGGTGAGCAATTGCATATAGCTACCATGGAAAGAAATTAAAGGGAAGATGGCACAATTGCAACACTAGAAGGCAAATGTGCAGGAATACTGCTGAAGATTATGTTTCCATAATCATGATTACATTTCAGCGTTTAGGGCAAGGAGGAAAAAAATACTGTGAGAATTAGGTCTTCCTACTCCATTTTTCTGGCCAAACTGTGCCCTCCAACCACTAGAACATCCTCTGCTCTGTGATTCACTCTTAGTTTACTCACAAAGCATTTGGATGTAATGAATAAGGAGAGACATTTTAGTAAGCGTGATTGACGCACACAGACAGATCTTGCTGTCTGCCAAATTCACTTTGTGCCTTGCAACTCAGAAGTGGCCAGAGCTGTGTGGTGGAGAATAAAGTCTCCACATGAGAAATTATCACAGGCACAGAACTGGCAGCTCCAGACAGTCAGAAATCACAGCTCCAGCCTCAGAGCAGTGCCACAGGGCTTTGAAAAGTATGAAACAGACTAATATATTCTGTATTTTTGCATTTACACTCTAGATTTGGAGACTTTAACTTTTTTTTTTTTTTTTTTTCTTTTTTTTTTTTTTTTTTTTCCTTTTTTTTTCATTAAGTAAAAGCTGATGCTCATTTGAAATTTTGTGGTCTGGCAGCTGATCTCTGCAAATACTTCCAGAAACTGCAAGTCTTGGGATACATTTTTAAGAGCTGTCAATACATTTGGTACAATAAAGGCTGCACCCTGCACAGGGAATTCCCTATCTGGTGTGAGATAGATAGAAGACTGGTAACAGGAATATCAGACTAAGATGAAATATATCAGAGAAACTGATGTATGAACTGAGCTGCTTTGGCTCCTCTTCTTGACACAAGCCCAGGTTCTGTCTCCTAAATGCTGTAACTCACAGAGGTCTTTCACAGGGGAGAGCCTTTCTCCAACAGATCAGGCTTTTGCCATCTGTCTTGGTCTCTCTTTTCCCCACCTCTGTGCAATCCAAACAGGAAGGGACAATGTAAAAGCCACTGACACGTTATTAAATTAAAAATGTTTAGGAGAGGTCAGGAACGAAATCTCAAGGCTGTTTATAGTAGCTTGATGGCTGCCTGTGTAGCAAATAAGGCAACCATACAAAGGTCACCGTGTCTCATCCTATTACATCAGTGCCCTTTCAAAGTACACTGTGTCCCTTCAAGTTGTGTCACATCGAGAGCCGGTTCAGTGCTTCATTGTGATTGATATTCATTGCTAATTTAACTTTCTGCTGCTGGTACATTACTTGTGAACCGATTCTTGTTCCTGGAAGCATATTTGCTATTTGCAAGAGTGTTTGAGCAATTTCCCGATGCTCGATTTGATCGTTCATGTTTTTGGGAGAGTCACATAAAACAAGTGATTCCTTCCCCTTCGTTATCAAATGACACTCCTTTTTAATAGCAGAAAAAATAAGATTACAAAAGCATGTATCTATTTGTTGATTCTTAATACAGCTGTAATGTCCCTTAAACCAAAACAAAACAAATAAACAAGCAAAGAACAACAACAACAAAAAAAAAAAAAAAAAAAAAAAAAAAAAAAAAAAAAAAAAAAAAAAACAAAACAAGTAAAAAGAACCAGAAACTTTGTCAAAGAAGCTGACAATGAGCATGAACTTGTGGGATTTAAAATGTTGACTGTACCTTCACTATGGGCTTGTAAACTGGGATATTTATTGCATTACAAACGCAGTTAGAAGTTAAACCCCTCAAATGCTACGTGGAGAGTAAAACTCAGAATTCTCCGCTAGAGGACTCTCTTTTCTTTGAAATGACACAGCTCTCACATAAAGACTTTGGGACCCTGTCCTTCGGTCCTTGCTGTCAGAGTGGTTACTTTATAAAATGTGTGAACGAGGTCAATGCTGAGGGACTCGTGTGAAGTCTCAAATGTTCCCTCTTTAGCTTTAAATGGGAAGCAGATTTTTAAAGCAGCATCCAAATCAATTAACCAAGCTGTGAGATTGAACTGAAGTGCATGGAAAAATCTCACTCTGTTTTGACACATATGTAATATTTTATACATACTGTTGCACTCTAGAACATATCTTCACCTTTTTCTGTCATTCTGCCCTGGTTTTGACACATTCACACTCAAAAGTTTACCAAACATGATTCACACCTGTGACCACATTGTTTTATTTTGACTTCAGTGAGTGTGGGAATTTGTTAGTGCTTTATATAGATTATTGAAACACCAGGGAAATGAAGTGTTGCTTTTTCTCAGCATCCATTTTCGTGTTAACCTGCCCCATTTAATGGGGAAATGCTAATGAAAGGGCTAATGTACCCCATCAATCTGCTTGTGCCTGGCTGTGTGTCCCCTCTGCCTTTCCTCCAGCAGATATAATGATTGTGTGGCTGCAAGGTGAGCTGGATTAATCACCTGGCTCGACCCGAACAAAACCTGCCAGAACTGGTGCCAGAGCACCGTGTTCTCTGCCAGGGAGCTGGGGTACCATGGGGCTGGCTGGGAGGGCAGGGCAGGATTAGGACATGCTGTCAGCTGCAGATTAGGTGCAACATGATATGGCAGGTTTTCAGGCCACTAAAAATGTCATGCAAACACCACTTTGGTTTTTTATTTGTTTTGTTTCTGAAACTGGAGTTGGGTCACATCCAGGCTCCTGATCTGCAGTGTTGGACTCATGCACTTTCCTGGAGTTCACTGGGTTCACAGCTGTTTGGTTTTATGCAGTTACAGAACAGGTGGCCTGAGAGAATTAGACCAATAAAAGATGTGTTAGCAAACTTAAGCTTGCTTTTTTTTTTTTTTTAATTACTCCTCGCAGACATTACAGTCACATGGCTGTTCCCTGTGACACTACAAACAATAGTACTCAAGGGGTGCAATCATTGGAAATTATGGAGACAATCCATTGTGAATCCATCAGTTTGTGCAAACAGTCTCTAAGCACTTACTAAATAGCACAGACTTGGTTGAGCTATGTCTACTGTATATATTCAAGTTATAACATGCTCTTACATCTCTGGTATATTTATGTTAAAGCCAGATCTTGTTGCACTAGTATGGGTTAGAGTCACAAAGTCAGTGTGATGATTTAATGAAAATCTATGTCTACCAGATTTTTTACCATGTCCTAACTGCAATTATTGACAAAGAAATTATAGTTATTTCAATAAAACATATGAAATAACAACAACAAAAATGATGGTTTAACATTCTGTATAATTTTTGTCTTTCAAGGGTGATATTTTTATATTTTTATACAACAATTTTAGATATGTTTGTTCTTTCAGTAGCATAACAAAATATGTACAATATTTACTGCTAAGCATGATTTTCTGGCTTTTTTCTGATAATTGCTTTTGAAAAATACTGTAAAAGCTAAGAGATCTTCAAAAGGCAGACCTAAGCCTAGAGAAAACAAACTATACCCAGACCTTACAATACTAATTAAGTAGTTTGACTTTCTTCTTGATGAACTTAAGAAGAGGATATCTTGCATTGTTAAAAGGCAAGGCTGATCACCTTATTGTTAATTACCTGATTCTGGATGACATGGTTGGTCTGTACAATTGGAAGTACACAGCTTAGAAAAGGATTCTCCGATGTATAAATTCAAGGAAATCACAAAATTAAAGAGTGTACATTCCCAGAGAGCAACATAATCCAGTTGCAAAGCTCCTTGAGTTAGATTCAAACTTAAGAACTAAACTCTGTTATCTGACTGTTTGCATGAACAAATATAATTTTAGCTGGATATAGCCAAAGTTCCTGAGTGTTAATTTAAGGCAGCAGTGATCAGAACAAATTAATATATAGCAAACAAAAGAGACACAATAAGCCATTCAGTGTTGTCAAAATACAGTTTTAAACTAGCTAGTGAGCATGTATGCAGTATTGCAGAGTCTTCTCAAGCAGTGTCTGCCAAGCATGGATGATAATTTTATTATGGAATAAAAACCAAATGGTTCAGGAAGTATGAAGAAATTACTGAAGTCAGAGGAGCAGGAAGAACTGTCAGTGGTTTAACAGGGACCTAAAAAACTATAGTCACAAAAAATATAAGTAGAGTTTAATAGCAATATTTTGGAAGAAAGTACATATTTTCCTAGACAAACTGTTAAAGTTGCATAAAATGGAGATGTTTTTGGACTTGTCATCCCTCAAGGGGACTGCTAAATCCAAAACCATAATTCCCAGAACATTATCTGACTTAATAAATGTTGTATCCTCTCCTTTTCCTCACATGTATCCTTAGATCATGGTTGTGACCAAAATGGCAAAATATTATACAGTAGAACAAAGATGTCTTCCTTCTATAGTGATAGGTATCAGAATGAAAATGAGAATACAGTCTTGGAGAAAATAATCCAGTCATGGAGATTTTAATTCATTATCTGTGATTCCTTTCTTCTTCTTGCAAAAAAAGCATCTTTATTTCTGCCAGGCACATGCGTGGGTGGCAAATGAAGTCCTTTGCTGATCATGGTAAGTGGAAAGATCCTGTTTTCTAGATGAAAATATCAAATCTTCATTTTCCTTTGGAAGCAAAGGCCAGTGTCTAGTCTCACGTGCCTTAAGGTGTACAAAAGTTAAACCAAAACAAATGGAGAAGCAGAATTATGTCATCTAACTGTAGTTACCCACACAGGATCAGCTTGTTGCCTTTGCTGCTGACCACTGGTAGTATTTTGGGTGTTAGATTCAAAATCTTGGTCTTACTCCAATATACCAGGACTATGGTTGGCACTTTTAAGTTTGTGGCACAGTGGTGTTCAGATCACGGCTTTCCACAAGAGTCCACCAACCCTGTAGAGTCAAATGCCCCAGAGCCTGTGAACCATCATATCCTTTCATCACCTTCTGCTCCAAGTACATTTTTTGACCCCTGCCCCATATAAATTTACAACAACATATACACTAAAAAAGACTTCAGAAGCAATCCTCCTTCCCTATCTTATTCTCATAAAAAAGAACTCCCTTTACCAAAGGTTTTTCTCCCCACTGGGGGCAGGGTGAGAGGAGAAGGATGTGCCAGATGTTGGGTGCTGTGGTTGCTGCACTGTCAGAAAGCGCTGGGGCACTCTGGTGATGGGAGCTGCAGTCAGTGTGGAGGAAAGCAGGTGCATCCACCTAGCACCAGAAGCAGTCAGTGTGACAAGTGGGTTCAGCTCGTGTGCTGAACCTCGCTGAAGCCTCTTGTCCCCTCGCCAAGCCACACCATTTGTCCTGGCCGGCTGTTGGCAGTGGGACGGGAACACACGGGGTGAGCGCTCTTTCACAGAATGCGCACTCTGTCTTGCGTGTCCTAGAGCACTCAGGGGATTAAACAATAGGGATCGCGGGCAGAATTAGCATTTTAATGGCGAACAATGAGTTTGAAAATTCCCATAATTTGGCCTTTGAGCACCATCTAAAAAAACTGCAGGCACAGGGGGAAGGAGACAGAGAGCCGGAGAATGTGCTCTGCCCAGACTTACGAGAAATCCAGGCTGTGTTTTAATGAGGGATGGGCTGAAGTAAGGCAGTGCAGCTGACCTTGCTGGAGACACATTTTCCTCACGCTAAATCCTGACTTTTCAGACCTGCTTTCACACATTCCATGAATAGATGTCATTACTCATTATCACATTTATCACTACAAGTCTGAAACAATGAGGTGTCACTGAGGGGAAGGATTAAAATAGGCTCTAAAACTTTTCCCTCCCCACCTTCCCAGGAAGTACCTGGCATAGGTCATCATATGGCCATGTGTTCTAAGAGGGGAAACAGAAGCCAAGGTTTTGATCTGAAAAACTGTTCCTTAGAGATGTTATTTTGCTAAATCCAAACCTTTCCAGTATCCTGTTCCCTTCCAGACTAACAGAAGACATTGAGAACAGCTTGGAGAGATAACAGCCAGTTCTATCCTGTACTGGGGGTTTATCCTCTACTTCATTGCAGGTAGTATCTAGTGCTCAGTGCAGATCTTTCCTACTTTTTGTAGTTTTCATCGGTGGCAATGAAGTACATTACAAAGAATGACTTAACCATCAAATTCTGAACCTACTTGTTCAAATTGTCCTGGGACAGCGAGGACAAGGAGAAAATGGCACAGTTACCAAAGTGCAGAGATGGTGAATATCTACAGGCTGAAATTAACTCCTTACATAAGTCACTTAGGAAGCCTGAAGACAATCCAGACACCTTCTTTCCAGGCAGAAGTGGTGATTGGAGCAGATCAAAGGAGTCCTGCCCCATGTGTAACCTTCCTCTGCTTTGCCAGAATGACTCTATCCATTGCACAACAAGCATCAAGATCCTGGAAAATAAGTTTTGAAAATAGCTTTTTCTTTTTTTTTTCCCCCCCCCCCCCCTTTTTTTTTTTTGTTTTCCTTTTTGAGTTTTATTGTTTGTTCAGTTTAGGTTGGGGTTTTAAGCCCTGTCAGTTCTTGAGGCTGCTGGTACAGAGCAGTGACAGCATATAGGGAGGAGGACAAGAAATAAGCAGGAAGTAAGAAAAAAAAAAAAAAGGTGGTGAAGAAAATACAGGGAGGTATTGCTGCTTACACAGCTTGAGTTGTGACTCCTAAACCTATTCCAAAATCCTAAATCTTGTGATAAACACTGTGCGCTAGGAATGGGAATCATGCCTTAAGAATGGTTTCCATAAGTTTGTCTTTTTTTAATAGAAAGAAAACTGGCCTCTCACAAATAGTAAATCCTGCTATTTGAAAATGAACTTAAAAAAAAAATGCATCAGTTAATAGAATTCTCTGTCATTTAGCCAAATGCAAACTCAGGTGAATAAGATTGCCAATTATCAGTATAATTTTGTAAGAAAGGTATTCAGAACTAATTGTATGCTTCACTTGGATAGGCAGTCTATCAATTTGTGTTTGCAGTGCTATCTTCTATCCAACACTATTATGGCTTCTTATGGAATTTTTCTCATTTGAAAAAATAAAAGCCTTAGTAAATGAAAATCCACCCTCTCCAAACTAAATCTGTCACTTTTTGATGCCACTCCATCATGACCAAAAGAACAGTCAGGAGGACTGGTAAACTTAATTTTGTTGACCATGATTGGAAAATTGGTAGTTCTGTACACATAGGACCATAGAACCATAGAATGGCCTGGGCTGGAAGGAACCTTAAAGATCATCTGGTCCCCAACCCTGTGCTGTGGGCTGGGACAACTTCCACTAGGCCAGGGTGCTCAGAGTCCCATCCAGCCTTTCCTAATACTGGTGGGGAAATTGCTTCTCATTAATTTTGGTGATGCGAGGAGCCTGATCGTACATCAGAGTGAGAGAGAATAAGAAGAGGAAGAGAGACAGAATAACCTTGCCTTTGCTCATGTTCTCCTCAAGTGCAAGCCTAAAATCCACCAAGCACTGACGGATCTATTTTGCTTCCTCTTGCAGTTTCATTACTCAAGTGATAAAGTGCTGTCTGCCATACTGACTGCAGAAGGGGACCTAAAACAAGTCTTGTGATACAGTCTGGGATGCAAAAAGCTTTCTGTGGGAATGGATAATGCCCACACACATGCAGAATAGTGCAATAATGTATTCACCTCTGTGCTATTTTACAGCATAAAATGTCAAATGCAGATGCCACTGTGTAGACCAGACAAAAAGAGACATTGCCTGATTTTGCAAGCAGTTTGAATTCTGTCTACTGATCACAGATTCCTAGATTTAAAAGGCCAGAGGGACCATCATGATTGCTTTATCTAACCTCGTGTTTCACACAGGCCAGAGAAACTCACCCATTAATTTCTGCCCCAAGACCATAACCCATGCTCACGTGAATATAATTCTTTTAGAGATAGATATTTTTTTTTTTCCAGTGCCCAGGCCCATGACTCCAAAAAAAGAATTGGGAAAATATGTGCAAATGCTGTAACTGTCTACTGGTTGTTTATTTGTTTGTTTGTTTTCTGGGCTTTTAAAAAACTTTTGAATGCTTTTGCCATCTTCTCTGACTAATCAAGTTCTGCACTTATTCTGTCAGCAGTTAAAAGCACAGCAATACTTGTGTCTTCAGCACCCACCTAACCCTTGATCTCTGCCAATGGATGTGCCAGGTTTGGTGGCAGGTTCTGGAATACAGAGAGTTTTCAGCTCCAAACTGGACAGACAAGTTAATTCCCTTCACATGGTCCACTGAACAGCCATCAGGTGGTGATAAATTTCAGCTGCTGTTCACCTGCACAGGTTGGCTTTTGTAATTGTAACTGAAATATTGTAATGTTCTACTCTGAGCTTTATTATTGGTACTTTAGAGCAATTCATTTCCCTCTTTTAAATTGTAAGCAGAATTTACCATGCAATGTATTTGATAAAACAGAATGAAGCTGTAATTTAGCATTATATACTTATGTTATTTCACAGAAGTGTCAAGAGGAGTTAGCCCCTGCTTTTAAAAGTTTAAAATCAAAACTGCACAGAATATGCAGTGGTATATTATCCAAAAGAACTCTAAAGATAACTCATCTCACTACACTTTGCTACCTTGCTTGCATTTCCTGTAAATTAATCTTTAGTTTCCAACTGTTAATCTATGGAACTGCAATGTACAATATAAATGGGACCTTTTAAAAATAGCACAGTAATATAATGAATTAAAATGACAGTAAAGAAAAAAAAAATCTTACCATTGTGCCAGAAATCAGTTCAATATGCTGGCTTAGTCTTTTTTAAATGAAATTGAATTGATGAAGTTAAATGCAGTTCTTGCACAGAAAAAAAAAGTGTATGATAAATATTTATGTGGTCAGCATTTTATAAGTAACATGTATTTACCATACATCCATATGATCAAAAAATAATGTATCTTTATTATTTTTATTAAGGATACAAACAAGCATAGGACTCTAGTGAATGGACAATAGAAAAATTGTGTGCCATATAAAGTTATATTTATGATAACAGTTTGGTCTTACCCCTTGCATGGAAGTTTACTGAGCTTTCAAGGATGTGACTTAATTAAAAATAGAAATTATCTGCAGAATTGCTATTTTTGCTGGGTTTTTTGTGTGTGTATTTTACACAAAACATGTACAACAGCCATTCATTTGCACACGGGAGAATTCAAACAGGTGGGTTTTTTTGAGTTTTTTTATATTGTCAGCCCTCTGCTACTCAGTTCTCAGCCCAGAATTTTGTCTGAAAACTTCTCTCAAGGCCACATTTCCAGTGCTTCTTTAAGCTGTCTCTGTATGATCTGCTGGTTCTTTTCTAGTTTCCTTTCCTCTCCCTCACTAAAATGTTACTCAGCAAAACCTTCCTGACCACTTGTTTTGAGGAGCAACAAGCCATAATATTTTGCTTAATTATCTTCTTATACAGCATTTATTTCCATGCTGGAAGGCAAAGATCTTTTTCAACCACTTTTGTTCTGTGTTACACCTGAACATTTTCATTGAAGCATAAGAGACACTATATTTTTAACCTTTGTACACCACTTTTACATTTAGCTCATGAAGGGCACTGGAGAAAAGATAAATGAGAAAGCTCTAGAAAGCATGTCACAAAACAAATACCACACAATAACCTAACATAGCCCTTTTTTTTCCATACCTACCAATGGTTTCACTCTTCCAATTGATTGTTATCTGGACATTAGCAAAAGGATTATTGCTCAGTACCATCTAATACCAATGCTCACAGGAATGGATATGAGCACTAAAAAATCCTAATGAATTCTTGTCAGGTCACAGAGCCTTTGACTATGGGTGCTGTTTATATGGCTAACTGGGTTTGTTACTGGAATTCTCCAAGGGATTTTGTTTCATTCACATCACAGCTGTCCAGCCCAGATATGGATGTTGCAGTTGGACTCTGTTACTGCAGTGAGTTCAAGTCCACAGGCTTTGACAAAATCAGGGAATAGTCCCCAGGAAAAAAAAAAAAAAAAAAAGTGTGGGAGGACCATTCTCTTGTGAATGGGTTCAGGGATCTATCTGTGGTGGACAGGGGAAAACTGTTCCTAGTAGTTAGGGGATCATGTAAATTGCTGTCTAAAGATGGTGTTAATTTCCTCAATCAACTAAAATTGAGTCTGAAATCTTCCATACTTGCAAGGGTCTCATTTTGGATCACTGACACAGTTGTAACTAAATAACTGCTTCTCCTACAAGTCAATGTTGGATGGAATGATTCTATACCTGGTCTCAGCACAAGAGAACGCTTCCTCAGCAATGACTTGCTGTGGTGCCTTTAACACTCCCTTATAGCCTAGATGATTCCAATCTAGATTCCTATGTACAGGACAATGAGTTGTACCTCAGTGTTGGTGTTTATTTCCGTGACAGTCACAGGAATCAACTTGCCTGCCACTGGTCTACATTTGATGCACATTTCTGGTGTCCTGAATTGGGACATTAAATTCTACTTACCTTGGATTTGACACTTTGAGGAGTATGATGGCTTGTACCACTCCTGTTTGTTGCAATGTCAGGGAATGATTCTGCAACCTGTATTGATCTGAGAACATTGCTTTTGATTTTCATTGCTACTTGCTTTATCTGAGGTAACAACTAGGAATAGAAGGCAGCTGTAGGCAAAACCTAGGGGGAATACAGTATTTGTTACTCTGTTCATGCTTTGATTGAATTTTGCTGATATTTTTGGGTTAAGTTTTTATTAGTATTAAAATGCTTCATCTGCCAGAAGGCTTTTCTCCATGTTCTCACAACAGCTCTGAAGTTATTTGTTTGTAATCATAAGAATTCTTTAAAGAAGGAGGGCAGCAAGCATCAGGGCTGATGTGGGAAGTGTCAGTCAGCTTTTGGATCATCATTTGCTACGACAGCAGTGGGAAGGAAGAAGAATGGTGGTCACAAATTTATTTTAATGTGTCCTCCAACCTTGTGATTGATTAGAGGAAAAACAGATTGTTTCATCCTTTTTCCACAATTGGATTTTCTGGTTAAATCCAGAACTGCCGAAGTGCAATAAAACACTCTCATGAAAGCATCTCCCTAAATCTTCAAATTTCCCCCACCCCGCCTCCCCACCTCATTTCATACACAAACACGGAACAAAATGATGCATAAAAGCAGCAAAACTGATTACCATCAGCAGAGTTTCCTTTTTAATATATTAGACCTTTAATCTTTTCTTAAGTATTGGCCATTAAAATTATTAAACTACTTCTCCTCCTCCTGCCAAGGTATATTTTTTGAATGAACTGACCGAGGTATTTAAAAAATGTTAGTGCATTTTATTTCGACAGCTCTCCTGCTGTGTTTTGTAGTGTAAATTTTGCATTGTTTAATGAAGGCATCTTACTGCTTTCTGAGCCCTTTCTTACTCTCAGCCCTGGGAGTCAGGGAGGTTCCCTGGGCAGCAGTGAGCAGGCAGAAAGACTGCTGTCCCTGCTGGAATCTGCTGGGAATGGGCATGCAGGTGTTTCAGAGCTTCCTTTTGCTTCTCCTTCAGGCTCCTGAATTGGATGAACATTGGTCTTCAGGCTGCCCACTACCAGTCAGTTAGCTACTGGCTAAATAAACATTATGACAGGGAATAATGTCATTGTTTATCCACGTCCAAAAGCACTGCAGGCTCTGTAGGGGTGGTAGTAAAAACAGCAACATGTTAGACAGGGCATTTTCTCTGCAGGATAACTAAAATAACCAGCAAAGATATTCCAAAGTGGCATGGGGTCTCAGGAGACCCTTCTGACACATCTTAGGCTTTTCAGAAGGGTGGAGGACCTCCTTTTTGAGTATCACAGTCTGTGATGGAGCTACCCCAAATCATTTGTATCTTTTGAAAATACTGATCATTGATAAACTTAGTACTGTTGGTCCCAAATTAAGTGTTAACCTGTAGGTATGTGAGGTTGGTGTTCTCACACTAGGCTTTAGAATAAATGACAAGCCTTTCTGCAGCTCTTGATTTAGTATAAATCTAGTCTGACAGAAATTAATAATGCAGTCTTGAAATATGAATCATGGAAAATGAGCAAGATAAGTTCTCTTACTGAGTAAGCCACACACTGACCACAATGACTTCTGCTCTACACCGTCTGCTCTCCCTGGAGAGCAGTGACTAAGAACTGGGTGCTGTGGGAAAAATGTTTGGGTGTAGCAGCTGAGTTTCTGGATGTTGTGATCTGATCTTGTGAACACTTCAGCAAATGAGTAACTACCCACATTGGAGCAGTCCCACTGAACAGAAGCCACTTCTTCTTTATGTGTTTGCAAATAAGTGCTCAGCTTTCTCTACAAACAAAATTTAGTCATTTACATTTCTGACTGTCAGTTTAACTTTCATTTCACTCAAAAAAAAGTCATGTTCTTATTTAAACAGGAGCTGAGTGCCACAGGAGTAGGCTGACAAAGAGCCAGCCCAGCTAGCAGTGTCTGAGTTTCAGTAAGCACACATGGAAAGTTGCATTGGTCATTTATTTTGAGCAAGTTTGCCAACTTGGCCCGTCTTTCTGAATAGTTCACTTGTTTGATACAAGTAATGAAAGACATTCCACTTATCTTAATTGCTTTACTCGTGTCTTCCATATTCCTGTAATGGTTCCTGATTGTTCAGCCTTAGAAATTAAATGTATTGTCTGCTATTATTTCCACAGTTACCTAGTTTGGGCAGTTAGGTAGTACCACTGATGGATAGATGCTTGCCTTTCACTTTTAAGAGTCTGAAATTCAGTTTTTGCATTAGATTAAGACTACAAGCAATGTTAGCTGGATTAATTTAGCTCCTGGCAGGCTCTTGAAACAAAGCAACAAAACCAATTGTACAGGGTAGTGAGTTGTCACTAGATATATTGATAACTGTGCTTAACTTATATGTAGATAACCTTGTATGTAATCAGAGAAAGTTTGTTTGCAGTTAAAGCAGTTGTTTTCTTTTCTTTGGTTTAGACATTTCTATAACAGACATGCAGAGCTAATGAAGTTATGTGAAGACAAAAAGACTGAGAGAGATCTGATTCCCTCCAGCTGCCCACAGGACAATAGATCATGCTTGTTTAGGCAAACATGCAAAAACTGGGAAATACTAAAATTAATGCTGCCTAATAGGGCTGTATCTATATACACTTCAATTCTTTGGCCCCTGGTACCTGTGTGGGGTGTGAATCAGGGTTCTGTAAGACAGGGGAATTTTGAGTTTGAAACCTCCCCCAAATAAAGGGCTGCAAGAACAATTTCATAGGGTTAAAACAAAGCATCTCTTATGCCCTTGTGTTTGGAAACACCTGACTTATTGCAGATGAATAATTTTCCACAGATTCATCCTTCCAGCACCTGCAGTTCTGGTCTGCTTGAAGGAAGCACAATGATCTTGAAAAACAACATGATATGGGTTTATAATGGAAAGCATGTGGGACTTGTGGTGGTGCAATGATCTGGAGGAATTTGTGGTGGGAGCTGTGATCATTTGGGTGTTTCTGTGACAGATTGCTCTAAGAGTCAGGCTCATAGAAGGGTTTGACAGCTGTTTTCCCTGTTCCACTTCCACTGCACCACAGCTCCTGTGTGCTCAGTGTGCTCCATATGTGGCTACACTTGAAATAGTTCCTTTTTGTTGTCCTAATTTGTTTTTGAAAATGACTGGGTTCATGTTATGTCTCCACAAAGAGCTGCAGCAGCTTGGCTGAAGGGCTGGGAAATTGTGGTGGTCATTGCCTTGAAGGAGGTGAGACAAGGGAGAGATCAGGAACCTGCTAAGCAAGCTTTTCTGCTGGAAAAAATTATAAAGTGGAACAAACCATTCATTTTTATTTGTGCTCTCACCTGTAACTTTAATTTACATCTCTGAAGACATAGTGCTGTGCTGGTACTCAAATAGCAGCTTCTCATCCAGCTCATGAGCACATTTTACCCAAACCTCACCTTATCTGCAGGCAGCCTGGGAGTTCCTCCCATTACCCTGCTCCCTCAGAAAGTGTCTGTGAATCGTGAAGGCAGAGCAGAACCAATGCATTGCTTCCTGCTGATCAAATCTCAGTAAGAATTAACAGACCTTAGAAGAATTTCCCAGCAGACCTCGGAAGAAATTAATTAAGTACCCCTTTTCTACTGGATTAACCAAAACATTCTGTTTCATTTACTAATGAGAACTTCTTTGATACACAGACTGGGTTCTGCAGCTCTGGCTCTGCATAGCCAGTATTGTCCTAAAACCCCACCCCACCCCACCCCATCCCATCCCATCCCATCCCATCCCATCCCATCCCATCCCATCCCATCCCATCCCATCCCATCCCATCCCATCCCATCCCATCCCATCCCATCCCATCCCATCCCATCCCATCCCATCCCATCCCATCCCATCCCACCCCACCCCACCCCATCCCATCCCATCCCATCCCATCCCATCCCATCCCATCCCATCCCATCCCATCCCATCCCATCCCATCCCATCCCATCCCATCCCATCCCATCCCATCCCATCCCATCCCATCCCATCCCATCCCATCCCATCCCATCCCATCCCATCCCATCCCATCCCATCCCACAGGACCTTTCCTGGCTGAGTCCCAGGGTGCCTATGGATGGCTGGGCTCTGGCTGACCCTGGTCACCATCCCCAGAGCAGCCTGGCCCATCTTGCTGGGATCTGCAGGACAGGGCTGGTCAAGGAGGTGCCCTGGTGCTGCCTCCTGGTCCAAATCCACACTGCAGCAGCAGAGAGAACCTGCATATGTCTGATTTAATTAACTAATCAATTTTGCTTTAAGGCCAAGCTGGAGATCTGAGAAGCACACACATTAGCTTCTCAAAACCTCTTCTATGTACAGTTAATGTAGCCTCTGGACGATGTTTTCTCTTAAAAAAATTAGGCACAGAGCTGAAAGAGTCTGACTCGCAGACCTGTGAATCTCATGCTGAAAAGAGAGCAGGTGTCAGTACTGTAGGTGAGAATTGCAAGTCCTTGAAAGGCAAGAATAATTTAAAGCATTTGTCTGTAGGACCTCCTGGAGGCATGGGACTTCCTAGCAGTGCATGGATACCCTGACTCCCCACTCTCATGTCCTTGAGGCAGATATCCACCTTGTTTCCCAGTGCCATGGCTGCGCCTTCATCTCTCCCAATTCTCCTTCTGGGAACAAGCCAGGGTAGAAAGCAAACTAGAGGAACATCACTGTTGTCTCCTTTTCTACTGAGTTTCTAATGGGGAACCATGTGTTGCAAAAGGTTTCCTTCCTAAACTCAGCTGACCCTTTCTAGCCAGATCTGCAGCTCGCAGTGTCACTGCCAGGAGACTTTCATGAGGAGGTGAAAAGGGGACAGATGGCTTCTCTCTAGGTTTTGTCTTTCCTTTTGGCTCCTGTTCATCCTCATCTGTCTTAGAGCATAAGGGAATGCAGAGGTCTCTGAACAGGCTACCCACAAAATTCACTGTTGTGCACTGCAAACTGGGGAAAAGGATTCCTGATCCTTCAACACACTGCTGCCGATGTAACACCATAGAAATCAGCTGGGATGGAGCTGGAATAGGGCTACAGTGGGTCAACACAGAGAATAAACAGTCACATCATTATATTTATACCTGAGGCCCTTGTGCCTCCCGAGTGCTCCTTGCACTGCAAAGCAGCAACATGGCACTTGGAAGGAGGGATAAAACCACCCCTTGGCACAGCCTGCCCTGCCTGGAACAAAGAAATACAGCAATCTGTGTGTGCAAACAGCCTGGTTTTGCTTTTCAGAGCTGCAGGCTTGTAACGTATCACTGCTGACTGTCTTTATTCCAAAAGAATAATGTCAAATGCTTTTCTGGCAGAAAAAAATGCAGACTTTGACCACACATTAACCCCATTAGTATGGTGTTAACTTTTGACTTTAATTCTGGCACAGTGTTAGGGATACTTAAAAGCAGAACAAAATGAAAGGAAATGTTAAACACATTCCTCTTTCTCTTGAAAACAGGAACGATAATTTAAGGGTAATGTCACGAGATGGCTGAAAGGGTTTTACATCTCTCTATCCTGCACAGAGTGTTACCAGAGGTAACCTGGGCAACTTGCAAACAGCTGAAAAAAAGAAACATTGCATACCTTTTAAAGGTTTAGCCCCTGAAATAATTTCAAATGTATGTCTTAGGAGGAATAAAAATATTATTACAGAAATATATTCTCCTGTTGCTAAAAAATAATGGTGAAAAAACCATATAATTTAAAAAATATCATTAATTATTTAATTTACTATATTATAATTTATGTCAGCACTTTACATACAGAGAAATCATTCTCAAGAAGCATTTTCTAGGGGAGTAAAACTCCTAAAGGGGTATAATTTTGGTCACCTTTTGATGAAAGGCTGCATATGCTGCATCCAGAGGTTTAATATTTGGCATGGTGTTATTTGCAGCTTCACTTGCAAAAAGTGTCTGGGAAAATTAGAAGCCATAAATTACTAATTACATAAAATTTCCAATAGCCAAATGATGGTTGCTTCCAGCAGTGAGATTACTGTAACAAAAGCCAATACTGATTTCCCAAGATTGCAAGATGGATAAACATGAGGGACACAAAGAGGGATGTGCTCAGCACTCTTTGAAGGTAAACCTGAATTTTATTTTTCAATGCTTGCATATATTTACTGAAGGAGAAAAGTGGAGTCAGCAGCAATTGCTTGGAGAAACCACTATATCCTATGGCTAGTAAACTCCAAATGTGCCACAGGGGACTGATTGGAAGTTACCTACAGCTCTCCCATTATCACAGCACTTTGCATCTGTGGTGACTTTTGTCATGGTAAGCAGATTGCAGAGGAGTGAGTGCAGGATGAAAGGAATCCCAGTACAGGAGCATATTGTACAAGGACCCACACTTCATCTACTCCATGGAAGCACAGGAACAAGCACTCTTAACTCTTACATAGCTCTTGTTATTTGTTTTTCCTGCACTGATGATACCTTGCTTTGTCAAGATTACTCCACTGTGTCTGTTTATAAGCACTATAAAAATGAAAAAGATGATCCACACGGAGTATTTTCTCATTTCCCTTTACAATTGAATGGGCAGAGGGTGAGCTTGAATTCCTCAAACAACATACACACAATCAGCACATCCAGTGGAGGGACAGAGAGGCTGTCCAGGTCCCCAAGACCTTTGCTGAGATGTTAGAATGTTCCCATTGACTGGTCACACTTGTCTCACCTCCTAGTCCATGCTGGGAGCTGTGCAGGTGCAGAAAGTACAGAGACACTGACAGCTTGTCCCTTTGCTTGTCCCTTTGCAGCTCAGCTGCTTCCAGAGGAAGCAGAGGAAGTGCAAATGGTCATCCCTGACACACTGAGACCAAAGGCTTTTAGGTCAGTAGACCTTCCTTCATGCTAGATAAGAAGATCTAGCCACTCTGGGGTTTTTTACTGTATGGAGAGGAGCACTTATTTGAGCGTTATATTCACTAGGAGCAGATTGTGTTATTTAGATGTTCAAATTAATGCAGGGTTTTTTTGCTGTCAGACAACATAAAATGCATTGCTTGGGATTTCTCTGAAGTTTCACATCACATTTGTTGTAAATTACTTTAAATAACAGGGATGAGAAATGTGGTATAATGCAGCACAAGAATTTTAGCTGAGATAACACAGAAATAATGGATGTTCCTTTATAGTCCCAAAATTTGTTAGAGTAGTATAATTTATACTGTAGTAAATGAAATATTAGGCTATATTCAGAATATCATTGTATTAGACATTGTAAAGATATACCATAACTGATTGTTTGTGTCTCAGAGCTATGATCTAAGACCCTTAACAGAACAAAAAGCAGCAGAAGGGAGAAAAGGGTGACAAAAACATCTCAACAGCTAAAGTGTGATTCCTAGCCAAGCATTAAAAGCAAGTATCTCACCACTTCTGATGTTGTCCTCTCTACATGGGCAGCAGAGGAGGTGAGGTGATGAACAAGGTGTCACCCTGGTTCTGGCCAGGACTGCACCAGGCACTACCAGCCTGAGGAAGGCTGTGCCCTTCTCTCCACTGAGCTGCACAGGTGCCTGAAAGCTGAGAGTGCTTGGTACCTGCCAAACAGCAAATTTCAGTGTAGGGTTGTTTGCTTTTCTCTCCTGTCAATGACTTCTGCTGCAGTCACTTTAAAAGACCAGACATCAACACCTTTCACTCAATATTCCAAACATTACAAAATAAATTTAGATGCTAAACTCAATGTGTATGGTTTTTTTTTGTTGTTTTTTTTTTTGTTGTTGTTGTTGGTTTTTTTTGTTGGGTTTTTTTGGTTTTTTTTTGTTGTTGTTGCTTTAGAAATGCAGCTAGGACAGTGTGCGTTGTCCCTGGCTGGACACCAGGTGCCAGTGACTGAAGTCACTCTGTCACTCACCTCATCAACTGGAAAGGGGAGAGAAAAATGTAATGAAAGGCTCGTGGGTCTGCTGGGTGTCTGCAGAGTAGAACCTCTCACATATCCTCACTCCTCTCTTCTCTGGCAGTAACTGAATGCCAGACGACTGTAGTAGTTTGATATGGTAAAACTAGTAAACATGGTATAGGTTGCAGCTATTTTTCCTGTAATTATGCATTTTCTGCTTATTTTTGCCATCTTTCCTGTTAGTTCCTTACATTTAGAGGAAGAATAAGTAAATACTATTTAGGATTCATATGTCAAATAAAAGCACTGCAGTTAAAACCTCTAGATAAATATGTGTTCTTGAAGCAAGCTTCCACATAGAACCAGACAGTTTGTAGATATCTTTCATATGTTTTCATTGTTTCAGCCTAATACTTTTATTCTCAATAAGGTTAATATTTTATTTTATTTCATTTTAGCTCTCATAAATTCTTCAGAAGCACACCATAAAGAGGTGACAAGAGGTATCCAATTTCATACTAAGAAGTCAGGGAAGTCATTGCAGGTCCATTGAGTTAGCTCCCAAGCACTGATTTTCTAATCATTCTTGGAAGCATATCTTCCTTCTCTTCATTAGTGTGAGTAATTAGTAATTAATAGGAATAAGCAGCCTATCAAAGAAGGCAGTGCAGAGGCTTTCAAGGCTGGATCTCCCTCAGTGCAAACAGAAATACTGATTAATGCAGTCTCCCTTCTGAGTCTCCTCTGCCCTCTTTCCACAAGCATTTCTCTGAATCCACATCTTCACTGGCTGCTCAGAGCCATGTCCATTCTGCCTCCAAAAGTTACTCATGGTATCAATCCCCTCTGACCAAGGGTGTCACAGGCTGCTGCTGGTAGCCCTGTGGGCTCTGCCAGAGCTTGTCCTGGTCCCAGGAGCTCTAAAGGAGCTCCAGGCTGTGGCAGGGTGACATCAGCATGCTCTCACAATGGGGATGCTGCTGAATCTTCAGCTCAGTGTGCTCTTAATCACGACACAAAGGTCTGTTCTCCTCCAAAATACCAATGGAAGAATATAAACAATAAATAAATAAAATAAAAGTAAAGTAAAATAAAATAAAAGTAAAATAAAATAAAATAAAATAAAATAAAAGTAAAATAAAATAAAATAAAATAAAATAAAATAAAATAAAATAAAATAAAATATGTAATAGGTGGAAAACAGCCTTTGTTTTCCAAAGGTTTTTTTGTCCCTTTCTTGCTCTCCTGTGGTTTTTAGCCATCTTCCTCATAGACATCCATTTTGTGTGAAATACTACCATAAGAAGTGTTGGCCCTTAAAACTAACTTAGGGGAATTTGCTCCTTGTTTGTGGATCCGTTTCCAGGGAGCAAAAGCTGATGAGAAATCAACCTACCAAAACAAAAAAGAGGCTGGCAGCCACAAAAGTCTAAGAAGCCATTTTAGAGAGCTGAAGCAGAAATAATAGGTTGGTTTCCCAAAAGAGAGCAGATTCCAGAGACTGGCAGAGAGGCACATGTAAGGGGGAGAGAAGAAAGGAAAGAACCTGGAAAATCTGTGCTCCAGCCTAAAGGATTCTCCAGAAACTGAGGAAATGAAGGCATGGGGATGCATAGAGGACCTGCACTATTTTATCTAGATTTATTGTCTGTAATGGTAGTAAAAGAACAATTAGTCCAGAATCTCTTTTGAAAGTCCTTTGTGTTATGAGCTGTAAGTGCTACCTAGGGCAGGCTAAAGCAAACTCAAATTCTCATGTGGCTGAGGTTTGGAAAGAGAAAGTCCTAGGTTTGGAGCTACTTTACAAGGCTCTACTCCCATAGGATGCCCATGCCAAGAAGCTGCACACTGGGGAAGGCAAGGTAAGAGTGGGCTGGAATTCACCCAAATTAAAGACAGCTTTGGAGTGCATCAATCCAACATGTGTAACTGAACAACTGACACCTGGCTACACAGCCTCTCCTTATTTCTTTCTGCCTTGCCATACCTGGCCTTGTCCAGCTAAAGAAATGAGTTGCTTATTCACCTTTTTCCTGGATGGATCTCATGTGTCTGCATTCACAGGCTGCACGTGGATTATGTTGTCATTGAGCTGTTTTGCCCCACTCCTGCTTGTTGGAGCCCAGGCTGAAATTCAGTGGAGGTTCAGAGAAGCTGAGATGCACTCAGATCCACTCTGCTGTCTCCAATACAGGCTGAAAATAGGCAGCAAAAAACAGCCCAGGACTTACAGGGCAGTCAGGGGTGTCCAAATGGTGCTCAAAACCTGAAACTTGCTATGGGCTCAATTACATCTTGAATGAGCATAGAATCAGCAACCATTAAAACCTTTAAGCCTGTTAGAAAGACATGCTAAAAAAACCCTTGTCCCACATTGTTCTTCCCAGATCTCTATCAGAGAGTTGCCTTCTAAGAATCTCCAACCACAAAAGCCTGTTTTCCTGCTGATATTTTGTAGAAAAGCATTTCTGACTTTGCAACTGATGTCAGATGTGTCTGTGTATAGGATGGAAAGCCAAACTCTTTAACCTCAAGAGTGGTATTGCATGAGTTGAGTGTTGTGCTTCTGACTTTTGCTTCATTACCAGTAGGCTAAGTTGATCTAGCTGATGAAAACTGGCAGCTCCTTCCCTCAGAATCTTAAGGATTATAGTTATGTACCACTTAAAGTTTCTTCTGACAGATTTGTTTCCATATGGTCACGCTTCATGCCAACATGAGATACTTTGTTAAGAATTTGTGAGTATTGCAGCCAAAACATGCCTAAATCCAGCCACACTCTTTCTATAATACTTGTCTATTTAATACCCACTGGTGTACTGGATGTTTGTATCAAAGCTCTCCCTTGCCATCCATGTTACCTTGATAATTAGATTATTAATATGCTATGACCATTAATTAGTATGATTTTCTTTAGGATAATTTCTCTCTTGCCTCTATAAATCGTCTGTTGTCAGATGCTTGCCATAAATTGTTTGCATCACTGATTAAAGTCTGGCCTGCTTTTTTGGCATATAAACCTGGGAAAATCCTTTTTCATACTCATAGAAATAGCAACCTTAGTTGCATCAGCAATAGTTCTGAGGTTTGGTTATAAGGCAGTGGCTGAAACCAATTGATGTGGTTAATATGAAACTAACTTGGTGTCTGTTGGAGTCTCAAGGGAAGAAGGTCAAGTTCCAAGTAACACTGATATCAAATATAAATAAATATTTTTTTATTTGGAGTAACAAGCAGTTTTTCTCACCATTCTTGCATATCATGTTTCAAAATGAAGATACCCTTATTACATTGCATTTGGCCAATAATACTTGAGACATCCCGATTTTTTTTTTTATTCAATGGTTGTCATTTTATTGTCACTCTGGCAATATTTATTTTTCACTGCTGGAATATAGCCATGCCCAAAATTTAATGCACAAATTTATTGCTGCCCTTAATTCTTAAATACTTTGGTGTTTTAGTATTTTGCAAGGCACACAACAAACTTAATTATCAATTACATTAAGACTTTTTCTTTGTTTAAGCCACTCTTCTATCTAAAAGGACCTTAAACATTATGGAAAGAGTCTCCTGAGAATGAATAACTCCTGCATGAAAAGCCCTGTTAGCAGCACAAGAGCTCTAACTCTCTGGCCCTGCCTGTCAGGAGGGAAATACTAAGACAGGAATTTGTTGTGCTATACAAGTTCTTTGCTTTGCATGACTGTTAATAGATTGTGGGAATCAGAGCCTTTGGTCCCTCAAATTGGTGGCACAAGTATATCCAGATGAGTGCAGAAAGTACAGACATTTCACATTGAGAAAAAAGCATTTGCTGCTGTTCAGTCCAAAATTAGCTACCACAGACATTCATTACTATTTCTGTTATTATTATTATTATTATTGGATTTTTTTTTTTTTAAGAACTGTCATTTTTGGGGTAATTTTCATACTCCTGACAGGATCAGCACAAAGGTACCTGGCTTTGGTATTCTGAAAATAAGACAATGCCTTCATTTCCTTCTTAGACTGGCTTGATGGGTGCAATGCACCCCAGCCATTCAGAATGCATTCAGTACACCATTATTCTCTAATAATCATCTATAATCCCTACTGTCTAGTGAGAAATTAAAGAATTATGCTTTAGGGTATAGACAGGTTAGCTTCTTCAACTACAAATGTTTCAAGGATCTGAATGTGAACTACATTCATCATCTCTTGATTTCAAACTCTTTTATTTGGAAGCACTTTTGCCAGGCTTTGCAATTTGTATGGCTATCATGCATTTTGCCAGCAAGCCTGATTTAGAAGATTTTTACCCTAACAAAAAATCTACAAAAGTAACAAATTTAAGATGTCGATTTTTTTTTCCCTTGGCTACTCCATCATATTCTCTTTGATCCTATTTGGATCCTTTTCTAGCTGAGAATAGTACTGTCATGCATCCAAATACCATGATCGTAGGTGCATACAAATCTTTTAAATGAAAATAACCAATACTTGTAGTCAGTAGTGGAAAAACATGGAATAAAGATTATATGCTTTGGCCAATGATCACAGGAAAATTTCTAGTGAAATGTTATGCAGTTTCTGAGATTGGTGGAAAACAGGGCTAGGAGGTTTAGAATTAGAGGGGGTTTTTGGGTTTAAAATGGTGCCTTAAAGGGTGGATATGCAGCTGTCAAAACAGAGCTTAGGGTCTGTGGGCAGAAAAGTCAGCATGGCTGAGATTGGAGCCTGTTGGTCCATAGCACTGACTTGTTTGAAGGCAGTATTATTCTATCCCCTGGCAGAGTAATTAATAATAAGCAAACAAGAATTCAAAGCCTACTTCTCTTAATCTGAACCCCCTCCCAGTCCTGCAGAACTAGACTTGAAGACCAAGAGATGTGAGAATCACTATTTCTGTTTTGATCTGTTAGCTCTGTGGTGCAGGTTGTCCTGCTGTCAGAAGAAAGATCAGCATTTTCAAACAGATTTTTTTCAAATAGTACCAGAATTCATATTGACTAGAGACTACCAACCTTGACTATGCAATTTTCCAACTTTTTAGTACTTTATTTTGCACTTCAATTTTAATTACAGTTGTTGTAGTTTAACCCCAGCCAGCATCCAGGTCCCACTCACTCATTCCCTCACCAGTAGGATCAGGGAGAGAATAAGAAGAGTAAAAGCCAGAAAACTTGTAGATTGAAACAAGAACAGTTTAAAAGGGAAAACTAAAGAGACACATGTAAGCAAAGCAATAGTTACTTGGGAAGACAAAAGATTAGCACTCCAAACATCCCTCCTTTTGCCTTTCTCCCCACTTATATATTGAATATGATGCCCTGTGGTGTGGAATATTCCTTTAGTCAGTTTGGGCCACCTGTCCCAGCCATGTCTCCTCTTAACTTCCCATTTAGCCACAGTCTCCTCTCCAGCACAAAACGCAGGAAAGGCTTTGGCTCTGTGCAAGCCCTGCTCAGCAATAAAATATGTTATCAACCCTGTGTTCAGCACAAATCTGAAACACAGCCCCACACCAGCCACACGGAAGAAAATTAACTCTACTCCAAACAAAACCAGCACAACAGTGAAATTACATCATTTGGATGTCTTATTTCTCAGGAATATTTCAAGTAATGTTAAAATTATAATTTGTATATATGACGTACATGTTCAAGAGAAGGAAATGCGTTAACTTCTTTAACTTGTGGCTTAATTGTAGAAGAGAGTTTTAGAGAAAAAAGAAAAGACACTTCTGATGCTTAAGGGTATTGTTTTGTTGGTTTTTTTTTTTTGCTAGATATCAAAGCCTTACAACAAACAGAGAAGCTGAGAGAGATTTGTAATGAAAAAAATCTGAGGAGTCTTTCACCATGGAGTGTATTAACTAATCTGACTACCAGGGAGGATGGAATTTCTCTGTAGTAGTTTCCTGCATCACTAGAATAAAGAATGGCAGCTAGTCCATGCCTTGCAGCAGCCCTGACCAGCCACGATTCAGGGATCAGAGCCGTCACCAGCTGGATCACCAGGCTAAGCCAGCTCAGAAATTAGCACAGGGAGGCATAGCCAAATTAGCAAAAGCATGCAGTGGTGATTTTCTGCCAGCACGTGTCACTGGTATTCTAGACAGCTCCCTGCTTGTCTGCCCTGTGCATACCAGGCCACCAGCCCTGCCTCACGGCAGGAATATTTTGGGGCAGTTCGCTCAGACAGGGCCAGCTTTCCTTTTCCAAGGTCAACTGGTGACCCAGGAAATAGCTCCGTAAAAAGTGCCATGCCACAGGCAGGCCAAAATGCCCCGGGAATCTTGGCATTACAAGTACCCAGTGCTATTTTTGCCTCTCTCTTGAGCAGCAGAAATAGCAGCAGCAGCAGCAGCATGTGTCCGTGCCTGGCAGGGCCAGGAGAAGGATACGGCTGCACTGAGCCTTGGCATCGGCTCCCTGCCCACTGTGGGCCATGTGGAGAAGGCAAGCAGGGACCAGCACACACAGGTGTGTTCTGCAAGAGCTCCCAGGCAAGGGAAAGGGCAAGCTTTACCCAGCAGAGCTGATGTGGATGTGTGCTCCATCCAGCTGGGTTGCTTCGTTCTGGCTAGACTGCAATGGCATCTGCTGTGACTGCTGCATGTAGACATAATAGCCAAGATGCGGTGTCAGTGTCCAAAGAGAAAGATGTTACAGAACTCTGGAGCCTGCACTCCAGGGTAGGCAAGAATTTTTGGTGAAAAGGGACAAAATGGAGGGGTGAAAAAGCTTGCAATGTTTTGGCCGTGCTGGTAGAGAAAGGTAACGTCTCTCTTTTCATCAGTCTTTTCAGGATGGGTTTGAACTAGAAAAGTCCTTTCTTTTATGTCATTTTTTATATGGAGAACATAAAACTGACTTTCTGGCTTAGGGGAACCTTACCTAGCTGCCACTGAGCTGTCAATGCTCAATGCTGCTTGCCTCCTGCGTGTTGGACTGTGAATGGCTGCCAGTGAAGAACCTGCAAATGTTTACTGATGCATCCTTTGCTGCAAGTAATAAGCTGCCTGCAGCTGGGCTGCTGTGTCTCATACCACTCTACCTACACCTGGCAGAGGTCACCTCCATGACTCCTGCTCAAGCAATACAGATTTTTAAGGAATCTCTTAGTTCATTTGTTCCCAAAAATATGAAAACATAGGAAAGAAGAGAAATAAGAACTTCTCCAAATCAACTGCTCTCACTAAAGCATAATCAGCTCACTAGTCCTGACCATAGGATCAAAGATACACATGAAAACTATTAATAGCAGCATAAGCATATAGATATTGCTGAAAACAAGCAGAGACTATTTCTTATAGATTTATAAAAGAGGACAGCTTAATTCTAAACTTTCTAAAGCCTAAGTGTGTGGAAATTCCAAAATTAGAGATGTGAAAGTGGTATGTAGGAAAACTTAGAAGCGTTTTATGAACACCAGTGTTTGCATGTCTTATTTGTGATCTAAATAGTATTTAACCAGAAATCATTGCAACACCAAGAAGGACTAATGAGAAGGTCATTCTGAGGCCATGTATTTTGTCCATGTAATACTGGTGGTTAGGAGGCAATGTGAAATACTTATGTCTGCTTTATATTTTATGCCTTATAGAAAGGCCAGAATGTTATGAAAGAGTTAGTGACCTGGCAAAGCTTTTAAAAAAGTCAAAGCTTTTAGAAACAGTTAAGAGATGTTTTCATATGCTGCATAGCCATGAGGGAACTTAAAGAAAAGACTTGAATGCAAATATTATAGTTGTATTTCTGATGATGTCACAGAAAAAAAACCCACCCCAAACTTACAAAACAAACCAAATTAAAAAAAAATATCCAGACACAAAACTGAAAACAAAGGTAGAATTCTATTAAAAAAATAGAGGAGCCAGTGGTGATCATTGTAACTACTCACAATAGTTAAAATAAGGATATATTTCAAACCATGTACACATGCAATTAAGGTTGTTCCCTGGTCTAGAAATTATGCAGGTTTGGATTTTTTTGCTAATCAGGTAGTATAACTAGGATCTTGTTCTGTACAGGAGTTCCTAAGGACTTAGAGTGTGTTTCTCTCAATCTTTACTGTCCAAAACATTCTGCTTCATGAGCAAAATGTAGACAATTTTTGATCAAGTTGCTAATTCTGCCTCTTGATTTTTATGTTACTCATATGGGATCACACATGGAAGTTTTTACCCACCATGGCTGAATCTCCACAAGCACCAATTGTCCAGACCTGGGCAAGTTGAACCCTCTCATAGATTTCATGCCCTTTCTGGAGTTTGCTTCCTATGGGCATCAGGCCACAGAGGCAGAGATGGGAGGCAAAACTTCACATTCTGCACTCAGTATTTGTAATGTGGCTGGGAAGTATTTCTGAGTCCCACCAGGCTCTCACAGCCCATCCCTGCAGTCAATCCTGTAGACAGCAGAGGCTGGTAGCACCATTCCAAGGGGAAGCACTACCTGATCCATGCAGGAGAACTGAGCCCTGGATCTTCTCCTTTTCCTTCTCCTTCTCCTCTCTTGCCTCCTTGCTGGACTGAATCACAGAAGGACCACATGGAGCTGGAGGCAGGCAACCCCATTCCCAGTGCTGGCACAGGGATGGGCAGGCAGAATGCATGAAGAAGGGGAGTGGCAGGGAGAGAAGGAGGTCACATCCCCCTTGGCTGTCCTGCTAAATCCACACCTGAGTTTCATTATGGTATTGCCTTACAGCTGACATCTCATTATGGAAGCTCACAGAAGGCCTAGACTTTTGAACCCAAGAGCAAAGGTCAATTTTTACCACTAAATCAAGGTGGCAGAGGAAACATATGGTCCATGGTTGATCCCTCCTCTCAGCCCTGATTTATTAGAAACCAAGAATTGATTTTTTAGGAACATCTGTCTTTGCATTTATTTTCTCTATATTTGGTATTTGGGATCAGTTAGATGTCTCTAAAAGAAACCCAAACCCAAACCAAACCCAAAAAGACCCCAACATAAAGTCCCCAGTAAAACATTATACACAGATTTCTATTTAGGTTCCTGATATTCTGAACTTTTCTACTTCAGAGATAATTTTAAGCTGTCATCCCTGACATTGCCTTCTGTTGATCTCTGTTACAGTCTTTCATTTCAATCCCTCTGTGTTTTAATAAGTTTTCACCCTCTATCCATATTCCATTGTGACTGCTTTTGGCTCAGATCCTGCACTAACATGGTCAAGAAATGCAAACATGGTAGGGAAAAAACCCCATAGGTGAGCTAAAAGTCCTTCTCTGGGTAATTTGTATGCTCTTTCCAGCCAGCTGTAATAGCATCAAATTGAAGTGATAAGGATACCGCTAAAATTGCTTTAATTAACGTCAGTTTTACAGCCATAAATCATTATTAATTCCCATGTTAAATTTTGGAAATGGCCTAGATTTTTTGGCCATTGCCACCGTTTGTCTGGAACCTTTCCCACTTCGCAGACCTTTGCTTGTTCTTCTTACTCTTGTCCTGGTGTTTTGCCTGTCAAGTGGAGCTTTCATCTGGCCTGAATGTGTGCACAAAGTTACTCTCACTCCTTCAACCATGACCTAACTCCACTTTCTGTCAGTGCCTGGCCTTTTTCTAATTCCAGAGGTAGATGAGATGCTGGAAGTCATCGCTGCCCTGCCTTTCAAGAGACAAAGTCATTGATTGGAGATTGTCTTCCCATATTAGTGCATTATTGCAATTTAACAATACTTCAGATGTCTACAGAGAGAGGCTGAGCACATCACTGATACATCTACACAGATTAAGCTTTTCCTTTTTAATGGAATACAGCCACTCCTTTCACCAGGAGTTCTTGCTTCCAGAGGTGTTAATGAAGGTGAATAAAATATTTAAATTACTTAGCAGCTCATGTATTTTACTAGATGTTGACTTTCCAATGACTATTTATCAGGCCTTTCTTTTATTCCATTTGGGAGCTTGGACTAGTTTGTCTTTGCTGTTTCATACATGTTGATAAAATTCACTTCTGCTGGGAGGGAATCAATTCTTTAGGAAGGCTGTGATTTTCCTATGTTTCAGTTTTGATTTCTATTTATATACTTCTCTTACTTGACAGTATTCAGCTGCCCTGTTTGCTGTGTCATTTGTATGCAGACGATATTCGGATATCCTCTTCAGAGCCTACAAAGAAGTTTGATGTTTTGTGTAATTGTCTCTGTGATATTTAATCACGGGTAACTTCAAATTTTGTTAAACTTAACACAGACAAAACTGAGTTGCTATTGATTAGTTCACTGGCGCAGAGGTCTCAGGTGTCATCTGTGGTAGTTTCCATTTGTGGTATTTCTTTTATCCTTCAGATAATGCTTGTGACCTTGAGGTCATTGTGGATTTGGTGCCTGCTTTTGAAGCCCACATCAATCATGTAATTAAAGTGTCTTACTACTGTCTTTGGAATCTAGCTGGGCTGAGACCTATGCTCTTTCTATCCCACTTGCTAAAACTTTAATCCATATTTTTTTGTCTGGCTTGACTACTGCAGTTCTTCCATGTGCTCTCCACTGTTTGCATTAGGGACACAGTCTAGCTATTTAGGAATATACAGTGAATTAACCATGTTCATTGAGTTCCATTCTGAGTAGGTGATGTATTTTTAAAATGTGGCTAGACCCTGGGTATCACTTGGCTGCTTTTTAGCAGAGGGATTTTAATGATATTTCATTTAACAGGATACTCTTTCTTACATGAATCATATAAATTTGTGCTGCTATTTTTCATTCTGTTTCTGAATGTGGATGACTTTAAATTATTAGAATTTCAGGATTCCTGTCACTTAATGTTATTAAATGTAATCTATTTGGCAAATTGCAGAAGCTTTGGTTATGACTCCATTACAACCATGTCTTTACTTGCTTGTTGCTCTGGGTGTAGAGTTTTCCAGAGCAGTGTCTACTAAAAGATGACTGGTTTCTGTTTTTATTTGCATTTTTATTCAGAATTTATTTGCAACAATCCTTTTCTTTTTGCCAATACAATGTCACAGACCACATTCTTCTCTTGCTTGTGTCTACAGAGTTCATTGGGATAGTACAAGATGAACAGAAGCCTTGACCATGATGCAGAGTTTTAAACAATCCAGATAAACCTGTGCAAGTATGTATGTGAATATATAAGTTTAAATTTGTTCAACTTTATTTAATTCAGGCTGATTGCAGGTACTGTTAAGTCACACTGAAACAAATGAAAATAAAAAGTGATGCAGCCTATTTTCCTGTTATAAAATCATATTATAGGTTTGTATTTCTGAAAAGTTAATGTGTAAACATATCTTAATAGCAGACTATTGCCACATAACACCTAATTATGGTTCATACCTCTCCTAGAAGGAGAAGCACATGAGGTAAAATATGCTCTGGCATACAGTGAGTAAAGAAAAAAGCTAGAAAAGGTAATCCACAAAGAAGTTGCATGTATCTGAAATGATTCCCCTTCAAATCTCTTGAAAGGAAGAGTAACATGGAGCACAAGTGGATTATCAAATGTGTATGCCATGGTGATGGAGCAATGCTCCTCTGCTTCTGTTGCTTGACACAGAATCACTGCTGAGATGGCAGGAGACAGTCTGGCATTCAAATACAACAAAAACAGTGAGTGAACAGATATTTTGTTTGGTTTTTCTTTCAGTTAGGTTCTGTAAATAAGTGCCTGAAACTATTCATTAGCATTGCTACATGCAGTCTCAGTGTTTATACGGCAGCCAAATGGGTGAATTTCACTGCAGCAAACTGCTACAGGAAAGATTAATTTGCACTGAATTAAGTGGAGTAGTCTATTGTCTATCTTTGCTGTGATGCTTTTTGTCTACATGCCCAACTCTAACCCAAGGCTGTTCACTTAGATGTGAAAATCAGATGTATGGGATAAACTGAATGTTTTATTTATAGCAGGACATGAATATACAGCATGCTGTGCACTATGAGCAAGGATGGTCTAATGGCATTCTGGAGTGGCTTGTTCCTCACTGAAATGTGAACTTTCATCTCTGACAAAGAAGTACAGGAACACTCTCTGAAGTTGGATTCTCTTCCTGAATCATTACAAAATTGTCTGGCAGTCACTGCAAGTGTTAATTGCTACTATGAGAAGATAACTTAACCTGCCTCTCTAATTAGAGAAAGAACACTGGCCCAAGCAAGGGAAATGGCTGAAGCTTTGCCTAGTTGTCTAAAATGGATCCCAAAAGTGATTAGATTAATTTTTCAGTACCTGAACAGCACTGCCTGCTTTCCTGAGGGCCATCTACAGCCTCTGTCTTGCAGGCTACTGGACTAGGAGAAAAGGTAAGGTGTCCTCAAGTTGTGAGGAATGAAAGAAACCTGAAATTAAGTAAGAAATTTTCCAGATGTGAACCTTCATGCAAAGGCTATCTCAAAGTCTCTAGAGAAGTGCAGTTTTTGTATCAAAGATGCAAAGACTTTAAAGCTTGTGTAAGCAACTGATTTTTTTTTATAATTCGCCCACAAATGCTGCTAATTGATTTTAATTTGGCACACATTTGCTCCAGGGTGTATACCAAAGGAGCAAGAATTATTAAAAAATATTGTGCTAAAGATATTTCTCTTATCACAAGGTGCTGCAAATCAGCTTCTTCCCCTTCCACCTAGGCTCACAAAGTTTGCAGAAGCCATCCCAAAAAACAAGAGAAGTTTTCAAGATTTTCCCACCTTTTCCCACGCAAGAGTCAAACACAAAAATAAAGGGCGTGTAACATGAAGAAGTATTTGTTCTGCAGTATGATGTACTGTTTTTTTGGCAGCAGTGGAAATTCAAAGAGAATTACTTTATCTCTAATATGGACATGAGTAATAGATGGCAGAATGTACTGAGACTTATATAGGCAGATTTATGAGGCGTGCCAGAAAACAGTGGCCTGCAGAGTTTATTTAAAACCATACATTCTGAGCAGCTTGCAGCAAGGACTGGAGCAGTCATTGTCCTTCTTGCAGTAAAACTGTCTCAGACTGGCAAAGGTGACTGTAGCACCACTGACTCCAGCCCAGAAGAACAGTCTCAAAGACTCCAACAGCTTTGTGGAAGTTCTTCTTGAGTAGGCATGCTTGGTTTTTAGAAGCAGAAGTCTCTCTGTGTAAGACTTGGCTGGCTGTACAGTGAAACAGAGCCCTATGTAACTTCAAACTTCATTGCAATAGGTTTTGAAGATGGTTTGCTCACTTTGATGAAATTTAGACACTTGGCCTCAAAGACTGTTGGCGCACTGATGTTTATATCCTCTAGTTAGTAAAAAAATAACTTTGTGTGACTCTAGAAAAATGTGCCCTAGAAAAGCATGAGAACATTTCAGCATCCCTGAGGAGGAATGTAATGTTCAACTGCTGTATAATGAAGAAAGGTGGAACACATAGTGGAGTTCCTGTGCAGTAAAATATTCGAAACTCATAATGTTTCATGGGGCCAATGCCCCTGGGAAGAGAAATAAACTCTTTTCTATGGCAGAGCAATAAATATTTATATATCGTATTGCCCAAAGACCTCCATCAGAAGGGACTGAGAGGGAGCTGAGCTTGCAGAAAAGAAAGAGATGCAATCCTTCTTTTGTCTTTACAACTTGAAAATACAGACAGGCAGAGAGGAAGAGCTTGTTCCTAACATTTAAAGAAATTAGAGTGCTGGAGAAGTTGCTGGGAATTTGGGAGCTGTAATACTACAAGAATACTGCTTTTCCCCTTTCTTTGTCTCCTGTTCAGAAGTGAATCACATATGATCTTTGAGTTGACACAGATGACAGATTCACAAATTTTATTTTTTGTTAGAGAGAAATTTATTGTAATCAAGGACTTTTCCTGTGTTGTCCGAGTAACTGCTTAGCCCTTACAGATAGAAAGGAAGGAATCACATCTCTCGTGAGCCCAGAACATGAACTTTCCCAACTTGCAAGAATCCCTATTGACACACTCTCATTTTAGAAGACCATAATTGGTTGAGAAAAATAAGAGAATCAAAGACTGCAGGGAAATCCTTCTTACCCACACAGACTGTGCTAAAGGTATTTTCCAAAAGTACAAGTCTCCTGTACTTAAACGTAACACCCACAGCACCTATTCATAAGACACCACATGAAAGAAATAAGTTTCAACTTGATTTTCTACTTTGGGGAGTTTGAGTTATCTCCCTAAGACATCAAAACCACCCAGCTACAGCCTTAAGTCAGATGAGTGGGGTCTGGAGATTCACAGAGCATCACAAACAAGGCATCTGCCATGAGAAGAGACATGTTTTGCACATCCAGTGATGCTCAAGCAGTCTTCAGATGTTAATGAGGTTGAGAGGTCCAATGTTCATCTAAATTGTCCACAATTTATGGGTAGGCAAACTGAAACATTATTATAGTGAGAAATATTTCAAAAGTTGGTCTCTGGTTTTGCAGACACTCATAGTTCTTTTCCATCCATGCAATGCATAGAGATATCTGGAAATTTCCATAAAATCAGGTCTGGTTTCCTTTTCTATTAAATATATTAAATTGTCAATAGCAGGATGTTTTTCAGAAATATGTGAATTTAGATGAAGCTCTGCTAGAAAAGGTGACCACTGGAAACTGCTTTGCTTCCTGCCTACAGGCTACTAAGGAATCCAGATTTCTGGGGTCAAGATTTCCAGGATGGCCCTTCCATACCAACTACCACAGACTCAGTAGACCACAAAGTTTTGAGGTTTTTGCAACATGGCTGAGAGCCCAGAAACACAGGCCGTAGCAGAAGTTTTTGAATATCTCTATTCTCAATTTTTCCAGCACCTGAGAGAAGTCTCACTAAAATCAAGAAAAACAAAAAGGCTCAGCTTAAATTTGAAAGGGTTCTGGTCTTGTAGGAGCAGCTTGATAAGATGCAATTAAAAACAAGTGTTAGGAAATATGTAGTTAGGTAATCAGGAAATATGTATTTTAGTTTTTCTCAATTATTTGTAGGGGTTGGAAATACATTTTCTTTAGGGAGCTTTAGTATGTGAAGGATGGACAAAAAAATCTGAAATACTGGAATTGCTTTGTAGGACAGAAATATTTTATTTCAGTCTTCTCCCTCCTGTTCTTTCTCAGCCTTTAGGGAGATTTTGGATCCCTGTTTTCTTTCTCTATACAGTAACTAGTTTTGGAAAATACAGGACACTGAAAATTCTGGATACAAAAATACCAACCAAAATCACTAGAAGTGCCTCTTTCACCTCTCAGAGATGTGCATGACACCAGTGTAAGAGGCAAAGCTGGGAGCCCAGAGAGGACCCAGGGCTGCTCTGGAAATAAAAGTGCTGAGACTGGGACAACTGCAGGCAAAAGCAGGAAAACCCCATCAGCCCCCCAGCAGCAAGCAGCCATCCCTGTTTTAGGAGAGAGACTCAAGATGGAGCAATAATCCTCAGATTTGGGCTGGAAAAAATGGGCACACAGCAGGGAGTGTTTTTGAAGATGACAAAGTTCAGAAATTCCAGGGGGAACAGCCAGATGTGCCCTGGTTCCAGGGACACAGTGGCTGGCAGGGCTGCTGGAGGAGGGGGTGGCCATCACCTTGGGTGGCCCAGCAGAGTCCATCCGTGGCAACTGGGGCTTTATTGAACCTGTGAGAATATTTATCACTCTGAGTGAAACACTATCCACATCTCTTCCTGGCAGGATGCTATCCTGTCCTGAGGTGTAGGAGAGAGGCTTTCAGCTGGGAGGCTTTAATGATAAGCAAGTGCAATTCAAAGGAGAATTGTAAATTGAAGTTGACTCCAAAACACTTCTTAAAGCCCTGAGTCATTAGCAGCTGAATCACATTATTCCTGTCAGCAAGATCTCTTCTCTAACATCATCCTCTATTTACTGTACATTACCTCATGGTCCTGGTCAAACTGTGCTGCTTTTACACGAACATGAGGAGTCCTAGTCATTAGGAAGAGTTTGGCATAATGCAAGCTTTATTTTCTGATGCTAGTTAGAAAGCAACAACCCCAATCCAAGGATTTTCTTAGTCTGCACACAAAAAGCTTTTCCAACAAGTAGGTTAAATAATAAGCCTTGTTTTCTGTTTTTCACATTTCCCTTATTTGCTGAAGCTTGTGGCTCTCTGCTACAAGGGCAGTTCTGAAAGTCAAAAGGTCACAGAATAAAGCATCACCCTTAAAAATTCATCATTTATCTGTCGAAGAGTGACCTCATGGTGACTCTTTCTCAGTTTCAAAGCCATTGATTGCATGGCCCTTCATTCTCCTTCTGGAAATCCTATAAAGAAGTCCCTCTGAGATGATAGAAATTTAACATGCAACCCTTGTCACATATTAAAATAATGATTAGCAATATTTGATTAGATATTAGACTAATTACTACATATTTAGCTCTTTCCAACAGTTCATCTTATAAGATTAGGTGATAAATTATCAGAGACATTTTTAAGTGTTTAAAATGGTTAATTTTTGGATGTTTTAAAATTTGTTTATAAAATGTATACTAAATATCTAAATATATGTAACTTTAGGCTTACCAATATGGCAGGTATTATGTTAAGGAGATAAGCTTCTCTGATCCAGATATGTCTTTGAATTGCAGCTCCTTTAGGCATAGAGCTCTTGATGTTGGAAAGGCACAGGATTAGGAAGTTTAAGCAAGCTGAAAGATAAGGATCAAAGTTAAATTGAAAGTTACTTCGGTTCATTTGTTTCAGTGATTAGAGAGCCCATATTATTAAAATAGCCAGTGAATTGTTTAGTGCTGTGCTTGACACAACTGTTCAAAGGGCAGAATTAAGGATAAAAAGTCTAAGAACTAAAACTGAAGTCTGAAAAGACAAAACTTAAACCTGCAATCAAACATCTATATTTACAGTCTTGATGATGCCAAACTTCACTGACATGATCCATCTCTTCAGCAGTGCTCCTGAGGGACCTGAAAGCCAGGCTGGGCTCTTTTCTTTTAGACACCACATTCTGCAGAGGAAGTTCTTTAAGCAAAACACATCTCTGCATGACAGAGGAGCAGCCTTGTCATCATTACTGCAACCCCCTTTTTTCCCTTTCCACCTGTTATTTCTGGGTCTGCTGAATGAGGGGAAGGGCTGGGCCCTGAATTCCAAGCCCTGATGCAAGTTCATAGGGTATTTGCTGACAATGGCACACAGTTCATAGTAAGACAAAGCCTCATCCCCTGCCACACTGCAGACAGACCCTGCTCTGGCCAGCCCCTAAACCAAGAAAATTATTGTTGGAGTTGAGCTTTTCCCTGACAGCAGTTAAAGCACTCCTGAGATGCTTGAGAGATAAAACTGTGGAGAAGAATCTTGCTGGATCTACAGCTTGCAAATTACAGTGCTGGAGCTACTCTATCAATTCAGACAGCAGCTGGCCTCTGGCAATACTTTTTTCCTTCAGATTAATTAACATTTCCCCCTCAGCCCCCTGGTTATAGGCATGATCATAAAATCTGAGCATGTTAGCAGAAGTTGCATCAGATATTCTTCACCTAGCCAGCTGTGTAGCAGTGATTTTTTACCTCTGCAAAACCTCTCCCGATGTTTCTGAGGGGTGGGAGACTTCAATGCTGAAAATGTCAATGGTCAAATTTCCAGTGACTGGTCTGAAAGACTGTCCAATCTTTAAATTCCCCTAAAAATTGTCCCTCTGGGCTAATTATGCTTTCATAATAGGCAAAGCTGTTTTACACAGAGTCAGGTTTGCATTTCCAGAAGTCAGAAACAGTCTCCTATCAACAACACCTGGTCAGGATTTCACAGCTTGCTTCAGGGAAAGCTCATTTTCTGTTTCTCCATCTCATGGGCTATATACACCTCAGCTTCTCAGGCTGACAGCAGATTTCTTTTAGGAAATCTCTTTGCTTCAGTAAGGTCTTGTTGGACTATGGTTCCACTGTTCTTCTAGATAAATTATTCTTACAAAAAAAGCCCCGATTCCTGTATTACTGAAAAATATTCTGCTTTCAACATGGTATAAAATCATGATGCAAATGTATAAACTATGGTGTAATTTTCAGCCTATCTTTTAACCACCAACTTGATAATATTAAGTAGTTCCAGTAGGAATCCTCATGGGCAAAGCTTGCTGTGACTGAGGTTTGCAAATAACAAAACTGCTGCAAAAGCAGGCTTACTAGTCAAATTTCCACAGAATTGCTTCCCTTGACACAACTTTAACTCACTCTCATCCAATACTGAGTCCTAAAAAATTGTAATTAAACAACACAGAGTGTTCACCATTTGAATTTAAGCCATTGCATTGATTGAAGCTGCTGAGAACCTTGAAAACATAAACTATTTCTAGCACAGGAGGGACCAGATATTGGACATAATGACTACATGCATTGCCTCAATTGTATGGTGATGTTCAGTTTGCCCCAGCATTATACAACGGCCAGTGCTTTGTTCTCTTGATCAAGGTAACATCCTTCCCTTTCTATTATTTTCCTGGGGCTTCTGAATGCATTAAATTAGTAGAAAAAACTGCAGAGTAAAAGTTAGGGTGTGAAAACTGGTACACAGGTATTGTGTATCACCTGCAGAGATATCTACTTCAGTCTTTAGGAAATCTTTTGAAGGCCCTTGGTAAGCAATAACCAGAGGGTTTGTTGGACAAGATGTCCTGAGACAAAGACTGTCTCATATATTCATTAAATGTATTCATTATTTGGCTGCATTAAAAACCCCAGAACACTAAGGGCAAGTAAACCCCTATATTCGTTAATAGGCCAATATCAAAGATCATCTGAAAATCAAAACCTGGAAAATGCAAAATGTTCAGATTAGTATGCAAAATAAAACATCAATGTGGAGAGTGGATTTATATGATTATCTATGAATAATTCATTAGCACAAGAAATACAATTAGCTTTAAAAAATGATCTAACTACTACACTAATGTTTAGCAAATCTAACATATAGTAACACCAGGAAGAAATGTCCATAATGTAAAAGAAATTAGAGCAAATTCCTTAAGGAGTCCAGCTGCCTTATTACTAAGGGGGGAAAGGGCAGTGGATTAGATGGGTTAGATCATGCCCAGAGAGGTTAACTTGCCTGTAGTCAATACCCTTGCATTTGCAGGTGTGCCCTCAATTGACCCTATTAATATGTGCAGCCCTTGCTGGAAACCTTACTTGAGAGACATGAAGCTCTGGTCATTTGAAGTGGCTCTGACTATAGTGTAGCATTCCTTAAATTCAGAGGGGTTTATTTGGGGGGAGGATGCAGAAATAATTTTTATGAGAGAGGGTTTTCTGCTCTTCCAGTAGACAGAAATCCGAAGGCTGAATCAGGCAGAAGATAATCGATGCTTTAGCTGGCATACTAAATCAATACATCACTGGCAACTGGAGCTAGTTTTAGCTGAACCTCTGCTTTCCAGAGAAATCACTCCAAGTCCTGACTTAGTCATTTTCAAGATGAAATTGCATCAGGCTCTTAATCTGTAGGGTACCAGTTTGATGTTAGCCAAGCTGATAGGGGCAGTGATTTCCATGGAGCTGAATTGTGTTGACTGCTGCTGCTCAAGGAGTAACCACAGCAAGTGCAAATGGACAGGAGCTTGCCCTGGAGAAGCCTGCTAGCTGGTGTTTTTGTTTTTCCCTGTGCACTGCAGACACTTTATGCTGGGGAACACAGACAGTGCTCACCTACCCTGTGGTGTTTTAAAAGTATTGTGTATTTGTAATAGTTGTTCTTTCAAGAACGAAGAGTGCCACGGCTAAGTGACATTATGAGCGAGAAGCCAAAAGCTGATACAACAATTCAAAAGCATACAAATTAAAGTCGATTGTCAAATGGATTTTCCATTCCATTAAAAATGTCAGGATTGAAAAATTTTGACATATAAAAGATCATATTAAGTATCCACATTAAATTAAGTGGAGACAAACCCAAAATATAATCCAAACATTGGGAAAAATTAAGTACTGAAGATAATTTCTTTGTCCAAAATGTTTAAAACCAAGTATGTTTACATTTGGTCCTCCCTTGGATCCTTTTATTTTCTATATATAATACTGGCTGTTTTTTTTTTTTAATAAAGCAAAACATTTTGTGTATAATATTTCAAAAGCAAGGCGTTGCTTTGCTGTGGTGTTCTTGTGCTTTTCAATTGCAATTGTAACCATTATATTATTGTTATTTATTCAAATAACATAATTTAATTCTCATTATCTATTCAAATAATGTCATAATTAACTTTGCCAGGGAGAAATTAAAACTTTCAGCCTACATCACCATAAATTAACCATTGCAGTTCTCCTGGCTGGATTAGGAATAGACATAGCTATCACAACATAATGATTAAGTTCTCTTTGAGAACGTTCTTGCTATCAGGTGAATGCCTAACCCCAGATGCACTCATTTAACACAGACTTCTTGCTGGATATCTGTGGGCTTTTGAGTTTGGCCTTTGGACCAGTTTGGATGATTCTGCACAACCAAGCAAAGGAGAGCCAGGGGACAGTGCCTGGCACAAAGGGGGGAGTGGCACTGCCTGGCTCACTCCTAAGCTCATTAGGGCTGCTGGCCCACCACAGCAGACTGGCTGTTCCACCTCTACATGGTGCTTGGTGCTCTGTCCCCAGCCCTGTGGGGTGCCTCTCGTGCTGTTTGGGACAGGGACAGTGGTTGAAAGCACATGCAGCAGTGCCACAGACCACCCAAGGGCTGATTTAGGACTTTGCCACAGGGTTGTCCTACTGGAGAGTGCAAAGGTGCAGCAGAGGACTTGGGGCAAGTCAGACTCAGTGCAGTGAGGTCATTGTTAGCCAAGATCACTGGGGTGAGCAACCTCCCAAAGAGAATCCGAACTGTCCCTGGGCAGAGCTCTCAGAGAGGTGCCAGACAGAGACAGATGTGAAGGATCAGTTCAGCAGCATCCCCAGTCTGGAGCCTGTGCTTAGCTGCTCCCTAGCCCTCTTTTACTCAGCAATATAAATCTTGCACTCTGGGCAAGGCCCAGGTCTTAGAAGTGCAACAGCTTCACTAATGGGAAGAAGTGTCTAAATGTCTTCCTTTTAAAGAACAGAGATGAGAGCAGAGGTATCATTACATACACATCACACTGTGTCTTTCTTGCCCAAATTTTCTCCCTCCTGTATTAGAAAGATCTGTCAACAGAAATGCAGCCAGCACAGTGTTAGTGGCAATATTTGGATGGCTCAGAATGTTCACTGTTGGCTATTTGTGTTGATGTTTTTGTTCTCTCGCAGCCATGGGAAGGTGTCTCCATGTTTGTTGCAGTTCTGTCCCATTCTGAGATTCAGCTCTGTAAACAACTCTCTCTGAATCCTTTTCCCAAAAAGCAGTTGCAAATGGCATTTCTGAGCCCCGTTTGCCATAGCTCCATCTTTGTCATCCCAAAGGCTAGTTCTGTTCACAACATTTGCAGACTCTGTTGCAAGCACAGACACTGCTCTATTTTGCAATTGTCCATCTGTCCAGTTGAAAGAACACTGCACACCAAGGTGCACGATTAAAAAATCAAACTCCAGAAGTAAAAGCCTTTTCTAATTCTGCATCCACTTCAGTATGTGTGACCCATAACTGCACTCAACAACTGTGGCTTTGGCATCTGTGGGTATATCCCAACAACCCATTTACAGGAGTTCTAGGTGCCTATGAACTCACCTAAAATGCTCTTTGTTTTAAGATGAGTAAGGGGTTATTCATGACAAGTTTTTACTAGAGCTGCTGATGTAGTAGTTTTGGAAGAGTAGCTGAAGACACAGGATGGAGTTATCCTTAAACTCTGCACAGTAATTCAAGACTGGAAGACACAGAGTGCTGTGACCCAGATTTTGCATCTGAATACATAAAGACAGCTGGGTAACATAGATGTAATAAAGAGAAAGCACAGCAAGGATCTAGGCAACTTGATAATTCTCAATCACCCACACAAGCAAGAGATTTCTGATGGCAGAAGCTTTTATCTAGTAGGGAAAAAAATCATCAAGACATGCAGTCACTGGAAGCTGAAGCTCAAGTAAATATGGGCTGTAAGAAAAGGCTGCTTTTTGTTTGTTTTTGATTTTGTTTTTTTTAATTGCAACAGATAATTAATCACTAGCAGAGTTTGCACAGGGATGTTGTGGATTGTTTGGTGAGTCTGTCCTGGCAATGACTCATACCATGGTCCTTCCCTCCTGACACAGTTTTCCACATCCAGGCTCCTGCCTTCACTGCGCTCTGATATGTAAACAATAACTCAACATTTATCCAGTAACTCGGCTGCACATTTATGAATTTTAATCAACCATTGACACACTTACATGGAGTGAAACAAACGAGCAGAGCTGACAAATGGGGTCCTTCCTCAGAAAGGATTTTAGATTCATATTAATATTCAGTTCCTTTCTAGGATTCTTGACATTAACTGTGTTTCAGCACTGCATGGCTGTCTTGAGCCTACAGAATTGTTTTCTATAGCCCAAACAGGGAGCCCATTGTGCTAAGCATATAACAAAAAGCCACTGCTTCTGAGAGCTCAAGGTCTGAGGCAGAGAGAACAAATGGCTGGTAGATGAGGATAAAGTGAGTTTAGACTGCATTCAGTGAGGTAAGAAGCACTGTTGGTACACCAGGTAACTAACTGTTGGAGCTATGTAATTTGATCTGTTCCAAAGATGTGGAAGATTTCTGTACATAACACAGTCCTCACAATTTGGATCAGATATTTTAAAAAGCTGTGCCTGGTGTGTTGGCTAATGCAATTCTCCCTCTTTTCTCTCTGCTGTCCTGAATCACTCCCTGACCGAGCTCCCCTCAGGTAAAGGGCTCAGTGCCTTTGATTATTTTATGGCATTTGCTGCAGCCCAGTTTTCATCAGAGGTCCTTCCCAGCAGACTAACAGCCCCATGAATGAAATCAGCAGGGAGGCTCTTCATTATCACAATTCTGGCAGTGAAGTCTCTGCACTTTTATCACTGTAGTGGTATCAATTATTTGGAGCCACATTAAATAAATGAAGTCAGTAACATGAATATGTCATGCCCAATTCATACAGAGGCTCCTGAACTCTCTTAAAAAAAAAAAACCCTCTCTTTTTTGCCTGCTGCTTCCCATATGAATTTTTTGTAAGCCCTGACCTTAGACATATCTCAATCATTTGCAGGCATGCTTGGTTCAAGACTGAATACACATCCATTTTATATGGGTTGAGGGGGGCAAAAATCATGAGAAAAGCAGATGACATTAGAAAAAAATGACTTTTCAAAGAAGGTCCAATGACCTCCATATAGATATAGCATGTTAAAGTCACTGACTTCTTTTTAACTCAGCACTGGTGCACATATATATATTTAGTACTATATAATGTACTTGTAAGGGCAAAGCTTCTTCAGCATTCGATCTACAATATTTATTGTGGAGTTGTGACTCACCTTCCTTGGGTGTTGCCCAGAGTGGCCATCACACCAGTAATGACAGTGAAATGGACTGCATTGGCCAGGGCCCTTTGCTTGTTCCATGGGTCACAGCAGCACACTGATTGCACTTTCCTGCAACCTAAAGACAACCTTATTTATTTATTGATTCTGCTGAATCAGAATTCAGGCTTGGCAAAGGCTATTCTCAAAAAAAAAAAAAAAAAAAAAAAAAAAAGAACCTTTTGGGATTTAGACAGTATTTTTCTAAAATATTTCTAACCAAAATAAACTTATTTTGGTCTTAAGTAACAAAAAGTCTTGGAATATTAACTTCAGACTCTGTAAAGCCAGTTAATTTTGCTTTTAATTTAATTGATCTGTCTAAACAGAGCAGGAAAAGCACAGAACTTTGATGGGAAAGGAGGCTTCTTGGATACTGTTTTGCACGTATTCAGAATAAAAAAACCGTAGAACCTCTGATCTTACTGAGAGTAGGATTACACATAGAGAGTAATGGGTAAATGCTTTGTGGGAGTGTTTGTAAACTCTGAAACTTCAATTCAGCCACATTTCAGTATGTTATAGCCTCCTCTCCATTAACATTAACCAGGATGGCTTTTGTTTACAGGAATGTTGGAGAAAGTGTTAATCTGAACTCAAATACTCTTGCAAGCACATTTCATTCAAACTTGCCTGAGAAGTGTTTTCTCTAATTCAGACAACCTAGCAGCTGAAAGAATGGCATGTTTCTTAGGTGGCCAATCACACACCCAAAATAAGAAAGAGTGAATAGATAGAAAACATAATTAAAATAAATGCAGCTTGTAAATAAGCCCAGTCAGAATATAGTCTGATGAAATGATTATTCAGTCTGTTAGAATTTGAATAGATGCCTCATTCTTATGCACTCATGATGGAATTTACAGGGAAAAATCCCTTAAATTTCCTGTTACAGAGTCCAAAGCACTGAAGTCCAGATTTTGGAGGGTTGGCATTGAGTTATATTTGTGGCTTCCCTAGGATGATTAGTGGTGTGAAAATGTGAGCAGGTGTTTGCATCTTTGCAAAACTAAGGCTGACCTCATTAAAAAACCCAACAAACCTACAAACAAACAAAGAAATAAACAAAATAAGTTTTGGAAATGTATCCAAAAAAAGGGGGTGTGGATGGTGTGATTCAGGTCAAAAACTGCAACCAGTGATGAGTGTAAAGAACAAAACTGGAATCCTTGAGCTGGGATGCTTTCTTGTTTTATTTTAAAACAATTTCTTAAGTATTAAGAGAACCAAGAAACCAGCTATTCACCTCAACTATTGAACCTCTGAAGAAAAACTTGACTGCCAAGTCAGCAACAGAAATAATTTGAAAGTTAGGATCACCCGAGAATTTCCAAACAGATCTCAGTGTTCTTTGATCAGGAAGCAGTACTGAAGAAGAGAGAAGGTCTTTATGTCAGTCTTATTTAAAATAAAAGGAAAAATTTCAAATAAAAAGCAGCAACTGTACATTCCAGTTTACCATTCTCCTGTCTCTGGATCACACTTACTTTTCTGTGATTTAATGAAAATATACAATATTTCATAGTGGGCATCTCATAATGAGTTAAGCCATTTTTGAAGGCTTTCATGCTGCAAAGTTGCCCAGCCACAGTGAAGATACCAATGCAAAACGTTCCTGATTTGTTGGGGTTTTTTTTGACAGTCTCTTTGCATGTGTTGTCCAGGAAGATAGGCATGGGAGATGCAGAAATCCTTCATCTGATGTGCATTCCTGGCATCATCATGTTATTTCATGGAGACTGTCAGGTTTATACCCACAATGACAAGAGAAAATGGTATTGTGCTGCTATTCAGCAAAGGAGAAAGCAAAAGACAGATGAGTCAAGTGTGCAGCTCACTCATCAGAAATTGTCTCTCAGTTTGGACATATTTCCACACATTCCTGAACTGTTCATTATTATTTTCCTGTATGAATACCCTGCAAGTGCTTGTCACCACTGCAGGGGCAAACCTGAAATCAACCTTTTTTGAAATCCATTAATTAAGACAATCAGATAAATGCAATGCAATGTATTAAACATGAATTGACACATCTGACTGTTGGTAAAGGCAGAAAGAATTTCCAGAAGACCTTTCTGCAATGCAGACTGCCCCCTCCCTTTGTTTCTGATTGCTATCACACTGCACAGATGCAATGATTGAGAATCAAACTAGAAATTTGGTGCTAGAAGTCCACTGTAACATCAATCATGTGAAATAAAAATGTCATGCTTATGATTCTTTGGAAAATGCTGCACTTAACTTCCAAACTGTTGCTTTCAGAAAAGGCTAATTCAGGGCTGGGTACATTAATGTCAATGTCCTATAAAAGTGCCAGCTAAAAAAAAAAAAATGTCAGCAAAGACATTTTTTAAGCCTGTGTCAGCACAAAAGGGTGCCTCAGTTGTTTCATCTCACAACAGCTGCATGCTTTCATTGACATTTGTTGCCCTTTCTTTGTGCACTCATCCTAACCTCATAGGTTATTTCCTGGCCTCCCTTCCATGACCTATGACCGAGGATGACCTTTAGCTAGAGAATGTGACATTTTGTTCTCCTCTGGCTGACATGTGATGCCCTCATTATTCAAAGGTATGTGAAAATAATGACCTGTACTGACCCCTGAGTTTCCTTTCGTTTATTGGTCTACACTAGGTGCTTGTTCAGCAGATTGCTATGACTAGGTGGTGGGGTGTACAATTTCTTTTGAAGAAGGAAGCTCATGAATTGCACCAACATTTCAGCTCTTTGTGTCTGTTGTTCCATTCCAAGAGCAGGAGATGAGGTGGTGCAGCTGGGGGAAGAGGGTTCAGGGTTCACAGTTCAGTTCAGTGTGGGTTGTTGGGAGCATCCTGCAAAGCTGGCAGATCTGGCTGAGGGCTGGGGATCTTATGGAGTGGCACTAGAATCCCAGGCTGGATACCCACCCTAGGGTGTGTCAGATAGTACAGGATGCCAGTGCATGTGGTTCAAGTCCTCAGCTTTCAGTCACCAGAGAGAATGGATGACTGAGAAACCTCATGAATTCAAAACAGGAGTGAAGGTAGCTTTCCCATCACCAGGATTTCTACACCTTCGCTGTTGTGACCCCAGTGGCAACACGGTCACAGTTACAAGAAATAAAAAAAATTAGCCTAACACGCCAACAGTGCTGTATTGAATAAGTCTCATTTTGCATTTCAAGCAGTGGAAGTTTCAGTGCTCTTCAGAAATGCAAGCCTGAACACCTGAAATTTTTTTCAAGAAGTAGATTTTATCTCCTGTTAGGCAAGACATGTCCTCATTGACTATAGTAAATATTTCAAATGCTGAGAGTCTAAAGGAGGAATAAACCACTTCTGTGTGGGAGATTGTGATACCAATTAGAGTTTCTTCAAGACTAACCAGCATGAATATTTAAACCTCCTTTTCCTGAAGAAAGGATGGTTACTTCAGGTCAGGGATGAGGGCATGTATAGAGCAGCATAAGGAACAGATAGCTGCTGAAGACAATTTCAGACTACAAATAGTCCCTATTAAGAATATAGAAATAATCAATTAGGGAATAAGCTCTGCTTCCTATTGCACAGGAGCAGAGCAGCAGCAGAAAAATGTTAACATATATGTCAGTGTTTGTTGCTGGCTGGGAAAGAGAGATCAGTCCTTTCCACTGAAGGGTGGGAAGCTGCACTGAGTTTGTAGATTAAGATAGAAGATTATCAACAGCTCTTTGGAAAAGGTTTATGTATTTGGTATGCAGACCAGGAAATAAAAATCAAATTTTAATCTCGTCTCAGAAGTCTGTGCAAACTAACACAGAAACCAGGGGAAAGGTCCTTTATTGGTAAAGAGAGAGCATTCCTCACCACCTGGAGGCTGTAAAGAACTTCATGTTGGAACACATTCACTAAAGGTGAAGGTGAAAGGTACTAATAACTGATGCCCAGATGTCAGCTGCAAACTTTGAGGTTCTGCCTGGGTGTCTGGGCCAGACATTCATCCTGCATTATAATCTAAATAACCCATTGAGAGTTCAGGCTGACACTTGAAGGACTGCAGAGCAGTGGAAAGGGGGCTCCAGATTAGAGACAGCCTGGCTTAGGGTTGAACTAGAAGCATTAGTAAAACCTGATTAAGAAAAGTATTTTATCTCTCTTGATGGAAAATAAGTGACCTAACCATGGATGTGATTTACCAGTCATAGGTTTGTCTTCATCTGAAGGGAAAAAGCTGCAAAGTTTTGAGAGTACTGCCCTCTGTTTATCATTTCCATCTTTGTTCTGCTTGGACTGAGTTTTGCTGCATCAGTCCCAGCAGCAGGTCTGGGCAGAAGCTCGAAACTCGAGGATGGCAGAAAGAAATGGCATCTGTGGTACATCATCACATCTCTTCTCTTGGCCATTTCACAAATGCTCCTGGTATTATATTTCTGAGGGCCAGTTACAGATGGATTAATAGAAGGGAAAACAGGAGCACATAAGTGGATACTAGCTGGTGCCAGGCAGTCCTCCTGTCACTGACCTGACAGTGCTCCAAACCCTGTCACCAAGCATGGCCATTACACAAATCCCCTTTGGCTGGCAGTAATTGTCATACAACTCACACATGGAATGCTTTTAAAGGATTCAGCTAAGGAATGGATGCACTTTTACATGTGACACCAGCTCAGATCAGATGTCAGATTGCTTATGACCAATCATATAAATGAACTAATGCACCTTAGCAACACAACTCTGGAAGGTCTTGCAGGAGCCTTGTAGAAATATATTTATCATGTGCCCAAAAGATTGTGACATGTGAAATTATGAGTTGCTTTCAACTGCTTTCCTCAAAAGGCAACATTTTGGTATAGCACAAGCATGAGTGTAAGAGGATTAACGTAAATTTTTAACCCAAGAATATGTTTAGACTTTGTTGTCTTTGTTTTTTCCCCAGAAGCATGGTCTCAGAAATATTCAATTTTTCTTCCTCTCTATGTCATTTGCCTCTCATTGTTGGGGAGTTCGTAGGGTTTCACTCCTCCCAAGATCCATAAATCAGATGATTAACTTTCAGTCCAAGCCTGTTTTATATGAGCAGAAGAAATCTAATTGGAATACAATCACCCTCCTACTGCTTTTCACAGCTTTCTTTGCATCTCAGTGTGATTTGAATTTCAGATATCTCTTTCTGAGAGATATTTATTTTTCCCCATCATGCACTGAACCGAATTGTGCTGCTATCTTTTTCTACCCTTTAAAGCTCTGGTTGTAAATTAACCATTATCCATCTGAAATAAGTTCCTTTAGAGTTCATAAAAAGTAGTTCAGCATGAAAGCTTCCAGACTGGTTGCACAGGAATAAACTGTCCATTCCCCTGAATATGAGGGTTTAATATCAGTTTCATTTTCCTCTGCCTCAACATGGGTGCTTAGAGAAGAAGCTCTTTTCATCCAGGGGTACTGGATGGATACTTAAGGAAGAGGGAATCTGGAAATGCAGAACTCCATTTGCAGGTGCTGGATGAACTTCAGACTGGGAGTTCAACTATTACAACTATGATTACTTGTTTTGACTTATGCTCATAGATATCTAGTACAACTGAAAAATCCTGATGATTATGGATCAGTTATTGCCCTGAAATTTACTGGCTTTTATTTTTCTTTAAACAAAAAGAAACCAAGTTAAAACCTTTTCTTTTTCACTTAGTATTTAAGCAGCCTGGCAGCCCAAGAGTTCTGAATACTTAGATGTTGCCTTTAACCATACAACCCAACTTTATTCTTTAGTTTCTCCCTGCACTCCAAGCCTTCTCCAGACCAAACAGGGCACATCTATGGGAAAAATTAATGCTCATAATTCATTAAATGTTTGCTTGTCTTCTCAGTCACTACTGCTGCAGTGACTTGTTTGTGTATGAATTTGTTACAGACACGAGCTCATCTGAGAGATAAATTTTAACTCTAATCACTTTTACATTTTCAGATTTCAAATGAAAGCCACTTACCACATGAAAATGAATGGAGACTGAACACAAAAGCTTAGTCTAAAACTCAACAAAACCTGCAAGATGATGCATTTTTCTGCCCACTTCCTGAGACCTGTATGGTGAGGACCTGTCAGAAAGGACCTCAGTTTCCAACTCCTCCTCTTCCAACAGGCACCAGGGAAGTTGCACACCTGAATTTCATCCTGATGTGGAGCCCAGGCAGAGTAGACACCAGCTCCTCATTCCACAGTTTAGATATAGCCTATGAATCCATTAAGCAACTGAGTGTTATTTAAATTACTGTGCAAAGCCCAGCTTTGCTTCTCCTATTTTCAGCAGTCCCACCTGCCTCAACAGAGCTACCTGTAGAAACATCTTGGGGCTTTGACTCTGTCAAGTGTGAGAACAAAACCTTGCAACCAGTTACTTCTGAGTCTGAAGTGTGACACAGACATTGAATTGAATTAATAATCTAAAGTAAAATGAATCATTAAAATGATTAAGCCATTAAATAAATACATCTCAATTCATAGTGGGCTGTGAATCACTGACACACCAATTATTCAAAATGAAATGGACATTTCATTTTCTGGGTGTTGACATGCATTGTTTTACAGTGAGGGAACTTTTCTCACTTAGGTTATCAGCAGTCTGAGGGAAAAAGAAGGATTTGATTTAGTTTAACAATCTTACTGGCATGATATGACTTTTTCTTTGTTCAAAACAACTTTGTTGTCCCTGAAGTTTTTTTGTAGTTTTATTCCAGCATAGCAGAGAATATACAGCAGGGGTTAAATATTTATGACACCTTATTTAGCTATCTCCAATTGAAATGTTTAAATCTGAACCAATCTGTAAAGACCCCCCCTTATAATTTTCTTCAATAAGAAGTTCATCTGGCAAAATGAACTCGTGTTTTTCCCACTACTAAGTGGAGCCAAATTTGATCAGCTCAGAGGTGGAAACTACATTTAATCAGACTAATCCCTAAGATCCATTGGTCTTGCCTCAAATCTTTCTTCCCAGCAGTGCTGTGTGACAATGCCCATGCTGGTGTTCCTCTAGCTATACTGGAAGGGACATTTTGTTCAATATTCTCCTGGTTCTTAGTAATTCATTAAGTGGGGCTGTCATGGGGATACAGTCCCAGGGTAGCCTTGCCTCCTCTCTTTTATCCACTCATGCACAGTGTGCACTGTACAATACTTCATGCAAATAAGTTCCAAGCAGAGTTGGTTGTCATTAGCACAGACAGCTCTAGAGGCAAAAACAAACAGAATTTGTCAGTGAGAACTCCGTCATTAAGGAATTTTGTTTGCACCCCTGCAGTGATTCATAGTGCACTTGACTGTTTTCTGCCTACCTCTTCACATCTCTTATTTGTTTACAAAGTGGAAAAAAATGTCCTTTTTGGGTACCTTTTCTCCAATTACAGGTTTTATTGATATCATACCAGAAAGCTGGTTTCAGCTTCTGGCAAACTAGTAGCAAAAAGAAGGTTTTCCTGGATGTCATCTTCATTCAAGCACTGATAAAGTGCTGCCAAAGCAGGGAAGACAAAAAAAATATTTAATGAACTGGTGGAGAAGTAAAAAAATAGACAACAAACCACAGCCTGGTTTTAAAGAGATAAAGCTGGAAAACTATCAGCATTTAAACCTTGCTTTCAAAGTGAAAACATACATACATGCATGTAGCCTGACTTTGCTGAGCATGTCACGTTTGAACCAGAGGATGTATTTATGTGACTATCAGGTCCCACTATCTTTGTTGCAACTGATATCTGTTTAATAATTAACTTTTTCAAACACTGACCACCCAGCCACCTGTAAAGTGCCCATCAGGCCCATCCCCTGTCACATCTGCTTCCTGAAATGGCCAGATTTTAACTGTGAGCAATACAAAACCAGTTTACTTTCAACTACTGAAGGAAAGAAAATAAACTACCCTCCATGAAATATTCAACACAGCTTTAAAGACATTAGCCACACAGCAATACTTGTGTTATATAAAATGTTTCTCATGAAACGGTGGGAGATCTGTCTGAAATTAGCAAGAATTACAAAACCTCCCACTCTGAAGGTGAAAGGATGAAGCAAGGTTATAATTATATAGATGACTATGGGGGAAGCAGTTGCTCTGTGTAGAGTGTGGGATCCAAGCAGTGTCAAACACTACTTGCAGACAGCTTTCCCAAAGCCATGGGTTTATTCTCTTTTTTTTTTAACTTTTTTGTCTCTTAAAGCTCCAGTCACTTCCCCAGGGAGATTTCCACTGTGGGGTATGCCCTGCCCTGCCTGTGCTCTGAGGAAGGGATCTCAGATGCTGTCTAGTCTGGAGCTGATTTGGTGGCACCACTGTGTTTCACCCCACTCTTTACATCCTCACTTCACTGGTGTCCTTCTGAGCATGGACCTGTAACACCTGCAGAAGGACTGGACCACAGGGTTTAGATAGTTTTAGGCTCCACAACTGTGTTTACCCAGGGTAAACTAGGATTACAGTCTGTTCTTCTGGGACGTGTGGCAACAGAAACAAACAGAAATATGACCTTTGAAGGGTTCTAAACTCCAACTGTATCTTACATCAGCTTGCCTCAAGAAACATCCAAACACATAAAAATATGGCACCTGCACCCTTTATTGATTACATTTCCTAATCTTTCTGAAGTAACCCCTGAATTTGGATCAACAGCAAGTTAAGGTCTTTCTCTTACACGTGCCTTCCCCTACAGATCCAGCAGTATCTGTTCCCTTGGCTTCCTCTTTTACAGTCTGAGCATTTACAGCTTTCTCAGCAGTCCCAGGAAGGGTGTCTCAGTCACAGAACCCTTTCCCAATTTTTACCTCTCCCCCTATTTGCACACATCCCTTTCCCTGATCAGACTGCAGCCAGGTCAGCAGACCAAACTCATTTTGTGGCCAAAGCATTCCTGGAGCCATGTGAGCTGTGAGGACATGGGGCCTGGGCTGAGACAAACCAGCTCTTCCTCCTTCTGCACAGCTCACTTCAGCCTGAACTGAAGGGAAAACCCCACCAAGGCTGGGGGAGATTTGGCTTCCCACTCTGTGCCTGCACATCTTTGCTATAGACTCATCCACAGTTGCTATTGGGAAAAAAACACCCCACGATCAGCCAAGCAAAAGCTTTTTTTTTTTTTTTTCCTGTTTTTTCCTCTTCATTTTTGTACATTCAAAATTCAACAGTGTGATGTTAGCAAACATGACTGCTGCACATCTAAGAGAAACACTCAGGTGCCTGCAGTCTCAGACCTCAATAAACATTTCAAAGGATAGGATAGAGTAGAAGTATCCTTGTTGTAAGGAAAAAGAAGTACAGGTCCTTAATACTGCTGCTGTAACTGTTGATAAAAGCTGACATTTAAACAGCAACCAAAACAAGACCTGACCCTGCAGTGTCCCCACGAGTATCCCCAGTCATCCCCACTCAAACCCACTAAAATCAAATGGAATTGCTCTCCCATGACTGCAGATTTTAGGATCAAGTTCTTACCCTGAAAAGATCTTTCCTGAAGTAACATCCTGCTCCACTCATGCTAATGGGAATATCCAATTGCAGCATGACAGAGCTTGTAGTATAAACATGAAGTCTGTAATTTTAAGGCACTAAACTGTCATTAAGCCAAATATCTAAGGTATTTTAATTTAAAACTTCAAAGAATACCTAGTTGGGCAGTAGGCATTCTTGCCATTAATTAAAATTCAGTTGATGAACAAAGCACAGTCCTTGAAACCATACAATTGAAAACCCAGCATTTGTGACCCAGCACTCCAGTACAGTGGAATCAGGGGAAAACAAAAAAGGTGCAAAGCCACATCTTTCAAACTCTTAAAGGTAAATCTGTGTCTCACCCTGCCCCCTCCCTATTCAAGAACTTGTCAAAAGTGTTTATCATCAGAGATGACTTGTCAGCAGCCCAGTGAAGTTTAGTGGCATGAATTTCTTTGAGTTTTAAGGGATTTAAAGAAACCAAAAGCCTTCACAGAAATGCAAAAGACTGTGAGTAGAGAGTCTTAATAGTTTAAGGGGAGTTATTAAGCTATCTGATGTAAACATACATTAACTGATCTTTTCTAGAATGTGGATTACATTAATCTGAATTAAGTGACTTTTAGGAACAGTGATTATTGATCTGATAAACTATAATAGCCATCAGAAATATTGGGTAAATAACCATTTAAAAAGATTGTTAAGTCATAAAAATTCTTATGGAAAGTAGTTATGGTACTTTATAGGCTGAGTAACGAATTTTCAACATGAAGTACCTCAGCCAAGGCTGCATTCTTAAATTAAGTAACTTTTAATTTATATATGATTTTAAAAGCATGTTTTTAAACCACTCAGCATGTATCTTTCTGTACTTGTGCAATTTTAAAATAGCCATGTCAATTTTTTTTTAACTTCTTGAGAATGAAGATAATAGTAAAATAAATGATCAAGTGGCTGTGTAAGGCTTATTGATAAATGGCTCTTGGTGACCATACAGCTTTTGTGACAATATGTACTGACAAAATGTGCATAGGTGCAAACAGGAGCCTTTCAAGTCCAATCTCATTAAGAACTTCCTTTGAGTATTTGTTTGTGCCAGTTATTTCCAGCAAAGATGGAGATATCTTTATTGCAGTTATCTATGCTCAAATCTAGAAAGGCCTTGTTGAACTGGCTTTATGCCAGGTAGTGATAGGAGTAGAGGAGTTCTCCTCTAATGCAAGTGACCTGCCATGTGGTACTGGGACTGGGGGGAAAAATAAAAGAAAAGGGAAACAAACCAGCAACTGAAAAGGTGGAGTGATTTGGGATAAAAGGCACTGACACAGAAGAGTCTGCATGAATTTGAGTTGTTAAAGACAAGATGAATGGGGAGCAAGTAAGAACCCCTAGAAATGATGTTAAAACATAGCAGCTACATTCAAGCAAGCAGGTCTGCAACAAGGAGGGATGATGGCCACAGCAGGAATGCTGTGGATCAGGAGTAGAGCCCACAGAGAAGAAAACAGAGGTAAAAGGGCAATGCAAAACCCACCCACACAAATTTCTTTGCTGGTTTACAATGGAACAGCAGCACACTGCAAGAGGGATATCAGCCCCATTGATTGAGCCATTTTGTTACACTGACCCTCCCTAACAGCCTGATTTAGGTGCCTAAAATTGTTTACAGTACCAGCAATGTCCAACTGAGTATCAGAGAATCTAGTAGGGAGATGATTTTAGAAAAGACACTGGAATGGAAAAACCCTTGGAAATGGGCATAGGAGATACTTTTGGACATGTTTTGGATGCTGTTGGTCTAGCTGGACTCATGGACTCATGTACCTCCCTCAGCACCAACATTTGTGAGGGCAAGAGTCCAGACTGTGACCCAGGGCTACCTCAGGTTTTGGTGGAGACTCTGTCCTTTGGCAGTGGGATGTCCCTGTCCCTGTCCCTGTCCCTGTCCCTGTCCCTGTCCCTGTCCCTGTCCCTGTCCCTGTCCCTGTCCCTGTCCTTGCATGTGTGTGCAGAGCTGGGATGCACCCCCTCCTCCCTCCACTGGCATGGCATGGAGCTCTCACACCAGCTCTGCTCCACAGCACTGCAGGAGCTCTGCTGAACACAGCTCCAAGGCAGAGCTCAGAAGTTCAGGGAGAACTGACCCCAGCCTTACCCTGGTTCCTCTCTGGCTTTACATAAAGCTGGCTTGACCCTCTGCTAGTGCAAACAGGAATGACAAGGAGGGATAATTGCACTGTAAATGCCCTGCAAATCAGTGCAGGGAGGAGTTTCATCAGGATAACAAACTGCAGTCTGTGCAGAGCTGTTTGGTGCAGGGGCCAGCACCAACAGAATTAAATCAAATTCAAGCAGAAGTGTCTTAACTACCTGCTTTTATTCCTGTTTCATCAACAGGTATTTCATGTTTCTTCTCTCCATGATGCCATCCCTTACTGGGCACATTTTCCACACAAAGCCAGATGATTTATATCTGCAAAGGGAATATACTTCAGGGTAGCTTAACACTGCCTCTCTCATACCTGTCACCACACTTTGTTTTTTTTTTACTTCTCTGGCAGACTGGGAACATGTGCCAAGCCGTGTGTGTGCTGTTCTGAGATAACCTGGAGCCAAGGTGTCCCACAAAGATTCACCAGCACCAGCAGCATGAGCTCTGGCCTCACATGGCCTCTTCCAGCTTGCCCACACTGGGGCCTCATGTTCCCAGAGCAGATGCCAGTGCCTTGTGTTTGCTGGCTACAAGGGAGTGCTTAGGTGTGCAGCTACATACAGACTTGCTCTTGCTAAGCTGGGGTTTTTTTTGTTGTTGTTGTTTGTTTGTGGGTTTTTTTTTTTTTTTTTTTTTGTTTTGTTTTGGTTTTTTTTTTTTTTTTTTTTTTTGGTTTTTTTTTTTTTTTTAATGTGTATGTGTAATAATGGAACTCCCACTTGTAATTTTGGTGCAACTTGAAAGTTTGGGGCATTCCTCCCAGTGTGCAGCACCATGCTGTTTATAATAAATTAATAAAGTGTTGAGTGACCAATTAAAGAGAGGTGGATACATCAGAAACTACTCTGTGGGTATTTGGGAGAAAAGATAAGTGTTCCACCTGTCTTGACTACATCTGTGCTCTTTCTGTTTTTAATTTCCCTGCATGTTCTAAGAAACAGCTTTGCAAGACCTGACATTGATGTTTTTATTTTTTTATTTTTTTTTTAATCTAATAAAGCATGAAGGACCAGTAAAGTGAACCTACTTTCTCATTCATAACTGGATTCAAAAGAGTTGCAGTAGCCACTCAGGAAGCAAAACCCAGGCCCTTGGGCCTTCTGTCTTACAGGTTTAAATGCCACACACTCATAACAGATGTCTGGGGAAAAAATCTGATGACCAATACTTATTTGCAGCAAGCAAATGCATGATTTCAAGTGGGGAATAAATTTTTTTAGAAGTCCTTAGATGACTGAAATAAAAGCTCCTGTTAGTCAAACAAATTATTCCCTATGAACTATTCAGCCATTTGTCATAACAGCACAACTTTTTTCTGTGCATCCTAATGATTGTTCAGGAACATTATTCTATATTTTTATGACTGTCTGGTGGATAAAGGGTCCTGTACAATAAAAAGCATGTTTGATGTCAGCAGGGGTTCATGAGGAACCTAAGGAAAGGTCATCTTGGTGTCAAAGGCTGCAAGAAATGTCACATGCCTTCTCTTAATTAATGCAGGCTAGGAGGGAACCCTCAGGGAGGACACAAGATCAGAAGGAGGAAACAGACATTGTTGTACCAATTATCACTGCCTATTTGAGCGTCTCCTTCTTTGTGATTACCCCAATTTAACCAAACATGTAATTTCTAGGCTGCATCAGCTTATCATAAGTGAATCCACTTGGATAAGTGTTCATTCCATATTTAAATATAGATAGACCCATCCTTGCCAGGTGCTGAGCTTGCTCAACTCCTACTGAAATTAGCAGGGGCTCAGCATTTTGCAAGAATCACTTAGCAGTGCCCAGAATTGGGTTCTTTATGTGTCCTATACATCAAACCAAAATCTGTGCTCTAATGTCCATTTGCACAGTAACCCATATTTCTTTTCCTTCATTTATTAACAAGCAGACATCCACTTGGTGTTTGTCCTAAACAAATGTTAGTTGCTGTCACTACTAGATACTTAGGCAAATTGAATGTATTCCTATTCCCTTTTGCACCATAGCAATATTAAGCAGTGTACTTTAGCTTTCATCTTTTCCTTATGTATGGAATATTTATGGTCCATTTTAGAGTTGTCATCCAAACACTTGGGGTCATTTTCTTATTAAACAGTACAATATTAAAGCAATGGAGCACAGCAGGAGGTGTGTTTCTGACTATTTTGTCATGCCTCAGGCTGAGTTGCCATCTTCCACTTAAAATAATGTCATATTGAATATTAGCACACACACACACACAAAAATGCCAGTAAGAACATATCATTAAAAAAAATGTAGAATTGTAAGATCCAAACTTACATGGGGAAATTTTTCATGTGGGAGCTCTTCAGAGAGACAAAGTGATTGATTTTTATAAAAGTTGGCATGCATGACCAAGGGCAGATGGTACATAAATTTGGGCCCCGGTCTTACATTCTGCTCCGTGTAGGTGGACCACTGAACTGCTGTGACTGAGGAAAAAGAATAGAACTGTGAACAGATGCAAGACTCCTGGGTGCTATGATCAGGCTGCAGGACCAGCACACAAACTTGCACTGCTATAATAATTTTAATGACAGCTTGTGGCGATATGTTCAGGCAAATAATTTATAATTTGTGTGCTGCTGATTGATTGTGTCAAATGTGTGAGGTGTCTCTGATTAAGATGCACTTGGTGCTATTATGGATTGTGTGATGGATGCTTGTTCACACACCCTGCTGAAGAGTAGGTGCAAGCCATCATCACAGCTAAGAAGATATGAAATACCCTCCCCAGATAAAATTATTGCAGTGCTGAGTAGAGGGGTGACAGAAAGGTGAGGAAAGGGAGAGGTGCACATGGTAGTGACACAAAGGACACTGCCAAAGTTCAGCCCCCATGGCTCTCTGTGTCAGATGGCTGTAAGATGATCTCATGTCTTCCCTTTTCCACATTTGTTGTGTCCAGCTGATTTTCTATCACTGTGACAACATAAAACATCAGTTCACTGCTGTTTCATGCCTGATGACACTGAAAATATATCATTCTCCCAGAATATATGCCTGAAAACTGATGAAGCCAAGTGATCACACGACCATTTCTTTATCATTTTGCTAAATGTTTGCATGTATAGAGCATAAGGTCTCTCCACAGAGCAACAAGCCTATAAGTTTGTTTAGCCTCCAGTCTGTTCAGCATTTTCCACACTGGAAAATGCCCAAAATCCATATCTTTTCCCCTCTAAGCCTACAGAAAGACGTGCAAGGGTAAAGAATTAACACAAGATGTCCACAGAAAAGGGGCAAATATATGGGCAAAGCTCAAAGGAAAAACCCAGTGTTCCTAGAGAAAGCATATCCAGGAATGTTAAAGAATTCAATCAGCAGTCTTGGGAAATGAGGGACAATAGATACTACAGATTGGTACTCTCATAATTTACAAGCTTTTTCTAACACCTGCAGTTCCCAATATACTGTTCCAAACTGTAACAGCAGATACATTTCTTACCTGCCTAATCATCTTGGGATTATTACAGTGCCTCTGTCAGAGACAGGGAATTCTCCACTGAATAATGGGGAGCAGCAGTAGCACACAAAATCAGACATTGATGTACTGCATCTGTTTTTACAGTGTTGCCCATAACTTGGGAGTTCTTCAATTCAATGTGCCATGGACAGGCTCACAAAGCAGCCTCAATCTGTATTTGAGTTTCACTTGATCCTCCAGTACTTCCAGAACTGCTGGGAACCTGGACCATGCCCGTGAGCTGGGATGGCAGAAAAGAAATCCTTAACATTTAGCTCAGGAATGAATGGATCTGGCTGCTGGTCCTAGAGCAGATGGACTATGCAACTGCACAGAGCAAAGGAAACACCTGGTGGAGACTCCATATATTCTTATTTGTTGCTTTGTTTTACCTGGCTTCTGAATATTTCAATGAACAGATTTTGACTCACGGTAGGAGACTTTCTTTTGTATAAATATCTATGGTAACATAGCAACAAGTAATGTTGCTCACACAATTGGCTTTCTAACTAATTTGTCTTGATTTCTAAGATGATCAGCTCTGGTTGAAAAAAAATTAAGTGGATAGTTTGACTTTGGAACCCAAGCTCACTATTTCTTTAACATTTTCAACTGGGTTCAACACAATATTTATGATAGCTATATTCTTTAGTTACAGATACCTTGAGCATGTTTCACAAATGATATTTATTGAAGCAGTACTGTTGCTAAGGTGTTCTTTGAGTGGCCATTCTACAGTAAGTAATTTTCTAGAATTTGCATTTTAAAATTAATCGTTATAGGATTCCATCTTATATTAAATAGGTGAGATAAAATGTAAAAACAAGGGCTGTACCTGATACTTGAAAGTTGCTATTCCTGACAGCACTTCATCTTTTTCATACTTACATTGGCTTTTATCCCGGCCCATCTATTCCTTAATGTAAGTGTTATAAATTGTTGTAAAGTGCCATAAAATATAATAAACATGAATCAATATTTCTTGGTTAAAAAACTTAGAAATGCTGATGAAGCTTGAGTTTATTATAGATGTCCTGAACCCACAATGTCCTTTTATTTTTTTTTACCTTCATCATTTTTTCAGGTCTTGACTTCATGTGTGCACACACATTCATTCTTCACAATCAAAGAGGCAGTGAAAATTAAAATTACTAATGCAGAGCTAATAAAGCATTGAATGTTTTAACCAGTTCTTTTGGGCAAGATATCCTCTATATACAGAGCTATTATATTTGGTGTGAATGACCCACTTCAAGCAAATTCCTTATGGATCTACAGAATATTAAGCACATGCATGGCACCAGAAAGTTTGGGGATTACTCAGATATTTAAATTTAAGCATATGTTTAATTGCTTTGCTGAATCAGGGCTTTAATGAAGGAGCATGGCACAGTAGTGCTATTTGCCATAAAAATCCATCATTGCCACGGATCTGTGCCCATTAAAGAAGATGCTATGATTTGTGTTTAAAATATGAAAGAAATACGATGCCTGCATGGTGCATTAAATACCCAAGCATACACATGCATTTAAATTCTTTCTATCTTTTTAAGGATAATGTTGTGAATTATGTTCTTGTATATCCAAGAGCATCCTTCACAGTGAAGTGACAGTTCCTCTCCACATCAGTTGATGCTCTTTCCATATTATTAGTATTATTTATTCTCCATCCCAAGCTAATGATGGATTTCTTTTGTCCTCAGTTGGGTTTGTGGTTTGTCCACAGGAACCACCATAGGCTGTGGTGTTTCCAGGAGCTTTGGAAGGCTTTCCTCAGGCAGGGAGATGGCCAGGCTGGTGCCATCCCTGCTCAGGGAATGTGGTCCAGCCCAGCTGGGAGATGTGGGATGGGACTGTTAGTGGAGGGAGGGCACCACACCACCTGTGACCCCACAGCCCCCTCCACTCTGGGCCTTTGCTCTAACCAGAGAGAAATCCTGACAGAAACCACTTGGGAAAAACCCATATCCTGGCAAAACAATGTGGCTGCTTTATGCTGTGGCAGCAAATGTGTTTTCCCAGGTTTTCCCAGGGCAGGGAGTCTGTCAGGGGTTGGGACAATGACTCCAGCCTGCTGCCACACTCTGTGCCTCAACTCTGCTGCCTGGACCTTCTGACTGAGCATCCCTGGCTGGAAATGAGGTCACTACAGTGGAAGAATGATAACATGTCTCTAAACTGTGTGTTATTGTGTGATGGGTTTGTTTGTTTTGTTTTTTTTTTTTTGTTTTTTTTTTTTAATTCAGCTATTTATAAATGTGATAGACCTCTGTTTCTCCTGCCTCTTTCAGCACCCCACTGAAGAATGTGTGAAAAGCTCTAATTTCCCTTGAGGAAAAGAGTATCTTGTGATTTCAGTGAAAAGCTGTGTTCACACTGTGGTCAATAAATTCCTATAGACAATTTCCCCCCCGGAATTCTCCTATCTTGTTATTTTGTTAATGTTTGAGACGAATCTTCCAGCTCAGCAAGGACGTGGTGGAAAGCCATCCCATTTCTTGTCAGTCAGCTTCAGAAGGAGGATGTCAGAGTTTTAACAGACTTTCCTGGCATCAGGTTTTGCTTTTCTTTCATAAAAACTTCAACACTTTTGTTTTCCTTCTGACTTGGAGCAAGATCAAATTTCAAAATATCCAAATCCTCCATGAAACAGCATTATGTCTTACTCTAGAGCCCCAGTTGCTCCTTCTTGCGATGATAAATCCCACTTGTATCATAAAAAGCTTTTTTTTTTTTCTTAAGAAAAAGGTTGAGACATCTCTCCAGACTCAATCCATAACTTCCTTTTTTGTAGGAAAAAAATTATAGTTTGAAATATTTGAGCTGAAAAATTCCTGCTTCAGTGGTTGAACTGCTTCTGCATTTGCACACACACACCCCCTCCTCCATCTCAGTGAATTCCCTGATGGAAGGAGGCAGACTTCAGGATTAGCTGCAAAGGAAGGCATAACTCCAAACCAAGAGTCTCCTGAACCCATGTGCCCGACTGCTATGTGGCAATTCCAAAGCCATGGGAAGACCCTTTAAGTCTGGGGATCACTCTGACTTTAACACCATCAATCAACCTTAGAGAAAGACTACATGCAAAATTTTAATTACTGCCTTTAGATATTCTATCCTTCTAATATTAGATTTGAATACTACTGTATTCTTTCTAAAAAGGGCAACAATGAAGGATTTGATTATACTATTATCTCTGATGACACTATTTTTCTTCATGTTTTGGACAACATTGTACTTATGTTTCTCTCTCTTTTTTTTCCCCCCTTTAAATGTATCAATTGTCCTGTTAGTTAAGGGGTGTCATTTTACACTGTTAGAATTCTTATTTTCCAAGAATTATCTTGGTTTCCATAAGGTAAACATGGCTGTCAGCACTACATCCCAGCACAGTTGTACAGCAGTGCTGCTGATCTGACTGACAGAACATGAAGAGATGGAAAGAAAGGCAGAAGAAAAGTGGTCTAGCCTGATGAAAAGCTGCATTCAGGTCTTAGCAGAAAATTCAGAGCAGGAACTGCAGATAGAGTGATTAACAAGAAGTTCCCAGAAGTTAATATACCCAGCAAAAGGGTTGCTCCTTTGGAAGCTGAGCACTGGAGAGTGGAAGTCAAAATGACTTGTGCACCACTGAGCTGGAACATGCTGCTCCTGGGTCATTGATCTGCTCTGCTCTGGCAGGGCACCACTCTGGTATTGTTAATTTTCAATGACATAAAGCCTTGTATTAGCACAGGAAGCAGAATTGAAAGGCCTGAGACTATAAGGAAGACAAAAGAGAGGCCAGGGGTAAACATGAAGGGTTCCAAAGGCTGTGACGCAAACCAGAAACAAATACAGCCCCTGAACAATAAGAAATTCATTACTTCATGGATCAAATGGACCAGGCCTGATCCTCAGCAGTTGTAGGATAGCTTTTTATATTTCACATCAGGGAAACTAGGCTCACATGAACTGGAAGAGTAGGTGATCCATAGTTTACATAGTCAGTGAAGCTATATATAAGGATGACATTTTTCCCACTAAAAGGTGAGTGCACACAAAATTATACAGTGCATTTTTTTATAAATATTTAACATCTAAAGCACACTGGCACCACAATCCCTTTTTATGACCCCTACTATAATGATGAGTATGAAAAGAGGCATAAACCTCAAAGACCTATTCATTTATCAGGAAGAGAGATGCTCATTTTGAAAACTGGGGTAATAATTTATTGTTTGGATCTTCTGTAATAAACTTGAAATAATGCTCTTAAATTTCCAAATTTTACTGTCAGTGAGACAGTCATTAGTTCTTATGAGTGAATTTCCACTCCATAACATTCATCAGCATCTCCAAGCAGTCCTCCTGTACTTTTCCCCAAGCCTTACATTGCAGTGGGTACACAGCCTGGGGTGTGGCAGGGGGTGTTGTCTCTGGACCTGGGCTTAATATAAAGTAACAATTATATAAAAAGCTTATTTAAAATATCAACAATCTTCAATTAAGTAGGGTAGATGAAGAAAAGACAGTCCAATGGCAACATGAACACAGTTAGACACACAGGAAGGCAACTCAGTGGCTGTAGTGGTATGGTTGATTGCATTAGTTCATTAAGACCAAAAGCAAAACTGCATGTTTAAAAGGACACAGCTCTTAACATTAACAATAATACTAGATTTTATGCCAAAGAGAATCTTTAATTTAAAATTTCCTGGACTTTACAGTAGTTTTTTTTTTTCCCCATCTTATTTTCATTCAGCCCTTCCTAACTCAAAGCTTGATTCAATGCAAAAAAAAATTGAACATTGAGACGCTGATCCTTTTTATTTATTTTTGTTGTTGTTTCAATAGTTTAATAGCTTGCATGATGTCAGGAACTGTGTAAATCACTAACATCAGATCAACTCAACAATAACCTAGCAATGCACAGCATATCTTAAGTCTAACAAATATGAAGGTAGCATCAGAGTCTTCATCACCATCGGTAAAATGTCTCAGATCTTAAACACTTTCCTATCCTAGGCTTGAGGGTAATTTTTACTTGCTCTACCATGAATAAGGACTCAGTGGTGCATAATGAAAAAATAAAGAGATTTAACATTAGGAAATGACAGCTTTTCTTTCTAGATTTGTGTGTAAAGCATATGCACTTGCTGAAATACAACCAGTTTTACTGGGATTCTTTTTTCTTCCTTTATATTGCTATAGAAAGAAAAGAAGTACTGGATTTCTGTGGATGAAAAGCACAAAGCATGACCAATTTGCTTTTCATTCTATTGAGAACTTATACCTGTCCTGTGTGGTGGATTTAAAATGCTTGATTTTTTTTAAAACTTGCAAAACACCCCCTATGTGTAATTTGATTCATTGATTTTCTTTGACTGTATCTAGACTAGTAATTTAAGTAGTGTCTGGACACAGAAACTCAATTCCTTATGGTGTTAGTTTGTATGTAACTTGATTTTGTTCTGGGCCACCTTGTACTATCCCAGAGAATTCCCAAGCAGATCCTGAGGGTTGTGTGGGACTATTTGTATTACTGACTGACTTATCTCACTGACCAAAATGCAGCCACCCTGTTTTGAAGACCATGAGAGAATTATGGTATAGACAGGCCCATTCTATGCTAGTTGGTGTCAGTGAACAAAAAAATGAGGTAGAACTGATCTTTCTGGACATGGGGCTGCTAGAACTGTGAGGCTTCACTGGACAATCACTGTAGGCTTTGGTCTTCACTGATACTTTATATCTAAACAATTCTCTCTCATTCTTTCTCATGTTCTACTTTCATAAATCTGAAAGCCTAAATTTCAGATTATCAGTTGGAAAAGGGAACTCTTGTGAGTATATTCTCCAAATAATAGAAGAAAGAGGGAAATCCTCACTAATTCTCATAATAACATTCTATTTTTTTTAGCTTCTTCTTTTCTATGTCATAAGCATCATACTTAAAGTTCTTCAAGACCAAACTTGAGATATTAAAACAAATATTCTGAAACTGTACTAGGAAATGAGTCTAGTAGCAGCTTTAAAAAACATCTTATGGCAGTATTTTTTTAGAGCCAAGAGAGCAAAGTCAGTCATCTCAGATCCTTGGTCTTTCACAGATATGTAGAGTTGAAGACAAGATCAATAACAAACTATGATCTCAAAAGAAAATAGTTATCCACTGCTCTACAGGATTTTCTATGGTTGCTGGGTGTTATCCTTCTGGAAGGGAGGGAGGGAGGAAGGAAGGAAGGAAGGAAGGAAGGAAGGAAGGAAGGAAGGAAGGAAGGAAGGAAGGAAGGAAGGAAGGAAGGAAGGAAGGAAGGAAGGAAGGAAGGAAGGAAGGAAGGAAGGAAGGAAGGAAGGAAGGAAGGAAGGAAGGAAAGGAAGGAAGGAAGGAAGGAAGGAAGGAAGGAAGGAAGGAAGGAAGGAAGGAAGGAAGGAGCATTAGATGTTTATTTCTCTTTTTCAGTGGGATGGCTAATATCAACATCAATCAGTGGAGTCAGCTCCCTAGCTGAGATCAGTTCCCAAGTGTTCAAGAACATTTGAATTACACCTATCTGAGTGCAAAATCTTTGAGACACAGACTATTTTACTACACCTTTATCAATGGCACAGAAAAGATTGTCAGTGTTTAACTAGCAATAGTTAATTCCTCAGATGCTGTACTCAGATTTGGGGTTACTCCTGGGAGCTGACATCTCCTTAAGGTGCAGCTTTCCATTGCATCAAAGGGAATAAAAAGTAGTCTGGATGTAAGGATGGTAATTTTATCTGTGTGCCTGGTGCCAGGAAACCATTGCCAAATTAGGTCTATCCACCTCTCTTCTCAGACCCTTTGGATGGCAAAAAAATTTGGTTTCATGATAATGCAGTCCTACTGATTTAAACTAGATTAGAATTTAGTCAAGTTATAGGCTAAGACAGTCTGTGATTGTTTTATACTGTAAAATTATAAAAAGAGCAAATTGGTCACAGTTCAAAAGGCTTTGTAAAGCACATTACCATAAAAAAAAAAAAAAGAAAGAAAACAAAATTTTAAAATGTTGAATGGCAAAAACATAAACAATTACTATTGTCTACGTAGTTTGAAAGTCATATGGTTACTCAAATAACTATTTTCCTTTGTTTCTCATGTTCCTTGTACAAGTCTTTCTTTTTTCTTCTACTTTTAACTTCACCTAGGAAGAATCCCAGACAGATATTATCTAGCAATTCATAACTACGTTGGTGTTTTTGTTCTTTTGTTATCAGGGGAGAGGGTCTACTCAAACACATTAGTTTCTTTTTTGGAATTTTCAAGCACATAAAAGAGTAGGAGATTCTGATAAGGCCCTATTGTGATTATCATGTGGTATAACTACAGCTAAGGTCATGTCGACCTGCTCTTGTTAGAGTACATCATCTACTTAGCAGAAAAGAAAACAAATTGTGCCACATTTTATTTCATCAATAGCTGTAAAAGGATATTTTGAGAAACTGAATTAATAATATGTTATAATAACAAGAAAGAAGGGATGATAATTAAACACACTCTGCAATTCAATCCCAGCAGTGAATCTACTCTTTTGGTAACAGTTCTTTTTAATTATAGAAGTGACAATTCTGAATGACTCAAACCTGTGTCATGGTGCACACAGGCAGTGGCAATTAAAGTGAGACCAAAGAAAAAATATAGTTGGTTCATTTTGCACCCAGTTTACCCAATCACTGCACTTCTCCATAAAGAATGCAGAAAGTAAGCAAGACCCAAATCTGGTATTCAGGGAATGGATTTGTTTGTTTGTTGGTTTGTTTTCAGCTTTTTTTTTTTAAAGGTCAGGGATATTCAGCAGCATGGCTTTCCAAATGTGATAGAGAAGGATCAGCATGATCCTCCAAATCACTGCATTTTATCTTGGGGTAACAAACTACACAAGCAAGGCAGGCAAAATAAGCTTGAATGATAGCAATGGTAACTTATCAGAAGCAATTAAAACTTCAGGTAATCCAGGTCAATTTAACACAGAAACATTAAGAAAATAAGAAGCATTGTGAGATGCTCAATCATTGTATCCTAGAGACAAAGAACATTTACTAAAAGGTTTTTTTGTTGCAAGTTTCTAACAAATTTTTGCTCAGAAGATCAAGATAATCCCTTTCTTTGTCTCTAGAAGCTACTGAAATAAAACATGATTCTCAGTGCCACTCGATTTTGATAAATTTGCATTGATGATGCTATAGGAAATTACAGTGCCAGCAGGTATGGCTTGAAGGATATCAAGGAGAGAACAACAAAACAGAATACTATCCTTACTAGTAGCACTAATGGCACTATTAGCAGTCTGCACTCATGTGCATGGTCACATTTGGATCACAATTCTGCTTCTCAGTGCATGACATATTAAAGCAGACAGACTCAAAACAAGATTTGGCAGCAAACTCCAAATTCTTAAAATCTTTTTGCAAGGACTGTGCTTCCTCATTGCTATTTTACTGTCTGGCTAAAGGGCATTCCTTTTTGCTGAGGGCTTTGCAGCAAAAGGGTGGAACCAGGCTGGGAAGGGCCAGAGATGTTGAGAAGCTGTGCCAAGTCCATAGTGCATTTTCCCCTCTTATATTGCTCAGGTAGGCCGACTCTGAATAAAACCTGGCAGCAGAACATGCCTAAACTTGATTGTCACCATTAGATTTAAAGACTGACACCTCAAAGAGATGAATAGAATACATTAAACTGACTGTCTCAGATAAGCTGCATCATTATCATATCACATGAGTGTGTCCTGTAAAGGGTGGCACATTCCCTGGGAAAGCAGCAGCAATTGCTTCTCTTTTAGTGTGTCCTGTATGCCTTGCTAAGGCACTTTTCACAGAGCTGGGTGATGGCTGTTTCTTGTGTGGATTATAGAAATAAATAGCAGGCTGCAGATGAAAGCCTGCTCTTCCTTCAGTGCTCAAGAAAAGTGTCATTTCTACCTTGAGAATAATGTGACTTGCCTGAATTATGTCTTTCAGCAAAGTTGTGCAAATAATCTTGGTTTGGACAGAAAAAAACAACCACATGCACTTTTGGTTTGGTTTGGTTTGGTTTGGTTTGGTTTGGTTTGGTTTGGTATGGCTTGGTTTGGTTTGTTTTTCCTTTCAAAGGAAAGAGAAAATTTAGAATTTAATATTCTTTCCCATCCATTTTCAAAGTCTGATCTTACTGTATTGGTCAGGGACAAGTCCTGAGTTTCTAAGAACTTGCAGAATACTTGCTGTTTGGATTTTACACTGTGAACATTGCATAAGATTAAATGGCAAGGAAAATTCCACATTTCTTCCAGGTAGATTGGCACTAATGTTAATTAAAAAATGAAGGATTTTAAAACCCATAAGATTGATTGTCCCAGGTTTAGTAGAGGAAAGTGCCACTGTAATAAACAGCTATTTGACACAGGCCATGTGGAGTGGATATTTTATTGCCAGGGAGCAGGAGGGCACTCACACCTTTGGAATACAGACATTGTGCTTTACTAGGAAGCTGTGCTGAGCCATATCCTTCCAGAAATTCTTCATGACCTACTACTTGATCCCAAACCACAATTTTGGAACCAGATTGTAGCAATAATAATTCCTTGCTATACACATATTAAATGATATAAAGATAATCAATCTGATATAAAGAAAATCAATCAAGCTTTTAAGAAAGATCATTCCAGCTATGGTTTGGAGGTACAATTCAAGTCCAACAAAGAGGAAGAAGCCCTCTATCAACATCACAGATTTCTTGCTGAAACCCTCCATACCCCCTACCCTACCCTGTCCTTAGGAGGACTCATGCTACTTCATCCTGACATTTCATTTACTAAGATCAAGTGAAGCTGTTTAAGCTGCTGAAAGTGAGTATTCCACTCTGAGGAAGGGCAGGATTCACTGCACATGGAGCCTGGCACCATCATGTTCAGAGACTGAAGAACTGCCACAATCACACATTTTTTTCTTTAAGACTTCCATAGAAATCCATCCAGGAAATTTACCAAAGGTATAATCTTTAGAGAGAGACAAATGCCTATTAATATCCACTGTGTTGAAAGGAGAGTCCCTCCCTGGTTTGTGGGATCATCTGGACCTAGTTCTGCCTTCCTGGTAAGATTCAATGGATGATGATGTTGCTTAATGATCCTCATTGAATTAAAAATCTAAGTTCAACAGTAAGTTTGATGTTTATACATCAAAGCAGACATTCTTAACTTCTATTTTTTGACTTTCAATGTGAATATAGGCCATATTTTGTATAGTTGAGAGCCAGGTGACACAGTCTTATCTCTCCAAGTGGAGCCTATGTCTGTATGGTCAGGGATGTGCCACATTATTTTGAGCAGTTCAGAAATACCATGGCCACCTACTGAAATCTAAGAAAATGTGATTCCAGTGATAAACTAAGCTTTTTATATTGTGGTGGTTCTGTGGTTTTGTTGTTTTGTTGTTTTGGTTTTTTTTTACTTCCCAGTGAAAATGCAACCTTATATTCAATGCTTTCCTAAAGCTCAGGAGAATATGATTAAATATATCAAATACCACTTTTGCTACTAGGATTTCTTGTATTTCTTATCTTAAAAACACTGAAAAATAAAGTCAGAAAGCTAAAAGGGCAAAAGGCAGAAAGAATCAAGTTATCTAGATCCTAACAGACAAGACAAATATATACTATTATTTAAGTTAACAAAAGAGTGACTGATTTGGGCTCAAACTTCGGAGCAATACACAAAGCTGTGAAGGACATCAGGAAAGATACAGATTTCTTCTTTTAGATCATGCAATGAGACATCAATAATGGATGTAATATAGTTAGTGCCCATAGTACCTTTGAGCTAATTAGTAAAATGCATTGTTACATTGAATGTATTGGATAATGAAATGTAATCTACAACAAATATTACAATTGCCTGATTGTTCACTGAAGACAAGAAAAAAATTAGAAATTATATAACCTTATATCCCAAACTAAAAAATTTAAAGTGTTTCATGAGGAAAGTTAAACAGCCAAGTACTTAACCACAAGCCAAGCATTTAACCACAGAGTAAAAGTGGCAGAAGAGTAGACTTGAGAAAAAAGAGAATGCAATTCCACAGATGGAGCACAGACAGATCAAGAGGGGATTCTTCATTGCCTAGAGAAAGGCTCCTAAATGCCCACATAAACTGAGCTGCTTTAATAATTTATCCACTGAAGAAGTATTTTCTGAGAGGCAGCAACTGTGTATTTTAAACTGAGTTCTAGCACCTTACAAACAAGACCAATATGTACAGGGTGGGAATTTAGAGTCCCAACCATTGCTTTCACTATGGGATCAGCATTCATGCAATAAATTCTCAGCTGGGGTCCTCAAAAAGCTGCTTTCAAGGATTCTACAATTAAAACTAATGCACTAGTGGGTTTGCCTATAAAAAGATGACACCTTTCTCCCTGTCCTGCTTCTCCTGTCCCATCCTTGGAGTGCACTGGACCTTGGAAGTTCTGGCAGGGCAGGCTCCCTTCTCCAGGGTTAGTGACCATGTTGGCACCTCATCCTGCACTGCAGGCAGCTGCAAAGAGGCACAACCTCCTGTAGGCAGCAATTCCAGCTCTCCTGGATGTGTGCATGTCTGTAGGGAAAGCAGGAGCTGCTCTGGGTGACAGCTCTGCAGCCTGGAAACAGCGCCAGGCTCGGAGCGGCTGCACGGATGCTGCAGGGAGACCAAGCTGGGTGGGCACTTCCCAATGTCTGGGACAGGATTTACCTCTCTCAGAGCTTCTCCAGCTCTTCCTGCTTACACAGAGAAAGAAGTGAAGCTGCTGTGATCCTTGGTGCAGGTGAAAAATGACTATGTGGGGTGTAACTTAAAAAAAGTAAGATCGGAGGAAGAATCTTCATTGTATTAACAGTGAATGAATTCACTTGGCTAAGTATCCAAACTAAATATCTATTTATTTTATTTTATTTATTTATTTAATAAATATTTATTTCTTACTATTTGTTACTACTCCACTTTGCATTTCACATCTTCTACTACTTGTGTTGTACTGAAGTTGAATTTCCATGCTCCAGGTGTGCAAGTGATTTTTGCCAAGAGGCACATGGTTAAAAGTACTCAACCACAGGGGCTTCCACTGAACACACAAGTCAATCTCACAGCTAAAAATCATCAGAAGCTGCATGTAGATGGATTTCTCTTCCTAAAAATAAATTTTTATATGTGTGTGCAATTTAAGACTGTAGTCCAATGACAGTCCATAGAAAAATGACAAGGATGCCTTATAATTCCAATGCTGTGAAACTCCTCTTTTAAAATATAAGAAACCTTAGAATGGAATGCTTAGAGTGGTAAGCTTTAACATTCTGGCATGCTTTTGGTTACTCTAAGCTCTATTTCTACTCCTAACCAAATGTTCTTCCCCACCATAAGCTGAGAAATGTTTCCTGAGTAAGCTGTCACTGAAACAGATACTTCTTGGCACAAATTTCTATGACTAGGCACTTTCTAATGAAAAAAGTCAATCAAAAATTCTCAGTAAGTTTCATACAAATAATCATTGAAATTAGACAAGAAGTAAATGGACTTGGCATGTTAAATCAGCATTGTATCCAAGCACAAACCATGGAAAACAGAAGCTCCTAGAGTGGTTTTAAAGTGAAAGTGTAATTGAATTGCATATATATTAACCCAAACAGTATTTTTCTTCCTTCTAATCCACTGGAACTGGCAATTTATATGCACAAGCAGTTCTGCCCAAGTAACCAATCTTAAAATGCCTTTGTATTTAAATAGAGTGACATCTGACATTTCTGTGTCCATGTCTTATCAGACCTCTGTTTACCCTCTGGAAAGTGCCAGCATAGGGGAAGAATAAGGTAAAGTGAGAATTTGCCTGCTGGGTCGAGGACAGCTGGAATTCTGATGTACTGTGAAAGTTCAGAATGTCCCAATTAAATCAGGACACTTGAGAGATATGAAGACTCAAATGTCCCCCAATAGCTTTGGTCTAATGTGATTAAGCTGGCTGGTTTTGCTAATGATAGACACGTTCCAAATTGCAGAAAAATGGTAAGTAGGTATAATGGGGTTTTACTGTTGTGTACTTATAAGAATATGCCCCCAAAAAAGGTTTCTCTTCCCTGCTTCCATTTTCTATTGAATACCAATTATTTTTAACTTCTGCAATGTATAATATAATCCTCCTTGAGATACATGATGTCCTTAGCTCTTAGGAACATCATGGTCTTTTATTTTTACCCCTACACTACTTGCTATCTTTCCTTCTTTGAACTTGGTGATTTTTAGATTGCAATGCCCTTATGAAATGCCTATGACTTCCTCATGTGAACAATACTGTTTGTGCAGTGAGTACTAACTGACCACAAGGTGTGAAGGAAATGTACTGCATTTATGCTGCAAAAAATGCTGCACTAACATGCAGTACAGATGGAGTTTTGAACAGGTAAAAAACTGTTAAGGCCTAAATATCTAAATAGCTTGGGAGTTGCTCTCAGCTGGAATTATTGGTGAACTGTAAGCAAATATAACTTTATTGCTTAACTTCCATAAAGACAAATATTCTCCAAAAATTGAAAGGGCAAATAAAGGAAAATGTGTGTTCTGCACTGGAGAAACAGCCTAAAAAAGGAATGAATAATAGAAAGAAAATCCACTTACAAGCCCTTATTTTCAAGTTTCTGTAATTGTCTAATGTTATTTGAACACCACACACACACGTTTTAAGTCAGTGATAAGTTACCATTTGTCATGAAATGTCTTTCTTTAGCATGATTGTGTCCTTCTCTCCCCACCATGACAGATTGCATTTAATTGAACAGTTGCTGGTTTAGAACTGTCATTATAAATGCATATATTCAAATAGTCTTAGTACAGCATACTGCCCTTTCAGTTCATTTTCTCCTTTTATGTAGCAGTAAATATCCCTTTGTGTTCTGGTTCTAATTTACTTAGAAATAATGTGCTTCTTACCAACTGCAAAGAATTTTTTTAAAGGACCAGCTAAGCTGGTTAAGTTGCTTGCTAATGTATTTTTTTATTGACCTAGTGTCTCTCAGTCCTTAGACCATTGAACTCCAGGGTCTTTGTTGACAGGATACACTTAGAGGAAAAACTTGGATCTAGTTCTCACTTTTTTCCAAGATGGTTTTAAAAGGAAATTCATGCTATAAAAGTAACTCTGGCCTTACATGAGAGAGAAATCTTGGACTTTAACCAGCCAGCAGAGATTCTGACTGTAGGTAAACAGAGGAGAGACATCTACCTCACTGGAGCTTTGCCAGAAGGAAGAATTAAGGTGCTTAATCCATATCCACACACACATCCTTAAACCATGTCCACACTGTGCCTGGCAGAAGAAAATGGTTTTGTATAAACTCAGTTTATACAGTCTGAGTTGCCCTTTAACACAACCACACAGAAAATCAGAGAGCAAGCTGGTCATACAGATTTTTCCAGCAACATGTATATCCACACTTCCCAACTAACCTGGGAATGCAACCAGCAGGAATAATGACTATCAAACATTATTGCCTACTCTGCAGCACTCACTACTTAAATAGTTTTAATCTCTTCTTTCTTTCCTCTTTTATTTGTTGGAGGAATGGATCTAGGTACACAAGGATCTAAAATTAGAATAGCTAATTCTATAAAATCTAATAACTGTGAAATATCATCATGCAATGGGCCAGACCTGTGGCTGCTGTGAGCTGAAAAGCTTCATTAGCATAGATGGAGCTGTGAGAAATCTCACTATACTGAGGATCTGGCCCATTTTTTGCTAATAAAATTTCACAATGCCTGTGACTTTTATATTATATGTATGGAGGTTGCCCTGAAAGTTTCATAGATTATGAAAGAAAGGGATAGTTATCACCAGTGACAAATCTAATGCTTGAAGAACTCTGATGTTGCTCATTCTTCAACTGTCTGAATGAGGTTTTACCTTTTTTTGAGATTTTTCCAGTAATACAGTTATGTGTAGAGAAAATAAAATTAACACTTCATTACTATTCATCATATGGCACTAGAGACAAACTTGAGAAAATGTACATTATTTACCATCAGCAACCTAACATTTTTGAAATGAATTAAAAACAATAAAACAAAAAAGTATCACTAAGCTACTCACTAAGAATTCATCCAAGATATAATCTAGCAAAGTAGTTGGATGAGACACAGTAGTACATTAATTAGGGAAACTAAAACCCATCACAATTAGGATGAAAACTAGAAACAAAAACAGAGGAGTTAGAGAGTCCAGAAAAATTTCTTTAGGTGAGAATTTCTCAAAACTCTTGAGTTACCAACAGTGGGAACAGAACGTTTAGAATCAGAAATATCTGTGACCATTGATAAAATTTCCATGAATGAGATCTATATTTGTAAATAGAGTTAATTTTATTGTCATGTACAAATTCTAGGACATTTTTTCAGACAGATATAAAATAGTTCCAGATAACTCTCTGTCAAGCCAAGCTTTTATGTGCCTGCAGAGAGCTATGGTAGCAATAAAGCACATATAGGCAGAGGCTGCCATCTCAGCATCAAAACAGTTTGCCAGAAGTATAATATCATTTATGTGTACCCATGAAATATTAAATAGAATTTGCAAGTGCATGTTTCTCAGATGACAAGCAGATATATAATGTGTGTCTTTATTTAGATTTTACATGGGTACATAATGAGACACACACATCTTTCTTAAACTGACACAAAAACTTTTTATATCAATGAGAATTAGAACTCTGTTCATTATCTGTTGTGCTCAACAAGTCTAAACAATTGGAAGATCATCAGTGCTGCCATGACACTGATCTGATGACAAAAAAAAAAAAAAAAAAAAAGCCTACACCTGGAAACACAATTGGAGTGTACCAACAGAACCACTGAGGTTTCCAATGGCCAGTTAAGCAGTTGTAATAACATGCTAGCATGGCCTCTCTAAGTGTAATTTTTGGTCAAGGACAGATTTTTGTAAAAATGGTAATAAAAGACAATTTTAGACTCCTTTGCAATGAGCCTTCACAAAAGCAATATTAGTAATATGTGCTCTATAAGCATATTTTGTACAAAGCCAATTAACCTCTTTATTTGAAAACAAGAGCTTCGTTATTTTTGAATACAGCAACTAATCCTTTGCACCAGGTAACTTTCAGCAAGTATGAGTGGAATGAGTTGTACTTGCTATGCCCCATGTTCTTCCACAATTGAAAGATTAAATATTTAATTTGCTAAATACTGGTGTATATGAAGGTCAGGAAATTTTTGGTATAGGAAAAGTTGAGGCATCATCTGAGGACATGATAAATGTTTTCACTAGGTCCATCTTTTCATTTATTTCTTTTCTTGAAATACAGGTAAAAACACATCCTTTTTTGGTCAGCAAATTTCAGCTTTTTTCATTCAATAAAAGTTTATAATCAACTTCAAATTAGTGTCATAAATGTATGGCTAACAAAAACACTGCTAAGACCAGGTATTTTTGCTTTTTATCTCAAAATGTAGCAAAATTGCATTGATAGACAAGGTGGCAGAACCATTGTTTCAATCAGTAAAGATTAATATATTTCTTTAATTCTATATTTCTGAGATGTTTAATACAGCATTATACATATCACAGGGACAAATGCCTAATCACAGTCCTGTTTTTATAATTAGGACCACACAGATGGATGCAATGGTAATTCCTGATTCATGGCAAGACTGATAAAGTGAATTAAAAATAAATAGTACAATGAATTAAGAACAAAGAGTATGGCAATGTGGCCAGAAAAACCTTTCAAAATTAAATTCCTATTATAAGAAGATCGTAGAACAGGTTATGAGGAGGCAAAACAGGGAAGCAGATCCTCCATTCTGGAGATTAGGCTTAAGATCTGTTCTCTGGTAAAATCTCATTTGCAACATTTTCATCCAAAAGCAGCACCAATTTTTGGTCCCTACACAAGAACACAGAGACACTGAGGAATGCTTAACCTTTTGTTCTGCCCTAACCAGACAGCACTACTAGACTGTGGCCTCAACAAGGGACAGGGCATTAGAAGAATCTATTATCTTCCTCTTCTCAAAGAACAGAAAGCTTCTTATTACAGGTAATACATTTAATTTTGAAAACAGATCTATTTTCCTTACATGTAATTGAGTTCTGTTACAGAACACAAAACAAGGAGGGCTCATTGTCATCTGCAATGGAAAGAGGTCGACGTCAAAGGACACAGACTTGAGTTCCCTTTTATTTTCAAGGGCATAAGTTTCTTTATGAAAGGTTTCCAGAACACAAGAACCTCTCCTTTCTGCATCCATACAGGCTAAATACTGTTTTCCCTGGATTAAGGTACAAGCTGAACCTAACACATAATTTTTCCCTCTTCAAGCAGAAGTTTCACTGAGTGCCAGATGCTGTCAGGTGTCCCATCCTTAACTCCTCCTTGACTGGATTTCTCTGCTCTTACTTTGCTGTTGAATGTGGTTCTGTTTTTTTCCACCTTGTGCACAGAGGCAGCAGGACTTGCTCTAACCTGTGTGGCCTTCTTTCAGATCCTGAGGAAAAAAAGGGAGGATGCTGGCATCGTGCAGGTTGGTTCTGCTGCAAGAATGGTTGTTGAAGAGGAATGGCTGATTCAGCACTATTTGAAAATCATTTTGGCATGTCTTAGTAGGATGTTACTGGTGGGCTAAAAGAAGGATGGTGATGTTAGAACATAAATATATATATATATTTTTTTTATTATTATTATTATTTTTTTTTTCTCACAAGACAGGAACCATCCAATCAAAATGTAAGTCACTCATGTCAGGGACTACCAATATGAACAGGACCAACATTACTGAAGAACTGGTTTATAAGATGATAAAATTAAATCAATAATAAGAGCAATAAGAATAATAAGAATAGGTGTTTAAAGTGTTGGGGATTTTTTAATGGTTGGAAAGAAATACGTACATTCTATATATGTATATCAAGCACACAAGTGCTATGATACTAAGCTTCAAAACAATAATATATTTAATCATCTTAGACTACAAAAGGAGAAAAATGGCTTTTTTTGAGCCTGGGTTTCAGATGATGGCAGAAAATTATGTCTCTGCTTTAAAAACATAATTGGATTGTTTAATTTCTCCATCTACATATTACTCTGCCCTTTATCATTTCTGTATCTCAGCAACCATACATCCTCATATGGACACAGGACTTGAGCTCCCATATTCTGAAAACTGTGTCCATTTATACTCACACCATATCACTGCCAGCTGCTGAACATGACATTCTGCTACAGCTTTCTTAGAAACAAGAGGTGAATATAGCTCCTGATGAAACCTTTCCTCTTCCTCTCACTCTCAAAAAAGTGACAGCTGGGTGGGTGACTTCACTTGGCTGCTTTAGGTATCAGTGAGGTGCTGCTCAAGCTATCTACATCAAGGCCCCTGGGTCCTTATATCCATGAGGATAACTGGAGTTTTCCTGAGGTACATCCAAGCATTTAAGTGGGACAGTAGACAGAAAGAATATTTGTCATGTGTTAAAAGCTTAGACCTGAAAATTACCAGTGACTTTCATTCCTTGGAAAAAAATTGCATGTTTATCTTGTGTAATCTCCATTTTTCAGTGGGAAAGCACAGAGTCTTCTGTAAAACTATCATACACAAAAAGCATACACTGTTGTATATTTTATCTCCTTGTGAATGTACATATTAAAAAACTCTTACTGCAGCTGGACATTATTGAAATAACAAAAAGATCTAGACCTTCCAAAACAGAGAGAGATAATTGGTACCACCTTACACTATTCATAAAAGGAGTTTCTGGAGAGGAAGTATAATCAGGGTTATTTTCTTACCCTCTGCTGAAAGAATGCTCACTGTTAAAATTAACTCTTAAACTTAAAATAATGTTTACAGCTGCTTTACTAAAAATACGAGAAATAATGGGAACATGCAATCCTCTCTGCAGTTCCTGTCAAAAGCTCAATGCAAGACAGTTCTGCAGCAGATAACATTGATTAATGTTCCTGTACAGCAATGACACCATTCATTTATGGACAGACTGGTGAACCTTTGCCAAAGCTCACTAAAAGCAGCTGCAAGGCAGGACTGACTTTTAACCTCCCCCATTTAATGCAGGAACTTCTTGGCATAAAAACTGTGCTAGTAGCATACAACCTGCAGGGTTACCATTACAAAAACAGATTTGGCCAGCAGGACATCTCTATTTCCTGAATAAACTCCTGACAGATTACATGAAAGTTAAGTAATACAGGCATATCTGGATACTGGAGGAAGAAGCAACCAGAAGACATTAATTCTGAGGATACTCTGAAAAAGACCCACACATTTTTGATGTGACAATTCCTATTTTCATTGGTTAACAAGTAATATTATTTGATATGAGAAGTTAACACCTGCAGAGTGCTCTCCATTGGTGAAAGCTGTGCATATGAATCCTTAATTTCTGCAGACAAAGTGATCTCTGAACAGTGGAGTCGAGCTTTTGCTTTTCTCAACAATATTTGTGAAGGTGCAGGAGAATTGTTCTTGCTTTCTGTAGAGTCATGTATGGTTAAAGCCAAAGTGCCAAAAATAGCTTGTATGCGAGTCAAAAAAGGGTATTGTAAGAGAACAATGGTATTTTCCTTCTCTTTGGGGACAGGAAAACAGGGAATTCCTTAATAAGGGATGCTGATTAAGGAAAGATGCTTTTTACTACTCAGAAGGCTATATTCATGTCAAATTTTATTTTCTGAATTCAGCAATATATTATTAGTGTCATTTGCTGGAACAAATGATGCTGTAAATAATTCCAGCAAGTGCACTTAATATAGATTTGTTTGCTAAGTGGCAGTGTCTCCTGCCAGGGTTAAAGGTAGAATAAGATGTTGTTTATCCCATAGGGAAAAGAAATGTCGAGATTTCTTGCTTCCTCTCTTGTTTCTGTCTGTGAGCCATTGTGATTCCAGGTCAGAAGGTCTGCCACAAACTAAAGGAGGGAATTCTTGCACAGAGCCCTTTGTTTCTGCAGGGCAGTATCAGTGGCCCATTATGCCATTCATTAATGCCCCATCTCTTTGCTTCTTCCCCTGTTTCTTTTAAACAAACTTTTGGAAAAAAAGTTCTGTGCTCAGCTGTTTAATTCTGGATTACAGCCTCTGTCATAACCAAAAGTGAGGGTTCTAAAACAGCTGACATGTTAGAGCTAGAAAAAAATAACGTATTTCTGAAAAAGAGCCATATAAAATATATTATTTTTCATTCAAATGAGAGCTCCCAGAATCCTTTAGGCCCCAGTCTCACATCCACTTGTATCTTTGATATTTCACTCCAGGAAAGCCAACAGAAGCATCCCCAGGCAGCCACCTGTGAGTAAGTGCATTCACAGAGCTTTATTCCATAAATCTGGTGGAAGACAAAAAGAGATGGAGGCAGCTTTGCTGCCTCAGCTACTGGCTGAGGAAAAAAAATCACAAAATCCAAGCAGCTGGTAACTGGCTTAACTATGTGAATTACTCTGCTAAAAGATCCAGATTACATTTACTGGTGCAGAATCCTATCAGAACAGACATTTTCGTAAAAAAACCACAACATCAACAAAACACTTGTTTTCAAACTGAAAGCTCCTAGCAATTCTTTCTATGAAGGAATGTTCATAAAGTCTTCATCTTTATACTGTTTGCAGGCAAATGAAATGAATATTGGTTACAGAAAAGTTAGCCCTTCCAACTGCATGTAGAAATCATGACCTGCTTCTTCCAACACACATTATTGCAGGTTTCAAATCAAAGTTTCCAAACTCCTTTCATTTTTGGCCAAGAAGAAACTAGACTTGGAGTAGTGAAATGAGAATGCTAACATGGGTAAAATTTCCTAAAGCTTTTCAAACTTGCAGTCATGCTAACATGCTTTCAGATCCAAAATGTTTATTCTCTCAAGAATTAAAAAGAAATTGTTGAAAACAATGAATCTGCTTCTGAAAACTGTTACTCTTCTCCTGAGACTTGGTCTGAAAAATCACATCTGCAAGTTGAAATGACCAATCACCTTTCAGACAGTGACTCTGGTAGAATCCTCCCTGTCAACATGCTCATTTTAATCAAATACCCTCTTATCAGGGAACTCCTACATTGAAACTGTAAATGCATTTTTTACACGGAATATTTGTATGAACATTTGAATAACTTTAACTGGAAAAGTCAGCTTGATTACATGTAAATTATCATGAGACACACAAAATTGCACCTAGATCTCTACCTCTGATTTATCTGCCCATCTGTTTTAGTCTCAGATTATTTGCCTTGAGAGCACTAGAACACCTGAAACATGCAAGATTAATCAGTCCTGCAATGGACTTATGTAAATGCTTTACTGTGAGGATGGGAGTTGTATTGATGACTTCACTGAATCTACTCACTGGCTTGAAACTTAGTCAGTCTGAATAAACACACTGCAGAGGTTTCATTTCTCTTCCCAGCTTTCCCATAGACCAGATGGGTTCATTGTCTTCTTTTCCCTCTAATACTTTATTTAATTTTTCTCTTTTCTACCACTTGATTTTTCTCCTCAGTATAAGTATTTCCCTTCTTAGGTGAAGTTTTTACACTCTATAACAAATTCTAACAGAGGACTTTGACCACCTCAGATAGATTTTTAGTGCACAGTGGCACTAAATGACAATTTCAACAGACTGTCAACTGTATTAAAGATTCTGATATATCCATGTCAAGAAGGTGGTTTTCTTAAAGTCAGCTTAAGAAAGTGAATTTTCATTTTCACTCTAATGAGGAATTCAGCAGTATACAAATGAGAGTAGAAAAAATGTGAAGAAGGTGCGTAATAGAAGTTAAATAGGTGTGGATTGAAAGAATCTGATTGCTTTTCCACTTTTCTGCTGAAAGGACATTGCATTACATGCAGTTTATCAAGAAGCATCTTTTTCCCAGTGCCACAACAGGAGAATGATTTTCCTCAAGGAAGATCTACAAGTAGGCACCTATAACTAGAATGGCTATTGACACAGAATTAAGGGCATTGCCATGATTTGGAATAATTCCTATTCTTCTATTATCAACAGAATTTAACTTCTGGGATTTTACCCCCTAAACTGATGGCACTGCTGTTCAAAACAGACCTTCTATACAAATTACAGCTGGAAACTACAAGTGGCACTGTTTGGCTGGCACATAAACTTCAACCAATTGTTTTCAGTTTGGTTCATACTGGGTATGCCTTATTTCTCCCTTAAAAAAAAATTAAAATTCCATTTTTAAAACGGAACGGAGCTGTGAATAATCCATGCTTTATATAAGCATTGCTAGTAAGCAGAGCAGAATAAAGATGCCTTCATTTCACTAACAATTATGAAAAGATCATATCAGACAATGACCTTTAGAAATGCTTCAGTGACCACTGTGTCAAGCTCTAAGTCCTAAGTGGGAATTCTTCAGATCAGCTTTGACTTCACTTTCACTTATATGCCTAATTTTGCCTCATTCATGTTAACATGATTTTTACTGATGACTTTAAAAAGGAAAGAACAGAGCCCTGATGTAGAATAGGCTAAAAGCAATTAATGCACAGCTATATGTACAGTGGAGAGCTGGATTTAGCTGTGCATTTTCAATTCCTGGTTTCTTGATTTTCCAAGGACATCCTTTAGCATTTGATGTTGGTGCCAATTAGAGAAAAGGTGGAGATAGAATTTATGGCACTGCCATCGACAGAACTCCTGCTGAAGCAAATGGGAAATACGTGCATGAATTTGGCTGAGTATCAGTAAGGTAGAAAAGAGCCAAGTGATTGACTCTTTTTGGTTTGTAGATGGACTAATAATCTAAAAAAAAAAAAAAAAAAAAAAAAGTGGGAGAGAAATGTCTCTCTGTTAAGGCTTAAAAATAAAGTTTGTACGTGAACTTCTTCTAACAACAGTCCGCATAAGATTCAACAATACAAACCCGTAACATTCTCCTGCCATTCAAGGTCATGGTAACCTTCTTGAAGAAGAAGCCAAGAACTCCTTAAGTTAATCATCCTCTACATTGAAGCTGGTTCTTATTTGATTCTGAGGTTTTGCTCAAGACGGAACAAGCATGTGAAAAATTGGTGAAATGCGAGATTTCATTCACACAAGGTCAAAGTGACCCAGATTCCCAGATTTCGAGTGAGGTCCAAAGTATTATTGGTCCTTTACAAAAGAAAAGTTCTGTGCACAGCTCATTTAATATTTAAGAGGTTTGCATAAGAGTATGTAAAAGAGCATTTTCTTCTTGCTCTGCCAAGAAAGGTCAAATAACTGTTAATACTAGATAAACCTCATGTGAGTTCAAGTCCCCAGAGTAACTTGGATTGTGCCTAGTATTCTCAATACACAACAGTTCATTCAAGCAGAAAATCTATAGGAAGGGACTACATCCACCACAGATCCAAGTTGTGCTGCTCTGTGGTCTCTGGTTGTTTGGGCCCACAATTTGCTAAGACAAGTAAGTGTAATGAGAACAGATAATTTATATCTACTATGAGAGTGTGGTAAAAAGCTTTTGACCATTCATCTTTGGCTGTGATGCAGCTCAAAAATACAGGCAGTTTTATTGAAAAGGAGTCACATTTTGAGTTGAATGACTTTATGACAATATAAATCTACGTTGTTGTGGTGTTAATATCTCACTGACTCGAACCTAAACAACTAATGTTTGCATTGGTGAAAAAGTTACTGGTTTGAAAATTAATGATTAATTTTATATTGTTTGAGAGAATGAGAACAGTGAAGTCAATAGCTCTAGCAAAGAGCATGATTTCCATATCACATTTAATTACACATGAGTTTTTAAATACTATTTTTTAAAGAAAGAACATTAAACCTCTCTTATAAATATTTTAGCAGTTAAATAATGGGCTGAGTTGTTATTTGCTGTAGGATTTTTTTTCTTCATGTTTTCCTTCTGTTCTATGTGTCAACGTGTCAATAGAGAGGTCAGGGACACGGACACTGAAGACACACAGCCAGTGTGAGATGAGCAGCATAACTGGTGACTGTGACAGGCAGAATCAGATTTGAGGTGATCTTTTTGTGGAATGTTACACTGCACTGAAGCAGTTATTCACTTTTAGTGAGCAACTTCTAAGTGTTTGTCAGCCACTGCAATTGAAAGGGGAACACGAAAGTTGTGACAAATGGTGATTTTTTCCTGTAAGTATTTCCATAAGTTAGAGAGACAGAGTCAGGAAATCTTTAATGTAGAGGTCTTCTAGTATTTACTGGCTATCTGCTGACTTTCCTTGTGCTTAAGGTCAGAAAGTTTGCAATTCCAATTCAGAGGAAGGGCTGTATCATGCCTTGAAGACAGATTCCTCACTGGGGAGGCAGGGTCCCTGCCCCATTTCTGGCACACAAGAGCCCAGCTGTCTCCAGCTATTAACACAAGGGCAGAAGAGACTCTGCTGCAGCCCATTCCCAGCCTAACACCAGTTTGGCAAGGCCAGAAGCAGCCCTTGTTCTCTGGGGGAGCACAGGCTCAGCAGTGGTACCTATCTCTTCATCTGCTCAGTCACTTCATGAGCTTTCACTCACAGCAGCCTGTGGAGAGCCCAGGAATTCTGCATCATTTGTCTGTAAATCCAGGGCCTGTCTTGCAACCACAAGCCACTGCATTATTTATAAAACACAGACTGCTCTCTGCTTCTTAAATACAACCCGTCCTAGTCTGAACACCTCTTTAAATTGAATATTGTCTTACGCACTTTGGTTGTGTGTGGAAATATACTGCTTCAAGGTAAAAGGAGAGGAGTTGAGTTATTATCCTGAAGGCTGTTTGTACACTTCCATGATCCACCCACTCATCTTACCTTGAGGGCAGTGTGAATTGCATGGGCTGGTCAAGAACAGAGCAAGGCAGTCAAGTGCTGACTGACAAGGTTGCCCCTCCTAAGTGCTGGCTCTGAGCTCTGATCTCTGAGCACTATTGATACTCAGCAGTGAAGCAGAACTGCTGACGTTCCTGCTGGGCTCCACACAGAAACCTGAACATCACTGCATTCACAAATTGGAGCCAGAGTTCAAGGAAGGAAATTTAAAGCAGGAATTTTCATCTTAAATGAAAGATGTTTTTGCTCCAGCTCCTATTCAGTACCATGCTCAAACTTTAACCTAACTTTAAACATTGCACCTAACTTTAAACATTAAAAACCTGATGTGTACAGAAAGGCTAGAAGTCAGCTGTGTGATTGAACTTTCCTTGCTGAACTTAGGCCTATATCAGGAAAGAAACCTCTTTATTAAAGTATATTTCTACTGAGAGCTGATATGTTCCAGATATGGCAGCAGACCACATTTCTTAAAAGTTACCTCATGGTCTCAACCTTTCTAATGACACTGTAAACCATTGGTTATCAAACTAGATTTAAAGTGTGTGCATACAGAAAACTCCATTACAAAGAGAACTATCACAGCTGGCCTGGCCATTCTTACTTTATTACTGGAGAAAACCAATGTATGCATGCGTATCTGCATATCTGTATGCATTTCATTTTTTAAAAATACAGGGCAAATTCCTGGCCCTTGGAAAATAATTACCTTCCCATGTATTTCAGCAGGGCAAGATTTCTCATATTTCTCATCAGCTGTTTGATCTCTTACCTGATTTTCCTCTGAATGTGGTTTAAACTTTACCCAGTTCTTTTTCTTCCCTCTACTTCTTGTTTTATAAATGTGAAAATATAATTAATTAACTGTGATTATAAAAAGAATAACTTTACATTTACACAGGCATAGTTTTTTACCTTCATCAACTGGAAATGTGCCTTTATAAGTTTTAGAAATATAGTAGAGTATTAGCTATAAATAAAAGTTATTTTTCATGAATCCTCTGAGGCACACTTGAAACTTGAAGAATTAATAATAAAATAAACTACAAAAATAAATTTTAAATACTTAAATGAGCTTAAGGGAAAAAAATAAAGAGAAGAGAAAATATGCAAAAAGTGAGTGTTAAAAATGTTGCTGCTCTTAGAACTTGCTTGTGAGAGTAATAACATTGCATGGAGCAAGCCACAGATGGGCACGTGGTGGACACATCTCTGTAAAGATTCTCACCATTGCCATATGCTGCTGCTGGTGATATAAAAGGGGGGAAATCAGAGATGGAGCAACCATAGAGTCCTGTAAATTTAATGCAATGCTTTAAAAGAAATTGAGTGGAATTAATTCTTATCCGCCTAGTTCACGTGTTATAGAGACCTTTGTGTAAATTTTCCAGCTTTTCCACTGAATAATTCTCCCAACAACATGAGGTGTATGTGGAGCAGGAGTGGATGGCTGAGTCAAATTCCTTGGAAATGGGATAATGAAGAAACAAAAATATTATACCTGGGTAGGTACAGTGGAAGAGGAAATCAGCACTGGAAGGATTTTCCTGAAAAGGGGATACTGTCAAAGAGTTAACCATCAATGGAAAGTTATCCTTTATCTCTAGTACTGGTTTGCAAAGGCAAAGTACCATCCAAACCTATGTAGGATACCCATGTATGTCATCTGTGTGGCATGCAGGTGGATATATGGAAGTAATGCTGAAAAGCCGTAGACCTGCAAATCCTTAGACCTTTTGAAGGGTCATGGGCAAGGAGATGGTCCTTTTCTCCCTCAGCCCTCTGAAATCACATTCTGACTCCAGGGTGGACAAATCACCATTGACAGCTGGTAAATTAATTGAACCAAAAATTGAGGGAGAGGGACCCACACCCATCCCACATGCATGAAAGTTCGGGAAGGGGGTGGGAGGATGGGGGAGGCTTCCTGATCTGCCAACTAGACCACTCTGTGAACACTTTCAAACAACACACCTTCAAATCCTTGTCTAGACATGGCCTTATGCAAGTGAGAGATAAGAATCAGCCCCTGAATGGGTGTTTTGTTATATAACCACCCATGAGGCACAGGGAGTTAAACATTTGCAGTAGTTTGTAACATTCCTAAAGCATTACGTTTTCAGCAAAGTGGATTATCTTGTCTCATTTTTCTCTGATGAACAATCAACTTCGATCTTGACACATGAATGTATTATGCTTGGGTTAGACAAACTGAGCCTTAATAAGCTGCAGTTAAAAACCTCACTTTGTGTTTGTGGAGAGAAAACTCAGCTCTTAGGTTGCATGACAGGGATACGAAAACGAAATCAGGCTTCTCTACCCTCATCCAGCTCAGGTTGGATGTCTATATACCAAAGATGTGGGGGTTTTTACAGGTTTTGCTAGATATTTGATTGCCTTGTTGGAACAGTTCCACGGTAGCTGACTGAGCTGACCTCCAGATGTATCTCCTCCGGGGCATTATGTTCTGTTTCGCATTATCAGCTGCATGCTCCAAAGGTTGGCTTGTGAGGGCTTGGGTGGGGCTTTTAACTCCTTCTTGCATCCCAGCAATCCTGACATGCCTGTTCTCCTGTTCTCCTGTGGTTGATTCTACCCAACAGTGGAAAAAAACACAATACAAACTCAGCTTGATTTAATAATTGCAGTCATGATTTATGTGCAACGGTGTCACTTCACTGAGCATTGATTTGATAGATAATGAAAAGCATGCGCCTGGCTTGTTTGGGAAGTTTATTTGACACTACAGATTCTTGAAAGAATGTGCAGAAATTTCTAAATATATGGAACAAACTCACCTGGTGTAAATCAGATGTCTGAATTGACAAGAGCAGTAATGGGTAAGGCAGTAATTAGTATGCATAACTATTTCAAGGTGAGTAAAGTAATACAGTTCCAGCACTCAATGTGTCATTGATTTACGCCAGCTGAGGATGTGGCCCGTAGAACTGACAAGAAATGGCTATGCCTACTAATTACTGAAGCTGCTAATGTATTTCAGTTGGTACTAACTGGTTTTATGTCACTGGAAAGGAAAATTACAGGAGTGCTAGCTCTTGCTGATCAGACACCAGTACCTTTGTGCAATTTTTTCGGTTAAATGTCCGGAAAAGTGGGGCTGCATTTTGTGTGGTGTGACTTGTTAACATTAAATCCTTCTTGACCCACTCATCAGACTTCTCACTAACCTTGGCATCCTCCTTACAGTTTGCACTGTCTTCTTCCTGGATTGAGGCAGGATGAAAAGCTGATTTTTTGGTTAGCCTTCTGGCATAGTGTGGTGATGCATTTAGGATGCTTTTGATGCTGTTAAAATTTCAAGTGTTTGCTCAGGAGGAGGCAGCTGGTGAGTACAGAGAACTTCCATATTTGGTATTTGCCATGATTTTTAAGTAGCAAGAGCTGAAAATGTGTGGGAAGTGCTTTAAACTCAATGGGCTCACACAGCTTCTAATTTATGTGGAGGGTATTGAGGGTTATACTGCATGCCATATTTTGTCCTGTCAGATTTATGTCTCAGATCACTTCAGTCACAGGTATGTCTTTCCAGGGATTCAAATCATCACTGAAGTTAAAAACTCTCACAGAAATGAGGACACCAAAGTCCTTCAGAGCATGGCCACAGGGTGAGTGAGCTTTCTTTCCCAGCTCCTGTTTTGTTCAATTCAAGGCCTGTGATGTTTTGAAATGCAAGAGTGGTTTTTTTATTCCTGGATCAAGTTTCTTTACAGAATCATTGGTAACTGTAGGCATAATTGCCAATGGAACTTGACCATGCAAAAAACATTTAGAAGGATTTTTAAGACTGAGGTCTCTGCCCTGGCTTTACTCTACTGCCTCTGACATAATAACAGTGAAACTCCCTGGAAACGTTCACCTCTAAGACATCTTTTTGTATATTGGTGTGCTCTGCATATACAATACTGTGGGAAATAACTAAACCTTCGTTGCTATTTCCCTGCAAGGAAGTTCCCTCGGTAATTTTGGGCTGGAAGACAAACAAGTGAGCCCAAGACTGTTCATGTTCACAGAGCAACTTTTATTTACATAGTCAGTAACCCTGGAAAACATGTGGTTACAGAAACGTGGGCAACTCCTTCATCCTCCATTCCCAGTTCAGCACTAGTGGGTAAAAGCCACAATAACTCTAAAGCTCAATGCAGTACATGTGGAAAGAATTAGACAGGAAAATTGCCCTTGAAGAAATAGATTTACAAATCTAACAATTTTTATTCTCAAGACTAAAATTCCTGTCCACAAGCTAGCAAAAGGAAAAAAAAAGTAAACATCTCTGCACTTTCTTGTGACCTGTGCAAGAAAAACATGAAGAGATGAGCTAATGAGGTTGTGATATTTTCTTGCTTTCACAGCCTAAACTAAAACCTAATATTAATTGTCACAAGTATCTTTGTGCTAATATCTCCTTTTCTTTCAATTGACAGGCTCTGTTTTGTTATAATGTTAATCCATTTTGACAATACAGACAGGATATCTTCATAAGAAAGATCTTAACAAGACTTTCTGTTGACCTTTACCACATAGCTAGGTTATTTTCATAATTTACCTTGATTATCCTCACTTCAGCTATGAAGAGACACAGTACTTTAGAAAAAAATTCAACTAAAACCAAATTGGCCAATAAAAAAATCATCTCAGATCTAAGATGCCTCTTGATCAGATGTTTTGACTTTTAAATTACTAAGTTTGTTGCAGTTTACTTGTCTTAGTATTATTCAATATTGCTGTGCATGCTTTTACTAACACAACTGCTAATAAATCATTATGAAAGAAGAAAAATTATTATTTGGTATTAAGCCAGATTGCTTTTTTTATCCATTTTTCTTTCTTCCTTGGAGTTGTTTAACCACGGGGCTGGCTTTGGCAACATTTAAGTACCTAAACTTTAAATATCAGACCTTGTCCAAGCTATTGCACTCACCCATTAGATCTCTTACATTTTCCTTACTCTTACATAGAAAATAAATATATTAAGCCTGGTTCTTCATTGTCTACTCTGTGAGTAATCATTATGCTTGTGCAAGAAAAACACAACATGAAAGGGGAAAAAAATCTGATTGGTAGCACAATGGATTTGTTTTGAACTCACCACAATAATTACACAAGGTGATGAGTGATGAAGAACCCAGCTCATTATTGTTAAGAAGCAGCTATCTTTTAGCTAGTACTGCATATCATAGATATAAAGGCCCTGGTTTATTACAGTGATTATTATTAGTCCAGTTGCCAATCCAAAGATCATATTTGATTGTCCCATGTGCAGCAGAATACTAATCTATTTCCCTTCTTCATTCTTCCTCTATGCTTGTATAGACAGGTACATTAATCTATTCTGCCAAGAGCGATCTTTTTATCTATGCAGAACTAAAATGATTCTTCCCTCTTATCAGCATCTTCCTATATGCAGAAGATAAACCAAAAATGTTTCCTTACCCCATGTTTTTGTCAGTTCTCTGCTTGGAGGGTAATCAGATCATTTTCAATTGCATGCTGAGCAACAAATATCTGACATTTGCGTTTGAGTGACTAAGAACTGAATTTTGTTGACAATATTAGTATGCTCTTCTGTTTAATGTCTATAAGTTTTTAGGAGTTTAATCAGATTAACACTTAGCTGAGGACTCACAGAAATACCTCTGACAATACTCAATGTTTATCATTCACCAGATAACACCAAGCTAAATTCCTTCACCCAAAAGATCCTGCATGCATCACTTCCCAGAGTGTCCTGGGAAGGAAAGCAGCAGTGCAAATAGACCCAGTTCTTAGCAAAGAGGTTTCAAAAGACAGGATGATCCAACCATACAGCTTGCTGGCAAGAAAAAGGGCAGTCCCACTCATTCCCTTCCCTTTCCTCAGGCACTTCTCTTATCTCCTGTCAAACAGACTAAGCACAGTGAAATGATTCATCATCTGGGGCCTAGTAACCTCATGGGAGGAATTTCACCACCATCCCTTTGGAAGGCAGGATCAAGCCTGTAGGGCCACTCTGAAGCAATTTATCTGTGAGAGGAAGAATCTAAACTTATATGATCCTCAGCTTGGCTGGATGGATAGGTTTTCATGCAAAATTTTCATTAAACTGGAAGCTGTGTAAATTTTTTTTTGACAGTATTTGGCTGTTTGATTCATTTTTGAGAGTTACCTAGGGCTCTAACTAAAAGAGAGAGAAATGAATGAAGAGAATCTCATCTACTTGTCAGCCCATGAGTCAGCTGAGAAGATGCAAGGTATGACCCAAGTGCATTTTTGGGTGACAAGTTAAAGCAAAGTTCTGACCACTTTGCTCGTTAAAGATCCCACTGCAGTAATTATATCTGTGAAGTGTGTTAGCTCTGATGGCCTGGCCAGATGCCAAGCTTCAAAATTACATTCTCCCATCTTTGTTTCAAGTGGACACTACAGTCTTCATTTCCTCTCCAAAAGAGCTCTCTTATTCTGAAAATAAGAGAATTCTGCTGAATTCTTCCTGTGTTCCACCACAACATTTCAACACTGTAATAGATTAAATAATCATTATATGGTTTCTGTATCAACTTGTAAAGCAAAGGAGTATTTCACAAGATGAAAGGCAGTATGAAAATGTAAACCACTAATAGTTTTGGGCCTGCTCACTGCAATACAAAATTTGGCCAGTGGCAAAAAGTAGTCAGCTGAGGGAGAGTTGAGGGGCTCCATTAACCACTGATGTGCAACATTTCTCCCAGCATGTTCAGTGTCATGAATGCATAAGTTTGACCTAAAAATTAGATCTTTATGTATATTGTGGTACTGGCTCAGTTTTCTTTTTTAGGTCAGAGTCTCATCAGATTTATGCTGCAAGCAGTTACAAGTTCTGCTTGAGAGACACTTGTGTTAAGAACAAAAAAGGTAGCACTTGTACGTGCTTGGTTGCTGTGTGGGCTCAATGGAGGAGAGTAATTTCATAAAGGACACAAACAAGCAATCTGTGTTGAAGTTCTCCCCTGTCTGATGCTAACACTGGGTGTTTAGAGGGAGAACATAAGAGGAGGGCACACCTGTAGCATTATTTCCCCGGGTAGTATCTCCCTAGATTCTCCCTCTACAGGGCTGTACACAAAGAAACAACTCACAGGATTGTGGCGTGAAGAAATGATATACAGATGTAGCTGATGTTGAAAATGCAATTTGCATAATATGGTAATGTATGCATTATAGTTCCAACTACATACATGATCAAAGCATCCATTGTAAATGATAATGCAAATTAATTTTGGGCTCATTATTATTAATTGAACCTGAATAGAAATCAGATTCAGTAAAAATAGAATAAAGAAACAAACTGAAACTATTTAGGGAAACAGACATTAATGCGATTATTCTCTCTCACTTACAGTTAGGCACATGCTCCTTCTGCCTGTGTGTCTCCTTCTGCCTTCTCTGCTATGATTTCAGATAGAAATTCTCCTTTATTCTGTGGTTCATTCTCTTGGTTTCCCTTTTGATGTTCATGTCACTCTCTCAGTACACTTTCTTAAATGTATTATTAAGGTCTGCATGGTCTAATAGGTTGCCATTACCCTAAGCTTTATTCATTCCTTTTCCAAATTAAATCAAGTTTGGGCTTGAATAATGTTGATAGGGACATTTACGTAAACTGAGTTTGTTACTCCAGTAATGGGGTTGTTTTTGTGAATTAATGGGTCATTTGTTTTTTAAAACAGAACAGCAGCATGTTCCTAATGTTCCTGCCCCTTCTAATAACTCTGTAATAGTGATCTTTTGTCCTGTTGTAATGGTTTCTAGTTTCTGCAGTGCCTGGAGATAAGAGAAGGATAAAACTCTAGGATATAGCCATTACACAGTACTGAAGTTCCTGTCCTAAAGTGGGTTTAAAATCATTTAATCATGTAATGTAATTAAATCCTCATTTTTGCTTAATATTTTCATCTGGTGAGACTACTTTTTTTTTTTTTTTTTTCCTATACCGTACTAGAATCTGATCTTCAGTGACTACAAAATTATTTAGCATTGATAGCTCTCAACTGTAAGAAGTGCATGGTGAGTTTCCTAAGAATTAAAGCCACTACTAAGATATGAGCATCTTTTATCTCTCTGTGAATATTTGAACTTCCTCATAAACATACTTTCAGCATAGGATAATGCATTGGGCAAAGACTGCATGCAGTTGTAGGTGCAAACAACATTAAATTTCTTCCAAAAATGAGGAAGCTAAAGAGGACAGATAAAGTTTTTCTAGGAACATTTATCTGTCTCTCCTTTGCAAGATCCTAACAACTTCACTCTGGCATTTTAAAGAAAATGCCATTTTAAGTAATAATTAATCTTATTCATTTCCTTACTGTTACTATTTCTTTATTTATTGTGTGATTTATTTGCATGTGGCATTGTAAGAAACGTTAATGAAGCAGAATTTTGGGGGGGGGGGGAGGAGATTCATACTATATTGATACTTATAACCACAGTGACATTGCACAAAGCTTATTATCTTTATATCACAGGATATATTATTTAATACCCAATCATTTTCCTAAAATAATTTTGTAAAATGTGTTGAGCAGTGTTATATTTATAACACAGGATACCTCTGAACTAACAGGACTAATATAAATATATTTATTTTTATATATATATATGTAGAGTGTGTGTATATGTGTGCATATATATATATACACACACATATATATATATAAACTCTGATTCATTATTGCCTACATCAGCTACTGTTTCTTGATGGCTACTCACACTTTTACCCTGCTGTATTTCAGGTGTTCTCACCCTATCTCTTTCAAGAGAGTTATGCACAAAGAAAAGCTGAAATACTTTTCCCATTGTCCAACATACAAAACATTTTTCTGGGGAAGTCCTGGTTACTGAATGTGTCTGCAGAATGTGCAGACACTAACAGCAGTAGAGCATGCCCAAAAGATTGGCTTTGTCATCTTTATTCATGATAAATGACATTTTACTTCATGTACGCTCACTGAAGTCAGCAGGGCTCGAAGCAGAGTATGCAGATATTGATTTTGAATCCTGGACCAGAATCTCTCACTCTTCCCAAATTTCACATTTTTCAGAAATGCTGGTCACCATTTCAACAGCTCTCAAACTGGATGTTGCAGGTGTCTTGCCCTGACAGTTGCAATTTTACTGATGCTCTGCAGCACAGGATGTCCACTCATTACATTTTGAGACACAGGAAATGCAACTCAGTATCTGAATGGGTAAGAAGGAGCCTTTTAAAGTTCAAGGTAAGTGCCATGGTTCTGAAGTTGCTGGAGGAGGAGAAGAGAGCATTTAATGCATCCTTAATTTTGAAACTTGCTTTTCATTTTTAATGTTTCCTACAAGATTCAAGAAGTCTGTTGACACCAGTACACACTGGTATATAAAAATCAATTACAGATTTTAATACTTACATGTGTTGGCTTCCAAACCCCCCCAAAAGCCTGCAGTGAGGAGGTTCACAAATGGGGAGTGAAGAACTGCCAGGCACTTGGATCCTTATTGTGAAGATTAACTGAAGAGAAGCATGCAAAACACAAGGTGTTGCATAGAAACCTTTGAATCAGAATGAGTAAATACACAAATGATAAACAAAATAAAAATATGTTGAGAAATATGCATGCGTTCACTGCACTCAAAATTAGTCTGTTGCATTGTTTCCTGAGGCCATAATTTGCGTCAGATGTTCATCAGGATTCAAAATCTGGCAAAATATTAATGTGGACAACAGGAAACTCCCAAGGTATAAACCTAGGTTTCCTAAAAGTCCTACTGGAGAGGTTATACCTTCCTACATAGTAAAGCATAAGGAAATTCTTTATCATCAGAGCAAGCAGGAGAATTTTCCCAAGAATTTATGTTTATTTCTTCCTTAGTTCCTTTCTCTAAACTTCTGCTCACTAATGGTGTGATGCTGGAAATCATGGTCTCCTGTGGTCTGATCCAACATGGTCATGTCTACAGCTCTAATCAGAATGGATACTCAGTAAATAAATAACTCTTGTGACATGCAAAAGGAGGAAAGGGACAAAGCATTCCAGGCCAAGGTCAGAAAGTCCCTGTGAGCTCTATTCTAGATTCTTCACTGTATTTTCTATTTTCACTTGGCTTACTCTTGCAGACTTTGACTTGCCTGATGCCTTTCTGTTTCACAGAATTTTTTTTCCAGATATTGACAATAGGTGTTTTGCCTTGGATGACAATCATGACAAGCTGTAAAGTCACATCCTAGACATTCTGGCATGTGCTCATATCCTGGTGTGATCTCATTTTAAGGAATGTGATTGTGATTCCCAGCATTACAAGCTGAAATCAGGATTTGGTTATATTTGCCATGTACCAAGTTAAATACTGTCTCTCTCTGAATTTCAGCTCATGCAAATACATCTTCATAGCCAATGCTGGGAAACATCACCAATTACTGTGGCTGTTTACAGAGCACAAGAACAGAATATTTAATTTTACCAGCCTCTAAGGAGAGCAAATCTGAATTTGAACTCTAGTTAAAATTTTGCTGATTACTCCTGACCTTTCTGGGACAAAGACATGAAGGTCACTGGAGTCATGACTTTTTTCACATTCTGCTTGTCTTTGTCATTCCCCTAATAATGTGGAGGACTAGAAACAAGAGCTGGGTGGTGTTTCTTTCCCCCTGCCTGGAAATGTATTTAGATTAGTCACCAGGTTTCCCAGTCTACGGTCATTGAAGGTCATTTGGTTTACAGCTGAAATTCTCAATTGGAACCTCATCTTGTAATCAGAACTTAAAACCCAAGTGAGGTTTTGTATCTCCTCTGAAAGGGTAGGTTGTTGTGTGATTAGCTTCAGAATGTTAAACGGACTGTCTATGTAATGATGGGTAATTTTGGGGGGCTTAAATTGCTCTGTGAGAAGACCTGTCTTGAATAATAATACTGGGCTAATATTATAAAGAACAGTATTGTAGGCTTCTTCTAAATGCTAATTCTATTACACATTAACATTTCCTTGGCTGTAAAATGGCAAGAGGCAAGCCAGCAAGATGTAAAAATCTTGCAAAGTGCATTTTCACTTATAGACTGCTCCTAAGAGCAGACTGTTTCCTGAAAACGTCCCTTAAATAAGCATCCGCTTACAGTGGTCATCATCATACAGTCAGCATCTGCTAATACCTGTTCCACAGCCAAACACAGAGTATTTGTTGAAATCTATAGAGTCATGGAAATGCCTGTGTGATTTTTGCACTGCTTTTTAAAAGCTATTCTTGACCCTAAGTATGAAGCATCAGTCACACCATGTCAGTCACTCCTAGGGACTGTTCACTAAGCCTGGTGTCTTGTACATTCTTTGGTTCTGTAAGACTACTGGTGAGAATCTGAAAGCCCTTTTTATTTTTTTGTTGATTGATTGATTGATTGATTGATTATTTTAATGTCTCTGGTCCATGTGCAACTCAACCACAAATATTAACATTTGCATGTACGTGTGTGTATATATAAATAATTAAAACTGAAGGCTCCTTGAAGGAAACAATCCACCTTTGCCATGATATTGTTATTGAGGATAGTATTTAGCCTTGTTAGGGGAAACAAGTATTTTGGCCAACATCTCGTGATATACAAGTTGATCTTTGATTTCTTCATTGCTATTGCACTTTAGGTTCTCAGCTGCATAGATTAACCCATGGAACATGCTTCAGCATGTTCCATCTCCCTGTTTGCCCCAGTTGCTGCCTCCCTTTCTGTGTTTCCATTTGACCTCCATGCTTGGATACAAGCAGGAGGTTATCCTGCATAGGGATGGGTGCCAGACACTGCCCTGTGCAGGGACAGCTTGATGAGTGTCTCTAGTTGGGTGTCACCCCACAGTCCCCCAGCATGACACCATGACCTGTGATGTCAGCTCCTCGCTGTTCCAGCAGGCATTATTGTCACTGTTACTGGCAAGCCAGGCATTTCCAGAACATCTCTGTGGTGCATCCCCATCTTGGCTCCATTTTAAGGAGTCTGAATCATCTCCCTTTGGACACACCTTCTTGATTCTCTCTGGGCTTGCAGGAGCTGACATCACACAGCTCTTAAGCTCTTCTCCAGAAGCACTAAACTCTAATGCCAGACTACCTTTCTCCTTTATCTTCTCTAGCCACTCTACAAACAAAGCTCCTTTTAAATGATTACTTTTATATATTCACTTTTTACAGATTAAAAAAAGTTCCATGGATTTCAGAACAGTTCACTCCAATAGATTCTAGCTCAGCAAGTCCACCAACTTCCCAGAGGTTGCAGACACCACAAGCATGAATGCACCCCTACTCTCCATGGTTTTAATATATTGGGATCCCAATTACGCTGCTGTTGCTTCACATCTCTCTGATGTGAAGATGATGGAAAAGTGAGTATCTGGAAAAAAACCCAGCTACATAAAGAATCAATACTATTCAGAGCTACCTGTTTTTTCAGTTGTCATTAGCCAAACAAGACCCTGACTACTTTGGAGAACAAAAGGCAGCAAAGCCGTTAAAAATTTTCTTTTACTCAAAATCATTTCATGAGTCAGATACATTCCAGGGATCTGGACCACACTTCTAAAGCAGATTATTTTGCTGAGGACAGGCTGACTTTTGCAGCTAGCTTCCTTTCTCCACAGCTGAGATCTCAGAAGAAATAAAAATCAGTTTAACTCATGTTAAAAGGGCACCTTTTAACTCTATGTTCCTAGACCCATCAGCCTCCTGCCTTTCTCAGGCTGGCAACCAAAAACCAGCATTTTGGAGAATGTGTTTACTTTTTGATGAAGTACAGACCTTAAAAAGTGAAGCTGGATACAAGGTTCATGACAGACAGCAAGGTCTTTTGCAGACAGAAACACGCAGCTGCAGAAATGGCGTGCTTACAATGAATTGCAGGAAGGTTATGTTTTGAGATATTTTACTTTTTAATAGGCCATGGAGTCTCCTGGATCTGTGTGGACACTACACTGGCTCCAGGGGTCACGTCTCCAGCAATGGTGGAGGTAGCTGTGTGCTCCCTTCTAGCACACAATTTAGATGATGCTCCTGAACCTAATGAATTTTGGCGGCAGGAAGGATAATAGCAGACAATTGTTTGTCTCCAGTCGCTAAATTTTGTTAGAGAGTTAAAATAAACCTGTCTGCTTGACTAGTCTCATGTGCAACAAAACAAAAATAAGCCTTCACAAAGAATCATTTTCAAGAGCCATTTCACTTTTTGTCTTAGGCTCGCAAACGCCTTTCATGTTTTCTGATATGTCAGATATCATAATGCAAAATAAATAACCAAATGAAACACACAGACGTGTTCTCTGGGTGGTTTGTGATGTAGAATAAAGGGCCTTCTGCTGCTTCCCTCACTCCTTCCTAATATTTTTTTTTCCTAAGGCTTTCAATAGATGCTTCTTTTCAGCATGACCATGAAACACCAATGTTATTTTAATCCTGTACTATTTTGCAGCATTTTGGAGCACAGTCACAGCTCAGGAGCCCCCATGAATAAGACATGGTGCAGACAGAACAAAGTCAGCCCTGGCTCTGAGGACAGCCCATCCCACACTGCATCTCTCATGGCCACAGGAGAATCACTTTGTAAATGTTGATGCATTCAACACATCTGCCACACATGCAGATCATGGAGACAGTGACATTGCCTGAGACACTGGGGGGTTGGCAGCAATGCCTGTTGGTTGCTAAATATGTCATTCAAATGGAATAATTTTATAAATAAAAAGCTTAAAGCTGGTGTTTGTTGTGTGAATTCAGCTTTGGAGGATCATGGGGGTGGAGCAGGACTTACTAGGTCAGACATTTAAAAGTCCCCCAGTCATGTAGGAAATCAGTTTTAATTTCAGAAGTGAATTGGAATTTAATTTCCAGGAACAAAGAACTTAAGACATTTTTGCAAGGAGGCATAGGTTCCCATTTCACTTTTCAAAATATTACCCTTTCTGTTTAAAAAACACCCTCCCACATACAGACCCATTCCTGACACTCCAGAACAGACAAAAAACAGCAATAACTCTCTGCTGATTAGACCAGCACAGTGCCTGCCCACTAACAGCCAGAGAAAAAAAATCTCTGTTACAGTCCTGCAACGGGACGTTTTTTGCTTTGTCAGTAGGGGAACCACAATTAAATTTTACTGGAGTCAAATTAAACTAAAAACTAAAATCCTGCCCTCCTCTAGTGTTGTCCCTATCTCTAGTGTTGTTGCTTGAATTTTCATTGAAGCCATCAAATAAAACTTCAAAATGGCATATGACCAGTGACCTATCATTTAACATCAGCTTGCATTTTTCCATAAAAGCAAACCTGCTTCTGCTATAAATACCTACAGGTATTTGACTCATTATATTTTTGTTTGAATTAATATTTTTGATCAAAATGAAATGCTATTTCTAAGTTATGCCCCACCCAAAAAAAAAAAAAAATCTGTTAAAGCTCTTTCTAAAAACAGAGCAGATTTTCTATCTTCTAAAGTAAGGGTCATAACTAAAGGCTGTTATTTCCTTTTTCTATGCAGTTATTTGGGCAATTAAATATATTCAGGAAAAAAAATTCTCCTAGAAAACTCATAATTTTGTCCCTCAAAATAATAATAACAGAGTGGAGTAATTAATTCTAGAAAGATAAATAAAATTGTTCTCTGCCTCACAATTCTTTTGTTTTGACCTGTAGGTTAAAATAGGATAATGTTTCTCGTTAATAGAAATAGCTCTGTAAGGGGAAACATGTTGATAGTGACTTCAAAACAGTTTCAAACAATGAATGATCCAGCATCCTTGCTTAAAATCCCTCATAAAAATCTTTAACTTCCAAAACTATGACTTTCAAAGGTCTGTTCCCAAGGCTGGTCTCCATGCCCAGCTGATGTTGGGTTTGCACTCACTGCTGGACTGTGTTCCCTGTTCTGTAGGTGATGCTGTCCAGGGAGATTCCTGGCACCAGTAAAACACCCTCCAAGCTGCTGCATGTTATGTTTTTCCAAATCATCTGCTGGTTCATTAAAACACAGTGAAAAATTATATACTTTCAAAAAGTCAGTGGGGGCAGCTGCAGGAACATGATTTCTCTTGGACAGAGTAAAGCCATTGGGACCTGACCCATATTAGACTTTAAAACAGTAAAAATTTAGCCATATTTGCTTATTTCTTGCAGCTAAGGGACTTTCTATAGATTTTTGAAGGGCTTCAAACTACTCTTATTAAATACCTGCCACACTGATAGACCCAGGTTATGCTCTGCACAGTGGGATCAATTGGTCTTTTGCCACCAACTGGAATGTTCCATGTATGATAAAAGTTGCAGCCACTATAATCCTGCAGCATGAGAAGTATGTTGTGGTGGCCCTAGCTGGGAGAAATTTGGCTTAGCTCCCTTTATTGCATAAATGTAAAGTCCTCTTACACCAGCTGTGTGTCTGGCTTTAGAAGCTGATTTATCATTTGGTCCCTTAGCCTAGGTCAAAACTATCATGCATGTATTTAATTGAATGTGTAGAACAGCTGGCATGGGAAGTGAAAATATGTTTGAAAAAAATAATTAAAAGTATGTCAGAAAGCTACAAGATCATTCCTAGTTATTTTTAGAGTGCTCATGACGAATTTTTGATGCGCTAACCACCTGTGAGGGCAGTGCTAACTCCTTTCAGTGAGAAGGGCTCCCACTTGGTCTTCGTCTTTACAGCCAAAGTTTTCAAGGACACGGCTTGTTGCTTAATTCATTTGATCCTATTGGCTAGCTGTCAACAAAAGTGTCAATCCTGTATTTGTAACGTCATAAACTTCCAAGTATGATGTTGTAAACTGAGGACCATGACTTTGACTTAAGGGCAGCAGCAGATGGCCGAGGCACGCATTTACAAGCTTGTTTTCAGGAATCGAGACCTTGCAATCATAACACTAAAAAGTTGCTTTCATTGGAAAAGAAGGCAAGAAATCATTTTTGCCCAGGTGCCCCTACTGTTTCTTCAAACCTCCCTGAAACAAACATAATTGATTTCTAAGATCTGTGCAAGACTGCATATTTATTGCGCTGAATGAAATATGGATTGCATGAATTCTGCCGGTGTGACATTCAACCCACTCGAATATTATGAGTTTGACAGTTTGACTCTAACTCAGTTTATTTCCCACTTGAGAGGCTGGAAAGGAACAGATGGGGATGTGAGAATGGCCAGGGAGGGGAAGAGCTTGCAGCAGCTTGTGCTGCCGGGCCCTGGTGTGAGCGCACGTCCCCGCAGCCACGCAGGGGTTGTGACCGCCACCGAGAAGTGGTTTCCAGACATTATTAAAGCTGCAGAAGCACACACAGCTCCTAAAGCAGGCGTTAGGCAGCCCCAGAAGGTAAGAGAAGGTCTGCTGAGTATGGGCTGTGCCAAATTTAGCACTGGAGGAGAAAAGGTGATAGAGGTCAGCTTTACGGGTCTTGTAGGACGTTGGCTGTCTCAACTGCTCATCACTGCTGTCAGGCATACCCCTACATTACTGCTGAGTTAATAAATAACTGGTAGCTGTATCATCACAATATTTACTACACTGGTCTGAACACTTCCCCCTCCTCAGTTGATAGCATCTGACTTTTTAAAATGTTTTGTGTGTTTTCAGGTCTTTTGTCTACTTACCATATTTTGTGTCCTTATTACATATACTGCTTAGTCATATATTTACTGAAAATTAATGAAGAAGAACACTTGGCACGTTCCAGAGTCAAAATACTTTGCAAACATTAACTAATTAATAATGTATCCCTTATTTTCAGACATGCTAGCATGCTTGAATGCCGAGTGAAATTCTGCTAAATCATTGTCTCCCTGCATGTCTCCTGCTCTTTTGCTAACCCATTACATGGTTCAAGAGTCTGATTATTGAGTTTGGTTATAGACAGCAAGTCTGATTCAAACTTTTGATAAGCGCATGATTTCCGAAATGTCTCTATAATCCAGACCAGGCTTCTAAACAGAGCTCAATGTGACACACAGCAGTGTGTTTGAGTGCATGAGGTATGATCTTAAAATAATCCAGATGTCTTCGACCTGACAAAATATCACCACCGTTTTTAGAAGGTCTGGCCCCGGATGGCAGAGGCTTTGCCTAGGAATCAGAGAGGTTTTACTATTTTGTTGTATATTCCAGTGGAGACCCTGAACTGAGCGCACTCCGTGTGCCAGCAGGGATTCTGCAGCAGCTCCAGCACTGCCTCCTGCAGCAGCTCGGGCCACGGCCGTGCAGTTAACTCCTTGCCAGCTAACAGGACTCAGACTGTTCTTCTCCAGATAGAAAACCAAGATACAAATCCTACAATTAACAGCAGCTATGTCCATTCTTTATAGAGCCTTGTAACAGGTTTGGTTCAAAGGTGTTTGTTTGCACAGCAGAGTTTGTGGAGGCTGCCCCTTTATTTATCCCAGGACACCCTTATGAATGTTTGAGTGCGAGGCTCAGTTACTGCAATTCCCTCATAGCAGGAGTTTGCCATAACTCAGCTGGTTCACAAGGCTTGCTCACAGATCTGACAGCTTGAGCGATATTGCTCCCACCTTGCTTTCCCTGATTTTTGCCAGCATTTGTATCGCATTCCCCTTTCTGTTTACTATCTCCCTGCTGCCTTTGCATGATGCAAACTGTTGTCTTGAAAGAATCATGGAGCGTTTGGGAAATATTCCTTTGTGAAACTTCAAACAGATGAATGCAATGTGTGAGTCCAGATGCCTCTTCAAGGGTTTTCATATTTTGAAGGTGAGGGAGGGATTGTGGGGCTTAAGGTTTTGTTTTTGTTTTACAAATTCGGGGAGAGTTCTCTAGGTCTAGACGACGATCAAGAGCACTGAATACTGCTTTCATTCAGGTACTACAGCCATAAGAGATGTCTTCCAAAGATTCACTTCCTAGAATAAGTGATGCCCTTCTGGGATGTACCATCCACTTAACTAAAAAGAACAAAAGGCACAGTATGTACGTATTCTTGGGTAACACTGCTGAGGAAGGAACAACTAGTCTCTTTCGTCATGAGAGGCTTATCTGAATTCTGTACACCAGTTCTTCCGAGTCTGCGATGTTTGCAGTTCAGTCACAAATTTTTCTCTACATTTTCCACCTCACTTGATTGTTCCAAAGCCTAATATGAGAGCAAGCAGTGTGCTTTTTCTGGTCTGCAGAAACCAGTATGCCCTACTTTTCACTTTCTGTAGAAAAGAAATTTTTTTCAGAGAGTGTTCTGTAGAAATGCAATGAATCCTACAGCCTGCTATTTTATAACATGGTCTACTCCCAAGGTCAATTGATTATTATTCTATATTAATCATTAATTTTTTTTATTAACTCTTATCATCCCTGAACCCTTATAGAACTTTCACAGAACAGTGGCTGTACTGATATTTCTCACTTTCTTTGTACTTCAGGTTATATGGAGTGGTTAGGGGTGAGCCTGACACTATCAGAATCTAGATAACAAAGTAGAAGAGATTTTTAAGATAATTTAAGAGAACTGCTATGGCATCTAGGCACTGATACAGCAACAGCAGCTCTTCTGTCATGCAGAAATAAACTGCTTGCCTAAGAACTTATTGCTTCTAGGACTCCCAGACTAGTCCTTATAAATAGCAAACTTGTAAATAGTTTGACAGCCTTCAGGGACTGCTGACCTTGAATTCCCTTTCTATGAGTACATCCAAGATCGTGCAAGCAATCCGTGTTAAGCAACACCTATATTTATAAAACTTATAGAAATGCATAATGTAGCAGACCTGGCTTGGAATCAGCTACTGTTTTGACTGGCTTACTGTTCCATGGTTGTAATACAGGGACAAAAGAAAATTCAGCTATTAGTTCATCCTTGCCCTTAAGGAACATCACTCCTATGATTAGCTTAATGCTTTTTGTTTGTAATCCATTCAACCCCCCAGGCCTCCTAATCCAGTTCTAGCTCCCATGCTACACATAAAAATAGGCAGAATAACCCACAGTGATGTAGTATTTCAGCATTATGCCCAGACCCAGCTTTTGGATCTCTTTGTCCCAGATCCTTGGAGCTGTTTTTCTACCCTAAATGTCAAAGAAGCAGACTCCCATGAATGCTCCTGTCTTTGGGGATTCCCAGCTGCCTCTCAGACATCTGTGGGTGAGGAGTGATTCAGAAGAAAGGCTTGCAACTGAGGTGTGTTTCCTTGATTTAAAGCAGCTCCTTGGATTTTTTGTCCAGGGCCAGAACTGGATCAGAAGCCAGAAAAGTTGTGTTTCAGAGCTCACACTGACATCTGTGCCTCTTTCCAAACTCACATTGAGTATTTCTCAGTTACTGACTTGTAAAAAACCACAAGCAAATACAACCTCACGTTTCTACCCCAACTGTTAATTCTGATTGTTGACATACTTCAGGAGTTTCTCGTCACCTTAAATATTATTATCAAGGCACTAGTGTTGACTGAAATGTTTCCACTCAATAAAGCTGTTGATTCATAGTGGCAAAGAATTCAGTAATTTCTTTTATGGATGCTGTTATATGGGAAGTACTACATTTGTCTGTTTTGTCAACTGAGCACTGAATTGCTCTGGTGAGATACTTAATATTATTTCTTCAGGCTAACTTTGCAAATGTAGCTTAATGGGAAAATGTGTAACATTATTATTAATTTAAAACAGAAATTACATGTGTTCTACTTGGACTTGCATTTAAATTTGCTTAATATTCTCTATGCATAATTTAATGCATTTTGACCTCTCCAAGTTGATTGATAAATGAATAATATCAGGGGGGTCATTTAAAGTAGTGGACTTGAAATATGCTTGTTTGTAAAATTGAAAGAAGAGCACTGATTAGGTGGAAAATTGAAATTTGAAATGTGTCTTGAGTTCTTTTGGTTTTAAGAATCCTGTTTATACAGCATTAATGTTTTCAGCTTAAACTCAGTATTTAAGCAGGATGCAAACAGGAATAAGGGAATATAGATCCCCAATGCATTGCTTGGGCCTGCTGAGTTCAGGCCATTTGGGGGGATTTACAATGAAGAAATAGATTTGGGATGGAAGGCACCAGGTCACAGGGGCACTCTGATTTCCATGCAGGACTCCCATCCCCCAGCTGCCCAGACTGCATGGCAGAGCAGCTCCTGTGCAGCCCCTGAAACCTGAATTATTTTCCACAGAAACCAGGGAGTGGGTTCCCAAACCTAAGCTGAAAGTGCAGCTGGGTGCACTGGGAATTGCTGCCAGGCTCCTCAGGCCAGCTGTTAACCATTCAGGGGTGGTCCTCTACTTTGAATCACTATGAGTATGTTACAAAAAACATAAGATGAGAAAAGAAGAGTAACTCCTCACCAAAATAACTTCACCAAAGACTGAACACTACTCCAAAGAACAAAAAGGCCTCAGCTTACAACTAGTTTGTCCAGGCATAGAACTGCAGTCCTGTAGTGACAAAGGCAAATGAGGGGAAAAACATGTTGCACAAATGCAGCAGTATTTCATATAGTAAATCTGTAAAGACAAAATTTATCTTGTTCTTTTATTTCAGTGACAGAACCTTCAGTGGCACTTTGGTTCAGAGGTGCAAGGACTGTGGGGAAGAGCAGAATTTACCAGTGGTAAATTCTATCAGTGCCTAGGTGGATTGACAAACCTTCTGTAACCTTATAAATGCAAGAACAGATTCCTTAGTTGCCTCAAGTTAAATTTCACTTGTTTGGTTTAACAGAACTTCCCTTCAAGGTCCTCCATCACTCAAGGATGTTTTGTAGAGATACTGCAAAAAGGGCAGTTGTTTTATTAACAATTTTGCTTTATCTCTCCAAATGATGCAAAACAGATTGGGACTCCCAGTTCCCATCAGATAGAGCAGGGATGGCTGAAGAGGTTATCACTGCTAGTGATAACCTGCCCTGTCCCTGTCCCAGAGGCCAATGCCACCATCACAAGTCAGCACAGGAGAACAGGAGATCCTGTCTGCATCTCTGCCAGCAGAGTTCATAACCCAGTGTTTTAACTCAAATTGCCACTCCTGTCATTTTAATTTGCCAGACTGTAATTTGCACAGCAGGAGCCCTGGTGAGCCCAACCCAGCCCACAGCCTTGTCTGGGAGAAGGGGGCACACAGCAAAGACCCTGGCAAAATCCATCATGGATTCCAACTAGGAGTCTTATATTTCTGATTTTTCAGGGCCATGTTTTTGGGTTACACTGTACAATTGCACACATCATTTATGGGATTCTCTCTAAATGCACCCACAAAAGTTTGTCACCAACCTTGACTTTTAATTAGAGCTGGTAGGGAATTTCTGCCTGAAAATGTTTTTCACTGATAAATACTGATGCCTCAAATTTGGAGATTGCTCCAAAACAGAGCTATAAGCAGGAAAGGGCTAATTAGCCATACAAAGAGTAAATTTATTTTGATGTAGAGAAGGCTGGAGGAGAGGAAGGAGATGTGAATTTGTCAAATGGGGTGGATTGGACATATTTTTAATTGCTGCGATTCAGAAAGGAGACAATATTTTATATCATGACAAGTCTTGTAGCCAGCCCAAACCCAACACTAACCCAAAGCAGAGGAAAACACACCCAGAACTTTCTCCTCCAGCATCTCCCTTTGGATCAGGCTGAACCCCTCGGGATGCAGAGCACTGATGCTCTTTGCCCCACATCCTCCACTGGCAGAGAGCTCAGGAGCACCCAGAGTCTCCTCAGGCCCTGCAGCTGAGGCATCCACTGCTCTCCAGGGCTCCCTGCATCCCTGCAGAGCCTCCATTCCCTGCATCCCTGCAGACAGAGCCTCCATTCCCTGCATCTCTCCAGAGCCTCCATTCCCTGCATCCCTGCAGACAGAGCCTCCATTCCCTGTATCCCTGCAGACAGAGCCTCCATTCCCTGTATCCCTCCAGAGCCTCCATTCCCTGTATCCCTGCAGAGCCTCCATTCCCTGTATCCCTGCAGACAGAGCCTCCATTCCCTGTATCCCTCCAGAGCCTCCATTTTCTGCATCCCTGCAGACAGAGCCTCCATTCCCTGTATCCCTGCAGAGCCTCCATTCCCTGCATCCCTGCAGAGCCTCCATTCCCTGCATCCCTGCAGACAGAGCCTCCATTCCCTGTATCCCTCCAGAGCCTCCATTCCCTGTATCCCTGCAGAGCCTCCATTCCCTGTATCCCTGCAGAGCCTCCATTCCCTGTATCCCTGCAGAGCCTCCATTCCCTGCATCCCTGCAGACAGAGCCTCCATTCCCTGTATCCCTGCAGCAGAGCCTCCATTCCTCCGGCATCAGCAGCCCGCTCCGCCACCCCGCCAGCGTCACTGCAGACCTTTCAATAATGCATGAGCAGGGCTCCTGCCCTCGTTTTTCACATTTCTCAATCAGATAGCAATGGGATGTTTCCTGGGCGCTGCCGTGTGCAGCAGTTTGGTCCGTGTGATCTCCGCAGGTGGAAATTTCCCCGCTCGGAGCCGGTGCCGTGACTCTGGGGAGCAGGCTCCCAATTAGGCACAACAAAGCACGTCATCCCCAGCCTGAGACTACAGGTAAATCCTTTAATTAAAGAAGTCTTACGTACTTCAGTGGTTCCTTCTGGAACCACAGGATCCTCCTGAGGACACAGATGCCCTGCTCCACTTCTCCTGCCCAGACCTATTCCTGGACCTCCTCCTTTTCATTAACGTGAGCATGACAGGGTGGCTCTTGGCTCATTTGCATTCAAGGTCTGACCTGACAATTGGGGGTCACTCAAGGACACAGCTGCAGCAGCTTCTCTGTGCTCCCACGGGGCCAGGATGCCAAAGCTGCACAGATGAGGCAGAGCTCCTGCCCCTGAGGGGGTTCCATGTGCCTGCTGCCATTTGCCTCACAGCAAATCATTTCCATCCACCTCTCACCTCCATCCTTGGCTTTTGCTGGGCCCAGAAGCAGGTGGAACACAGCAGACATTCCCTGTGGAGTGCACCTTGTGTACTCCAGGTATTCCTGCTTTCTCCCAGCCAAAGGCACAGACAAACAGGGGCTGTGATGAGGTCCCCAGCAGAGATGGTGCAGGGGATGCTTGCACACTGGCGCTTCATGGTGGTCCTGAGGTGAGGCTGAAGCCCCTGTGGCTGCTCTGGGAAGGGGCCCTGAGCCCCATTCTCTGGGTTCCAGCCCCAGCTGGTCCAGCCCAGGGAGCACCATGGTCCTTCCCACAGGCTGTGCTGGGCAAACATGGGGCAGACTCAGCCCAGCCTCAAAACAGAGCTACCCTGCAGATGCAAAGCTCTCCAGAATACCTATTCATGAGAAAGGCAGCAAAGTTTATCCACTCAGGAAGCAGACTGGTTTTTAAGGCTTCTTTCCCCCCACAAATTGCATATACTGACTGGTATTTGAATACCTGCAACCAACATTTGTTTTCAATCAATGGCATAAATGAGGCTGTGAAGTTATTTCAGCTACTATGAAATAATTATGTTTTGGTACTACATGACATTATGCTTGATTTTCTTTTCCTTTTTTTTTTTTTTCTTTAACACAATTTAGCAAATCTGGTCTTCTGCAGATGGCTATAAAAATTATTCAGGGAAAGAAAAAAAAAAATTTGAGGACTTTTTAACCTTCAGAAAACATTTCAGAACTTTCTTTTGTAAAACTTTGCCACATATTTAAATGTATTGGCATGTCCAGTTAGTATTCACATTCCTAGTCATAATAGTAAAAATATTTTGACATATTTCTGGGAGTAGTCAACCCTGTTAGCTCCCACTTAAAGCGCAATTATTCAGGAATATTATAGATCATTATGTGGCTTTGGGGAAAAATCAGTATGACTCAAGTGCCCATTAGTGAATGTGAAATGGTAGTAGGACACCTAGGAAAGCACATGTGGTATTCCCATGAATATCAAATTAATTCATTATGATAGCATTGGTAAAGTGTTAAACTATTTCCTATTTAATGACACAAGATTTATTTGCCAATATAAACACTATCTGACAAAGTCATAAGAAAGGGTTTCTCTTGGGCAGGTTTATGTAAGAGGTGGCCATAGGTGTCCATCCAGTGGTGCTACTGGTGGCTCATGTATTCTGTCTCCTTTTCCCAGTTAGAAGAGTTTACCTGGGGTGTTTGGATAACAACTTACGCGACAAAGAGGTTTTCCCTTCCTAAATTCTGCCTGGGTGCCAGGAATAGCAGCTCTCTGTTTGAAGTCAGACATCCCCTGTTGGGAGGTCAGACAGAGCACACACCCTGCAATCCACAAAATGGACACATTCCTTAGCAGGAGTCAGGAAAGTGGTTCCCACACTGCAAAGCACACACAGCACTGCCTCTGTCTTTCCTGGCCAGCTCCATGCTCTGAGGAGATAAAACCAGGAGCAGTGATCCCCTCTGCCATTACAGAGCAGCCACCTGCACACCAGGAGCAGGAGCAGGACATCTTCTCCCCCATCCTGGGCTTTAAGCAGGACTCCCACAGCTGCCTCCAGCCTCCTCTGAGTCAGGGGTATTTGGTGCATTCTCCATCACCACTGCTCTTTATTGCTTCAGCTCCTCCTGAGCCAGGGGCTATTCTTAAGATTTTTGGACTTTCTGACCAGATCTGCTTATTAACTGAGAATGGATAGAGGTTATGAAGGGACCAGAAAGGTGACATTCTGTGGCATCTCTGCTGTATTGTGGTAGATCTACCCATTATGGGCAGACAGAGTATTTTCTCACGAGTTTCTCACTCAGTGCTGTTTCAGCTCAACATCCAGCATGGCAATAGGAAAAATCCACATCTCAGGCCAGGTGAGGGCCACAACATGGGAAAGAAATAAAGGAGTCTGGACACTGACAGGCTACTCTCAGGTGTCACAAATGGGAGAGAACTGGAAAAGAAAGTACAAGGACCTTCTGCCTTGCCACAGATCCCAGGCTTGATCTTCTGCAATGCCTCCTGCTGCCTGATAGATGGGAAAAACAGTGTACATCTCCTCTCCTCAGAAGGTACCTTTGTAACCTTCTGGAGTTTCCCTCGAAGGCTTCAGGCATATGAACATTAAAACATACTTCCAGTCCCACATCACACATGCAGTGATGCTTGTCTCAAAGAATTATGGTTTTCTAGACCTAAGACAGGCATTTGCACTGTGACCATGATCATTATATGAAGGGAGAGGAATGATTTTGCAAAATACCTTGACCTCAGAGAGTTATTTGCACAACAGAGCATTCAAAATTGACCCAGTTGCTAGTTTTTGTACTGTTTCAATGAAGGCTTTTAAACAACTGATCAAACTCTTGCATTTCTCCTCAAGTTTCCCAATTCCTGTTACCCAGTCTGTGGTTATATTCAATTTAAAAAACAAAACAAAACAAAAATAAAACACAAGCCAATTTTTGAGTGCACAATGGAATTTATATATTTCCAAAAAGATTTCAAAGAATAGAATCTTTAATATGAAGAAGGTGGGGGTGGCTTCCTGAGAAAATTCTTTGAAGACCATTTACTAAGAAATCCCTGCAGTCTCCAGTTAAAAGCAAACAAGTTATACAGGAAGCTTATTCAGGAAGTGAGCACCAGTGAAGTTGTCAGGGGTCATGTCTCACCCTCAGGAAAAGGTCTGCAGACCATCCCTTGCCCTTTGTTCCCCTTCATCCCACCACTCTTCCTTTTAGTGACCCATTTAGCTGTTCATCTTCTGCTTTAGGGAATGTCTCCCCACTGCCAGGGCATTTCAAACCCATTCCCTGTTGTCACCTCGTCTGACATAGATTTAGTCACCCAGGAGGTTCCCAAGGCAATTGACACCCAACTGATTCATCTCTGCTGTGCTGCAATTAAAAGTCTGCCAGCCTTGCAGAGGGTTGGGAGTGTTTCTTGTTTATGATGTCGGTGCAAGTTCTCCTGCTGGGCTCCAGAGACTTCCCTGTGACAGTGGTCAGCAAGCCTGATGTCTTTCCAGAGAAAGTACCCTCAGAAGTTATTACATACTTGAGGGGGATGTAACCATGAGCCTTTTCTTCGTGGAAATACAGGAAAATCAATGTGCAATGGAATTGAACCTGGAGCATCCTTAAGAAAACTCCATTACAGTCACACCAAAGTCAGCATATGCCAGACCAATAAAACAGAAGAATTAGGGAGTGGAGGAGAAAACAGCTACAGCTTGAACCAACAGGATGCATATTTTCTCTCTGCACACCAACACAAAGCTCTCACAGTGATCACAACTCAGTAGAGACTGAGACACTACCTTAGCACCACAAACAGTCCTGAAAAAACCCACACGCTAAAGAAAAAGCCAAGCACATGGAGCAAACCATCATGTAACACTTATTAAAAATGAATCTAAAGAGCTGCTGATGGTATTGAAGAAATAGATGTATTACTGCTATCTCAATAATTTTTAAGGGGGTTTTGTCAGGTAGTAAAGGGACATGAAAGTAAAAATACTCAGGTATAAGGGATAATATGACAGAATTTATGTATCTAGATTTCAGCAAGGAATTCCATATGTTTCCACAGAAGTTAAGCTAAAGAAAGCCCATGTTAGTAGCCATGTTGTACATGTAGTTAAAGACCTTTCTAAGGAGTGTCGAAATGGAAAGCATGAGGATGAAGAATGGTGCAAGGAAAGCTCTTGAAACCTACCAATCATTCCCTAAGGTTCTTGGCACAAAGGTAGGAATGCACAAATGAAAATTGCTGATCACAATGTTAATGTTGAGGTACTGTTAATACAGAGGACTATTAGGATATCACAGGGAAAGAAATAAATGACAAATGGAGCAATATAAATTGGATTAAATTCAATTATACTAACTTCAAGGTGACATGCTCAGGGACAAGTAGCAGAAATCTCTTATAAACTGGGAACTTTCAAGTGGAAACCAGCTGAATAAACCCTACAGACTTTTTTACAGCTCTTCTTTCTGTATAAATACAAAGCCCTTGTAAAACATAAGCATGGAAGAGAGAATTGCAACCAATCCTAGATGGGACTTGGCACAATTCCTCTCTTGGAATTCTAGGCATCTGACCATCCATGTCCAGGAAAGGTTATTTCAGATGAAACAGATATGGGCAATGACTGAGGAAAGAGAACAGTCACAAGTAGATGTGAGATCGAAAGAAAACGTAGAGCAGAGAATTTCCAGAAAAATCCAGGCAAAAATTGTACCTACTATTAAACTGATGATCAGTCAGCTTATGAAAAGGATTGGACAAAACAATTGCAGTGACATAGGATTTGAACATTGGATGGTCACAGGAAAATCCCTAAATTTAATCAGCTGAGTAAGAGAAAAAGAGGTCAAAGAGGAGAAAGAACTCACAGAGGTTGCCAAGTAGTTTCTGTATGGGTCTTCACTCCTAGGAGAAAAGGGAAATACCTATCTTTGGTTTGTGAAGGTGAACTGCTGTCAGAGGAGCATAAGAAAAAGTGCTGAAACAACTTGACAAATTAAATTGCAATAAATCACTGAGACTGGAGCCTATTCATCTCAAAGTTCTGAAGGAACCAAACAAAATAGCTGAGCTATTAAACATATGTAATTTATCATTAAAAACAGCTACTAGATCAGAGATTTGGAGGGGAGCCAGCAGTAGTCCAGATCTATAATTTAAATAGGTACCTTGGGTGAGCCTAGGAAACATTACTGTGGTCCTGACAGGACTGGCTGGGGGAGCAACCACGTCAGCAGCAGCAACAGGGCTGGCTGCAGGAAGCCCCTTGGTGTGAACCACAGTGCTCAGGGAGGGTAAAGTATTTATCTAACTTGGTTTTGGGGCTGTGCTATTTTGAAATACACCAGATCAAAGCCACACAGGAGGGAAATGTCTCTCCATTGTGGAGATGGACAAGCTCCTGGAGTCACCCCATGGCCTCAGATAGCTCCACACTATGCTAGGAACTCTGTGGACACCAACACGTTTCCCTTGTATATTGACTTCAACAAGCCTACTTTAAAGGATTTTTTTTTTTTTTTTTTTTTTTGGTGATGTTATCTGGTTTACTACAGTTCCTTTTATGGATCAAGATCCCATTATGCAAAATGTTGTACACACAGGAAGGACAAGTGAGTGCTATCCAATCATCCAGCAGAGACATGAGAAGTCTGGACAGGTAAAGGGGGGACTACAAGAAAACAAGAGCACAGGGGGGTAGCAGACTCCCCTGTGTACCCACTGCCAGCTTTCCCTGGAGCTGGACTGGAGGAGAGGATTGCATCCTGGGGTATCAGGTCTGAGGGGTCCCAGGGTGCAAACCTGTATTTCACTTATTTAGAAGTTGAGCATCCTGTAAATGCAAGATGGTGGGACTGGCCAGCAGACAGATTAATCTTGCTAAGATCAGTGTCCATCCCCTCCTTTCTGGTTCAGCATTAGTATTGTTCTGTCTGTTTTCAGACCTTTCTGATTTTCAGTTTAAACATTTTCTGAGAGAAGGGTAAAAAACAGATAACAGATTCGAGCCTAATGACAATAGATTTGCTTTTTGAGTTCATTTTCACACATCATTTAAGAGCAGCTAATGAAGCACGTGTTAAAATCTCCTAGTTTATACATTTCTGCATGTTAAAGAATGGAATATAGCACCATAGAAAGTACAGTTGATTTCTAATAACTTGTGTATTATAAACAATGAACATATGCATATCTAATATCATGGGCAGATTATAGCTCTTCTGCTTTTACTGGTGAACTCATAATAATAGTCTTATCTTAGTCCAATTTTTAAACATTTATTCCAGGAAAAGATTTTTTGTTTGTTTTTAAAGATACACACAGCCTCAGAAAAATGTTATGCAAGACAGGTACATTTAAGTAATGTCAGAGAGGTATCTTAAGTAACACGTGCTTTACAGCAAACTCAACCTTTAGAATTTGGATATAGGACTGGATTTTAGAAGACTTAGTCTGAAGGCTTATTCTGAATCTCTTTTGTATTGAACTGAATGCAAAATAAAGACTGTCAACAAAAAGTCTGACTTTATTCTTCAAATTTTAGTGATTTCAGAGTTCTTGACCTAAGTGAAATATAGAAGATGGAGTTGACAAAAACTTTAACTCATGTAAGTGCACCACACCTGTACATCATAATGATACTTAAATGCCTTGAGAAATCCAAACCATAAGGTTTTAAATAATTTCATATCCTAGACCAACACCTGGGGAACTGGGCTTGAAGTCAAATCCTTGTAGCTGCCACCATCCCCATTTTTGGGGGGGTGTCTTCCAGAAAGAACCTTAGCAGATATAACCTATAGAAACCCTGAAAGAATGGAGCAAGGGACAAGCTTTCCTCCAACAGCAATTTCATTACCTTTGTAATGCAACATTTCACATTGTCATTATCTAAAAAGGCATAAGGAAAAAATAAAGCCTAGGAATTACAACTGCATTTTGGGAGATGGGAGATTACATAAGCATCTTTCTAGCTCTAATAGGATTGCATAGTTAATTTGAAATACATTATTTTGTATATTAAGAAAAAAAAAGTAAAAGTAAAGAATGTTTTATTAAAGTTTGAAAGACCTCCCCCCCACAACACACAGAGGTATACCATCATTTTAAATGTAAATATAAATGAAATGTTTGCTGCTCAATGAACTTTTGCTTGAAAGAGAATTTCTCCCCTGACTGCAAGGTCTGCGGTGCTGATAATTCCTGATGCACAGACATGTAAGATTCATTGACCTATTTAAATGCATTTCCCTGTTAAGAGGCCTGATTACCAAGGACTGACCAAACTAGTCCCTCTCTGTATCTCAATTCGACATCTCCACTCCAGCATGATTCATTACTACATGATAAGGATGCCAGGAAGCAGCAAACACACAAAGTGGGGAGGGAATGCAAACGGGAAATATCTGACATTCAGAGAGGGTGCTTGAAGCTGACAGTGAGTGCAAATAAACAGCCAGTTTGGACCATTTCCTGCTTATGCCAAAAAAAGTGTTGCTTTATCAGAAATGAGCCTGCTTTAAATCCAAGAAGAGAGTAGTGCATTAACATGGTTGAAGAATACACCTAAAATCACATTTGCTTTAAAAAATATGGGGCTATTTTGGAAGCAGGTCAGGAGACAAGCCTGTTGTAACTGACTCAGTTATAATTATAGTACAGATCAGGCCCTGACTCCACTGTAATTGTATAGCATGACAGGCTCATGCACGAACGAAGAGTAGGAGTCTTGGCTAGAGCAAGAAAAATACTAATATCATGAACAAAACAGTGAAAATCATAATTACAGCTATGTCACTGCGGATGGGGGATGCAGCAGGCAGGGACTGATTCCCAGTGACCTGGGAAAGATTGACTCAGCCCTGTGCTGCTGTGACCGCTGTGTTTGCCAGGAGGGAAATGACTGCTGGGGTGGGTGTTCCCAGTGGGTCATTGCCAGAAGAGGGTGATGCAGGGGCTCATCTCTTGCTTTGCCACAGTGTAGTGACCTCTGTAGGAGGGCAAGTGTCTGCCTCACAGAGAAAAGCCAAGGCACCACCAGCAGGGTGTCTTCCTTGCTCCTGCAACTTTTGGGAGAGGCAAGTGGTTCCAGTGGATCACTCTGGTTGCATGGCACATCACTGTCCTCTGCCTGCCCTGCTCCCCTCCCTGTCTCTCACAAAAAGGTGTCCCTTCTCCTCAACTAGCCAGCACACTCCTTCACAAGCCATCTTTGCAGTGCAAGAGGTGACCTGCAGCCAAGGCAGATGGACAGCCAGTGGTGATGCTTTTCTCCACCTGGGTTCATAAACCACCACCCACTAAATCACTTTGGTGCCTTCAAAAGCAGCCAGGGTACCCAGAAGAGAGCAGATGTGGAGAGACACCAAGAGCAGGTGTCTTCAGCATCTTACCTCCTGGATGAGCTTGGCACCAAGCTCCAGGCTCCGGGGGGTTAGGGAATATCTTCCCCAGTGCACATTCTCCTGTTACTCTTTTCCTTTAGGATTTGGTGATGATATCAGTGCCTTTTATAGAACGGGGTTAAGCACTTCAATGAGCTTCAGGGTGCCCCCTTCACAAGTTCAGGGGCCTTCTCAGGTTTATGGATTCACATCTGACCTTTTCTGCTTCCCAGAACAGCATCTTTTAATCAACAACCTCTAGGCTGCAGAGAACAAGTGGATGGATCTTTCCTTCCCACCCTTCCAGTGCTGTGGGGAAGACAGAGTTTTTATATCCCTCCAAAAATCAGTGAGAAAGGGAGACAGACATGATTATCCATTTGACATTAAACAGTTACTGGAGTTGACATTTGAGCATACAACAAAAAACCAACAGATGGATATCGGCAGATGGAGGAGCATGAAGAAACAATGAGACATCTTCAACCATCCTTTTCTGCTTCTGAAACATGTTATTGTTTCCCCTACCATCTCTCTTGACCCCAGCCCCATTTTCAAGTCCCACTCCATATGCTTCCTTTCTTTGCCTCCACATGTCTTTAACATGTTTAAAAATAATAATAATAAAAAAAGTTAGAGAAAACAGTCTCACTTGTTGTGGCCCTACTCAGTCAATTCTCTCTCCCCCTGTAAAATCTGCTTTCTTTTCCCCCTTGTCCATAGAAAAGGCTTACAGCATTGCCAAGAAAGTCACAGCAAGCTCATCCTCCCTTCCGTTGTAGGGTGACTGCACACCCTCCCTTCCTGAAAGCCACCTGTTCTCCAGCTTTCAGAAATGCCATGAGCTTCTTGTTTTCCTCCATTCCCATGTCATGACACACTTCCACATCTTCAACTACCCGTTACAAACTCAGCAATTTAACTTCTTCATTTCCACTCTGCTCTGCTCACAGCTGGCCTTTCCCTCACCAGCTGAACTTCCTCAATATCCCTCTGCAGAAGGAAAACCACAGGCTAACAAACTCTGAAACTCAAGCACTTTAATTAAAGTTCATTCTCTTCCCTGATGCTTGTGAGTATATCCTCTTTTTCTGACTTACTGTTTCTCATCCAACTTTTTCCACTGCCATTCAGTCTTAAAATTCACACAATTGTATTTTCTCTACAATCTCCAACAAACAAATATACCAGCACCTCAAAAGTTATAGATAAGCTATACATTATCTTTTGGCTACTGATATTTTTCCTATCTTACCTTTCACTTGGATCAAATCCCATTCTTCTTCAAGTTCTTCTGCTGACCTTCCTATTAAATTTGATTTTTTTACCTCTTGCCTTCATGGACATGCACATCTTAATGTCTTTCTGTGTCTCCTTCTAGTACACTTCATCTGCAGAAACCCTGCATTTGCCACTTTTAAAGACTCTGTCCTGTCCTTTCTTTCTCTATTGGTACTGATCCACTGGCCCAATCCAACTAATTTCTGTTGGCTCTTCTATGGAAAGGGTTATAAATCCTACCTTCCCTGCTCTTAATATTAGAAATTACTAATGAAGATTAATGGAGGCATTAGCCCAGATGCAAGCAAACTTCATTGCTTTTTTTTACTTGTATTTCATTGTTTATTTGAGAATTTCATTTGTGATTATAATCTGTGTTAAGACTTTTGCATGTTTTGATGTACCTCTAAGTATCTGGCACACTTTGAGATGTGTATGAATTACAATCAAAAATGTCACAAAATTGAACTAATGTTTAAAGCTTTGCAAAATTAATCTCTACCAAATTCTGATGTATGAATTCAATACTTCATTTGGAATCTGTCATGAAATATAATTACAGTGGAAGGTGAAATAAAGAAGAGTAGTATGAACATTTTGCATACCTGCTATTCACCATCTGTTCTCTGTGATAGAATGATACTGTTTTCTTTACAGAGGATTTTGACTTGATGGAAAAGGGAGAATTGCACTTTTTATTACACTGCAGAAATATTTTAATTTTGTTTTAAAGTACCAAATAAAACAAATTTAATATCCCTTAGTGGGCTGTGATGATATATTAGATGACTTGTAACTTCAGAAGCCATAAATTAGGATGCCATTACCAGGAAATCATAGTACTGCCTAACAGAGCTGTGAGGCATCAACAGTAATTCCCCCACTCACCTTTTGGAGTCTTTTTATTCTTAATTTTGATTATGGGCTCTAAAAGGTGAAGCCACAAGCACTGGAAGTTACCCTAAAAATGTACTGGGGTTTTTCACAAAGAATCACAGAGTGGTTTGGAGTTTGAAGGGATCTTACAGATCATCGAGTTCCAACCCCACTGCCACAGGCAGGGACACTTTCCACTGGAGCAGGTTGCTCAGAGCTCATCCAACCTGGCCTTAAACACTTCCAGGGATCAGGCATGTACAGTTTCTCTGGGAAATCATTGCCAGGGCCCCACCACCCTTTAGGTGTGGCAGGGTCTCTACATTCTCCTCCACACCTTCTCTTCTCCAGGCTGAACAAGCCAAACACTCCCAGCCCCTCCACAGCAGGGATGTTCCATCCCTCTGAGCAGCTCTGTGCCTCCTCAGGACTCACTCCTGCAGATCCATGTCCTGCTCATGTTGGGGACCAGAGCTGGACACAAGACTTCTGCTGGGGTATGGAGAATAAAGGTTGGAATTCTTAGGAAATAAGTGCTATTACAAGATTTGCAATAATTTCATGAACACTGGGGAAACAGAGTGAAAACATGGGCACAGGCATCTTAATGGACTGACACCTGGGTTGGGTCATGGTGAGAAATGTGCTTTACCCACAATGTGAATCCCTATTTTATCCCTGATTACTTTAACACAGGAGTCAGGAATAAGGGATTGATTGGTCGTGTTTAAACTGGCTGCAGGTGTCATTTCTCCTGCCTTTTTAGAGTGAATTCCCACCTCGGGAACAGCTTTTCCCCCCACATCCACTATTCCCTTTCTAAGCGGTCCATCCCCGCGATCTCCACCAGCCTGGGCTACCCGCTCCTGTTCTTTACAGACCTTTTCTTTGCTAAGCGGGGAAGGGTTAATTTCCACCCCAGACAGTGCCCTGCTGCTCCGGTAATGAGTAAGCAGCGCTGCTGTCTGTCGCTATCCCGGTGTGAACTCGGGTAACCCAGCTGAGCCCAGCTCTGGGGTGCGGGATAAGCCAGCCTGACCTCCCCGACCTTGCCCAGCCCGGGGTCCGGCCGGCCCTGGGCGTGTGACTGCTGCGTGCTGCTGGCCCGGGTGCCAAAGCCTTTTATAACAACTGGGGCTGAGTCAGCTGCTGGAGGTAATGTAATACACCTCGCTCTATAGCTCTGTGTTGCACAACATACGATGTGGCAGTTCCTTTCTAACTTGGGGAGCCACCCAGTCTTTTTAGGATTTCCAGGAAGGGCTTGCGGCATTTGACCTTCAACTGTTATTAAAAGAAATCAAAGATTGTATAACAGTCTGTCAGAGCTTTGCATTTCTTAGTGGAGTTATGTTTCGGTGAATGCCTCCACATTTCTGAGCTTCACAGGTTCTTTATCCCTTTACTTGTTTATCCTCTGGTAAGCATTTATTAATAGAGAGACTTATTCCTTTACTGTACTTGTTTATCTTTCAGGGGGGTTGTTTTGTTTTTCAATTTAGAAGCAGAAGGGTCTCCCACGCATTTCACATTTCTGTCTGCGGGTGAAGTCACTGCATGGCTTTGATAGCAATCTCCCAGCTGTCCGTTTTCGCCCTGGAATCCCTCCCTTTGGCTGATTTTCTGCATTATCACCATAGTTTTTGACTAAGACTATTAATCCACCTGTCCCTCTGTGAAAGCAGCTAGATTGGTTTGTGTAAAAGGGGAGTAAGATGGTATGAACTGTAAGTCTGCTATTAATCCTGTTAATAAGGGATTAAAGAGAAGCTCTGTGAGTAGGGAAGGCTGATTTGATTGTTTGGGACTATAACTCAGCTCTCCCTTATGAAAGCAGAGTTTGCTGTGCATCACATCTTGTCATTTGCATATTTGGTCTCTGAGGAAATCAAGGTTAAATATAGCAAGGAGATTCTGCTGGCTTAAACTGGTAGCACAACTGTGCTCCTTCAGCCTAGCAGTGCCTCGGATAGCACAAGGAGGAACCCTGCCTGCTCCTGCCTGGCAGTGACTGCATCCTATAATGCGACTTATATTGTCAGCTTATGCTTTGCCTCTGACCTATACGTGCACTTTGCTTATGTACCAGATTAAAATAAGATGCCTTATTTTAGAAGGAAAGAAGCAACAGAGGAATGGACTAAAATAAATATCTTGCTGCTGCTATTTTCAGTAAAAGGCTTACAAAAGCAACAGCAGCAGAAAGCTGAAGAGCACCATATATTCCCTGGGCAAGGCAATTGTATGAAGCAACATCAATCTCATTTAAAAAAAAAAAAAAAAAAGATACTGTCTATGTCTTAGAGCTTAGCATTCTGCTTCCTCCTCAGCCTTAGGAGAAGGTCTATAAATTATTAATACTAACATCAGTGTGAGACAACAGATGGTAAAGATTACTTGGAAAAAGTCTTCACATTAACATATTAGGGCCCTAGTTTCACAGCATGTTGGGACTGTTTCCTGATGCTGCCAGCCAACCTGGCTCTGGGAGAAACCTCCCAGAGGAGGGGAATCCTTGGGCAGCAGCAGGAAGGTCCTGCCCTGGTTCAGCTGCAGAAAGAGCCACCCAGCTGCCCCTGCAGAGAGGGCTGGGCATGTGTCAGGCACCCCTTGGACACCACACTGGCCCCGTGAGGCTCCTGGCATCTGCTACCAGGGGCCAGGCCAAGAAACAATGAGCTCAGGGGGAAAGGTTTCAGATAGCTGAAAAATGTATTCCTCGCTGAGCTGCTTTCAGGTGGTGTCAGCTCTGTTGTGTGCTCTGCAAAACAAGAAATACACATGTACAGGTTTTGTACTTTTCTTGAGCTGGGGGTGATGTGAGATCCAAAGTGACATCTATGTGCATTACCCAAAAATCTTTCATGTGATTTTAAAATGTTTATCTTATTGTTCCCTACAACGGGTTACTTGAGCTTCTCCAGGTCTACAAATGTATTAAAACCAGTATCAAGCAAGTAAATGAGAAATTCCTTGTAAGAACACTGGTGTATTGCCTTGTCTCTCAAGCCAGCAGTTGGTACAGCAGAACATGTCTGTACTCTTGTTTTGGAGTTACCTCCTATGACCCTCCACTCTGCTCACACCACTTTTGAGGATAACTCAGTTCCAGAATCTCTGAGACAGAAGGGATTTATCCAGCCTTTTAAGGGACTCTTGTACAGGAGACATTTTTCTCATGTCCTATTAGTTCTGCAAATGCATATGCCATGTGAATGTTTCACTGTGACTTAATCACAGCTTAAAAACATAATTCTTATGTTCCTACATCCTCTTGGTGTCATGAAAATTTTCCATAAAGCCCGAATAATGAAAACACAAGCAAGTGCTGCCATTCTCAGAGTGCTGGGGTTCTGTGAGCTGAGCAGGAGCCAGCTCTTCATTTATCAGCTTGCTGGAATTTCTGGTCCCAAGAGATGGGCAGTGTGTGGGTGAGGGCACGGAGTGATTGCTGGAAAATGCCTTCATCAGTGTCACTGCTGTCCTATTTTCATAATGAGTACCAAAGCCTTGGTTAGCAGCTTTTGATTCCCACCTCACCACTTTCATAACCTAGTGATATCTGATTTACTGAGCAGATAGGGTTATCCCCCCATGTCTGTGTTGTGCTGCCCTGCAGAGTCCCTCGTTGCCTTGGCTCTGGCTATCCCTCTTTAAGGGAAAATGTCTGTGTTTGCACAGCTGCCAACCCAAAACCCTCACAGTGAAACTGTTGCTTATTTCTGTGCATCCAGACTTCCCCTGCAGGTGCTTCTGGCTTCATGTTCAGTTTACAGGATGCCTTGGGAAGTTGGGTGCTCTGCAGGGGTTTGCTGTTGGTGTGGGATTCTGCAGTTTGTCACAACCATGAGATGCCACCCTGGAGTCAGTTGACCCTTGAAATGTGCCCATTTGGGAACGAGGTGGTGGAAAAACTGTTTGAAGATGCCTTATGTGCCAGTCATAAAATGTTGATTTCTGACTTTAATTATTAATTTTTAATCATTTAATGATATAATCAACAGGTTCTTGTTAATCAAGTCTGCTTAATATGATTTCAGAAATATTTTTTCCCCTCTAAAATTCCACTTACTATCATAGTGCCTAATTTTGATTAAAAAAAGAATTGTCTAAGGTTGCAGTGTTAGGGCCATTGAAGGTGCAGGGAACATTTAGGTTAAGGTCAGCAGGGAAAGCATTCAGGGAACAGTATTAGTGGCACAGAAAAGGGTTCAGATGTTAGCATCTGGTATTTTGAGATCACCTCTACCTAAAAACAGCTACACTGGCACAGATTTGCATTTGCCTGTGGATGACTAACAAGAGTTTACAGGCTCTGGATTACAATGGTGACAATCTGTTATGTCACAAATAATCTTGTTTCCAAGTGCTGCGTGTGGGTAATTTGTAATCTGCTTTCTGTGACTGAATATACCCCTAATGACTTGTTTTTGTTGGCTGATTTTACAGGGACTTGGGAGTCAAGGTCTCCTTTGTCAGCTGGGCATAACCCAGGGGAGGGCACAGAGCTGCTCCCCAGCCCCCTCCCACCCAGTGGTCATTTTGGGTCCTGGGGGAGAGCTGTTGCCAAGGTTTTGAGCAGAAATTGTAGGTCAAAGGGATTTTAGATTACTTATTTGCCTCCTGGATGAATTTCCAGATTCTTCACCCCATTGCTGGTATCAGAAGGGAGATAACACAGGGCTCCAGAGGCAGAGGTGGCAACTCTCTGCTCCCACCAGAGCAATTCCCAGGGAAGGTAGCTAAGGCTCCTGGAGGTCAAAGGTGAAAAGCAACAAGACACCTGTAAAAACAAAAGGGTGATAAGATATGTGTGAAAGCAAGATTCTATAGCTGTACAAGCTGTCCTGCACTTGTTCTGCCTGCTTGCTGAGCTGGCAAGCTCCAATTCAGTCATGGAACATGCTTAGTCTGTATCCATCCATCCATCCATCCATCCATCCATCCATCCATCCATCCATCCATCCATCCATCCATCCATCCATCCATCCTCCTTCGGGTCCTGTCTGGACCTCAAGCAGGAAGAGATTCCTCCATCTTTAATTTATTACATGCACTCCTGGTGGAGTGATCTTTTGAACTGATGTGAATCAGCTGGCTAAGAGGAAATCAAACCATGAAGAATCAGGAAAGCCTTTTTGGGTCAGTCAATGAAGTATTAGGTCTAGGGAGGTGATATGTAGATCTGGTATCATGTGGATATGTACAGAGGAATGAAAGCTGTTGCTTTCATATTGTAAGAATGGAATCATCATAGTTTAAAAGAGCCAGTGCCACCTCTGTTCAAATTAGCAGTAAAGGTGTAGCTCTGCATGTTACCCTGTGCAGACAAAACGAGCCCTCAAATTCTGATGCATGCTATGTTTTGTGTGAAGGTCAGCTTGTGACCTATGCAAAACAAAAATGCAATTAAAGATAACTTCGAAAGCATTGAAACAAACCTGAGTGAAGCTATTGGTATGTCTGAAGGAGTGTGTGGGGGAAACAGACACACAGGGAAAAAAAGTGTGTTAATTAAGATTCCTGGGAAGGGAGGGAAGCAGCTTGCTGCTCTGCAGAGGGACAAAATGCTGAAGGGAGGAGCAGACCTTAAGTAATGAGAGTGCTAAATGGCAAAGTTTGGGCTGGGAGAGGGGCAGAGCTTCAAAGGAGGAATGTGCACAACTGGGATTCTGAGCTGCCTTTACATCTGTCCTTAGCAAACTCCAAGATGAAAGCATCTGCACTCAAAGGACCTGCTCCTCTGTTGCCTTTCACCTTCTGAGCTTATTTGTATCTGTGCAAAGGGTATGTAAATTGCCAGGGCTCCATGCAGTGGTTTGTTTGGCTGTGTGGGGTGAAGCAGCCCAGATGCTGGGTTCTGAATGCAGGGGGACTTTCCTGTCCCACTCTGCTGTTCTGCTAAGGGGGGCTATGGTGCACCCATAATGGCATCTGGCAATGCCTGTGAGATGAGATGAGATGAGATACAGGAGCACTGTCAGGGTTTTGGTGGGGCTTGTTAGCTCCTGTGCCTTGGACATGGTGCAGGGACTGTGGCTCTGTCCTTCTGCCTGGAAACTGTGTGGGGAGAACACTGAAGGATCAGGAACTGGCAGATGACTCTATGGCAGAATGTGTATTGCACATTTTTTGTCTCATTTTTCTTGTGGGAGTGTAAGTTATGAGCCTGTAGAAGTGCTTGGGAATGCCTGAATTTAGTGTGCTGCAGTTAAGCCCCAATTATTCCAGTGGTGTTAAGGGGTCCTGTGTGGGTTTTGCAAAATTCATTTACATCTACTTTAAGGGCCCTTTGCACAGGCTGAACAAATGATAACACAACTTAAGTGGGGAAAAAATGGAAAGGAGGAAAGATTGATCTAAAAAAAAAAATGAGCTTCACATTTGTGGTCCATTATAGCCAAAGGCACAATCACCTAATCTGACTCCTAAGGTTAGCCCTAAATATCAGTGTAGGCAAGTCCCTGGCCAGTTGCCAGTGTCTCAGGGCAGATAACATCAGCACAAGTCGAGAAGAGGTCTCTAGTCTAGCCTGTGTTTTAATATACTATTAAAATAAAATGAGACAGCAATTAGTTTCTCTTCAGCTATTCCACAGCATAACTTCTTCGGTCAATTAGTATGAATAAATAAATATAGGTCTTGAATTATTAATTTGCAAATAGAAGAAGCAACTGCATTTAATATTTCACTGTTCCTTCTCCTTGCTCTTTTGCTTTGCTTGGAGTTTTGACTCGGTATAATAGGAGTGCTATTGTCTATTCTTAACTCTTTCTAAAATTTTATTTTTTCCATAGGATAATTTTCTTACTCAAATAACACTTTTGATCTTGGCTCAAGACATATAGAGGTTGGATTACCAGAGGGTATTAATTCACAGAGTTACAGGGAGATCAGTGGTTTAAAAAAAGGAAAAAAAAAATCAGATCATTTAAGTTCCTCTGTAAGATCTTACTAACTTTAGGTTCCCACTTACTAAAGCCTTCACAGAATCATGGAATGGGACCTTGAAGTTCATTTAGTTCCAACCCCCCTGCAATGGGGCTTTGGCCTTAATCTTTTCTGCATGGCTTCAGGAGAGTAAACAATGTCTGATTATCCCACCAGTTAATCTCTTTTCCTAGCAAGAGAGGCAGAAAGAGGGGTTGATCAGGGTTAGGATATCTTCTGCTTGTGTCCAAAGACCTGTAGTTACTTTGGGCAGGGAGTGCTAGTCTGACAGATTTGCTTAGGAAACCGGGGTGTCACAGGCTGTAGAAATCACCCTGAAACTTTGGTATCTCAGGTTTCATATGCTATGCCTCTCCCAAATTTTATAAGAATGTGTGATCAACAGAGATCAGTCTCTTTATCTGCTGTGTGGGGAAAAGTTCAGTCCCTCCAAAAAAAAAGAAAGCCTCATTATAATTTTAGATTTTGGTCATTTTTAGGAGACCTTCAAGAAGGCATTTCTAACTTGTTTGTGCACAAATGGTGGTGTTTCCCTCTTTGGTCACAGTTGTTGATTCTTACAGATATGGGTCACTACAGTTCTGTGCTCAGCAGTGTCTGGATGTCAGATTTTGTGTTCCTTGTTGGAAATGGCCAAAGAAAATATTAAGTAACACATTTAACTTTCCATTGGTGTAATGTCAATGTATACAAAAGGAGGAAGAAATATAACTTAAGTGGGTGAGCTTGAGGGAGGCTGAAAACTCTCAGGGCATTTGTCTCCCTCATGAGAGCTCCTGCCTTCTGACCTGTGGTTTTGGTTTTGGACCAAATTCACACTTCAGTTCTCTGTGCTGATGACAAACCTGAGCTGCTTCTGTTTATACTTTAAATGTGTTATTTCTTTCCCCTTTGAAGTTGCTTGAGGCACGGTGTGAGCTGAATACATTCTTCTTAGCTTGGCTCACTGCAGTGTATTTTACAATGTTTATTTCAATGAGATTTGTTTTCCATTTTAGTCTGAATATTATTTTTTACTTCTTCTGGCCTGCTTTTATGTTCTGGCTTCCTGGGTTGCTAGTGCAAGACCTTTGAATAGCACAGTTTGGGTATGTTAATAAAACTTTTCCGTGGTGCACAGCATTCAGGTAGAAATCATAAGTGGGTCATGGCAGCAGCTAGGGGAGGATGTGACATGCAGTCTTGTGGTTATGTCTTACAGGTGCTGCTGTCTGATCTGCTCCAGTCTGCAGCATTTTCCCCTCTGTGCTTAGCTGCCATGGTGATGGGTGACTTGGACATGCCATAAATAGACAAACTAGCAGGGCTTTCATTGAGGCTGAGCATGAGAACTGTCCTCTGGCTTAGTGCTCTCCAGCTGCTGCTTGTGTGTGTGGACACTGCCACTGGAGGCTCTTGCCTACAAATGCAGTGTGGCAAACACCACTGTGCCTGTAAGTGCATGAGAGATTTTACTGGGAGGGCTGGAGACAAGGAACAGCATTCTGGATTTTGGTCAGCCTGAAGCTGAGGGGTTTGCCCTCACTGCTGGTGTCTCTGTGTCCCTCCAAGCAGAGAGTGTCTTAGAGCTGGTGGTGGTTGTGGTTTTCTCAGCATACCCACGAGTTTCTGAAATCCTCTTCATGTATGAAATGTGTGCCAGACTATGGGGCAGACAAGTCCCTCTCCAAGAGGCCAGGGGAGGATGCTCCCTGTGCTCCTGCAGGTCATGTAACAACAGAGGGGCTGCAGCTTAAGGCTGCTGCTAAAGCTTGTGCCTTTTTGTGAGACAATACATGAGGTGCAGAATGGGTCTGTGAAGAGAAAATTAAACCTAGAGCTATAGCAAGGCAAGGACTGAGAGAATAAATCTTGACATTGGAGCCTGAGACTCAACACTTGTGTCTGCAGGGCTGGGGGAGTCCACAGCATCATCCCTCACCATTCTGACCACAGAGGACAGGCCAAGGAAAAAGGGCTGAAAATAGTTCAAAGGATAGAGGGAAGCAAGAAGAAAAAGCTTTTAAGAAAGGCAATTTTAATGTATGGAGGTATGCAGAATTAGTTGAGCAAGAGGAAAAAGGAAGCACAGATGCAGAGAGTAAAGCAAGTGGAAGGAATATGGAAGAAAGAGGAAAAACTAGGTAGAAGGACTAAAGGCGTTAATAAGGATGGCTGGAATTTTTAATCTATTACATGGGCTATAAATATGATTTTTCAATAAAGTTAGCTATTATTTTTTAATGTATTAGATGAGCTCTTAAATATAATGTATTCTGCTCTCTCACATATAAATCTAATTTTTTAAAAGTAATTCCTAAGGAAGTTGATATGAAATTTTTGGGCCAAATTGAGTTGGATTTGAGTACTATATATGTGTTAAAATATCTGAAATTATAGCTTTTGCAGTTGTATTGGACCTTTACAAAGCATAAACCATTCAGGAATGTGACAGGTGTCAAAGAAAGAAAAAAAACCATTCAGAAATTCAAGTGCTTACAAAATAAGAATTTGTAGATGATGTCCTCAAAATGAGGATGAAAATATAGACTGTTGTATGTTCTTATATTCAAGAGACATGTACACATAAAGTGTGGATATAATGCAATTAAAGATGTTTTAGCCAGTGATATGATGGTATATCAACCAAACCTCTCCCTTAAAAGACAAAACAAGGAGAGTGGAAAGAAGTATCACCATTATTCATATGTAGTACTTTGCTGTGTTGGAGAGAAGGAATTGAATAGAGCTCAGAGACTAATTTGTTGGCTATTAGTCCTTCATTAGTTTTGCTTCCACTTCAGTTTGATTTATGTGCTACACAGTAGGATTTGTTAAACAATTTCTGCAAACAAGTATTTGTTGGAGGAATATAATATTCAAAACTAAAGCTACAAGTTAAATTACACAGATTAGTTACAGGCTCTGGTTTTGATCCCTAACTGGATTAATAGAAATTGGTTTCTTGTTCAAGTACACAAAGCCAAGACTAGGTTTGAGTTTTAAAAACAAACAAATGATACCCAAACTCCAGCTTGATTCCTTCTCCTGACAGTTCCTGTTGCTGCAGAAGACCTGTCTGTGTTGATGGGAAGAGCACACAAACACAGAAGCATAAAAGAAAACCCAACTGTGTAATCAAACACCAAGTGAGTCTGTGCCCTGATTTGGGAAATCATTTCCACTTCCTTGCTTTCTGATATGCTGGTCCTTGCAGCAGGATTGAAGCACATCCTTATGCTCTGACATAGCACCTACATACCTGCTGGGTTTGTTACTAGGACTTTTTGTTTCTTTCTAAACATGTCAAAATAGTAACAAGAGGCTTTGCAACCAAAGAGTTCAGGTTTCCTAGGGATCAACTGATTTAGCCTCATGTCCTTCAAATACTTTAAGCTGTTGTGCAATCTCATTTAAGTTCATGAAGTTGACTCATGTTCGTAACTGTGTGGCCAGGTCTTGAATCCTGTTCTGGATGAGATGGCTCTGATAGGTATAAGCTCTTCAAAATATGTTTTTCACATAGGTGAAAAGTGGTCTTTTTTTCCTTGATAAAATCCCACATTTAATATTGTTGAATGATAAAACTGTCATTGCCTTTTGCAATAAAAATGTTTCCCTTGTGTGGTAGATCTTCATTCAAAGTGTGCTAAACTAAATGTAAACCCAAATCACTTAATTCTTCTTTTATCAATTTTGTTGTAATGGGTCCCCAATAGCTCCTGCTTTTGGAAGGTTTCTTTAATTTTTATTTTATTTTAAATGGCCAGTGCCTAATTTATTTTTTCCTCCCCTAAAATTCAGGGAGAAATCTTCTTTAAGTGGTTGAGTATCCAGGTCATTTTTCTGTGACCTATTTTTCTGCTGGGGTTGAGTCAAAACATAGATCTGAAGTGAAAATGAGAATAGCTTGTTGAGATCCACAACAGCATGCAAAGGCCTGGCAGTGGGTAAATGTGAGTCAGGAAAAGAGGTTCACATGAAATTACATGTTTTTCTTTTCCCCTGTATGTGATAGAAAGGTGCTACATGAGGCATTTTTGATGGAGTGGTGAGCTCTGCACCCTCTGCCAGAGCTTTCAGCAGAAGATGAGAGATCCTCTTAGCAAAGAGGAGGCAGACTTAAACCAGCAGTGGGTCAATTCTGTAAGCTCCTTGCTTTGACTCTGTGTCCAGGGAGTCATCTGGGGCACTCTTGCTAAGCCAGGGGTGAGCAGGCACTTCCAGTTGGGTTAGTTCTGTCTGCTGTGGAGTCAGCAGAGGGGGAAATGCAGGGAGACATGGCACAGGCAGCTCTGAGCAGCACAGCAAATCAAGGCAAATGGAAGAACTAGCTGCTGCCCATTCTCCTGTGGGCAGGATGAAGTTCTTTCAAAAACCTAGTAATTTTGGCACCATGCAGGTGAGTGCTGTAGCAGCTCTCTGCCCAGGAGTGAGGGGGTGTGTGTGCCCTCACCTCACACAGACAAATTGTTTGTGGTGGTGTCATCTGCAGTCAAAGCTGGGTTTTCATTTGGTTGCTGTTTGAGTGCTGTCTTAAGCTTCTCTTGAATGTTGTCTCTCTGAGGTGGTTTTTTCATTGTTTTTTTATATACATTATTTTTTTCATACTATACCAAAAACACTCATAAAGCATCTCCAGTGCATGTGTTCTTCCTTCTATATCTGTAACCTCATGGCCTTGACTGTGTCTGCCACAATAGTCTTTCATATTTTCACATGGGTTTCTAGCCCAGGTCTGTGTGATATGGTACTGCTGGAATCACCTTTCTTGATAATCCTGTAACATTTGTTTTGTAAAACCCAGAACATATTTTCTGATGCTTCAAAAATTCTTTTGGAAAAAGTCATGTTGTGTCTTCAAGACCCTGTTTGAAACAGTTTATTGCTACATGCCAGATTTTTGTTTCCTTTTCTTAAGATTTTTTCCCCAGTCAATGACTAAAGCCCTTATCTCCATCATTTTTTTTCTCCATCTCTGCTGTTTTTCACAATTTTATTGTATCTATTAAGCTACCACCACTACCTCACAAGTCACAAGTAATTAATATATTGAAAGCTGTTTCAGCTGCCCTCCAGACTCCAGTCCAGCAAAGGACTTCTGTATGAGCTGGGAGTGCACAGATTTCCCCTGATTTAATGGCCCAGATTTTTTGGTGATTGTGAGCAGTGGTGCCACCACTGTCCTGGAAAAACAAGCCCCAGCAGAGCTGCTTGCATGGCTGTGCTCTTCCCTACATTATTTATCTAGCTTCTATATATGTTTAAGCATTCAAAATATGCTTGCTTGCTTGATCTGGGAGTAGGTTTGAAAATGGGAAAATCCTTGTCCAAGTCAGGTTTGATTAAAAGATCTGTGTCCATCTGGGAAATCACAGCAACATCAGTGCCTGGCAGCTGCACACGGAATGGGCCACAAAATGAAGACACAGGTTGAGAGTGCAAAAGGTAGTGTAGCATCCCTGTACTGGTGGTGAACTTAAATGATGATGCCTTGCTAAATGAGATCATCATCTAACACACCCTCCCCTCCATGCCCAGGAACAAATGCGTGGCTGAATTCTGATGAAATATTTGTCAGTCAGTGGGTGTTTCTTATGTTTACTCCTACAAGTATGGAGGCTAAATCACTTGTGTCAGGATGATATGAGTAAAATGAAGGTCACTTTCAGAATACTTTAGCATGCCTTGGAGGCACTGCTGATAAGGAAGAAGACAAAAGGACAAAAAAACAAAATTAACTTTTAATTTTGCACCAAAACTATGGCTGTCAGAAATAGGAAGATGAGTGAAATCTCTTGTAACATACAGCACAGGGCTGTATATTTAACATCTTATCTGATTCAGCCTATCACAGAGACAGAACATATAATTGTGTGTGTGGGTCTGTATAAGTATAAATATAAATGGATCTGTACACATAGCTCAGAAAAATTTTGGTGACACACTTTCATATTCAGTTTCAGTTTAAAAATCTTTCTCCCTTAAATTAGGTGAATACATAAACAAATCAGATATATTAATTTTCTGTTGAGAATGCTTTGGTGATTGCTTACAAAGAAAAGTTATTTACATGCTGATATAAGGCATTACTTAGCATAATGAGTGGTAATTTTCTCAGCTTCAAAGGTATTAGGCTCCCTTATGTGTTATACCCAGGTCTGTTACATGGTTTGCTGCTCTGTGTGATCCCCAGATGTGTGCTTGGGGTTTGTCTGATGGAGTTTTATGGAGCTGGTGCTCCACAGCCAGGTGTGGGTACCAGACAGGCAGTGCCCACAGCCCCCAGCCATCTCCCTACAGCCAGGGTGCAGAGCCAGCTGCACCCCTGAACCTCCCTCAGGCCAGGGAAGGCCAGGAGGGAGGTGCTTTGAGCATCCCTGGGTGTGTGCTGTGGGCAGCTCATCCACCTGAAGGACCTCAATGGGTGTGTGCTTTGAGCATCCCTGGGTGTGTGCTGTGGGCAGCTCACCCACCTGAAGGACCTCAATGGGTGTGTGCTTTGAGCATCCCTGGGTGTGTGCTGTGGGCAGCTCACCCAGCTGAGGGTGCTCAATGGATGAGTGCACTGCAGAGCTTGGTTTGGGTTTTGGAACGTGACCAATGCCCCCCCTGAAGGTAGCTGGTGATCATGTTGTGTGCTTGTAAGGGATAGCTTCCTCCTCTCCTTTCAGAGAACATTTTCTTGATAGAATCACAGAACAAACTGAGTTGGAAAGGACCCATCAGGATCATCGAGTTCAACTCTGAGCCTGGCACAGGATCATTCCCAACAATCCCACCATGTGCCCAAAAGCATTGTCCAAAAGCTTCTTGAGCTCTGTCAGGTTTGGTGCAGTGACACTGCCCTGTGAGCCTGCTCCAGTGCCCAATCACCCTCCGAGTAAAGGGTCTTTTCCTGATATCCAACCTAAACCTCCCCTGACACAGCTTCAGGCCAGCTTCACCATCCTCAAGTCCCTCCTCTGGACATCTCTAATAATGAATGTCTTTTATTTTATGCTGTGGTGACTGAACCTGAACACAGTACTCAAGGAGACAAAGTGTGTGTAAAAATGAAGAGTCACAAATGTAATAGTTGTAATGTCTGCTAATGACATTGATCTGGGGCTTTAAGAGGAGGCTGTTTCTGAAGAGAAATTTCAATATCTTATATATAAAAAAACTGTATTTTTCTGGCCTGAATTGTGGAAAGCCCCATTCACTTATTTTGAGGCTTACCAAAGACTATGTTTGTGTTCAGAGTCCGTCTCAGGACCAGTGTTCATGCACCAAATAAATGAAGTAGACAGAAAACTCATTCAAATCATCTTTGACACTGTTTTGGTTTTGCTTTGGCCTTGGTGTGGTGCTGAAATCACTCTGCCTTTTAAAGCCTCTGGCTTTTTGTTTTCTGGGTTTCTCTGAGCAACCTGGTCTATTTGAAGGCATTCCTGCTCACAGCAGAGGGGTTGGAATTAGGTGATCTTCAAGGTCCCCTTCCAACCCAAACCATCTGATGGTTCTGTGGAGAATCATGGCAAGGAGATTTAGTGCAATGGTGGGATCCATAAAGTAGGTGAGAAATAGCATGAGACTTGCTGAATTGAGACAACCAACTTTGTTACTTGAATTCAAACCAGTGGCAGGCTGTGAACCCTACAGTCACCCTAAGTTTTTTGATCTTAAATTATGAGCTGTTCAAAAATACATTGTATTTTCCGCTTAAATAGTTTTAATGTCTATTTACATTTTAATTGACGTGGTATGCAGGCCTCTGCAAATACTTCTCGTGTGGAGGCCATTTTTAAATATGGTATATCAGAGGTGCCTTAAAAAAGCATTTGTATTGTGTTACAAGGTGTTTGCTAAGAAAGTTGCCATTAAACAATTAAGCCTCTAACCGGCCTGTAACAGGTCTAGGTTCTGTTTTGTCAGCAGCAAATGGCATGACTGGCTGGCAATGCCAAGATCTTGCACTGAGCTACAGTGAGGTCACCGTGCAGGTGACAGCAGCCAGAGCTTACCCACGTTCCCAAATGGCATGACCTGGTCTTCTGGAAGCTCCTCATCTGCTCCCACACAAGGGTCCAAGGCACCCATGCCTTCACCTTTGCAAAGCTTTTAGGAGTGGGAGTACTTTGAAGAGAAAATATCTGCTTTGTCCTGAAATCACATCTCTGATGCACCAAAGAGGAGGCAGGTCTTTATGTAAACAAAAGCCTTGAATTTACTTCTTTCAAAAGGGCATTTAGGTTGGGATGGATATCAAGAGGTCTGTTGTCCAGCTCCAGCTCAAAGCAGGGTCACCTGTGACACCAGTCCATGTTACTCAAACCTTTGTCCAGGAGCTCTTAAAGCCTCCAGCAACAGAGCCTACACAGCCTGTCTGATGATTTCTTCCACTGCCTGCCTGCTCTCATGGACAACAAATTGCTCTTTATATCCAGTCTGACTCTTGTTTCAGCTTTCAGCTGTAGTGTCTCATCCTGTCAGGCACTGATGGGAGAGTATGGCTCCATCTTCTCCACTGGTCCCCTGTCAATACAGGCAGCTGGACTTTGGATCTTTCCAATGATCCTGTGCCACTCAGCCTCCTCTCAGGCCTTCCAGATATTCATAGGCTAAAAAAGACCTGTTTTGCTTTTCCTACCTGTTCAGTGAGGGTTGGATTGCTCACATCTGTGTGACCATAGATGTTGGGAGGAGAGGAGGTGGGAAGGGTAGCACTGGCAGTGCCTCTGAAATGGGACTGTGCTGGATTCTGCACATTAATGTTGTTTTCATGGAGTTCTCCTCTTCTTAGTTAACAGTAATTTTTGTTGGTCTACCATGAAAGTCATTGCTGTTCAGCTCTGGAATTTTTTTCTAGTACTACTTCATCCCTAACCTTTTGCTAATATATTGTTTAAGAAAGTCCCTTCCCTCATTTTTCTAGTCTCAGATCCCATAGTCTTGATCAGTTTGAAAATTCATTTTACACTTACCAAAACCAAGAAACAAGTAGTTCCCTGCATAGGCAGGACCTGTGCTGGCCTCTGCAGCTCAGTGGTGCAGGGAACTGGGTGTCCTGGGAGCAGAAGGAGGCTTGGGCTGGCTCTCGAGCTGTAAGCCAGAAGTCATTGTTCAGAGTAAACAAGAGCTGTGTGCACACAGCAGAGGAGCACAGTGCGGGGTGTTCAGCACCCTCTGCATCCCTGTGCCTCCAGCCTGGCCTGGGAAAGGCAGAGTGAGTCTCAGCACTGCTTGTTCAAGCCTTCAGCTCTGCCAAAGGCAGGACAGCAAGTGCACAGTACAGTCACTTTAGATCTAGTATGAATACAACTTTTTCTCAATGAGTAATCACTGGCAGGTGCAGTTAATGGAAAATCTCAAAAATCAGATGGCCCAGATTCAGCACAGGAGTACCTAGGTTCTTCAATTTTTGCAAATATCACAGGTTCCCAGCACATTTTTATTTAGTTTCACTTTCTGACAGATGATTTCTGTCATCATTTTTGTTAACTGAAGAAAAGGCTCTTTTCCCTCCCTCTCCATTCTCTTTGTTTCTCTATTGGATATGCTTCTACACTCTCACCTAAGCCATTGTAATGTCATTAACTGCTGGCAAACCATGGAACACAAAAGATATCTGCGATTCTAAATGTGCTTTATTTATTTATTCAATTTTTTTTTCTTTTAAGTGGGTAGAGTTGCAATGAGTTCATTGGGGGAGGAAGCTTCTAGAGGAAGTTTCTTAAAAGGGTTCAGGAGAAATCTACTCAGTATTCAGAAATGAATATGAAAATGAAAATTGCCCACATGAAAATGAATTGAACTTTAGTGTCTTCTGGCCTTAAACTCTAGAGGAGTTTGTTTTATACTTTTATATTTCAACTGTGGGAAGATGAGACCAGACAGCCAATTAGCAATGGTGCATATCTGTTGACTAGACATCATGGGGCAAAGCTACAGCTTGTTTAAAATGGTATAATTCCATTGCCTGCCCTGAGTTTTCCTCTGCTCTGGACAGGGATCCTGCCTAGTTAGTGTAAGCAATGGAAGTGTGGGCATAATTATATGGAGGTCTCCTTAGGAAAAAACAAGGCAACCTCAGGACAGAAACCTCACTGTCTGCAGGCAACAATTCTGTAAGGATTGGGACTCTTGCCAGAGCTGTTGTGATATAACATTGGGGATCATGGTATAGCTGAATGTAATTTCTTTCACGTTGTGTGAGAGGCATTCCAGCTGAGCCTTCTCTTCCCTATGTGCTCTGCAAGGCAACTGTCTCAAAAGAGCAGCTTATACATTTGGAAAGAAGGTGAATCCATGAAGTAACTCCCTCTTGACATTTAATTGTTTATTTGTTTATTTATTAACCCTTTATGCACACAGGTGAGGATCACTAAACTTTTCATCTAATTTTTGCCACAACAAGCTCCATACCCATTTCCACACAAGCATCAGATATTTTTAGCTATAAACTTCCCCTGAAATCAGTATTTTAACACAAAACCATGGAATTAGAGCAATAATATTATTGATTAGCAGATGTGTAAAAGCTTTTGCTTTCCAGCATTTCTCTGCTGATCTGTAAGTCAAAACAACTACGGGAATTGCTTGAGTGGAAGACTAACTACAATCATGCATTTAATTTACATCTCAATGCATTGTTGTTGTTTTTCCTGTCCAAGTAAACTACTTCTTAGGATGCACCTGTATAATGAATTTCCATGGGAATAGACTCATGTGAATTTTTCCTTGCTGTGTCTGCCAGAGATCAGGTTAAGATTAAAACAAATGTTGTCTTGAACACCAGGAAGAATTAGGAGTTTAGGGGTCAGGCCTCCCCTTTTGTTGGTGTATCTGTCACCCTGCTGCTTGTACCTGTAACTGGGGGCTGCAGCAGCATACAGGCTTTGTGACAGTCTTAGGGCTGGGTCAAATATTGCTTGCAGCTCCTGATCCATCAACAAAACACATGTCAACCATAGCATATCACACCTAAAATCTCCTAACTGACTGGTCTCTGCTAAGTTTCTAGGAGAAAACAGGTGAATTTATTTTAAATATATGAGTGGTGATGACCTCTTTGGCTTACACTGGCTATGGGTCTAATTGACTTTGGCATCATGAAAGGGTCATTTCTTGACATGGCTGAACTGTTCTAGAACAATTTATCCAGTGTGCTGGTACAAACAGTCTTTTCTTCAGTATCAGGCATGCATGTCTTATCTTTCTACCTATTCTTTTTTTAAAGAATCTTAGCTATTGTGAAGCAGGCAAGGAAAAATGTGTTCTCTGTTTATATTGTTTGTTCTCCTCAGCCTCTACTATTCTATCTTGGACAATAACATTTCACAAATACCTGTTTTTGCACTTTTTTTTTTTTTTTTTTAAAGGAACCTCTTTTTCTTCTCCAGCACTGCCCAACAGGGTCTCAGGGCCTGTTTTTGTCATCTGGACTTGATGGACCCTTTCCAGTTGATTGAACTGGTTTTAATCAACATCTAATATTGCTCTTTAAATGTAAGGAAGGAAAACCCAACTTGGTTGTCTTAAAACAGCAGTTCTTGAAATCCAGTGTGAACAAGTGATAATTTCTAGTAAGAACACTCCATTCTGCTTTGTTTTTCAAGGAAAATTTCACCTTAATATTGGGAAGAGAACAGATTTTTGGGTGTCCAGAATGAAGAATCCAGTTCAGCTCTGCTTTCTCTCTGCTTGGGGTCTGCAATTACCAGGGTGTGTTGTTTGGTTTGGGGTTTGGGGAGGTTGTGGTGGGGTTTCTTTTAATAGATGGGAAAAAGGCTCATCCCAGGTTTTGGTTCAAGATGCAAATCAGTGTTTTCTTTTCTGTGGAATATCAATAGTGGCCTCTAGAACAGATTTACTGAATTAGCTGTGTCCTGTTGTAGACAGTGACAAATGCAAGTGTGTTTACATGCAAGGTTTTCTTTTTCCAGAGGAAATGTTGTGAAGGCACAGCACATGAAGAATATCTCTGGGGAAGAAAAACACAGTTATGAATTTGAAGGGAGAGAATGAAACTCACATCCTCCCCCAGCCATTCTCCATTGCCCTGGCAATTCAGTTGTTGGTTTGTTTTGGGCTTTTTTCCCTTCCATTTTACTGTTTCACAGATGGTTTGGGGTAGTTCAGAAGCATATTTTTATTTTATTTATTTTATATCATTTAGCAACCACCAAACATTACAGTACAAGAGCTTTTAGATCTGTATTGCTTCTTATTTTCCTGAGAAATATTTTTGTCCTTGTCATTAATTTAAAATTTTGCATTATCCTCTGTGTTTCTCTTAAAGAAAGAAGATGTAAGTAATGTAGACATCATTTTAACCATGACATTTTAGGCCCCAATCTAAGGATGTGTAGTGCTAATTTTAATAACAACTTTGGTGGAAGACATCTAATTCCAGCGTGGAGCATGAATTTTAGAAGAAATATACCTGTACAGTCCTATTAGGATGTCCTTGTTTGAAAATCTGGAAAGTAAAGCATAATGCAATTGAAATCAGTTATGTTATGAATAATGTAGGCTCCATTATCCTTTGTAAAAAGTTGCATGTGCTTCTCAAACCTACCTGGATACATCCCTGTTATGTGACCCCCATAGCAATGAGAACCATGGAATGCCAAGGAGACCACAGAGGATTATGTTTTCTTGAAGTGTTAAGCCAAAATTGCACTTAAATTCCACCAGTGTGCCTCTGTTCTTACAGAGAGGAGCTTCTTCATGGACTGTAACTCTCTGCTCAGGGCTCATGCCTGTCCCTGCCTCACTTCCCATGGTTTGAACCCCACATCCCCAAGGAGAAATCAGTGCTTCTGAGGACATGGTTTGACTCACAGAGTCACCACAAGCCTCCCTTTATTCTTTCCCAATAAAACAAACTCTTTGGCTGAAGTTCTGCAAAGATTTAAGCACATGTTTAATTCTCTACACTGAGACTAATCTCACTGGTTTCAGCAGGACCACAGGCAGTGTGTACATGTAAATCATCATGGCTCTTATTTCTGAAAATCAGTGTAAATAGAAAACAGATTTAAATATATGTCTGGTTGTTCAGCCTTCTTGTTTAAGGGGAGAAGATACAAGAAATATTTTCTCTTGATAACAGAGTTTGAAAAGTCCAGAAGTCAGGCCTTATTGCAAAGCTGGTATTTGAAGCTGATTTTATACAAATTTTACTGCAAAATAAAGTTGATCGTAAAAGTTTGTAGGTCTCATCTTCTCAGTGACTAGTGGTAGACATTTCAACAAATATTTATTTTGGTGAGAACTACTGAACCTTTCTCACTGAGCCTGTTCTAATTTTCCTGTGCCCTTGTATTTTGTGTAGGATCAGATCTTAAGATTCTTGAGAGAAGGTAATCTTTCCAGTAATCAAAGATCCAAGAGGGTAATGTGGGATTAGAACAAATATGGCATGGCACTTCTTTCTGCAGTTTGTGCTTTTCTGACTAGGATACTTTCTCATGATGTTCTCTGCAGCTCAGGATGCTGTCTGAACACTTCAGCCACTTAATAAGATACGTTGATTTTTTTTTTTTTTTTTTTTTTTTTGTGTTAATATTTTTATTTCTTGAGTAAGAAAAATTTTCTTTCTCTTAAATAAGGTTCTGCATCTCGCAAAAAGCCAGAGATTGGATTTTAGGAAAGAGCAGACACATCAGGCTTCAGCAGGTCAGCCAACCTTGGTGAGAGCCTCCTTGGAGGGAAAGAGAAACATCTCAGGAGGGCAAACACAAACTGATCCAAACTGCATGTGGCTGGGAGGCTACACAGGGCTTTGGAGTGTGCCTGAGGATGCTGGAGTTGGGCTTCAGCAGGGAAATAATAAATGTTGTTGTCCTCTATGCACAGAGGAGAATAAGGATGGATCTTTGTGGTGCAAGTGGGGCAGGTAGTGAAACTGAGATAAAGAGAGCTACAAACCAAATGTCCCATGTTCCTTTGGACTGCATCCCTGCTTTTCTCAGCATCACTTCACAGTTTGTCTTTAAATCCTCTTATTCAGGACTAGTAGAGAAGAAGATAAAGGAAGGGAGCTGACCTGAAGAGGGAAGAGGGGCATTGATCTCAGTGTTGGGAACTGAAGGGCTTCTGCTGTTGTGCTGTAATCATTTGCTGGAATGAGCCAAACTCTGTTACTTAATTGGGCAAAGCTCCCCTTGGCTTGTGCTTGATTAACAACCCTGGGATCTGGCTCTGTGCAGTTGTGATGAGAGATGCCCCAGCATTTCAGCTCAGCCTGCCAGGGCTGATGCCCCCAGGTGCTGCTTCTCAGAACTCCCCAGCTACTGTTGGTGTGCAATATTTGAGGAGGGAAGTTTCTCTTTGAGCAGCTGCAAAATGAGGGTTAGGCAAATGGCAGAGCAGAAATCTCTCATCTTTTCTCCTTTCCAGCCCATCTGCAGTGCCATTGCCAAAAACATTTTGGGATTGGTTTTATTTATTTATTTATTTATTTATTTATTTATTTATTTATTATATTTATTTATTATATTTTTATTTTTTTTTTTTTATAATGTGATTGGGTTGCTTCTGTGGTTGCCTATGGGGATTGTGCAGTGCAAGGCCACTGTCATTTGGCATTAGTTAATACCTTCTATGTGTCTGTCTTGATGGTACCAGAAGATATGGACTGTTAGGAGGTTGTTTGTTTGTTTGTTTGTTTGTTTGTTAGAATGGAGCCAGCAGACTTGCTGGCAAGCAGCTTTTAGCACCTTGGAAAGTTAGAGACCACCCATGGTGCCTCTTACAGGTTTGTGGTAAAGTACAGTCTCCTTAAGTAGCAGCAGGGTTAGAAAAGCACTGGGCTGAGCACACACATGTAAGGATGCCTAAAATTTTCTTCTTGAGACAGATTGTGAGGTTTCACCTGATGCTGGTTGTGCACAGCTTTCCAATGGATGCACTCAGTTTGAAAATCTGCATGTCAGGCATGTGCAGCCATAGTGTACTGAGTGCTGCTGCCATGTGCTCCTACCATGTGGAGGAGTCACTTCATGTAGAAAATAGTCTGGTCAGAACTGTCTTTTAAAACCAAATATTTGGCTGTACTTGTCGCATGAGGGCCAGCCATGTTTTATTGCACATAAACTCTAGGAACACCAGTCATCCCCTCAAAAAAAAAAATAAACAGTCAAACTCTATAGACTGGAAAAATTAGATTGTGTACAGGGATGTTATTAAACCACCTCAGGTGCCCCATCAGTCTCTGAATTAAGAACAAACAAAGAAACAAAAGGCCTGCAGGCTGCCTGGTGTTTAACTAAAGAGCGGCAATTAACAAATTGGGTGTGAAGCTGCACTGAGATTTTTATGGAAGATTTTGGAAAGGGTGTTAAACTAATGGAATCCATAACATTTGGCACAGGGTTTACTGGTTTTAATTTCACATTCTTTGTACATTCTTAACTGTCTCATGGGCATCTAATGAACAAAATAAACTTTCTGGGTAGCATTTTCACAGTATCTTCACTTTGCTATATAAATATGAAATGGTTAACACGGCAATGTTAGCTATATATAATTTGGTTTCTATTACAGAATTATTAATGATATGGCAGATGTAATGTTTGCATATTCTACTTTGTCATTAAAACCTTCCTGTGTATCTCCTTGATGGTAGCTCCTTTTAAGCTGAGCAGTGACGTGGCCTGAATGAAGACTTTAGGGTTTAGCAAATGAGGAGTACACAGGCTTGGGATTCAGAGGAGCTGATGCTCTGTCAGCTCTTCTGTGTTGATGGTGACGTGCTCCTGTCATGTTCACTCTCTGTGCTTGAGAATTGCCTTTTGAGAAGCAACAGCATCACGCTGGCTGAAATTGCTCTGAGGTCAATATCTTTATCCTCCTTTGGGGAAGGAAAGTGGATCCTGCCATCCTCTCTGTGGACCACAACGATTTTCCATTCCTTTTGTTTTAAGACTGTAATTCCTATTGTTTGTTCAGGTTCTTTCTAGTCCAGAAAGTGATAATGATGGGGCATGAAATGAGCTGTATAAAAGGCTGGACACTAATTAATGGGGCAGAACTAGATATAAACAATTGGATTTCTAAGTGCACTTATCTAGTTGGTTTTCTAGGTAGAGGGGGAAATATCACTCAGGAAATAATGCTGATTTGTTTTGTTGTGAAAAAAATAACTGATATGGCCTAATTATCTGAATTTCTGGAGTTGTATACCATCTGAAGAGTGATTTAGGAGAAAAGTAAGGAATACTTCTCCTTTGTTTTAAATTGCTGTCCTCAAATATGCAGCTGTTGTGCACACAGAGCCAACAAAAACAGATGTGGAAAGAAGAAACTGGAGAACACAAGAGCATACAATAAAATAGATTATCCCATGCCCAGAAACCCACATTTCTCCCACAGATGATAGATATATAGCTTACACCAATATGTGAAGACAATATGAAGAGAGAGGGAGGGACAAGTGAATTACAGCGGTGCAGTCCCTGGTACTCTGTAGCTTTTATGGGGCTGCTATGCCTGGCTGCAGAGGGATTCTGTTTTACAGCATCCACTTCGTGCTCCACTTTCCTGCTGAATTTTCAGGAGTGTTACTTTGTTATTGATGTTGTTGGTGAGTTGTGGTTTTAATTGATGGAGACCATACGTGGGGAAAAGAGCTTCTGGTGCATCTTCGTGTCATTGTCACGGCTCTTTCCTGGTACCTCTCTACAGTAAATCTATCCTTACACTTCTGACACTGCAGCTGTAGCAACTGAGCTGATTGATTACATGTAGGCTCACACCAGTCTTTCAGAAAGCAAATCCATTTAGATTTCTCAAGAAATGTGTTTTTTTTTTTTTTTTAGCTTTTACCAGTAGCTGAAATGCACTAAGCTTTAATGATGTTAATGCCATTTTACATACTGTACCTAGTCTTTGATACACAGGACATCCCTAACAACTAATGGATTCAAGGTCTGTCCCAATGTAATTAATTCCTCTCTTTATGTTTTTAGGCTGGTGGGATAATGGAAAAGCATTTAATTAAGGGTATATTTGTGAATCTTCCCTGAGGCTGTTTCATGCATAAAACTTAGAAACGACGTGCTGCTCAGCTAGTAACTTTTCAACAGGATCCCTTCCTTTCAGCAAAGAGACCTCTTGTTTTGAGGTAGTAATTGTCTCTTCCAGATTTTTGGCCAAATCAAATTCTGGTGCAGATCAGCATTGCTTCTTTGCCTGTAGCAGATTATTGCCCATTCCCAAAGCCTAAGGCTTTATTTGACTGTTCTCATAAAGGCAACCTTGTCACAAATTAGTAGGAAAGTTATACTTGATTTTATGTGGCTGGCCCTGGTTGGTTGTTTGGTTCATTGTTTTGCAGAATTTAAACCACTTGACAAAATCTTAAAATGTGTGTGTGGCACTGGTTTTTGTTGTGTGGGGTTTTTTTAATATTAAATTCTACTAAATCTTCTTGATATCTGTGTTGAGAGACTTATTACAGTGGCATGCTGGAGGAGAGGTACACACAAAACTCTATGCCATTTCCAAAACTTGAAACAAAATAATGGTTTTACCTGGTTTACCCTGTTGGTACACATGGTTTTGCTTAAGAGAAAAAACCAAACCCAAACAAGAAAAACATACAAACAAACACCAACCCCCCCAAAGCAGAGCACAGGGAAAATATTACAACTCAGTGGGAGGCATAATACAGATTTGCTTCATGTAGTAATGCCTTTGATTTCTTTCTCTTTCATGTGTGTTGCTATCATTTATAATGCTAGTTTTTGTTTGCATGTCTCTAACTACAGTGTTTACTCCCAGGAATTCTTTTGTGGTGGCTGATTGCCCCAAATAAAGGATGGTTAGATAACCTCGTCTTTAGGTAAAAGAGCTTGGGGTTTTTTTCAATGGACAAAATACAATTACTGTTAGAATACAAAAATCAAATACAGTTCTTCACCCAGTAACCAGGAGAGGGAATAAAAAGAAATGCGACTTTCTGCAATAATTTGTAGCCCAATATTCACAGTTTTGTTGAGAAATGTGATTCTTTTATTGAACTGTAAACTAAAAATGCATACACTCCTGCTTGTTTTTTCCTATATATTAAGACCCAGTAAAACAATATTACTTAGAGGCTAAAGACCTAATAAAAGACATGGTTTCCATTTTACACACCAAAATCTTCACTCAGAATAAAAATTTGGACAGGTTTAAGGAAACATGTTGATAAGTGAAAAGTGGCATGTGACAGAGATGGGGCTACTGTCATCATTTTGATGTATATTCAACAATCATTCCCTCAGATATCCTATAAGTACAGCAAAGATTGTTCTAAGGCAAATCCCTGATAAAAACATACATAGTGACAGTTGGAGGCATAAATTCCAAGTAGAGATTTTGTTGTTGGATCCTTCTGTAATTTCATCAGGTTTAAGTGTTTTCATTGCAGATTTGTAAAATTACTGTGTCATCCCAGTTAATTTTATATTCCAAAGTTGGTTTTATATAAAAAAATCAGTGCTGATATAGTGCAAAATGTGTCTTTCTGTTTGCCTGAGATTCTGCAATCTTTTGGGATCTTACAACTGTAGGAAAAAGAGTAGTCCCATAATGAATAGAAGTTATGAAATCCGATTTCCTGTAACTTTGTGTTAATTGTGTGAATCTTCTTGTGGCAAATAAATTAATATAGGAAATTTCCCTCAGCAGGAACATTATCTTTCCTCTGCTCTACCACCCATACATGTACAGAACTTGATCAGACAGTATTTTTATATCTGATACCGTTCTGTCAAAACCTCATTGAAATTGCCCTGGAAAACTGAAGTTATTTTGCAAGGCAGACAAATGGATAGAAGCAGCTGTGCAGGCAGTTGTATAAAGTGGAGGTGGGCTGATAATAAAAACTGGCTTGTTTAATTCCAGCTGCTCTGAGTATGCTGCAGCAGATAACCTGTGCCTCTGTTTGTCACGGAGGGAGGAAGCGAGAGCAGCCCCTTTATCACCAGATTTGATTTGCTGCAACTCAGAAGTGTTGTTCTGCTTCCAGGAGATCTCTGAATGGATTTCCTTCTGCAGCAGTATCAGCTGGCGGGTGATTGATTTGGTTGTGCTCTTTTTCTTCCCTATTGTGTAAGAGTTGTGGAGATTTCAAAAAATGTTTCTTTTGCAACATTAGCTGAAAGGCCAGAGGAAAAAAATAAAAACCAACAGCATGTCCCCTCTCAATCCTTTTCATCCACCCAGCAGTAAAATTCAGGGAAGCTGATTTGCTGTTCTTCAATTTTGATAGTGTATTTTTTTTCCAAATTGTTAAGCTTTTGTTGTTGTTGATATTGCTTTAGAAATGGGAAATGTAGTATTACATTTTGAAAACTGAAAATATGCATACAGTGGAAAACTTGTGAATTAAAAATATTCCACAGCTTCAAGGGTGGTCAAAAAGCTGCCTTCCTGGGCGGATGTGTTGTTCCCTTGGATCCATATTTTCTGATGTCTGGTAAGGCTCTATAGCTCATCTGGTCAGAGCCTGGTGCTAATAATGCCAGGGTCATGTGTTTGACCCTGTATGGGCCATTCACTTAAGAGTTGGGTTTGATGGTCCTTTTGGGTCCCTTCCAGTGGGAATATTCTGTAATCCTAATTCTAAATAAATGCATATCTATAATTGCTTGCCTGTTCCAGAGTTGAGGCTTGGCCAGCCCCTCTCTGAGAAGCATCTGTTGGGAAGTCTAGAGAGAAATGTGTATCAGGATGGTTTTCCCTTTCTCTCCTTTTGCCCCTTTGTTTTCATTTCTCTTCCTGTAAGGGAACATCTGAGGTTCACAGGACTGGGGATATTTGAATAAATGAGAGAGGCTGTCACCACTTTCTTTTATATTGACTATCTACATAAACCTAAATTTCTAGAGTACTTAACTATCAGCTAAGCTGAACAGATTGAGTAACTGTAGGTTGTTTGAAGCAGCTTTTTATCCAATGTTTATAGACCTGAGCAAGTTTTTTTAAGCGGAGTTGGCGCTGCAAAAGCCAGTTTAAATTAAAAACAAACAACAAAACAACACCACAGTAAAGAATTTCATTCCCCATTGGCTACAAATATGAGTGCTTAGGAGGGTAAAGTCTCATGTCAAAACCTGGGTACTTGATGACATTTCCCAAGTGGGACCTTCTGAGGTGAAAAGCATTTGTGTGTGAGATCTGATCTATTTGCACTGGCTGGTTATTCAGCAGTTAGGAAGGAATGCACAGTCTAAAAGAAGCTGTTGACAAAGAACGAAACAGAAGAAAAAAGAGATTTACACTTGGTCTTTCCTCTGGGGCCAGAGCTCTGCATGTGTCCTGCAGTACTCCTAAAGCTGAAATTCCTCTGGCAATTTATAGGTGCTGACAGAGCACTTCAGAGCCATCCTGTGTCCTCCCACTGCCACCACTGCTGGAGGAGGGAGATGCCCACTCTGCTGTGTTACTTAATCTCTCTTTAATGCTATCCTGCTGGCTTGTCCCCCTGCTTGAATTAATTTCTGGTATAAAACTGAAAAGCTGGCTATTAAATCTTTCAGGGTTTAACTTTTGTTTTTCCTGCTTGGAGCAGCCTCTCAAGAAGCTCTCCTGGTGGTTCTGACCCATGGCACCTCTGGGTCCTGCTCCTGTCTCTGCTCCACAGGGCTGGGGAACAGCCAAAACCACCCTTCAGAGACAGACAGGGAATCTCTGAGACTTCTCATGGAGAATAATCTGTGTCTGATGCCTGGGATGGCCTCAGGCAGCTCTGGCTGCTTCTGGGTTTTAGAGCTGCTTAAGATCTTTGCTGGAGCCTCTGGGTTCTGCAGAGACAGCAGCTGATCCCATACAAAGCTGGCACTCACTCAGACCTGTGGAGCTGTGATGGACTCAGGCAGGCCATCTTGCCCTTGGCTAGGGGGATTGGGGTTGTCTGACCAGCAGACACCCTGCTGAAACTTTTTACTGGAGCAGATTTTTGGGAATGGTTCACTGACAGAGGCAATGCTTCTGTCTTGTTGCTCCATTGAGTGAAAAATGATGGTGTGGTAGAGCAGCATTGCTGTGTCAGTGAGGGGCTCTTCTGGAGCTGTTCCAGACTCTGTAGATGGCTTGCTGGAAGGAGATGGCTGAGGAACAAGCTGGCTGTGACAGCCAGAGCTGTCCTGATGCTTTGTGCAGCTCTGCATCCAGGGGGCTGAGCCTGGTCACCTCCACGACCTGCCATGTGCAGGGCCAGGGTGACACCACCACACCACAGTGATTTTGGAGAGTTCAGCAGCAGCAGCTAGCTCTGGAGGATGAGGTACCACCAAGGCTCTCATCTGTTTGGTTTTGTTTATTTCTAATACTCAAGTACTAGAGATGAGAATCACCAGGAGGCACCCTAAGCATCTCCTGTAATAACTTTCTTACTGGATCTCAGCCTTGCAAATATTTTCCACTCTAATCCTATCTTGTTTTCTGTCCTGTAAGAGTTTGATGCTTCACCCAGTTAAAACCTTTCTGGGTCTCATGTGTGGTAAGGGTCCTTAACCAAAACCATGCTTTAGACTAACAGGGTATAGTATGTGAGTGTCAACTTCAGCTACATGTGTGCCTTTCCCTTTAGGTCATCCTAGGCAGCTGGAGTAGGTTCCCTAAAATGGGATTTTGGTGATAAATATATATATATATATATATGTGTATATATATATATATATATATATAAAAAATTTAAAAAACAAACAACAACAAAAAAAACCAACAAAAAAAAAACCAACAAAAAAACACACACACAAAACAAGAAAAACCCAAAAAACCCCAGAAAATTTGCATGAAGAGTACAGTACTCAAGCTGTCCTAGTTAATGACCTCTCTGAGAAGCTTATCAAGCAGACACTGAAGAGTCTTTGAACTTGCCCTTAACACAGGCATTGATATTGGGCTCATCAGTGCTGCAGAATTACAGTATACTTCAGGGAATTGTTTATCACTGCAATCCTCAAAAACAGGATGACTGGAATGGTTAGCAGCAAACATGAGCCATTTTGTCCTGGCATGGGCTGGGCTTTCAAACACTTGAGATGATGAAAGCTGTATTCTGTCTTGCTTTATGGATGTTATCCTGCCTGCTATCATCTTTATCATCTGGGAAATAGCATTGCATTTAGGTGGACTAACTCAGGGTTTCTAAATAAAATTAAAATAATTTCCTGCATTTTACTCCTAAATTTTAAATTTTTTATTTCTTCTCAGAATTTGTCGTTGCACATGTGAGGTACATCCAAACTGATGTACCCTGTGTCTTGGTTTCTTCCACCTTGGGGCCTCTTTGGCTCTGGGTTTTTGTCATTGCTTTACTGAAGGGATCATTTAATAGACAAAGCACTGAACTTTGAGTCAGGTTTATTAGAACTTAAGAGCATGACTGTATTCTTCTCTGTAACAGAACAGTAGTAGGAAGAATATTTATAAACTGCTCTTGTAAATTGCTTTTGTTTTCAGAACTTTCTGAAATTGATTCACTGATCACTGATGCTTCCACATCCAGAGTGCAGCACTGCTGACAAGCAATTTTTTGAAGGCAAAACACTGGCATGCTTGATGTTCACACTTAGGTGCATGAGATGTTGTTGCTATAAACATTGTGGCTGGGCTATTACAACATGGACCTGGAAAGAAAAAGAGAAACTCATTACAAGAGGTGACATCAGGAGGAGCAGCACCCTCCTCTCTGAAAATGGAGAATTTTATGATCTCCCTCCTCCTGTGTGATTAGTCATTGGGAGAGCAGCTGCTCACCACGTACTGGGCAGATTTCCAGCAGTGTGACATTATTGACATGCCCCAATCATCACCCATTTCTGCCTACACTTCTGGTTAACATGCTTGAAATGTTCCTTTTGTCAGCTTTTGGGCCAACAGGAGGCTGGAGCCTGTGTGACAGTGAGATGAGAGTATTTCTACAGCAAACAAGGCTCCTCCTTTCACGTGTCCTTACTGCAGCTCTCTTCTTTCACTGGGATTACACTCGAGTTAGCAAAGCCAACAAGAGGCTCCCTCAGCCTGGGGATCAAGTTGCCACGTAGAAGTTTTTTAATTCAGCAATTCTGGGTTAAATAATCTTCAGTGACTGAAGTAAAACTCACATCTTTTTTTTCCAAGGAGATGGGTTACTAAGTGCTTGGATGCTGCTGAGTGACTGAAGGAGGGATTCCACAGATAATCTTATCATTTTTGTATGTTCTCCTGAAATTATATCTGTCATCCCTTCCCCCTCCAAGGGGGACATCACTTCATTTTACTGGAAGGGTTTTTGGAAGGGTTACAAAAATATCTCTTACACACAGTGAAATGTGACTGACTCACTTGGAAATAAAACCTGTGCTAGGAAGCCATGAGAAACAGATGAGCTATGGCTGTCCCAGATTTTGGATATGCTCTTTGGTCTCTCTTTGCACTTCAAAAGAATTATGTAATTTTCAGAATTAATCAATGAGTTACGCTTATATGGAGAAAACTAAAACAGAAAGGTTAGTTGCTTGAGAGCAAAACCAAAAAAAGAACAATAATCCTTTTCTTAGTCCCACAGTAGACATATTTTATAGTCTTGTGGTTTGTTCTCTTCCTTCTTTTTCCAAAGGAGGGGGATGTCTCTTTATCCCACAGACATGAGTGGGGCTGGCTCCCTTTGAGCAGGGATGCTGTGCTCAGAGCCTGAATGACCCCAGGAACCACTGGCAGGGGAGGAGCAACTCATGACCTTGTAGGAGAAAATGGTATTTTATATGGCATTATACTCCAGCCTCTGGTTGTTCTTTCATTGCCCCCCTGAAAAATAAGGATTAATGAAACAGCAGAAGACTGGCATATTTAGGGTTTGGGTTACCTTGTTTTTCAGCAGCTCAGTAGCTGCTCCTGAGAGCTCCAGTATCAACTGGACAATCAGTGCTCAGAGAAAGGAGCTTGATGTTTCCTTCAGTGCTAAAGGACAAGAGCTACCTGCCTTGCTGGCGAGTGTGATTAATTGTTGCTTGTCTGGAGGAGAGGAGTTATGGCCTGCTGGATTTTCAGACTGCCTTGTCTGCCTTGCCTCTCCTACAAGGCTCTGGAAAGGAGCGGAGGGGAGGATGCTGTGGGATTTGTCAGTGTGATGCTGATATACAGTGAAGTGCATGAGTATAATTATACTCCTTTTTAAACCGATCTGCATCCACAAATAAGCAGATTACAATAAAGCATGGGGTAAATCTCTTAATTTTTTTTTTTCACAGAGAAGAGCAGTCATGAAAAGCAGGTCAGCTTCCAAAACTGCTCCTTTGCCAAATGAAACATTTCTATATATACACCAGTGTTGTCCAGTACTGGCATCCTAATAGCAATGGAATAAAATTGTCTTTAAATGCTCATGCTTATTCCTTGTTCCCTTAATGGCTGCTCAAGACATGACTCTGCTGATAAGCATTCATGAGGTTTTGTTTAGGAGAATTGTTTTCTATGTTATCCCTGCAAGAAAGTCTGGGGAAAGAGGCACTTGAAGCAGCAGGGCTTCCATTTTACTGAAAATCTCAACATTTTTTTGTTTTTCCATTTCATTTAAAACTCTTGCAAAATTATTGTGTTTAAAAAAAAAAAAAAAAAAAAAGCAAGTTTTTGTTGCTTATTTGAAAAATGGAAAGAAGACCCATTGAGAGATTCTCATCCTCCTCATCATTTGAATTCTTATTTTCGCTGCTTATTTAAGCACAGAAAAGTCACAGTTTTTATAACTAGTAGGTATTTGGATTATGCCCCATGAAGTCAAAAATACAGTTCTAGCTGTATTATAGGCCTATGTCCAGATAATGGTGATAATAAGTCATGTTTTTATTTGTGGGGTTTTGGAAAACAAGACTGTAGTGAAGCATTGTAAAACCAAAGCTGGGCTTCCCATCAGGTCTTCCCCATTCCAAACTTTTCTCCTGCTCTTCATTTTCACATTATGATTATTTTCTTTTTTTTCTGTGTGTCCTTCTTAGCCTGCTCTCCTGACAGCCCAGCTGGTACTGTTCATAATTGGCAGGCCATTCAGGGCTTAGACAAAAATAGCTGTAAATTAAAACACGATTGACTGACCACTCTCTCCCCTGCCTTGCACCTTCTGTAGATATTTCTATGTGTGGAAAATGAGTGGGAAATTATATCACTTTGTTCTAGTAAGGTTTTATGCATGTTTTGCAGGGATGTAAAGGAGTATAGACTGGCATTGTAGAGACACAGAGACAATAATTTACATTAAGGCTTCTGTGCTAGTTCTTCCTTCGGTTCACACTTTCCACTTTTCATGCATTTCATTAATTTTAATTATTTATAATATTAATAATAAATCAGTCTTCCTTCTACTCTGTCCCAGGGGAACCTTATTATGAACGTTTAAAATTAGGTATGTTATTACTGTATCTGCTAAGCATTAGGAGTCAGATTATTCTAGATAGTGATAACTGGAGAGTGTGCTGATAATTTTAGATAGTCATTCACCTAGATAGTGAATTGGAATTGAAAGAAGGGTGGAGGATGTCAAGCTATTACAAGCTCTGTAACAGCACCTCTGGAAACCTCAATGGTGATTTAATAATGAAAAAAAGACTCTAAAAGCATTAAAAAAATAAAAATCCAAAGCTTACAATAGTCTGTACCTGTAACAAGACAGATTAATAAAATACTTTTGAAATGCTAATTATTGAGATGAAAGGCTAATAATTAGTCTGTGTAATTATTAACCAACTTTCAGAACTGACCTGACAGCTGTTTCATGCGTTGTGGAAAGGATGATGGGCAGAGGGAGAAGGCAGATCCACCCATCCCTAGTGACAGACACATTCTGGGAGGTGCAAAGCCCACAGCTGGTACTGCAGCTCAGCTAGAAAGGAAGGCAGGCAGGTAAGCAGGTTCATACAGAGTGAATGGGAGACTTGCTTAGGTTTGGCTTAATCTAAATCACCTCCTCCTCTGAAAATTGAAAGGTTCTGGGGAGTTTTTAGCATGGTTTTGGCATCTGTTTTGTTGGCTGTGTGGGGTTTAGAGTCTGTACCTTGCCAAAGGGGCAATTCTTGTGGCAGGTTAGCAAAGGAGTCGATGCCCAATGTTCTGGTTTAGCATCCATAAATGGGGTCACAGCTCTCCTAAGTCTACAGGTTGGTAGAGCTTTTACAGTAATGGCTTTCCTTACAGCAGGCATCCAATTTCTTTTAAATCCTTTCAGGTCCAGTTGACCCAGGAGAAGAAATTCTTTGCAGTTTTCTGTTTCTTCCCCATCCAGTCATTGCACAAACAAGAACTCAGCCTCTATGAGTAAATTACTGTATTTGGTTTAAATGTCCTCAGATTTCAGCAAGTTCAAGATGTGCAGCCAGACTTGTTTGAATTCTCCCTTCCCCTCTCCCACAAAGTTTTGTCCAGAAAAGAGATTCTGGGATGAATTTTGACTAGATTCTGGCTTTGCATATGCTTTTTTCCTGCATGCTTTCTGGCATATTTGTTATGTTCACGGGATAATTGCTGTTCTGTACATGGAGACCTTGATCTGCCACTGAAACAAATGCAGTTCCTGTGTTGAAGGCAGAAGTTTCCTTTTGAAAGTTGTCACAAAGCTCCTACTCGTGCAGAAGATAATAGATTTCCAAGCCATCAGGAAAGAAGTCAGAGGGATCAGGCTGAATATCACCCTAAGGCACATGGATATCTGTTTAATTTTTTTCCTTTTTAAATTAATTAATAGTGACTAAAGCTTCTCAGGGCTTGTAAAGTTAGGAGTATCTTCAGAGTGGACATGTTGGCAGAGACTGGAATGCAGGATCAAAGGTGCATAATAGATTCTGTACTGCATGGCCCAGCCTCAGAAATGGGTCTCATTTCCCAGTGCAGAAGCCAATGGTGATTTTTTGATTTTTCTGTAAAATATTGTGAACACCTCTCAGAGCTGTGCTGTGACTGGTTTCACTGAGCTGTGCTTAATGTCTAGTTGATTGACTTATCCTAACATATGCCGTGTTTGGGTTATTTTGAATCAAAAGCCCATTTTAGGATGTAGTTAGGATGCTTTCCTTGTTGCAGACAGAATTTTAAAAATGTGTGCATTTTAAATGGAAAAAGAGAATTTTTATGTGTTGGATAGTAATTGTTTTCATGTTGAGGAGTGCATGAGAGTGCAAAATATGAGAGTGTTGTGGGACTGACACTAAGGGTGGAGAAGGAATGAGTGTTTTTCAGGGTGCTGTTGTAAAGCTGATGGCTGACTTGCTTTGCAGCTTTTTTCCCTTTCACAGGTTCTGATCCTGGGGGAACTGACCTAGGATTCCATAGGGTAAACTAGAACAAAACCTGAAGAGCTGTCCCAGAGGAATTGGGGGGGAGGAATGTGTGAAAATGGAGACACTGGAGGGAAATTTCTCCTGTGAGTTCCTCATTACCACTCTTCTGACTTTTATATATATTTTAATGGGCTGCTCTTAGTCCCGGTGATCCTACTGTGTTGGCTCCTGTGCTTTTCCCTTTCCCTGCATGGCAGGATGCTTGCTGAGACAAGGATGAGAGATGGGGAAAATATGTTCCTGTTGTTTGGTGGTGGGTGAATACCTGAGTGATTCCAGGTGAACCACCTTCTAGACTGCTGCCACGCCTGAACTAATTATCTTCACAGAGATATTTTTATTTACTGTGAGGAAGTCTCCAGAAGTTATGATGTCTGTGTAGGAAGAAGAGTTTAAATCATTCCTGTAACCCCTTTCTCACATTCATTTTCTGACAGAATGGTAGTTGTCTGTATTTTCCAGGTAGTATTGAGAGCAAACTGATAATTGTAGCTTTGGTAAGCTGTTGGTACAATCACTTTTTTCTAGGTTAAATGATTTCTGATGTTTTACCACAACTTTATAAACAGGAAAAGCAAGCCTAAAGACAGAAGAGAGATACTAATTAGAGAATGATAGAAACACAAATTTAAAGCAGCCACAGTAAGGTAGAGAATTTAAACAAAAGAGCGTCCCTTTTATTACAACCTAAGCCTTAATTACATATCCTAAGTCCTCTATTATATCCTAAGTTTAATTGCAGAAAACAGGGGATGGGAAAACTAAGCCTTCACAGCCATATTTGGCAGGAGCTCTAGAATAAGATTTGCCATTAGAGGAGAAAGTAGGAAGTGAGCCCTCCTGAGGAGCACCTGGGAGACATCAGGATGCTCTGACTTGGCCAAGAGGAGATGAGGAGAACATGGAGCTCCTGCCACCACAGAATGGGACAGAATTAATTTGGTGAGTGCAGGCTGGATGACTCCTGAAGTAGTTAAGGGAGAAGGTGATGGTCAAATATGACCTGGTGATGTACTTTACTGTTTTGTCATTTAAAAAACAAAAAAGTTTAACTCGGCATTGGTGGTGTGAATTTGTCACAGGATGGCTTAACAGGCTCCCAAATTGTTTATCAGCCACCATGAATGGTGTTTTCTTGAGAAAATGTTGAAGGAATTGTTATTTTGAGGATTGGTAGCATTAGATGCTGATCTTGCAGAAGGAGCACATTTAGTAAATCACGGGAGTACAGAGAATGCAGCTCCTTTACCTCTCAGTGTTTAATGACAGCAAGGTTTCTCTCCTAAGCCTGTGGACCTTCTCCTGCAGATTTGTTCTGTTTAATTTCCTCCCATCCTCCCCAAAGTGGTCACTGAGGAGAGATGTGTCCTGCTTCAGTTGGTGTTCAGGGCTATGATCAGCTTTTCTCTTCCAGGGAATCCTGGGCTTCATGTGTTTTCCTAGTTTAGTTTTCTTTGTTTTCCAACACACTGTATTATCTAGCTTGTCTAAATTGAGCATGTTCATTAAGGCTGAATAATGAAAGCATCCCCTTTTCCTCTTGGCTTAGTACAAACAATACAAAAAAGCCATAACCTAGATAATCATGGAGGCTTAAACCCTCCCAGCTCATTTACTAAAAGTAGATTCTTCAAAGTTTCAAGAGTTAGGGCAGGTTTGGTTTTTTTTTTTTTTTTTTTTTTTTTTTTTTTTTTTTTTTTTGGGTTCTTGTGTGCATGTGTGGCTTCTGAGACAGAATTGCCTTTTAATTAAAAATAGGTGGAATTTTTTTCCTAAAAAAGGCAAATGCACTTATTTAGCCACCTTTGGTTTATATTTTGTGTTCTTGTTTCAAATAATGGGAGTCCTACAGAATTTCTGAATAAAATAATTAATTATTTTGCATAAGCATATTTTCTAAGTGCATTCTGTAACCTGAAGTTAAACACCCAGAAAGATGATAGATATTAGTGGACAGTCTATATTAAAATACGTGTCCAGAGTATCTTAATATTTCTTCAGTGCTTAATGTTATCTACCTGTATTATCTCTATAGACAGAAAATTGTCATCTGTTTTCCCTTATCCACAGGTGAAGTGACATGCAGAGACAATTAAATCTAGCTCTTCCCACTTGATTTTAAAAGCACCAGGGCCCAAGTTCATGCAGAAATAATATGGCAGTGTCAGGAGCTAAATTTCACTTTTAGTTTTAGATCACATTCCTCTTCCCTCAGCTGAAGTGCCTCCAAAGGGGATTTTGAAAGCTGCATACCACGAGCAAAAACTTCCTGTGGGTGCTTTCCCCTTGTTGCTTCCAATGTAATTTTGGTGGGTGTTGTTTATGGTCTCCTTTAGTAACAGCTTATGTGAAGTATGGAATTCCTCAGGGAAAGAGCAGTTAGTAAGGGACTCACAAAGACACTGTGTGTGGAAATGGAAGAAGGTCTCTCCCTCCATTTTAAGTTCTGTGGGTTGTCGTGGGCTCCATTCCAGCTGACAGAGGCACTAGATAAGTCTCCATGCATGGATAAGTCTCCATTCCCAACTTAGTTTATGATCTTTCTTCACCAGCAAAGCAGTTTGTCTCCATTGCTGCTATCTATTCATGGACACTCAGAGGGTATAGCTGGATTTTGTACCCTTACAGAGCTAGTTAGGACTTGGTGTTATTGTAGACAAAGAAAATGGTAAATTCTTCTGTGCTTATATTATACCATTTTCACATCTGCAGTGTAAAATCTATTGGCAGCTGTTACACTGCAAAACCTGGGCTGTTTTCTTCTTCTGCTTTTTTTTTTTTTTTTTTTTAATGCATAGTTGTGGTCTCAGTATGAGATTTCTTTGTCAAAAACAGTGGGATGAAGAGCCATGCAGCCCTCACCTTGTGCAAGAGCTTTACAGCAAGCTGCTGCTGTGTTCTCCTGGGCTGGGGGACACAAAGCTCTCTGGCTGACACCTTTGAGAAACGAGACTGTCTCTCCACATCTCTACCTCCTTTGCATAATCTGTGATATCTGAATTAAGTTTCATGACATATTAACACTTTGAAGCTGAGTTAATATACTGTGTTGTATATAATACATTATGTATGACTTGGGCATCAATTGTGCTGGAGCATCAACAGCCACAGACTTGAAAATGTCTCTTTCTGTGGCAGAAATCCTAAATAATACTGAAACCAAATTCTGTTGGTTTTATTTTGTATTCCTTGTTCCATTACAGTATCTCTTACTTGCAAAACCATTTATGTTCAAGCAATCTAGATTTCTCTTCTCTCCTCCATATACTTGTCACAAAGTCCCCGTTCCACATCTTTCATATTACAAATATTCCCATGGTGTTGCATGGTTAATTTCAATTTGTAACATCAGAAGTGCTAGGATTATGTTAGCTTTGCTGAGCCTGGGCACTATGATGTGAAGAAGAACAATGATGAGCATTAACACAATAATGATGTGCTGCAAAGAAGAGTAAAAACAGAAAGAAGACAAACCCCACTGTATTTTTTTTCTTCTTGCATATTCACATATCCTGCTCCCAAACTGAGCTAAGATAGAGCTTTTTTCTTGTTGAAGTTGTCTTATGAACTATACATTGGTCTGACATTGGATACAGTATATATATATAGGCAAATATGCAGTCACAGGTTTATTGCTCTTAATATAGCTCATCTTAAGCCTGATTACTTTTGTTTCAAAATTAGACTCTTAGAACATATTAATTATGGACATATCCCCAGACAACATGGCTGTCCATGGGGGATTTCTGCCCTTAACTCTGATTAGTGTTAATGGGAGCTACCCATGTAAACTCCTAGAGGACCAAAAGAGGAATAATGTTCTGCTGTGGTCTTTTGTTTAGGGTATAGAACAGTGCTAAAATGTTCCAGTAGGGAATTGGTAGAGTGCCTGATAGTGCCAGCCTGAAAACTTTCCTGTCTTTACGTATATACTGTAAATATTCTTATGTACAAGAGCATGTAGTGACAGAACAAGGGGGAATGGGTTCAAACTGAGAGAGAGCAGGTTTAGAAGAGATCAGATATTAGGAAAAAAATATCTTTACTGTGAAAGTGGTGAGGCACTGGCACAGGTTGCCCAGAGAAGCTGTGCATGCCCCATCCCTGGAAGTGTTCATGGTCAGACTGGATGAGCTCTGAGCAACCTGGGATAGTGGAAGGTGTCCCTGCCCATGGCAGGGGGTTGGAACCAGATGATCTTTAAGGTGCCTTCCAACCCAGGCCATTCTGTGAATCTCTGTGGTGAATTCTGGAACTGATAAAAGCACATCACAATACTATACATGATATTGTATATTTGAAAATTTATATATAAACGTCTTTTTTTGTTTGGTTGGGGTTTCATTGTTGTCATTTTGCTTTTCTAACCTGAATTAGACTTTAGGGAATATCTTTTTTTTTTTTTTTTTCTGGAAGCACTGAACTGAGGAATGCTACTATTATATAAATAATGTCTACGTGACCTGATGTTGTATGCCCTAATTATCCACTTGTCATAATTCTCCCACCTTGAGTTTCCTGGGGAAAAAATAACCTCATTGGAATTAGCAACAGGAACAATTTTCAGACAGAGGGGGTGGCTTGTGCTAGATGTTAGATAAACTTAGAGATTATTGAGCCTGTGTTGTCTGAGACTTCTGGGCTCTAGTGGAAGCTAAGCATATAATAATTAAAATAGCTTCTTAGTGATGGAGAATTTACTGCATCTTTTGACAATTCATCTCAGTAGCTAATTATACTTAAAACATGCTTTTTATCTTCAGATTGAACTTGCAAATATTGGATTCTGTTGTGTGTCTGCCCACTAATTTAGAGTCTTATGAAATATCTTCTTCTTGTCTAGTCCCTTAAAGATTATAATCTTGTCTTTGAAGCAAAATACATTTAGTTTAGTGTCTCATTGGAAGGAGTATTTTTTTTCCCAGAACAAAATCATTCTTGTTGCTCTTCTCAGCTCTCTTTCCAAGCTTATTTATTTTTTATTTATTTATTTATTTAAATTAAAGGTATTGTAGTTTCCCAGAGGCTTTCCTGCTTTGTTGCCAGAGACATTGTGGTTTCCTGTGCATGTCTGCAGCTGTCCCTAACTAAGCAAATGGCACAGACCTTCCTGCCTGCCCTCGTGGAGAGAGGTCTGAGCTGATGCAAAGAGCAGGCAGGTGCCATCCAGAATCCAGCCCAAAGGGCTTTTATTGTCTAACACCATCAAGAAGCTGCACCCAGGAATAAAGCAGGAGCTCTTCCAAACGGTGGTGCCTATTCTTAGCAGCAGCTAAATCTCATGATCGTGCTGGTCGGCGCGTGTGACCGGAGGGATGTGTTCCAGTGATGAGGAATGCTTGGTGCCTGCCTCATCATGGGGGGGTCCTCAAGGAGCTTGCTGGATATACAGAGAGAAATAAGGTCTAACACAGCTGTAGCTGTGCCAGCTGCTCTGCAGTCATAGCAGGGTAAAAGTACTTTTACCCACAATGTGGTAACAGAAGAAAAGCGATTGTGTCATTTTCTGTCAATCCGCCTCCGCAAGTCAAACTCAGGGATTAGATGGATGATGATGCTGACAAAGCAGTGCCCTGAAGGGGTGTTTGGGGGCAAACAAATACATCCAAATGAGAAAAGTCATGGGCTTCTCTCAGGGAGCAGCGGGAGCTGACCATCCTCATCCTATTGCTCTGAGTCCAGCTAGCCCAGCCTCATGCAAGGGAGTGCTTTGATATTGCCTCACTCTGTTTATTCTTTACCCACCTGACTTGCTAGACTAGTTGAAAATTTCCTTTTTTGTATCATACTGTTAATGAAGACGAAGGAAAACTAGGTCAGGTGTGTGTGAGGGTGTCTGCCCCATCATATGGAACAGAAACAAAAAGGAAGAGAATAAAGCTCACCAGAGAGGCATGGAAGGAAATTCATGTTGAAAAGATGGTAGTGATGAAAAGTAGGAAAAGTATGACTGTGATCCCTGGTTCTGTGGATAATTTATTTCTAAGAGGCTGTAACAAATATTTTGCTTCCAAGCATTTGTTTTATTCTAGTTGCAGATGAAGAATTGCTCAGTACACCTTTAGTTTCTTAATCTTCTTTTGCTGCTCCATATTTTTATGACAATACAGATATAATGGAGCATTATCAGGATGTTCCAGTTCTTTTCTGTCACTTGATTTTGTTACAGTAAATGTATACAGGCATTTTGAGTTTTTACTGCTGGTACAGAAATGATTAAAGCATGTTAGGTGGCCTCTTTCTCGAGGTTTTCATTTGATGTTTAGGTAGGTTTCTGTTCCTGATCAAAGATTTCTTTTAGTGAAGGACAGGGCACAAATGTCTTCTCTTCAAATTTGTTGGGCTGTGCATGTTAGCATATTTTATGATGAAATACATATAACCAAGTACTGACACTGCTCCAAAGTAAAACTGGTAACAAAAAGCTGTGCAGCTATAAAACTCATGACACTGCCATAAAGTATGGCTTTTTAGTGTGGATGGGCTGACACTTTTCTACTATTTCATCTTTTTAGCTGATTTATTAAATAAGGTTGGATGTCGCTGTGGGCTGAATTGCTGTAGGTTTCATCTCAAAAAGTGATCTCTGTAAAGACAGGCCTCAGAACATTGCCTGATTTCTGTATTTAGCTCTGGTTATTGGAACTGATCACTCAAAAGAGAGCACACAGCAAATATCCACAGTATTCAGAAGATGCATAAAGTTTTAAATTTATTTTGGTGGGGTTTTTTTTGGTACTCTTTAACATTTAATGTAATCCTATCAATCTGGGTGGTGGATTTTATTTCCAGGGCATAGGAAGGTGGGGAAAAAAACCCTCACACCATGCTTTAAAGCCTCATTAACAAAGAACTTTACTCAAGGAGGAGATGTTAATAAGTAATGAAACAAAGGCTCTTTTATGGAGATGAAACGTCCATGTGTCGAAGTACAAAGTTCGTGTTGCAAAGTGCAGCTGTTGCCCTGCTCACAGCCCCAAAGCCTGGGCTCAAAGTCTGCCAGCTTTCCTGCCATGCAGCTGACCGGGGCAAGGTCCAGCCAGGGCTCAGGGGTCAGTGGCTGGAGCCTGGCTGGCCCTGTGGCCCTGCTGTCTGACCCACTCGGGATAGGACACTTCAGATTGTAAGTGCAACCCACAAAAACTTCCAATTCCTTTTTCTGGTGTGTCAGGTTTCATTAGAGAGGCAGCGTTTTGGAAGGAGCCGCTCGAGTGTTTAAAAATAATGTGCTGCATAATGGAGTGACCTCAGCAAACCCCTGGGAAGGAGCAGGCTAGGAGAATGATGCACGTGGGAAGTGGTGCCCATGTGCCTTCTCCTTCCTCCTGAGATGTATTTAAATGAGGAAAAATGAACAGCTAATTCTGTATATCCAAAGAGATGAAACAACTCTTCTCAAAAAAGAAACAAGAAAGGAAAAAAGCTAGTCCCTTTGTGTCACAGTAACGGTGTTCCACACCATGGGGGTGAAGAGAACTTAATATGTCTGGATATCCTGCTTTCAAATCCTCCTTTTTCACCTCCTTCAGATGTTTTTTGAGAGCTAACCCAAACTTTCTTATTCATGAGGGCTGAAAACCCCACCTGTGCAGCTTTTTTGATTTGCTGTGGTCATATCAAAGGCTGCTGTACCCAAGCACAGACCCTGAGTGAGAATGGAGACTGACAGCTGAGAGCAAAGGCTGGTACAAACACCCTTGAAGGAATTTATATTTCAGGCAATGCTGTGGCTGTATTACAGATAGAGAAAAGTTTCCTGTCTGTTGCCATGTCCTTTATCATGGAAAAGATGATAAACCATGGGTGGTAAACCAAGTCATCAGTGCTCAGTGCCCACAGCATGCTGCAGACTGCTGTCATCTCACCTCACTGAAAGGAACAGGCGTGTTCAGAAAACTTTCTCAGACATCAGAAGTCTGCCCCTGTTGTATCATGGCTGTTATATGTCTGGGTGCAATAAACTTAATTGTTGAGAGCCACAATTAAAACCAGGTTTCATAGAAGGACTGTAGTAACCAAAAGCATGAGTTCTGGACCAAAAGATTAGAAACAATGCTTAGAAACAATGATTTTTTTCTTTCCTGCAAACATTCATGAGTCCACCAAACACCAGAGGAGCCTTCCTCTGATGAGTTAGTCCTGTGCTTTTATTATTACTTCAGGTCTGATCTTCCCCTTCTAAGAAATATATTTAAGAAATTAACAAGGACCCTACAGTGAAGACTCCAGGCCATGGCTTGTGAGGACTTGGAAGAGAGCAGGAGCTACTTAGTGATTAAAAGAAGTAGGGGGAAGTCAGCCAAGGCCCACAGATCCAAAATAATATGTTGGAATGGCTGAGCTCTTTCTGGGAGAATGCTGAGAAACAGAAATAACAGGAACTGCACCTGTGATGTTCCATTCCTGTCCTGGACTGTGGAAACTCAGGAATATCAGGGAGTTTTTTTTCTGCTACTCTTTGCTGTCTGCATGGAACTGCTGCAGTGAACAGACCAAGTCATTGAGACATTGTTGGAAGCAGTGACTGTGCACAGAGCACATCCATTGTCAGTTCCTTTGATCTGCACAGATGCAAATCCCTGACATAGCAGCAATGGTTAGTAACATTTTATGTTGCTCCCACTGCTGGAGTTCCACTCAAGTTTCTGGCCTCTCTTTGCTAGGCTGATTATTCCTGGCCTTGGAATCTTTGTTTCCTAAGAAACTCTGACTGTCACTACCCTCCCCAGCACTTCTGGCAACGGAAAATACACAAAAGGTGGGGAGAAGATGATAAAGTTAACAGCTATAAAATGTGTACATTGCTTGCTGCACTGATAAAAGTCCTTCAGGTGATAGAGTTCTTTTGGGTGGTAACTGCAGCTTTGAGCCTTGGCTTGCCTCACCAGAAAAGATGAGCCCTGTCAGGCCATTAGTCCTGTATGGAGAGGGATCCTTCATTCTTTTCTGTTGGCATTGACCACACATAAATAATGATATCTTTACAGTGGAAGGTCTAACAGAAGGAAGGAGGAGAGTGCCTATAGCCTCGTGGGTAGTGAGGTTTCATGAGCCAGGGCAGTAGTCTGAAGTTCAGGTACATAGTCCAAATCAAGCAAAACAGCAACTGGGACTGGTTTGCAAGGTAGCAGCTATCCACTGAAGCAGATAGGTGAATGTTTGCATCTCCCTCTTGCCTTCCCCTTGCCCCATTTTCATCACAGCCTTGTGTGCCTGTGTCACCTGGCTTCAGTTAGAAATACAAGAATAAATAGGAAAACTACTTGCAGGTCAATTCTTGTTTTCAGTTTTCGGATTCTTTACTTTTCTCTCTTTTTTCCCCTTTTTGTTTTATTTTAAATGTTTGCCTGGGTGTACCTGCTTTTGTTTGAAGCTGCCTATTTTCTTTCTCAGCAGGTAGTTTGAGAATTGTCCCACCTGTTGCCTGTCTGAACCAAGAACCAGATCCTAGAGAAGAACTGTGCCATACTAGCTGCTTGCAGATCTACTGGGATCCTAATATTGAGATCTAACAGGTGAGTAAAAGTTGGAATTTATTCAAGGTGCTGAGACTCTTAAAAGAGAAGACTGTTATTGCCCCTTCTGAAAAAAAAAGTGGTCAGAAAACGGTGTATGCATACAAATATGACTTGCAGGATATTTTTTTAATCTGGGAACTAGTATCTTTCCAGTAAGAATCTGTGCCTGTGAAATGTTTTCTTCTCAGTTTACACACTCCCCAGTCTCTGTTTCAAACCCCTCCAGGTAAGGCTATCAGAAAAACCCTCCCATCCAACTTCCTCCTTCCCATGCAAATACAGATGTCTAAAGAAAATGCATGGGGATTTTGTTTGGCAAGAATACTTAAAAAGCCAAGCCATAATAGTCCAAAAGGTATTTTTATTTGTTTCTCATCGTTGTTTTAGTTTTGCTCTCCTCTTAAGAAGTTTCTTTTCTGTGTGTCTTCTTCATTCAGTCTTGACCACACTAGCTGGGTAAAGTAAGAGGCTTGTCTGCAGCTACAGTTTTATTGCTTTATTCTTCTGGCAAACTTTCCACTGCTTCCATTGCTTCTTCCTAATGTAGGTTGTGTTATATCAGCAAGAAGGTGCTTGTAGAGATACTTACAGTGCTCTCTAAAACAAATTGACATTGATCATTTGGTGTCATATTCAGTAAAACTGTTTGCACACTAGGACTTTGCAAATTTTTTTTTTTAAAAATCACATTTCAAATAAAATACAAATTAATGGTTAAATGGTTAAATGTTAAAATTAGAAGAGGACTCTGATAGCTCACTACTTTATATGTTGGTAATAATGATATAAGTGCACCTTTGATGAATTGCACACATTGTTACAAAATTAGAAGGAAAGAGTGGACTAGAATGAAATTATTCTTATAGGTCTACATATATTTATTATGAAAGGACTTTGACAAACTTCTTCAAAAGAGTTGCCCAACAGGAATGTTTGTTTCCTAATATTCAGGTTTTAAGCATTTCCCTGGCAAGAAGATCAGGTTTTTGCACTTCAATTGTGGAGCATGGTCTGCACTGCATAAAATATAGATTTAAAATGAGCTTTTCTAATAAAAGAAAAAAGAGTAAAATAACCAAATTTGCTGACAACATGTGAATTTGATAGACGTCATATAAGATATATAATATGAGAAAGGTTGGAGTCTTTATTATGAAAGGACCTTGTTGTTTTTGGCTTTCCTGTCTGACATGAGATTTTATATGAAAATCCAGATTTGTGTTGCTTCTATGTTAAGTGGAGGGTTCTGCATGATCTCTGTGAGTGTCTGGCTGCTGGTTTGCCACAGCTAAGGGTGGAGATCAATGGTTTATTGTGAAGATGCTGGTTTTAAATTCAGAGTTGAGATTGTGGTAGCAGCTTTTGGTTTACTGAACTCTCAGTTCTCAAAGACAAATCTCAGTAAACTTCCACCTATGGTGGGAGTGATTTAAATATTTAATGATGTTTTGAATAGAAAATGAATGAATGTAGAAGGATCTTCTAGAGTTAGCATTGAATTAACTTCTTGCCAGTGTTACTTTTAGCTCACTCTTCCTCTTTCTAAGTCGCTCTCTGGGAGTGATTCCTTGTTCCTGCTCCTGTTCCCCAAAGTGCTCCTTGCCTGACTATCAGCAGGGATGCGCAGTTTTCATCCGTGGAGAATTTTCTAACTTTTTAGTCATAACTGAGAATTTATGTGCTCGGTTCAACGGGATGAATCGCATGACAAATCTGCAGCAAGGCAGACGCCGTCGGGGAGACAGCGAGGCTGCCCGTCTGTCTTGCCAAGTATCTCAGCAATCCTGGGACAGCAGCAGCTCCCTAATGTGACAATGAGCCGTGTTGACTCTTTGATATATGCGGGTACAAAGTTCCTGCTGAAGATTTTGCCTCCCCAGCGACGGTTTGACGCAGCCGGGTATCTCCCGTATCTGCAGGAGAGGGAGAGGGAGGGGAAAGCATCAGGGCATTTCAGTGCCTTGTCACTGCTGGTGGCTGGTGTGAAGACCAAAAAGGAGCAAATGTGCTCTCAAGGTGTGTGCCTGCATGTGTAGCCCATTTTCCATAATGCAGCTGAAATGTTCATTAACTAGCTTTTGCTTGTTTGCATTAACTGAACTTATACACACAGGCTGTTTTGATATACTTATTTTTATTTTTTTACGCTGGGTATATAGCATCACAATATTCTGGATATATAGCATTCATAATAAATTATGCATTTATTTTCTGTGCTGACAAGCAGACTTGTTTCCTTGTGAGCAGATGAATTGTTTACTTCTCAGACAAAATGTGAACAGACTCTTTGGAATTATATTATAGCATGAATTGTTCTGTCTGACAGACTGGTAGGTACACACTACACAAACAACAGGTGTTTAAATTTATTGCTACAGATCCAATAGCATTTGCTGAAATATATATTAAAAACTGTGAGAATGCAAGAAGGACTTGAAAATGTGTTCACTTTTTAAATTCACATCCCATTTTGATAGCTCATTTTTAAGTAATGGTGAAATTGTTTGGTTTCGGAAAGAAGTGAAGGCAAGATAAAATAATTAGTTATCTTCAGTTAGGTGTTAAGATGTACTTTTTTTCTTTTTCCAGAAAAGATCCTTGAATTAAAAATAAGCCAGTTGATTTTCTATGGATTTCATCTGAGCCACACGCTTTAGGTCAATGAGACTTTGATTTCTTTTTCAAAATATCAAATCGATGTATGTGAGGGACAGAGTTAAGTTTTCATTTCAGTCTCAAGTTTTCTATTTTTAAGGTGTTTCCTGAATGGACTCCTGTAGTCTGGAATATTGGTGATGCAGGGCTTGCTTGTTTTGACTAGGACCAGTGGTCATTCACTGCTTGTGCACGTAGTGAAACAAAACTGTGGAAGAAATAAAAAAGTTGGAACAACAGCTAATGAAATTGGCCACTCAGATTCCTTATCATATAATGGTGATGGCAAAAAGACTCTTGAATCTTACAATTCTTCACATCTCTGTGAAATTCAGCAGGTGCCTCTGGATGCAGTCATTAGACCCAGCTTCTTTAAAGTGGTGTTGATGTTTTCACAAAACTAAGCAGATATCAACCCCTGAAACACTAACTGTATGAAAAAGGGATAGATGGATTTAGTTGCATTCCTTCCCTTTGAATGCTGTAAATGTAGCTTTCACACAAGGAGGATAAAACAGTGTTGCAGAGTAAGCAGCTTCTCTCTAATTGTTGATTTTACTTTTCTGTATTTATGCCCTCCTTTTTTCCCTTTCTTTGCCATTGACTTTTATGGCAAGGAGCTAATGTAAAGATGGTTTTGATAAATACAACCTGTATGTCTTAAGCATCAGCTCAGTGAATCTTCCTCTGTGCAGCAAATCCATTCCAATCTGCAGGATTTTAGCCAGGGCAAAACTCTTCTGTTGCACAAAAAAAAAAAAAAAAAAATTAATAAAAAAAAGCCAAGGGACTTTTAATGATCCAGCAGAGATGATAGGACCTTGGCATATGAAAAACCCTGATGTACTAAATCAAAGCAGGCTGTCTTGAGTGTGGTAATATTTCTATGCTAATAAATTAGTGTCATAAGTGATTTGTCAATAAGATGTAGAATGTGCTATGAAGGAAGTCAGACAATATTTTTCTTTCCCATAGAAAAAATAGGGTGAGGTCATAGCAAAACCCTCAACACGATTTTTTTTTTCTAAGAAACATGTGGGTGCTCTGACCCACTGCACAATATTTGCATATTTAAATTATTATGTGCCTAAGACATCCTTACATACCTAAGCAAGGTAGATGAAGATGGACTGAGAGAATTGAAGTGTCTGGAGAAGAGAGGACTCTGGGGAGACCTTACAGCAGCCTTTTAGCACTGAAAGATGGCTTATGAGGAAGAGGGGGACAGGCTTTTTAGCAGGGCTTGTTGTGATAGGACAAGATGTAATGTTGTTAAACTGAAAGAGGGAGATTGAAACTAGAGACAAGAGAGAAATTCTGTATGATGAGAGTGGTGAAACACTGCTACAGATTGCCCAGAGAGGGGGGGTAGATGTCCCATCCCTGGGAGCTGATCAAGGTCAGGTTGGATGGAGCTCTGAGCAACCTGGTCTGGTTGGAGATGTCCCTGCTCACTGCAGGGGATTGGACTAGATGATCTCCAACCCAAAAATTTTACTTATCTTTTGATCTGATTTGTCACACCAGGTCTTGTTGCACACAACCTTCCTCCACTGCTCCTTCATGCATACAAAACTACAGGTAGAAGTCCAGTCTGACCATTTGGCACCCCTCTCTCCAGTGATACTACAAAAAACCCTTAGGAAGGTCACAGGATTATCAAAAATCTAAGGAGACATACTGTGATATATTTGTTTTAATTAATTCCTGCTTTTAATAGATTTGGAAGTTGCATCTTAGTACAAAATTTAGTGTTAAGTGGATGTAAATCCTTTGGAACTTGCTTGGTTTGGCTGCAGCAGAGCTGTAAGACTTCTATGGATCTACCAAAATAACTGTGATACTGAGAAAAGAGTTTCCATCTTTCTCAACATCCTGAGAGTTTTGGAGGGTAGAAGGCTGGTTTGTTTGCCATGTTTTTCAGGTAAAATTTGGTAATCTGTGAGAAGACCTTCTGCTGTAGCAGCAAATCAGGGTCTCTGCAGTTTGGACCCATTAGCCAGATCACATCATCAGGTCCCCAAGCTGGAACCCCAGTGCATCCTCTCACACATCTCAGGGGATATTTTCAGAACCACCTCTGCACTGTGCCCTGTGGTTGCAGTTTCTCCTTGTGGGTTTCTGATTTCAGGTCGTGATTCCTGGGCAGATGCTTACTCCTATCTCTAGCTGCTGACCCTTGGTTTGACTTTCTGGTTCCTGGTTTTTGGCCATGAATGTTCGGCTCATTTCCCAGCTCTGGACACAGGCCCTAACCTTTGGGCTGGATAGCCCATGCTCCAGTCTGTAATCCTAGACAGCCACCAGGTCATCTGTAGTAGAGGGTACTCTAACCTACTCAATAACAAATGAAATCTAGCAGATACATTTGGATGGATTTTTTTTTTTTTAATTTTTCACAACTGCAGCTATTTATGTGTAAACATGTCTTAGTATTCTGCTGGATTTCTAAATGAGAGCTTCTACAACAACAATTAGTTATTGTATTGTGCCTAATGGCCATTCTTTCTTAGGGAGAATATTGCCAGGTCTGAGCCAGTGGAGTGGGTGAACAGAAATGTTAGGCATGTATAAACATTTCAAACTGGTGGCCACAAGTTCAATAAATTACACTAGGAAAGGCAATAGTGTCAGAACTTCCATTTCATTTCTATGTGACATGTTATAAACATTATTGATATACACTAAGCATGGTCTGCTTTTTTTATGGGAGTTCATAATGTCATTCTAGCACACATGACATAAGAGTGTAAACACACTCAAAATGCGGTCACTCAGACCCATAAGAGTGTCATGACTGAAACTTGATGAAAATATGAGTTACAAAGTTCACAAAGTATGAAGATAAATTTCCAGAAAGAGGAAGAATTGAAACTTATAATGTGTGTTAATGTTCGGGTGGAAGGAGGGTCAGGTTGCTTTGGCAGGAGAATAAATGGGTAAGGAGTACAAAGCTGAGTTGGAAAATGAACTGAAGTTGATACTTAACCAGTTACAAGTCATATGGTGGAGACAATAATGGGAATCTGAGTGAAGAGAAAACTGCTTTTATATATATATGTTACACTGTTTATACACAAAATGGTGTAGCATAGGAATCTATATATGTATATATATGTGTGTGTTCAATAGAAGATAAAAGTCACAAGATCTGGGCAGATTTTATTTAATTTTGCCCATCAAAAATTCAGGGATAAAAGGTTCTATGCTGATGCAATGTTTTTGCTTTGTAATATTTTGATGGAATTAGGTACCTAAAATCAAAGCAATAAGTAATTTATCTGTCCTGTTTCTATGTAAAAATGTGTGACAGCTGCCAATCTAGGAAAAATGGGGTATTATGCTCAAGTTTAAAGGTAGTTATATTATATTCTGCTGTTCATGGCTGTTTCACAGAAATGTGAACCTTCCTAATTTTAGAGCTTAAATCAAGACCCATCTATATGGAAGCACTTAGATTACCTTTTTTATTAAATTATACGTACTTCCTTGCTACACTCATTTCCTTCTGCCCTATGATAAGAAGAACTGTTCTTTACTACAGTAGTTTTCCTGTAGATGAGGTTTTTTTTTTACCCTGAAGCAGACTAGCTCAAATAAGGGGTAGCAAGATGTTCATGGATTTAGCTAACAGTGAATTGAGATTTTTTTGCTTAGTGGAAGTGAAGAGGATGGTGGAAGCAGCAAGTTTAGTGCATTGCTTTGGTGTGTTTCTTCCAAACTGGCCCTGTGCATTAATAAGATTTTACATACTTCTGTTAAAGTATCAGCTCAGAGAATGAAATAAAACAAGTACCTCCTTCAATTTGTTGTTCAGTTAAAATCTGTTAGTATAAAAAAGCTAGAGCAGAATAGCAGGGCATAGTTTTTATCAAATGTAACTGAACTTTTTGCTTGGTTTAAAGCTCTTCAATAGAACTGCCTGTGAACTCATATGATATTCACCATGTATAATAATTTTTTTTTTTTTTTCCTTCCAAATGAATTAAAAATTGAAAGTACTGGAAGTACTTCTTGGTAAGTACCAAGAAGTCAGATCCCTTGGTACCACAGAGATCCTCTCTTCATTAGAGGCAGGTAGCTTCCTTTACTCATATTTGGTACCATTTCATTTAAAGTCCCACCATTACTTAAAAAGCAAGATATTAATGAGAGGTGTTACTAGAGTGCTGTCTTTTAATTTGATATTGTTCGATCCAGCTGTTTCAAAATTTCTAAGAATAAAGCTTCAATTACCTTATATTAGAGAAGATTTTTATAGGTTAGAACATCTAATTCTTGTCTGGTTTCCCTTGATAAACAATTGCCTTTCTTAAATCTTCACCATTTACCTCTAGGGTAATCCTTTTGCTTTGCTTTAAATAATTTCTTTGATTCCTTGATGATAGCCATGCATTGCAACTAGCTTTATATAGATATTTTTCATACCACCCCCATCCACTTAGCTGGTGAGTAGACAAGTAATACATACTTAGCACTTTTAATTTTACCTCATAAATCAATCAGTGTAGCTCCAAAATCAGTTACATTTTTTCTTCAACCATCATTCAGTACAAAGAGTCCATTATGCATGTCTGTGAATAATACATTAATTGTGTGGTTTAAATTAATAAACAAACTTACACAATTAACTTCATAAAATTGCTCACTTTGAAAATTGTGTAGCTTCAATTTCTATAATAGTAGCTAAAAGACAACAGCATTAAGCCAGGCATTTTCACTTTGAATTGCCACTGGTAAAGCAGAGGCCTCTTAAATGTGCAATTATGACAGAGAGAAAGTGTATTCCTCATTACAGATTCATTCCTTTAAGTTCTTTCTCAAATGTTTTCACCTTGTTTTGTATTGCTGTGCACTGATGGTGTAAGACACAATTACTTCAGGCAATGGCTATATTAATATAAAGAAATATTACTGAAAATGTTTTTAAACTGGATTTTTAAAAATGCATCTTTTTCATTGTGTTTTATTTTCTATCAGGTAGTTAAAAAATAATAATTAAAAAAGATTTTGCTCTTTTGCCTTTGGCAAACACTTTTTTCTTGGATGGCATGAATAGCTGGATTTACAAGAAAAGCGTACACAATCCAAAGCCAAAAGGAAGCATATTTGAATGTTTGTTTAATATGATAATTGTTTGCTTCAAGTTTGAAGACTAAACTGAGGTCCAGATTCCATAGACTAGACAGCAGTGAGGATATTTCTGTTGTATTAGAGCATTTAGAGAAAGAGTTGAAAAAGGCATTTCACATCTGGGAAACTGAGGTGAGAAAAGTAGTGGAAGAATCTGCCCAGAATAACAGAATTTTGCTCCTGCCTTCCCATTGAACTGATCTTTAAGGCTGTGTTTATTCCATAATCTGTTTTTATGCTCTGATCCATTTAATGTTCCCCTCACACCAATTTTTGTAAGTATGACTCCACAGAGAGCTCCGGCGTCAGGGATGTTTCTGCAGATGAACCCTGAGGTTTTATAGCAACACTGTACAACCATTGCGCGGGATGCACTCGGTGTTAAAGTGGCACAAATCCCCTTGGAAGTGGCTCATTCCGGCGCGGGGAAGGGAGGAGGGTTTGTGCCTCTTTCCGCCGCCCTGCCATGGCTCAGGGCCGGCAGCAGCCGCTCCTTACATAATGTCACATATGTCACATATGTGCCGCCAGATTGCCCGGTCCTGCCGGGCCAGGGCGGGCTGCGCTGCTCTCACGGGGAGGAGGAAAACCCCGCCGAGTCCCGCTCGGGATTCTCCCATCGGGCTTTGAGGCACCGGAGCCCCGGGCTCGGCGCGGGTACCAAATGCACGGAGGGGAGAGGCTGGGACCATCCCCCACATCCTGCTGGGAGGGGAGATGCTGGGAGGAGATGCTGGGACCATCACCCACATCCTGCTGAGAGGGGAGATGCTGGGAGGAGGTGCTGGGAGGGGAGATGCTGGGACCATCCCCACATCCCGCTGGGAGGGGAGATGCTGAGACAATCACACACATCCCACTGTGAGGGGAGATGCTGGGAGGGGAGATGCTGGGACCATCACCCACATCCCGCTGGGAGGGGAGATGCTGAGACAATCACCCACATCCCACTGTGAGGGGAGATGCTGGGAGGGGAGATGCTGGGACCATCACCCACATCCCACTGCTAGGGATCCACTGCCTCTGCTCCCCTTTTCCAGTGTCCCCTCTCCCAGCCTCTCTCTCCTGCCCATTGCTCCCCATCATTCCCCTCTGACTAACCGAGTTATCACTGCCCTCCTGTCACCTGGTTATTCATACACAAGGGCTGCACAGTCCAAAATCAGCATCTCACAGCCACTCTTAACCTCTGTTACATAGAGATAAACTGGGGGAAGTTGTCCCATGACCTATAGCTGTGGTATAGAAATACACTCGGATAAAAGCACAAATTTGGTGTCCTACTTCTCAAAGCAAAACACAGCCAGCAGCTCTTTAGCATGGGGTACCAGTTACTTGAACCTGTTATTTTTTTAAATTGAGGATTCCACCACTGCTCAACTGCACACTGTGTGAAAGTCCAAATCTGCTACAGTTCCAGATTTGTAAAACAGCATTATAGGGAATATAGGCCTATTAATTTTACAGTCTAATTTCTGATTAGGTTTTATGGCACCTCTGATGAACTGCGTAGATTTTACCCATTAAAAATGATGACAATCCAGTTCTGTCATTTTAAGTAGAATTAAAGCCAGTATTGCCAAGTATGATAATATCTTATGAAAAAAATGAACCAACTCTCTCTCTCTCACACACACAGATATATATATATAAATTAAAATAACCCAGCACCATATTATTTATCTATAGGAAAAGGACCTTTGCCAAGAGAGTGGGACTGTTACCTGCTAGTGCAGTCAAGAGCTTGTGGGTCTGTCAGCTGACATCAACAGAAATTCTCCATTCAGGCTGAGCAGGCTAAGTAATGTTTCCTAGCACAGCTGTGCAATGTGTCTGTTTGCAATTAAAAGAGTTTGCTAGAGCTGGTTAAGGAAAAGCATAAAGTGAAGCATTTTCTATCAGAAAATAGTTTTGTAAAGAATTAAAATCTGTACAATGCATATGCCTTGTATCAGAGGAAATGAATTGTGTTTTTTTAAAGAGGAAAAAGAAATCCAACAGTGAAACAGTCTGTTCTTGGCTTATTTTAGATGCAAACTTAAATAAACACCCCTGAAACCAAAAATGGAAGTGTTGCAACACGAAAATAAAACTTCTCTTTTCTATAATGTCAGTTTTAAATTTGGGGAAGGGACTTATTCTGATTTGTCACGTTGCCAGAGTCTGAAACCAGACATAAAATGACATTCTCACTTGGGACATGACTTTCCATTTGCATTTGTAGATGCAAGGTACGTTTTTTAGCCCTGATTTGCTACAGTAATCCTGTTGACTTCGCTTGAAAAGAATGGCACATTTCCCACTAACTTTATTAGTGGCAGGATTGGGCCTGGATGCAATACCTCATGTCACAGTAGCAAAACTTGTTGCCAATAGTCTGTCTCAAGGGAGGAGATTTCCAGTAACTGCTCCCTGAGAACTATTCTAAAAATGCAGCTTTTTTCTGTCCAGCCATCGGGATAATGATATACTCCATCCCTAAAGAGAGGGGGGCATTGACAGAGCTGCATTGATGGCACCAGAGGTCCCTGCTGGCTTGTTCACTAAACAGAACTGGCAACTGACTCTGAAGATAAAAGTTCTTGACGTTTTTCCAAGCTGGTGGAATGGAGCTGAGTGACACTTAGAAATAAATAGAGGAGGGAATAGTATGATCTTGAATGACAGAGGAGCTTTCATGAAAGACTTTCATGGGGGCAAGCATGGGATGTACTGTTCCAGGCTTGAATCTAGGGGATTTGTTGTTGTTGGATAATGTGCATGTTTGCCACGGCTTGTATAAAATGTAGAGGGAAAATAAGGGGAAAAGTTCCAAATGAATCTTTTATTCCCACTCAAACAGTTAAACCCAAATACAGTATATATCCCTTCCTTCCCAAGAACTGACTCTACAAATTGCCAATCTCTTTGGAAATCTCTTAGAAGAACATTCTCTCCCCCAACAAGGAAAAGTACTTCATGCAAAACATTTGTCACTTGTCTGTTATCATAATTCATGATCTTATCCTTCATTCTCTTGCTTGTTTAAGCACAAAGAAATAGCACTTTTAACCTGAGACTTCAAAGGTAGAAATATTGTGAAGAGGTCTCTATTCTTTTTCTTCTCATCTCTGATCTCAGCCTTTGAACATCAAAGTGGCTCAAAGTTTGGGGTAAGTTCTTAAGGATCCAGTTACTAGAAAGAAATCAATTGATTTTCCACGTTCATATTCACAACAGACCAGAACAAATATTAATATTCAATAATAGTTTAATTTAATAATTTACAACAATTACAAGTTGCTGCTTAATCTTTTGCTCAGAACAATGAAGCTCACTCATTCCATTGTATTGATATGAAAAATCCTCGACTTCTGTCAGTCAGAAGTCACCAGAAAAAAAATCATAACCTAGGAATTACAAAACAATTATTACAAAACAATGTAAAATAAATTCCCCAAACAAAGAATACTACCATTTTAATTACAGTATCACACTGTCATGTAAAAGGTTAACAAAAAATTAGTCTAGTACCCTCAATCTATTACCCTTAAGTAATACTCATTTTCACATTAATTTTTTAAGGCTGCCATTTAAATTAAATATTTTTCAGCTCTGCCAGTTTATCTCTATACATATTCTCATTACAGCAGACACTAGAGCCAAAATATTTTAATCTTCAGTGTAATCCCTGTAGGCCCATTTTCTGAACTACAAATTTAGGGGTTCTACAACTGCTCTTATGGTGCAGAAATGGTGGCACTCCTTTGTGCAGAAATTCTAGCTCTTGTAAGGACTTCCTATAAACAAGTAAGTTTTGCAGTCTGTTGTGAAATTACCTTTGTTGTCAGTGCTGGGGAGTTATAAATCCTCTCACTCCCCACCACTCACTCATGAAGTTCTGTGCTCTCAGGAAAGGTTCTAGTGACACTATTCTGGTAGATTTAATTTCTGGTCATTTAAAAGCCAAGTCATGGGGAAAAAACCCTTAACATATTCTTTTTCACAGGAAAGACCAAAATAAAATTAAACAGCTTAGATTTTAATCACTTACTAAGCATTTCACGGCAGCTGACAGACATAGCTGAGGCCAGAACCCCTCAGAAAACAATGCCATCACCAGGCAGAGCAGCCCAGACTGCTTCTGTCAGTCCTAGTGCTCTGATCAGTCTGCCAGAAGGGTGATGACATGTGAGAATTCTTCCTCTAGAAGAAAATCAGACTTTGCAAAGAAACAGTGCCTACATATAGTTTTATTTCAATACATAGGGTATAACCATAGTGCACAAACACCAGGATTCAGGAGCTGAAAAGTGCTTCTCAATCTGCCAGTTGGGGTATACCAACACTTTCTGAAATAAATGTAGGATACAAGCAGAAATCCACCACCCAGTGCTCATGCAATAGCTTTAAGATCATGAGTAGGCAAAATAAGGGTGTTTAATTTTTTTTTTTTTTTTTTTTTTGGTCTGAAGTCAGTGCTGAAGCTTCCTTCACCTTAACCTGATAGAATCAGCCCCCTGACAAATACATCTTATAATAAATCAAAGTTCATGGAAAAACTTGGTAGTACAAGAGCAGTAATAGCTTAAATAGATTTTGTGGTGTACTGGTAGCCACTGTGAGAGAGCAGCAGGTATAAAACATGCATGTTTCTGTACAATACTTGCTCTGGAAACAGCACTTGCCACACAAGATGAAATTTGACAAGCAGCCTCCTCAGCAGATCAACAAGCTGGGCATTAAAATAATCTAGCCTAGGGAACATAAAAGCATGAGTGAGCAATAAGCAAAGCACATTTAGTTCAGTTAATAATAAGAAGCCTTAATCTTTTGACTGCAACACTGAAAGCAGAGCTTGCAATCATAAAACATATAGGGTTTTGAGCCAATGAACCTACATTGAAATTTAAAGCTGAGTTGGAAGTTCAAGTGGGTGTGGGTTGATGGCAAGAGCCAGCCATGGACAGCTCAGGGTTTCTCTTTGATTTTAACTGAAGAAAATAGAGGCTTGTAGAGGCTTTTATGCTTACCAGCTTGTCAATATGGTAATAGCATTGTCTGAAATTAATGGTTTGGTCGACAATATCTGTGTCTTATCGGCATAGAAATGAAATCCAGGACGATGCCAATGACCAGCACTGCTCACAGGCAGCTTCAGATTGCTGAGTAAGAACAGGGCCAGAGTGGAACCCTACAGAGCACAAAAAATAAAGGCTCTAGGAGAAGGACGCAAATTACCCTTGAAAATATAATGCACGTAAATGTTGGATAAATATGATTTAAGCCAATTTAGGACTGTGCCAAACAGGAAGATAAAGCTCCTCAGGCATTCAAGGAGAACATTAAGATCTAGCAAACTGAGAGTAGCTGGTGTGTGAGAGCCTGTCTTTAGGAGAAGGTTACATCTCTGCTGCTCTGCTGAAAATTTTTAGTGAAAACCCCACTCAAAATATAGAATCTGTTTCTATACTCACTGAAGTCAAAAGCAAATCCTTTATGTCTTTTGGTGATGCTAGTGTCTGGGGATATGAAATAACACAGAAATTCTTGAAGGATTTTATGCTTCTTGTTGTCTATCAACTTATAACAATCAGAATTATTGCATGGTGTGGCACTTCTTGCTTTCTTCTGGATTTGAGCAACTGAATAATGCTTATTGCTACTCTCTTTTCATTTAAGCTCAGAAAGGACAATAAAAAGACAATTAAACCTAATAATGGGATAACAGGTTCAGCAAATAATGATTTTTTTAAAATCAATTTTCAAGAATTTAGGAAAAATTCAGTAGGTTACTTTTTATGTTCTGGTTTACAGATTTCCTTTCTACCAGAAGCATTCTAGCAGGATCAGAAAATGTCAATGAAAATGTTCAGTGATATTTCAATTCTCAGAGAAGGGATAGGGAAAAGAAAGAATGAAAACTCAGAAGAGAACAGCTGTGCAATCAAAGGAAAAGTATTCTCGTTGGAGTGTCTGGGCTATACAATTTATGTCAAAAATAGTATTTTAAAAAATTTAAAAAAAAAAAAGGTGAGGTTTTTGGAAATCAAAGTGGGAACTGGAAAAAAGCTGATGAGTCATAGAAAACAAAATTACATGCCCTCGTGTCATAATTTACACTGTGTTTTGCTCATAAATCTAAGTTCAGCTTATTACTGGAATTGCAGTACACCTCATACTGGGAAAGAGAATTTCAGCAGAGAATAGAGAGACTCAACATAGTAAATTGTTTATACCTTTTCTTTTTCTTTATAGAAAGGACACGAACAATATCTACAATTGAAGTAATAACTCTGGAAAGCACATGAAACTATTTGTTTCAAAAATCCAAGAATTTTCCTGATTTCTTGTGTCACTTATTAGCTTTCTTTAAGCATCCATATGAGCGACATTAATCAGACAGTGGAAAATTACAAATAACTGGTTCATAAAGTGGCTTGGGAGAGGTGAAAAACTGTTTATGGATTTAATTGTTTTTTGTTGTCTCAACCTGGCCAATTTAACTGCTTAATAATTACTTGTTAAATAATAATTATTTAACAATTAGTTAAATAATTGTGACCAGTGATCACCTTTTCAGTAGTTTAAATCTGCTTTAGGCAAGCCATACAGTCAATTCTTTTTTTTTTTTTTTCAAAAACATTTTTTCAAACAACTGTTTTTGTATAATTCTACTGGTAGAAAATGGGCCAGGCCATTGGAATATTTAAGAGTTATTAGGGATGTGGAACATAACATATTTTAGGAGCTGCCTTTATGGAGCAATGTGAGTCCTTAGCCTTACATTAAGAAAGTTAACAATAGTATGATGTGCCAAAAGTTTCAGCATGGTTTACATTAAAGAAGGGATTTTAGGGGATGGAATAATTTTGAAAGGAATTTTTTTAGAAAAAAACATGGATCCATTGGCATTTTGTATACAATGACAGTATTCTGCTTAAATAAAATAACAAAACAAAGCAAAAAAGTGGGCATAGCAGGTTAGACAAAATTCAGCAGGTTAAACTGAAAATGTTGTTTCCAAACCAAATAAACATGAAACAAAACTTTCAATTTATTAACAAAATGCAATTATTTTCTCTACTCAGGCTTTTCTTTCAAATTAGCTGTTTTGGCCACTGTAATGCAGCAAAATGGATGTTGTTCAAATCAAGAAAGTAACCCAGATATTCTCAGTGCTAAGTCATCAAAACCCAGAATGAATTTTCTTCTCCACAGAAAACACTTCCACTTTCTTTTTTCTTTTAATCACATATCAAACAAGAAAAAAGAGATGCAATTATTCCAAAATTAGAATTACATCTATAGAAACAGAGCATAGTATCTGCTGTTTATATATGGCAGTATCCTCACGTTCCCACTCCTTTTAAAGCAAGGGCAGTCTTGGCTAGGCAGCTCCCTAAAATATATGCAAAAAGTGGCAAAGTAAATTTCCCATCTCTGTAAGGAGATATAACTTACTTGAACAGAGCCTTTGCTTTGTGGTTTATGGTGGCTTGAGTCACTCCTATCCCTCTGACAGTTTTATGTCAGATGTAAACTGCTGGTGTGATGATCAACAGCATCAAAGCTGGAGTTGTTATATACCTAACATTTAGTGGAGCTAATGTCTCCTAATAAAACCTAGATATTTGTATGCTAATAAAAATATGCAAAGATATTTAGTTGGATCAGTTATAAAAGCACAGCTAATATGATCCTGATAAACTTTTCAAGTAAAATACAATCAAGCAGAAACTTATCTAACTTTACATAGCTCAGTGATTTGAGTTCTTTAAGTTTTTGGATGCACAATTTGAATGAACTTTCTCATTAGGCAACTGTATGTAAACAGAAACACTAATTAATCACTTGTGACTAAAGTTGTGATGTCAGGTCAGTAGGCAACAATTTTTTTGGAAAATAATTCATCCTCAGAATTGGAACCATGTTTTCAAAACAGTCTCCTTTTAGGTACCTAGACAAAGAAGCCATATCTTTTTCATAATTTCTTAGTAGTACATAAGCTAATATGTGGGGAGGGAAATAGATTTAATAAAAATACATGAGATGCACAGTTTAGCTTAACACAGCAGTTTCCTGTACTTGAGTCAGAGCACTTAGTATCATTTGTACTAAAGAATATTATTGCGATTTTAATACATAATTAAACCGTTTGTATATTTTAAAATGTTTGTCCAGCACCTGTGTTATTTTGAAGGGCAAACATAGGACACTTAAGCTTTGCTTTTTTAGGTGCTTCCTAATGGTCCTCTCCAGAACTTTATTCATTTGCAGTGTGGTACTGGCTGCCAGATCGTGTGTGTATAATTTGTGCGTACCGTTCGTTTCATTTGAGAACACACTGTTTCAGCAGCATGCCTTGTGTCATCATGAGAACCACGGCAAAGGGTTACCCAGAGCTGGTGTCAGCCAGCCAGAAAAATGGGGCTGTGGAACAAAATTGTTACTGAGAGTAACTTCTGAAAGCAGAGTGTGAAAGAGGGCATGATTCTTCAGTCCTCTTTCAATCTGTTACTGTGACATGGGGAAGTCTTTTGTCAGAGAAAAGAGGCAAATACAAATTCTGAAAGGAAAATGAATGTTCTGAACAGTTCATCTACACCTATAACCTTCTCAAATGTTATCTTTGCATGGCCATCGACCCACAAGCAGGAGCAGTGCTTATGTAGTGTAATACCTGCTCTTCTGGTGCTTCTCATGCCAGTTTATGAACAAGCACTCCAGAGTGGTTGTTTTCTGGATGTGCTTTCACACTACCAGGAATGTGACTCATCGGAACAATGTTCTCAGAAATATATTCTTCATGTTTGTGCAAGTGGGATGAAATTGCAGAAAATTCAAAAGTACAGGATGCTCTCTTCTGGATAAAAACCCTGGTATTTTGTTCTGGTAAAATAAATAATGAAAGGTAGTCATATCAATTTAGCACCAGCCCCTTTGACTCTTCTATGAAAGGTGTTACAAGGGATGAAAGTAGTGTTTATTTCCTGCCACTAAATGTAAGAACTGAAGTGTTAGTCCTCGTTTAGGGTAAAAAAACTGCACATGCCTACCCCAAAAACACACATGGCAAAGTAAGCCTCACCCTAGCTCCTGCCTCAGAACAGATACAGTGTGCTGGAGGCATGGCCAAAACTCACCAGATGCTGCAAGCATATGATTCCTCCATGAGAGTTTATATGGTACAGCTGTCTTTAAATGTTTCTGTAATTGAAAAGACTCTAGCATCTGGTCCTTTGCTTATGACTCTTAGAACAAATAGTCACGATCTGAAGTCTACTTTTAAATAATGCAGGAAAAAAAAAGTTAATTTGAGCTGCTAAGGGTACATTCCTCTCAGATGACCTGCTTGGAAGTACTTGTAAAAATGGAAGTAGACTCTCTCATTTAAAAAAAAAAAAAAAAAAGAAGTAGAAAAGAGCTTCAGTAGGGAATGATATATGCATGCATACAAATACCTTTATAATCTTAAATGTAGGTAGATGAAAGAACAGAGGTGTGTAGTTTTTATAACTTTCAGCTATAGAGTGTAGTCTTCCTTTTACATGTTATTGTGTAATTCAACTCCACCACCAACAGTTCAGACTTGCTGCTGTCATGAGGAAAACAGGAGATGCCCTACAGTAACCCTTGCAGGAACCCTTCCCTGCACCAGTTCCTCCTCTGATAACACTTGTAGGGTTCCCACTGATTTCAGGTGCTCCCAGACAGTACTCCTGAACAACAGCAGACTTTTGTATCTCACTACTGCAGATTTATGAACACTGTTATATGATGATCATTAATTTAAGCAAACGTCCTTTGCAGTCCTTTAGTCCTTTATTGAATAAACAGGATTAATAAGAATTCGGTTTTTTTCTTTTCATTTTCTTCCTCTTTTTTTTTTTTTTTTTTTTTTTTTTTTTGTGTGTGTGTGTGTGTGTGTGTGTGTGTATCAGTGTTCTTAAATTCTGGAACAACTAGGTGATTTAATCCTCTGTGAAGGCACCTTTGAAATGGTGACTAATCTGACATATTATGTGAATTGAACTAGGCTGAGTCAAGGACAGAATTTCATTATTTGTCTATGTAAGGCTGACAAACTATTTTAGAGGAAGACTTAGTCTGGAAATGCATTTCTGTAAAGCTAGGTAGCTTCTCCACCACATCCTAAGCCTCTCATATCATGATTGAATGCCATAAAGCAAGGCCTTAATTATTGTGATTGAAAAAGGTAGTTTCAGAGTGGTTAGCTTTTTGAGAGGCTGAGATAACCTTAAAGAAAAATCAAAATAAAAGCAGCTGTAGTTCTTCTAAGCTCTTTAAGGCACCTTATGTGATTTAAAAATAAGCTAGCACTAGCTTAAAAATGTTTGGGAATAACAAAATAGGATTTGCATTTACTTTTTGATAATAATATGTGTCTTTTAACTATATGGCACAGACCAATGGGTTTTGCTCCAGCAAGTTAAAGACAAAGTTTGTTACTGAAGATGCAGCTTTGCTCATGATTTTAAATGCAGTATTGTAGTCATCAAAATTATCAAAGAAAAGTTGTAGTCAGCTATCTATTTAACCATTTTTTAAATGGTCACACAGATTAATTTTGTTCTTCAAGAATGTCAGAATCATAGATATATTTTGGTTTTGATATGAGTTTTCCTAGGTCAAAAATATACCTCTCTATCCTGAAAAGGAGAGGGTGCATTATTATTTATTTTTATAAATATAAAAAAGAAGTGTTTCGCTGATATTACCAAAGTGTGACACCAATAGCTGTCCACTAAGTGCTTGCAATTCTGGGAGTGAGCTCTAATGTAAGCTCTATAAATACACTTTTCCCTTCCAAGACTGATGTTAAGGTAATTTATGCTTCCCTGTCACAATTGGCCTTCCATTTAACAGCATCTTACAGTGATGAATTCCCTTTGAAAAAAAAAAAAAAAAAAAACCAAAAAAAACCTGAACAAGTGTCCTGTTTTGTGATGTCTGTAAGAAAGTGAAGGTACAGACACCCCCCACAGATGGTAGATAGGTACAGCCACGGATGCTCAACTTTTTTTTTTGGGGAGTGAGTGTGTGTTTAGGTTTGGTGGAAGAAGGCACAGGAAGGACTAACAGATACACATCAGTACTTTCTTGAGAGATGGATTTCACTGTGTGATGGAATTTTTCCCTTACTTGTACAGGGTATTTATTTGGTATGTTGTTTGAATTCTCATAGTTAAATTAACATGGACTAGTGGCACAACTTGCTGTGACACAACTATTAAGTGGTGGAAATAACCTACTACATCTATATATTTTATTATTTAATACAGTCTCTGTTGATTGTATCTTCCTGAAACTTATGTCCTCAAGCAACTATGTGTTACCTGACAGCAATAATTTTAACAAATACTCCACACACACGTCTTTTTCTGTTGCTTGTCCAAGATTCCTCATTTTGTAGGTCTCTCATCTACGCAATACGTTCCCTAAGGTTAAGAATGAAAGACGTTCCTACTACAGACACTCTTGATTGAAATAGCAGATAAATTGCTACAGTAATGAGAAAATTTCCTTTTCCCTAGATAACTCAGCTGCCTAGCATTGAAAAAAAAATTTGAGATGTAGATTCTTTGTGAAATAAAAAAATTAAGGATAATTTCTTTACGATCAAAATTTGCTAATGAGCCTATAATGGAAATGAAAAGCAAACCCATTCTTTTAATGGCAGTATGATCTGGCTATTTAATGAGACATGCTTTCAGTGTATAAACACTGTGACATGCGACAGCTTTAGAAAATGCTGCTGCATGTCTGGAAGAAAGTGGTTAAAAACACATGATGAAGTTAACCTAAATCTTTCATTGGCTTAAAAAAATAGGTCAAGTAATACATTACTAGCTCCACTCTAAGCCTGTACATTCCAAAGTGAAAGAGGTTTTGCTTAACATTCCTACATCTACTTTCATTCATGGTATCACTCAGTTAAAATATTCAGCTTTTCATAAATGTGACTCCTTTTTGCTTTCTTTTAAGTGGAAATTCCTGTGCTCTCTTACCAAAAAGACGCTTGAATAGATCATTTATTTTACCTGAGTTTTAAAACTAAAACGTTGGCATGTGTTAATGCAGTAATTACCATGCAGTTTATATGTGACTTGCAAACAAATTTGTTTCTCTTTCGTCAGTCTTTGACTTGCAGAAGTAAAGTATTATGAAGTATTCTGTAAAGTGTTTGGCAGACAGCGTGCGACACGTCGAGACATTTGTTAAACACGAGCACACAGGAGGTGTGATGAAGGTCGCATGCACTTTGTAGCTTCGTTTATGCAGCCGAGTTCAGCCTGTATCTCTGTCTACTCTCTTCTTTGGTGGCAGCAAAGTCTAAAGAACAACTTGACATTTAGTGCAATTTCTGACAGCGGAGGTTCGGGGGACGTCGCCTACCAAAATGGAGGGCTGACTCTTCTTGGGAAGCATTGCCCCGCTCCGGGTTGGTTTTGTTTTATTTTTCTCCTCCCAAACTGTATTTATTTGCCACGTGGGCAGACAGCTTGGCTTCGATGAGCCGGTCTGATGCTGGAAGCGCTTCCCCCTGCCTGCTCTCCTTCCCCCGCGGCACAGGGACCGCCGGGCGCCCTGGCAGAGCCGGCAGGGATGCTCCACGCTCCCGGTGGCCGGGGAAGCTGGGGCCAGGGATAGGGAGATGTGCCGGGAGCCCGCAGCGATGCTCCCCACTCCCGGTGGCCGGGGCGGCTGGGGCCAGGGATAGGGAGATGTGCCGGGAGTCGGCAGGGGCGGGCGGGGGCAGCGCCGCCGGGAGCGGCCGCAGGTGCCGCTGCCGGGAGCATCCCGGCTTTTCCTTCAGAATAGCAATAATAGTAATAATAATAATAATAATAATAATAATAATAATAATAATAATAATAATAATAATAATAATAATAGTAGTAATAAAGTTTCTAGCGCGTGTTTTTAGGAGGAAAGGCTGAAAACATAAGCACTAAACCGACACATGTTAGTAACACTACAAACGCAATCCCCCCTATAATTCCAAAGCAGCCAAAGGGGGAAAAGGAGAAAGAAAAAAAAAAAAAAAAACCAGAAAAAAAAAAAAAAAGTGTTATTTTTAAGGCACTGCCGTTTTCATTAGATACGGGTCCTCTGGTGCTGTGGCTCCTAAGTTTGTTTCCCGGGGGCTCCGCGACTCCAGTCTGATTAATGGGAGGGGGCAGCAGGGGATGGGACCCGCGAACGTGCGGCCGCCCTGCCCTGCCCTGCCCTGCCCTCTCCGCGCCGGGCGCATCCCCGAGCGCCCGCATCCCGCCCCGCCTCCCGCCGGGAGGTGACCAAAGGGTTAAGAAACTTGGCTGGAGAGATGAATGGCGCGGCGCGGGGAGGGGCCGGGCTGCGCCGCGGCGGGCGAGGTGGAAGGCGGAGAGGGAGGATCGCGGCTGCGGGTTAGGCTTTGAAAGTCAGCCTCGCAGGCATTGCAGCAGAGCCCCGAGCCGCGGAGAGCAGCGCAGCGGAGCTCGGCTCGCCCCGTATGTGCGCGGGGATGCGCGGGGCGGGGGGACGCGCGGGCTCGGGGGTGGCGGGAGGCGGCGCGTCCTGCCCTGTCCAGCCCCGTCCTGTCCTCCAGCCGCAGGCACCCCTCCGCCCGCCTCGGCTCCGGCGGCCGCCGCTTCCCGGAGCTCAGCGCCGGCACCGGCCGCGGCAGCGGGGCGGAGCGGCTGCGGGGGCTCGGGCAGCCCGCCCGGGAGGAGCCGCGGCGGCTGCGGGGTGAGTGCGGCGCTGTTCCGCCGGGGAAATGGCCGAGCGGGGCGGGCCGGGGCCGCGCCGTGCCGGGCGGCGGCACCGGGGAACAATGCCGGGGTGAGCCTGGCGCGGCGGCGGCGCCCGCCCCGAGGCACCCCCGGCGCGGGCGGAAAGTTTGCCCGGCCGCGGTGGGTTCGGGGAGCCGCCGGAACGCAAAAGTTACTAGCCCGTCCCCCGGGACCCGCGAGTGTTTCGCCGAGCTCCGGCCGCACAGCCGGGCCCCCTTTCGCAGGGACCCCGCGCTGCCCCTCCCGGGGCGGGCGAGCCCCGGGGCCGCCGGCTCCGTGCGCCGCTGCGGCGGCGGCGTTGCGGGGCTCGGCCTCGCTGCCGGGGCTGCGGGCAAGGCCACGCCGCCCCCGCCGGCCCGCCGGCCCTGGCGCTGCCGGCCCGGCCCTGGCGCTGCCCGCCCGCCGCCACCTGCGGGCCCGCGGCCAGCCCGGGGCTCCGCCGCTCGGCCGCGGCTCAGCCTCGGCGCCCTGCGCCCCCCAAAGATGCCTTCTCATCGCTTCGCGCTCCTCAGGGACGTCGCTGTTTCCCTTCTAGACTAAAGGTTACTTTTCCAGACGTGCTGGGTTTTTTTTTTTTTTTTTTTTTTTTCGTTTTTTTTTTTTTGGTGTGTGCGTGTCCCCGAAGCCCTCTAAAGGTGAATTCTAAAATCTCTTCTTCCCCCGCTTCCACCTCCGTTTCTCCCTACGGACACGTTGTTAGAGGCTCTTCTTTCGAAGTGTCAGCGGGTGATTAAGTTGGAAGGTAGTGAAACCCAAGGAAACATAGTATAGACGAAACGGGGGCAGCGTTGTAGCGAGCAGACAGCCTTGTGTCTGTGCTGCACCTTTCTTCTTCTGTCTTGTGTATCCTGGTGATTTACTGGGCTTTTCGTTTAAAGAGGGATTCAGCTAAAATGCTTGACACGTGTTGAAGATGTTGGAAAAAAAACAGTGGTGTTTCTGGCTTTGGGATTATGTTGTTGTTAAGAAGGCTGAAGTGGAAGTTGTCCTCTTTTGCCTCATCTCTCTGGAATCTGGAGACTATATTATTCCTTGTTTTATTTTGAGGGGACCTGCTGCAGTGTCAGACAGCTCAGAGGCTGATTAGAATTTAACTGAGTCATGGCACTATAAATGTTCAGAGATACCGTAAAGCTTTATTTAACAAAGAGTGCGAATCCAATCTGTGAAGACCTATGGGGAGGAAGCAGTCACTTGTGGAAAGGGGGTGGTGTATTCCTGAGCGAGTAGGAAACATTTTCTTTAATACACAAATGCGATTTACTGCTTCTAGGGCTGACTGAACACATGAGAGAGTGGCACATTAAGATGCCAGATGACAAAAGCTCTCTGAGCTGAGGATATCTTGTGGTTGGGATCAGATTTAATGGCATCTGAGTAATTCTACTCTATGGGCATCACTAGCTAACATCTTGGAAGACAAAACTTGTCATGGAGAGCAGTGTTCAGGCAGCTTTTGGGGTTTTTGTCTGAGGCAGCTGTCTTCCCAAACTTGTGGTCTAGAAGTTTGTTCTGTCAGTGGTCTCCTGAGACAGAGTTGACATGGACTCAAAGCAGCACAGCAAGTTAGTCATGAGTGAAATGCATATGTGAGGGTGTTTGTGTTCTGTGAGTGCAGTGGGAAGGTGCCGAGTAGTGACTGCATGTTTTGGCCAGGGTGAAATCTGACCTGCTGCTACACCAGCCTATGCTTCTGGGTTATCTAATGAGCCAGAGCTCTCTATCAATGGCTTTCAGGTTTTTGTAGGCCATGCATGCACGCAATACAACATACAGTCAAATGCCACACCATGCTGGATTGAGGTTTTTGGCTTTTTTTTCCCCTTTTAGTCTTTTGGCAGAAAATTGCAGGTGAAAACATGCTTTTCTTCTCTGCTCCGTGTACTTGTTTTTCTTCTAAAGTGGAAGATGTGCTCACCAAAATTTATTATGGTCATAAAAACTATGTGGATAAATAAGTAGAAGTAAAAATGTTTTTGTACTGTAAACTTAAAAGGATGATTTAATCACTGGCTGTATCACCTGCACTGTTTAATAGTTGTATTTGGGGTAAATTTGTTCTGTAAAAGACATCAAGAAAAAATTTTTAAGTGATTCAGTAGAGGTTGTAGAACTCAGACATGAATTAACTTTATGGTGCTCCTGTTTGCTTGTAGTTTTGCTTATTGCAGGATTTGCTTAAAGGAATTGACAAAGTCTTTCTTGCTTAAGGCATACTTTGTATCTTCAGAGCTAACTCTGTTTTTCAGGCTTTGAACATTAGCAGAAAGTTTATATAATGCCAGCTTTATTATTATTAGCACTGAGAGCATTGTTAATTTTACCAGTGACAGTGCAGGGCATGACTATAATAAAAGATAAACCCTATTTTGCCTTGTGCAGAGCACATGTATAAACTTGTCCAAGGCAAAGCTGGGGAGTTGCATTTCCTCCAGTCAGCTGTCCTGCTCTAGGGCTGTGCTTGACACCTCCTTGCTGAGCTATCAAAGAACACATGAAACCCACAAGAATTTTTGTGAATTATCATGTTAGAATAGCTCGTCAGAGCTTGCCTGTATCTCAAACCCCCAAAAGCTTGTGGCTGTGTTTCTTTTTCCTGTATGTGAGTGTACAGGGAGTGGAGGGCATCCAGAAGAGAGCCTGGGGAGATTGTGGGGTTCCAAGCTGGGCCCCAATCCCCTTTTCCAGGGAGGGGCTTTTGGGGGCACAGTCCCCTTTTCCAGGGAGGGGCTTTTGGTGACTGCCCTGCATGGAGCTGGCAGGGCAGGGCTCATCTTCCACCTGCTGAGCAATGGGTTGGGTGATGAACAGGAGGCAGGGTTAATAGGATGGCTATCCGATGGATTAAAAAGGATAAATACCCTTTTGGGACAAGAAGTGCAAATTTTGGAGTATAAATCATTGCTGCTCAGGAGGGCAGGCAATGTCAAAGAAGCAGAAAGGTAGGTAGGGAATGAAGCCTGAATGAGAGGAGAAGGTGGGAAAGAATATGCATAAATATACAAAAAAGATAGAAAGCATAAATTTGACAGTCTTGAGCTAAAGACAAAAAGGTTAATGGTAACAGCATTTGTGGTTTGCTCTTTCTTCCTGCCAGCAGGCCAAAATGATAAGAACAGTAACTCTGAGCTGTGCTGGCCTGCCTGCAGCAAAGAAGGGGAGAGCTGGGGGAAAGTGTTTAAATAGGGTTGTGGCATTGCTTTTGGACATTTTGGTGTTAGGGATTCACCAGTTGCATTGGAAAACACTGAATTAGAAACCAGCACACAAGGATTGGCAGCCAGTACTTCTGGGTGAACATCTGGGATCACGTGAAAACTCATGTGTTTCCCACTGGGAAGATATTCCTTGGGAAAAGTGGGCAGAGAGACTCTTTTAGTAAAGATGAATGCCTGCTCTTTGGGGTTTCTGGATTAATTATTTCAAATACTTGGAAATGCTAGGAGACCTATTTAGCACTTGAAAGAATTAATTTGGTAATTTATTTGGCTGTCTGTTGCAGGTCACTTGGCTTGATAGTTGAAGAAGGAGAATAGAAACTAAAACTCATGTAAATAAATATTCATGTGTAGAAAGGGGAAGAAGCAGTTGCTAGACATTTTAGCTCGGGTCAAACCCCTCCTGGCATAGTCTTCTCATACTTAAATTGTTATTGGAGCTCATTGCTCTTGTTTAATTGCCTGTCTTGAGTGAAATTTTGTTTTCATACCACTTATTTTTAAATACCATTGCCTTCAGCAGAGGAAAACCAATTTTACTTGTAGACAAAATCAGATTAAAAGCAGAAGCTACAGATCTTCTGTTTTAGTCACTGGTTTCTAAGATGGTCATTTAATGTAGGAAAGAAACTTGGTGTTGGGAAAGACTTTGAAGGAGTGAACTTCCTTTTCTCAAGACAGGAAGTTGTGAGGGAGTCCTTGTGAAGAGATCAGGTGCTAGATGTAAAATGTGTTCCAGTCTAAGATGAAACTATTATTTGAAAACAAATAAAGGAGTATTTAATTTGCCCCAAAAAGTAGTCCATGAAGTTCTGTGTTGAAATGTATCCAAGTGATAAGTCTTGCTCACAGATGAACAATATTTTTGTTCTCATTGGTTGGTATTGTTCTGATTTTTTTTTTTCCATAGCAAACTTTAAGATTCATAGCTACCTTCTTTCTGCTTCTTCTCTGTGCCCCATCCCACTGGGAAAAGAGAGGGGGGGAAGTGAACTGAAAAGCCTTTTCAGTGATGTCAAAAGCAGGGCTTGCCTCAGATGTTGAAAGAAATGGTTCTTGGCCTTGTTGGTGGTGTTCATGTTATCACCTATCCTGCATTTGATAGTCCATGAAACAACACAAATCAGCATTCCAAAATTTATAAGGTGTGTAAAGCAAATAGTTCAGATGCAAAGTGTTTGGGAATAAAATACAATTCTACAAAAGTTGTTTTTTTTCTCCTCAATTTTTAAAACTTATTGAAGGAATATGGATTTTTTTCCCAGAAATAACAAATTATTTTGTTGTCTTTTCACTGAAATCTCACAAACCTTTTGTAGTCACTTGGACCAATACAAAAAAGACTGCTGAATGCTGACTTAAAGGAAATCCCATCTATACATTCAACCTTGATGACAATATTGGATGGAGTGGTTTTTTGTGCCTTGTTTTGTGTTTTTCCCTACTACGTAGCGATCTCTCTCCTCTTGGAAGTAGGAATGATTAAATTCACCCACTTGTCAATGGTGAAAAACATTTTGTCAACATCTGTAGTATAGAGCAGTAATACTGCAATTAAATATTTTTCTCAAATTCAGGTGGCTTGGAAAGATGAAAATTTTTTTTTTTAATAGCACAGCTTTCTTCTGCTTTTTGGGACCTCTTGTCCTGTTTTTGATTGTCCACAAAAGATTCCACATCCATCTTATTTACCCTTCCAGTAAAATGGAGTTGAGAAGGCTTTGAACTATATTTATTAGCCTGAACTATGTTTATTTACCTTTGTCACTGTACCTGTCATTTCTCTGTTAATTTCTACTGTGATGGTACATCTTTTTCCCCCCTAACTGAATATGAATTTTGAGGATTGCAGCCCTTCTGTGGTGCAACTTATCTTTTCATTTTGTGGTGTATATGGAAGAAGGATTTAAAATGGTATCTGCATGTAGTATTCCAGGGTATTTACTTATTTTTCAGCTTAATTGGCCCTATTGTTGGGCATCTTTTGTTGGGTCTTGGTGCTGGCAGTAGTCCAGCATGCTGCTGTTATTTCATGAATTTCTGAAGGATTTGCATAGGTTTTTTTTTTTTTTTTGGATGATCACCCATTGATCAACACCTGTATCTTTTTTCCCAGTTAGCAAACACATTGCAGTGGTCAGAGTTACATGTTTTGTATAATCTGGCTTGGACCCAAGATGTTTTGTGGAGGGAGAAATGTGCCCCCAGCACACACACTTGCCACCTCTTCCCCCTCTATCCTGTACCCACCTGTGGGGTCATTGGTGCCAGAGGAATTGTTTTTAAAAAGCTTTTGTATGCTTTTTTTGTGGGAGCAGAGGCTAAAGGTGTTGAAATAAGGAGAGGAACTTGCCCACTGCCAAGCAGAAGGAGGGAGGGGAAAGTTCAGCTAAGTGGTGGAGAAAGTCTATTCTTTTTCGGTTTTTAAAGTGTATTTTATTGTATTTGAAGTTGACTCTATGCATAATAAGCTTGCTGCTTGGTGGTAACTTTAACCTCTAGTAGTGAGGCTTTTCACAACAACACGGCTGAAATAGTAGAAATAAGAATGACCTGGGCTAGCTGTAAGTTTGCAACTTACAATATTTAGCAAGATTTCACTTAAGAGTAATAAACAAGTGCTGAGAAGAACTTTGAAGGCTGTAATTGTAATGGGTAACATTCTCTAACTAAAAAAAATAGTATTAAAATGCTTTTCTTAAATCTCTCAAAAACAAATACTATGATTTTTACTAGTTTATTTTTTTTAACTAATTTTGTTGTGTTTAGCATTATTCTCACCTGTTAGACTATAGTCCTGTCATTTCCTTACCTATGTGTAAATTAATAGAGGCTCTTTAAAAACTGATTTTGATGTTCATGGGTACAAGTTTGAAGTGTTAAGCAGTAACCACTACATAGGAAAGAGGGCTTTCATGTCACAGCTGTTTTTTGAATGAAAGGAAGGAAAAGGGGATTCTGGCTTAGAGTTGAATGTGGATTTTGTTCTTGCAGAATAATGTCCCTTAGTATGAGTCTAGGCAAGATGAGTTGTTTCTACTAGTTTTACTCATGGTTCTGTCTGGAAAATTTTGATTTCCGAGGTTTGGAACTACGTTTTTCTTCTGATATAAAAGTGTTATTTGCAGTTTGTACTAACCAAAATAAAGCATTGCTTTCTGTTATACCAACAGTAAGAAAGTAGATATTAGGTAGGAAAGAATGATTTGTAGAATTTCATAGGGGCATTTCTGCTGTTCTTTTCAGATCAAGCATGAAATTTTTGAGGAAGAAAATTAATGCATCCTTGGACTCCTGAAGGAAGAGCTTTCCTAATGGAACCACATTCAAGGTAAATAATTTGTTTGGTTGTTTACCTTGTCTCTGGTTTGGGATTTGTTCTTTGTCTTGCTAAAGCTGTCAAACAACTGTGTGCCGTGTATGAGCCTTTTAGGATTATAATATGTCTTGAAATGATAAATGTTCAAGTTAACCCCTCTCCTTTGCTATAAGAGTTGTGGGGGGTTTTATGTGTTTGTGCTGGTTAAAGAAAAAGAAGTATTTTTGTGGCATCTGAACTTTTTGTGTGTAATTTGCTGTTAAGTTCTGAAGGTTTAGTCCACTTGTTTGGGAGGTAGATAAATAGTAAAAAGCTTGATTTACATGTAATTTCAGGGTGAAAGAGAAGATTAAATAACACAGTGTTACCATCTCTCTTATTTTTTAAATAAAACAGATCCAAATTGAGCTTGTGTGGCGCGAGACCGTCGCAGTAAAATCATTATTAGATATTACGTTACAATGGCTTGTAGACATTTAGCATCACTGTCATTTTGTTTGGATCTGCTCCCTCGGTTCCCATTTCCTAAATCCTATTTTTCTTTGATACCAGGGAATAATTCCCCGAGTGTTGTCCAGTGATTGCTTATGTATATGCACTTTGGTTTCTGAGTCATTTTATTCACTTGAGTAGCCCCACTGTCCTCTGTGGGCCTACATGCGTGCCTAAGAACTTGAGAATGCTGATGAGCATAAAGAATACAATTTGGGCATGTAATGGTTGACAAGCAGTTGTTGTTTTGTTTCTGGTCTCTCTTAGGACTCATTTGCATTGCCTCCAGTGGCAACTTTTGTGAGCATTAGTAGGGAAGGTCTAGAAGCTGGAGGCAGTCGTACCAAATCCCAGCCTGCAGAGCTTCTCATATCCATTGTAATGACACAGATTGCAGATGCAAGGATATATTTTTCTTTTTTTAATCTTAAATAAATCCATGTGTTGCTTAGCTTTACTTGAATACAACATTGGTCTGCTCAAACATTGGTTTGAGCATCTCTGGCACAATAGAATATAGCCAAGTGAAATCATTAGAAAATATATGCGCTTCTTAAATTGAAGGGATTTGGATTTAACCAGAACCAATGCTTTGGAAATAACCTGAAATTGAGATTAGAGATCCATTTTTTCTCCACAATGTTTTTTCTATTTCTCTTTTCAAAAAAAAAAGAAGTTGAATATTGCTGTAGTGCATCTTCTAGTTGCCAAAGCAATTGTATTTACAGAAAAGTTAATGGTATTACTTGCTGGTCACAGAATCAGTAAGACAAGCACTTTGGAATTAAAACATAATTAATTAATTAGCAATTTAAAACTGGAGAATTGTTGTGATCAGCAGCAGATGGTCTCTTATACAGCTTTAATAGAACTTTGTAGACAGTGGCTTTTGTGGCAACAAGCCTTTTGAAATCTTTCACATCTTCAAAAACAGTTAAAGTAATTCAAAGCTTTGGTTGAAGTTTGTTTCCTCTTTTAAAGGAGTTCTATTTAGTCAGAGTTGCAGAAGCATAAGCTGTAAAGAAGGATGTTGCACCACGTGTTCAACTTGTCGGTGGGGTGGTTAAGCTAAAGATTTGAGAACATGTTTGTCAGTGTATGCATTGCTGGTAATCCCCACACAATTTACATTCTGTTTTCTGTTCCTGTTTATGTTATAAAGCAGTTATGGGCAGTAGGTTTGTTTACTAGTTATGAACATTAATTGTGGAATATCTCTGTTGGTATACTAAGCTTGCTTGCATACATAAATAGCTTTATTGTGGAGTGCAGTAGTGTCTTGACCAGAGGTTTGTTATTGTCACTGGAATTAGAGTTCTTGTTTAAGTCAGAGTACTGGACCCTTAGGGTAGACTTTCTCCTGGAGTACTGCTTTAGAAACATATCTGCTGGTCTTGTTGATGCTGTGTAACCTTCATGAATTAATAGACAGTGGAGCAGAAGGCAACTGTGCTTTAGTTGAGCTTGCATAAAAGAAAAAGTGTGTAGCTGGAATGAATAAATTTTGTCTTTAAGTCTGTGCAAGTCTGAGAAACTTCAAAGGATGCAACTCACCTGGAGATGCAGATGAGAATTACAGACTCATAGTAAGTGTAACTATCTTGTCAAAAGAACAAGATGGTGACTCAGTGTGAGGAGGGCTGGCAGAGGCAGCCTTTAATTGAGGAGAAATTGGTCACTGTAAACCAATTATGTCTTATTTTTAATGATGGGTTTCAGAGAACAGCAAATGAGTGCAGTATGATCTTGGCTGATAACATGTGCTTTTCTTGTTGGATAAAAACCCAAAAGCCTGAGGATATGAAGTTGCTAGCAGAAGTTTCACCTTTTTTTTTTTTTTTTTTAGCACTCATCCTCTTCTCTGCTCTGAAGAGGAAGAAGTAGGCTATGCCAGTGGAAGAAACCCCACTTTTTTTGTTGTTACACTGATCAGCATTTGGACATATTTTGTCTTTGGGGACTAACACAGGGGTTGGTAACTTGCAGGGTAGAGAAGCATCCCTCATTCTTTTCTGTAGTTTGGCGTTTAATACTAAAAGCAAACTTTTAGGTTTAACATATTTGAACTTGTACTAGATAGGGTTAATAGGCTAGAACAAAAGGTCAAAGCATAAGGCATTAGGCTTAATTAAAGGAGAGCAAGAGTGGCTGGAGTGTGTGACAGTTAAATGGGTTTCCCACAGACTAATGTCTGTTACAGTGCAACCATGCCTCAACTTAAGTGGGTTATTTTGTGCAAAGGGCAGCCGTGATTAGCAGTTTGACATGCCAGACGTTTCTGGCCAATCCCATCTGTTTTGGAGGTTAAAAAGCATACCTTTATGAGCTGATAGATTGATTTGTGTGCCCGTCTGGTAAAGATTAGGAGTCCAAGGCCGGTGCTGTAAATGCCAGTTATAGAATATTGTGCTTTCTTAGCTGCTCTTTGTTTAAACTGTGGTGCAGCAGGGCCAGCAGCTCTAAAAGTGACCGTGCAGCCACGGTGAGTGTTGGGAACCAGCAGCACTCTGGGAGGAACATTTCCTCCTTCCTCAAGCTTTGGTGCTTGAAAGGTTTCAGCATTTGTCTGAACTCGTTATGCTGTCTGTATCCTTCCTGCTCTGCTGCTGAGCTGAGGCGATACATGCATGCTCTGTTGTTTTTCCTTTGTAGCTCTTACTTTCAGGATAGTTTTTCTGATTGTGTCAGGAGGTTGCCTTAGAAGCCTAAAATAAGACGTGTAGCACAATAAGTCTTGACTGTGTTTCTCGTCATCTTTATGACTTTGTAAAGTCAAAGTTACATTACTATTAATATAAGACTATTAATAAATCGTTGATGCAATAAAACTGTTTTTGATAATGTTCAAGGTTCATACACAGTTGAAGGTGATTATCCTATTTTAAAATCAAGTAGAGGTCAGACTGTATTGTAAGATAACTGACTGTGGCCCAAATGGTATGTGATAGCTTCAAGTCAAATGACAGTCTTTCTCACTTTATAATATATACACCATTTAGTAATAAATTGTATTTGTGTAACACACTGATTAACTTCTTGTGCATTTTGTGAAAAGCAGGGAGATATATGCATTCACCTAAAAGTCCTGCTTAAAGCTCTCATTTTTAAGGCATTGTTCAAGTTTTCCCTATTCTGTCTCTTTTCCATTCAAGCAGTGACACTTGTAGCTAAATATAACTGAGACGTATTAGAGACAAATTAGCATTTGGCACCTTGCATTTAGCATTTCTACATTAACTTTTAGAATTAGTCACCTGTCTAAAGTTTCTTGGTTTTCTCCTTGCAAATGTGATTATCTTTCCCTTCTCCATTTAAAAGAAAATGAAATTGGATGATAGCAATGATTTGCTGTTCATACTGTAAAGATTCCATGTATCTGAGCTGTATTTTTTCTGTGGCAGCTGTGACCTGTTCCTAAAGAGATTTCCTAATTTGCCAGTAACTTTTCTTCACTTTAGGAATCTCTGTAAGAACCACCCTGGTTTTTCTTTTTCCTTATGAAAGTCTCTTCCTTTTACTTCTGTTTGAAATGCCCAGAAATATTTTCAGTGTCCTTTAGGATGAGCAAGGCAACATCATTATCTTGCAGTTTATTTAGTAACATGGAGCTGAAATGGGCATATGCAACATCATGTTCTCTGTGGAATAATATCTATTTAAATGATTTGGATCTAATACATATTTACATGAAAAAACGTCTTGCCCTTCTCTGTGGGGAGAGAAGGTGAACAAGCATAAATTTTATAATACTCATTGCTTCTCTTGCACTAAATCATACTTAAATTGCAGAAGGTTGTTGGCTTGAGAATTGTATAAAAAGTGCTTGGCTAGTAAAATAGGGTGCAGGGAGATTTATCTAATTTAATACTAAGAAAATGTTGTCAGCTGCAGTGTATTGATGTGGGACTGCCTAAATCCAAAAGCTGTACTTTAGATTTTTGTATATGTGTATTTGTAATAATTTCATGGTTATAATACACAAAATGTAATCCTGAAATGATCCATCAGTGCAGCATGCATGTTTTGGCTAATTTGATTGCTATTGATCATATTTGAGCCATTATCTAATATCTTAGGAATGGATGGACTGTGTCTTACTTTTCTGCTGTTTCAGGGCAGGTCATACTTTGTGAAGTTTCTTGCATGCAGTAGTCATTGTTAAAAGTTTTTTGTAATTGCTGTTGGAGCATTATTAGCATTAGTTTTCATGTAGCATTCTACAAGTTGTAAACTTGTCAGTTTAGCACTCCCAAGTATAAAGGCACTATACCAAATATTTGCTAGTTCTCAGTAGCATGGATGTACTTTTTTAAAAGTATATTTCTTGTTGTGCCTTTCATTTAGAATATTGTAAAGCATTTGCATAAGGTATTCATACAGCTTGATTGGCCATTAAAAACAATTCTGAAGTGTCCCTTGCTTTCAATTTTGAGTAGTTAAAAAAAAAAATTAAAAAAGGATGGACTTGGTCTTTGGTGTTTTAGAGGATTTGCTTTTTTAATCTAATTGACAAAAAGCAAGTAGTTGGTTGGTATCCCTGACCCTTTGCAAACTGGGTTAGAAAGGATGCTGCACAATCCTTGTGAACTGGCCGACTATGGATTTCTCCTTATTTTAGATTTCCATACTCTTTGACCTTGTAGTTGTTGACTTTGGTCTGGAACAATTTCAAAGTCATGTAAATGAATGTAATTAAGGTATTGCTTATCATCTCAGAGAGTTCACAATGATGCTTATTGGCTAGAAAGGTTTGTTTACTTAATATGGAAGGTTAATAGAAGGTTAAATTTTACTGTGCAAAATGGCTTCATAATGTTTTTATTTAGCAGCTGAAGAAAATAGTGTTCAAAAAGGCAAATAATAGTTTTATTTGACCTCCATGTGTTTCCTGTAGCTTGCATTATTGGGAAAATTTATCTTCATTGCATAGTCTTATTACAGTTTTCCTTTCTCCTCCTTTTACAAAGGGAACCTCTCAGAACTATTTGAAGGCCTTTGTGTACAAAAGGAGCTACATTAAGGAAGGAAGTGCAAAAATGTTTGACAATAATTGCTATAAGTAGTCCATCCACTTCCACTCTGCCTTTTGTTCCCCCTCCCTGTTTTTGCCAGAATGAGATTCAGGCTTTGTTCTTTGGTGCTTCTTTTGTCTCTATTCCCACTGCTGCAGAAATACAGTGAGAAGGCAGTGTGGAACAGCAGGGAAGAACATCAAGATTCTGATTTCTGCCTTCATTTCTCTGGCAATAGAAAGAACTGGGTCTAGGCCTCTATTTCTTGCCAGTAGCCTTCAACTTTGTTTGACTACAGTTGTTTTGCTTATCATTTATGGAAAAAATTGCTTGTCTGAGTCTGGGTTTTTTTTTTTGTTTTTTTTTTTCCTCCTCCACCAAGGAGTTTTTGTAGTTGGCAAAGGGATGAGTACGTGACAAACCCAACAAAAAGACCTCAAAAACATTTTTCCCACACCTTTTTTGTCTCGTGGTATTTTTCTGGGATTGCAGCTTCCAGATGTAGAAGCAGACATCCCTGCTGGGTTGGGAGATCCAAGCAAGGATGTTCTGCCAGTCCTATACTGAGTTTGGTGGGGAAGGACAAAGCTATGTAAAACACAACTTTCTGCATGGATTTCTGGATCCATCTGGGCAGCAAGGACTGCTGGCTGTGTTTACCTTATTTTGCAGAGTACTTGGTTTTTTAATTTCTCTCTAGCTAGAGAAGCATGTGGGCTCCTCACTGTTGAGGCACCTAATTTTCTTCTGATTACTTGAATTTTATATGCTAATATAATTATGCAGCAATGAGAATATCCTTCAAACGCTCATTAATTCAATGCAGTCTTATTTGACTGTTTCTAGATTGTGGAGATAGTTTGCAACTCAAACCCAAGAGCACCCCTTGCCCCTCCATTTTTGCTAGAGTTCAAGGTTTCAGGTTCTTTTCTTCCTAAGTGTGAAGATAGGACAATAGCGTGTTTTTTTCTTGAATTTATAACAACCATAAATTGGAATGATCTAAAGGTGCTTTCAGAAGGAGGATAGCAAAATCTCTTTGGGTGAGGTATGAGAAGGATAAGAAGCTAAAGTTCAAAACCAGACTATAATGATCCAAAAGGATTAGGAAGGTTGGGGGGGTGGAACACCACAGATAAGTGTAAAATCCTTCTGTTTTGAAATGAGGAGTTGTGGTGTTGAGTTCTCTAAGTCCAGAATTTCACCTGAATTCCAAGATCATATGTTAAAGTCCTAGAACTCCCTGAATAATGGATCTCTAGAGGTATATGGTTATGGGAAAGAAAGGCAAAACCAGCAGAAAAATCCCCATAATCTGTTACTTTGGGTCCTGTTTATGGAAGATAAGGGAAGAATCTCTGCACATTTGCTGATCGCTTTTGCTTAGCTAACATGTAAAGCAAAACTTCTCCAATCTGGTAAACAGTGACCATATAAAAGTGCAGAATTTCTTGAAGAAAAATTTCCTCTTGCCTCTGGGGGTCCAAAGGATTTTTTCAAGAACTCGTCCTGGTCCTCTGACTTAGTGGTGTTGAAGTCTCTGCTACCTTAAATTTTATCCTGCTACAAAATGAATGCAAAAAGACCATTTAATAAGCTGTGCTGATAGTATTTTGTAACCTCTTTGTGCTCCCTCACATAGGTTTAACTGCTGAGATGAAAAGATAACAAGGTTGTGCAGAATCACATTTACTGTTTACTGAACTCTGGCTCATCTTTCGATTGCAATATCAAACATGAAAGTTTGAGCCTGTCCCATGGATATAGCTCTTGAGCACAGCTGTCTGGAGTGCTTGCTCGCAAACTTTTTTTTTTTAAGCTTGTTTGTCATATGCCCAAGGCTATCTGAGCATGCATATGACCCAACTGGTTTTTGATCTGAACTGCATAAAAGGTCACTTTGCTGAACTTTATCTTCTGGACCTCAAGTTTTACCATTAGTGATATTCTGCTGTGAATTTCATAAGTGGAAAAAAGGATCTGTTCAGTGTGCCCTTCAGGCTTTCCAGGCAATTTCACTTTTGCCTTACCCTGCTCTGGTTTTGTTTTCAGAGTATTCTGACACTTCATAGAGGAAGTGAACAGAATTTGGACACTATTTTTGGGGTAATGCTGTGTATTTTGGGTTACAAAGCTGTATGGTTTCTCTAGCTCTGGTGTCTTGTCCAGGCAAATGTCAGCTGTATTCTGTCTCTGCAAAACTGAACTTGAGCATTAGGGCAGATCTTAAAATATCCTCTTTGTGCTGATGATCACACTACTTCTGTGTCTTCTACCTTATGACTTTGTTGTTCCTTTTTGAGAAAAATTGTGCATGCTTCACAAGGTACCAGGAGCACAAAAACAATCAAATTTCCTCTGTTCTAGCCTTCTGGGGATATCATAGGCCACTGCTGTTCTGCTTCTTAAGTAGATTTGGAGTCTCTGATCCCAGTTACTCTTTTGGGTAATGGATTGTATGAATTTAACATATAAGCATGCTTGCCTCCTTTTCCTGTCCTCTGCAAAGGTCACTGTACAGGAGGGAAAGTTGAGTCATGGGCTATAAACACTTGAAGGTCTGCTATCTGATCTAATTTTTGTTAGCTTAGTGCTTGGTGCTGTGGCAGGTGGACTTTGTCAGGTTTATCCGTGGCAGTGCTGCTGACCCTGGTGACCTGCTCCATTCCTGTGCAGAAGGTCCCTTCCCTGCAGGGAGATGGCACAAGCCAGGGTGTGTTGTCTCCTCACTCACTTCTGTACCTTGCTGAGCAAAGAGAGCTGCTTGGAGATGCAGCTGTCCTATCTGTGGTTTTTATTTTTTTAATTATTTTTTTTTTAATCTAAAAACTTGCCCGTCTGCCCTGGACATCATCTTCAGGATTTGGAAAATTCCAGGATGCAGGTATCCTGCATTGTAGAAATAGCAGTGGTTATTTAAATAATTCAGGAAGGTAACTTAAGATACTTCAGTATTTCTGAGTATTGCAGATAGCACGTAGATAGGAGAGAGACTGTGTGAAAGGGCAAGTAACAACAGGTATAGTAGGGCTGGTGATACTGGGAACAGCAAGTATTTCTAAGAGTGAGAGGGAAGTAATGGATGGGAACCATTTTTACAGTTCCTGCCCCCCTTCCATCTGTCTGGGATGCAGCACCTGTGATCAGCTTTTTAGGTGTTGTCAGTTTTGGAGTTGTGCTTTTTTGGTTGGTTTTCAATCCCAATATAGATTATGTAGTTGAGATATCAATCAAATACCCTCATACATTCTTGTTTGGAAGAATTAGGTCAAAAAGCCACTTTGATATAATTGAATTTGTAGTGATGACGTTTACTTCTAGAAATTTTAGGGGGAAAAATGTATTGATAGAAGCTTGGGAAGAGAATTGTGATTATTTTGCATGCTTTTCAATCTTTCTGATAAGTGAGAGCCTTATTCTTTCTTGGTAAAGTGGGTCTTACTTGGATAGGTCACATATGAAATTTTTAAGTCCCATTTCCAGAAAAATTATTTGGAGGCTTCTTACAATTTCAAGAGTTCAAGTAGTGCAATACTATTCAGTTGTAATACGTAAAAATGAGATGGAGAAACAAACACATGCTTACCTTTCAGCCTGCATAAACAGCCTTGCTAATTAAGATAAGGGCAAATATCCTTACTAGTTTCCTTTTTGATTTAATCATTAGGCTGTATTAAAAATGTGTAAACATAACTGGTAAACTCACTTTCCTGAGTTCTGGCTGCCTGTATGTGTGCTGGTGTGTTCCAGCACTGTGTTCCTGTATTTGTTATTTACAAGTGAGTCTCTTAAGATATGTAGAAATAACTGGTAATTACTAAAATGAGATCAGAGAAGAGAAGAAAAAAGTGGAATATCTGTGCTTTTACTAGTTCTCCTTGGTTACCTTGTGTGTGCTCTTTAGTCTTTGCAGATTGCTCATGTGGAGAAGGTGTTTTTGTCTGGAAATACAAGAGTGGTTTATTTGAGGAGTTCAGTCGCCGTGGTATGGCTGGGAAAATTGTCTCCCACTGGATTTGACCAGCACTGGATATTTTGATACTCTGTGGTCTGTGGGCACAGCTTCCTCTCAGTTTACAGGTGCTGTTTACCACTCCTTGGGACTACACATGTAAATAACAGAAGTCTGAACTAACGTCACATTAAATTTTAGTCCACAGAAATTGCTCGCTGAGCATCCTTTTTAAGTAGCTGGTTAAATAAATGCCTCCCTCCCTAACCCACTTCTTTTCATCACCATTACATTGTTTTTCCCAGCTGTTTGTAAGTGAAATGGGAAGAACTGGCTTAGTCTAAAGCAATTTACTACTCCTTAAATAGTTCACACTGACATCAGTGGTGCCTGAAATCTGTTTCCTTTCAAAAGATTTGTGATGTATACAGACTTTCAGGTACAAGACCCTTGTAAATAAAAGAATATAAACAGACTTGGGTTAAAATTGTCACATTTGTGAGCTAACATAGCTAAAACTGTAGAATTATATCTGGTAAAGAGGACTGCCAGAAGGTTTAGTTATGTATTTATCCTGTGAAGTCTGTGGTGGGTTTATTTTCTTAGAGATAGTCAAGCCTAAGTCTGGGCTGGTTATTTTATGGATGAAGGCAGGTATGCTTATTTATACTCTTTTCTTTGAAAGTTGGGGAACAACTGTTTTTTCCCTTCTTTTTAAGCCTTGCAGCATTTAATGAGATGGCTTTAAGTCATCATCTACTGTGACAGAAAGTACATGTAATAGCATGCCTGCTGTAGGAAGTTATGGCTCTTGCCCTGTAAGTGCTGTGCTCTGTTCCTCTCTACAGGCTTTCTATCCCTGTGTTGGTTTTTTTTTCTGCTTTTAGTGGGAAAGGGTGAGATGCAAACCTGTGGCAGGCTGACTTCCACGTCCTTGCAGCCTTCAGTGGAACAGACTCAACAGGGATATCTGGGCACAGAGAGGGTGAAAAGTGTCCAGACTCAAGTTTAAAAATTAATCTAGGAAGGACGTTCTAAAAATAGATTGGACCATGTGAACATATAGCTGTGAGAAAGGGAACGTAGAATATTTTGGTCCTAAAAGAGGCTTTTTAACGGGATAGCTGTTTGCTTCTCTCTCAACGTGCCAAATTGCATGATTCTGATGCTTTGAAATATTTATTCTGTTTTTAAGGGAAACCTGTCCTGGTTTGCTTTCAGTGCTTCCTGCTCTCATAGCTCTGACACTGAGTGTGAGAGAACATCAGGCTTAAATGGAACACACCTGAATTTAGGGGAAATAGCCCTACTGCCTGCAGAAAGTGAGCTCTTTTTTAGAGGTAGGGGTTGAGTTTGTGACCAATTAACACTGTTTCTAATATGCTAACATTAGTTTTAATTGTCCCTTTTACTAGCTACATTTCAGTAAGTGTATCTTTTCCAAGGAGCAGTCAGTCCCTTAACTCCATACCATGTACTGATTTCAGGGGGAGGTTAGTGTGAAAATTGGTGAAACTGTAGGGTCTTGTGTGAGTTGGTGGTTTGGGTACTGTTGTTTCCTTTAGCTGGAAGGACCTAGGGAGAAGTGATTCCACCCAAGTCTGGCTGTGGTTTTCATTTCTTATGCTAATGATTGTTTTGTGACACAGGAGCACAGAAATGGTGGCTGGAAATAGCACTCCAGTGTGTTTTGGAGCAGAAAACCACATGCACACACTAAAACAGGGTAAGAATGAGACTGTTAAAATTTGACAGGCTAGAATGTGTGTGGGTGTCAAGTTGGGCAGAGCATCCAGAAGGGAAGTCTAGCAAGAGAGCCCTCCCAGGGACCCACAGGCTTATACCAGCATTACATCAGTTTAGCACTAACAAACACCTGGTTGTAGTTCCATGTAGGCATTATTTCAGTAGGAAGCTGGAAAAAGGTGCTTGCATAGAACTAGCAGGAAGGGCAGCATCTTCTGGCAGTACATTGCCTGAGATCAGCCTGTGGAGGAGACAGGGACAAAACTGAGGCCATGTATGACCACAGGTAACCCTCTCACCAGACAGTCTATATACAAATAGAGTAAATGCCCCTTATTTTGGTATTTCTGTTTCTTCTTGCTAGACTTGGAGATGAGAAGGCACCAGTGCTTTAGTTGAGAAAGTACTTCTCTTACTGGAGGTCATCATATGGAGGCAGCAGCTCTGCCACCTGTGTGGCTCAATGATGCAATCAGGATTCAGTGTTACCAGTGATACCCGCACTAAAGAATTTTCATTTTAAACTGCTGTCAAACAATGACGGATTTTGTTTGCACAAAGGCTGGCATTGCACATTTGAGGGAAAGCTTGGGCATATTCACTTAATTAGATATGGAAATACAAGAGAATAGCAAGAGTGACTTGTACACATAAAGACAAGGTACACATTGATATTACAATTTAGTTTCAGTCCTGCCACTTCACTGGTACAAGCATGGGCTTTGGTATTGCCCTCGTGGGAGCAGTTTTAAAGAGGTGCAGTTATTTGTCATATTAAGAGCATAAATATTTGTGTCCTCTTCATTTTTTGAGCCTGCTGCAGGATGAGAAAAGAGTGGTGTTACTGAACAGAGTAGGGAGAGCTGGAGGATGTCTAAGGAAAGCTTTGCATGAGAGCACAAGTGGAGAAAGAGGAAAGCAAGAGTCTGGAAGTGATGATTTTTATGTTTTTTATTGCTGCCTCTCTTCTCAGTAGGCTCACCTGAGCCTCCTTGCAGGTCATCAAGAACAGCAGCAAGAGTTGGGTTAAATAAGAGCTAATAAATAAAATGAGTAACATATGTTAGGTGAGTCTCTGAACAAAAAGGTGACTGTTTCCTTCTGAGAGACTGTGTCAGTGGTGGATGCTTTCTGGGAGTTTTTTTACCCCCTCTTATTTTGTCTTCCTTTTCCAGTTTTATTTATTTTTAGCACTTCTCCAAAGTAAACACATAATCAGGTATTTATGTAGAGGATGTTTCTGAATCAGGTTTGTGTGATACTCTGCTCCAGTTTTGCTAAAGGAAATTTTATTGAAACACAAACCCTGACTCATCTGTGTTACACTCTTTCACTCTAAAATGCAACTCTTCCACAGTTAATAAGTGACTGTTCTAGCTTAGTATTGATGAAAAGGTAAATATTGCTACAGTAACTTCTGAATGCATTTGGTAATCAAAACTAATTTAAACAAAGCCAACTTAAAAACCAAAAAAATTTATGAAGACTTCTCATTTAAATCTTTAGTCTGTGCAGCTGATCAGCTGTTTGCATTAGGAATTTCTGTAGGTAGCTCTTGTTCAATAAATGGTGTTCAAGAGCTTTGCTCTGAAGACTGCAGGAGACCTATCACAAGAGTACTGACTGAATGAAGGAGTAGAAAAAGCATGATTGGATATTTCCAAATCAGAAAAGCCTTTTGAAAAGTCTTAATAGGTTATCAACATTTTGATGATGAAAACTATGTGTATAAAGCCATAGAATATCTTGATTTGGAAGAGGCCCATAAAGCTTGTTGAGTCAGTCCCTCCTCCTTGCAGGACTACCTAACACTGAACCACAGGGCTGAGAGTGTCATCCAGAGGTTCCTTGAACCCTGGCAGGCATGACTGCTTCCCTGGGGAGCCTGTTCCAATGACAGGCTGTCCTCTCAGTGTCCAAATGGGCATGGGAAAGAGCTGCTCTAGTCCATAATTGCTGGGAGAGTCACCAGACTTTCTCCCAGTAATACAAGCAGACTGTGTGCTTCCTGTTGGCATGCATGGAGAAATGCTATGCACTTCTTCCTACAAGTACTTTCAGGATTATTTTTGGTTGTCATAATATTTGAACATTTTATGCCCTACCTGGATCTGATCTGTAAAGCAGAAAAACCACCCCAACTTTTTAAGGAAATATGTTTCAGATTTTATGTTTTATGTTGGGGTTGTTGTTGTGGTTGTTTATTTGATTTTGAGTATTTATTTTTAAATGGCACTGGCTAGGTGTTTAGAAAATTGTCTTTGACTCAGCTTTGTACTTGGCCCTGACTGTTATTTGTAAAATTTGGACAAAGTACTAGTTATCTTTACTGGCTAAAGAGCTTGTATGTGGGGGAGAGAAAGCCTTTTTATGTTGTCGTTGGGCTAAATGAGCTGTCAGGGGTCCATAGTACTGCATGTGCTGTAATTGTTGAAGAGTTCAATTGACTGATAAGTTACTTTTTCCAAATATTGGTCGTGCTTTGAGGAGTTATTTTGACACCTGTCTTTTTAAACTTTTGAATAAAATAATACAAATATTGTTGAACTTGCTATAGACTTTGGGTTTTCCAGCTGTCCTTGGGTCTATATGAGGTTATCAGGTTGTGTGCTAAATATTAGCTCAGAGTCTGCTGCTTGAGTATCATATTACAGTACTGTAAAGAAGTTTTATAATAATACAAATGGGCACTTAACCCATATTGGCTTTGCAGACAACTTCAAAAACTACAGTCAGACTCTAATCACATACAGTTATCTATAATAAAATTATTATTTCTGGCACTTGGACATCTAAAAAGCACTAAGATTCAGCAGTTCTTAAATGCAAAAGAAAATATTGATTACAATTTGGAAACCTGCTATGAGTTATGGAGTATAGCTATATATTTTCATCTTTTGGTCTTTAAAAATTAATTTGTTCCTTTTATGCCTGTTGTATAAAAGGTGTGTGGATAAGTGAGAATGAGTCCATAGTTGTTTTCTGTTTCAGCTGTAGCTATATTAATTGAAAAGGCTCATGGAGTTGTTTCTTCTTATCATGAACTCGTTATGTACCTGAAAATTATCTACTGTAAGATATTTTTGGTGATGATTGGAAGAATATGTGGAAGGACATACCCTTCCCATGGCAGCAGCTGTTCCAGGATCTGACTTCTTGGCATTGGATTTTCTGGGTAGCTGAGAGTCACCTGGTGTTGTTTTCTGATCAGTCAAAAGATGACCTGCTTTTCCAGGTAATCTTTGCTTTCCAGTTGGACATGGCCCATGCTTTACCTTCAGGGAACGTTGATAAAAGCAGCAGCAAACAGAGCTAAAGCAGTAAAGACAGGTGCTGCTATAGTTTCCCAGCCTCTGGAGCGTTTCGCCTGTCCTTTTATCGAAGTGTTCTGTAATTTGGTGGTTTTCTGAGGTAGTGCAGGCAGCTGGGGGGAGGCAGAGAGGTGCTCAGGAGGTGTCCCAGGGGCTGTCTGTGACCCTGTGAGGCCATGGAATTGCTGCTCCCCGGTGCTGGCTGCCCGGCCCCGCCGGCAGGAGCCGCAGGAACACGCTCAGGCAGTTCTTCAGCAGCTGCTGGGCTTCCTCCTGGCTGCTGGGTACAGTTCAAGGCTTTGGCCTCGGTCACTTTTAAGCCTAATGTGACTTGAGCTACGGCTGAGAGGCTGCTTACTTTTTTTTTTTTTTTTTTTTTTTTTTTGATCCAACATAGCAATTAATGTCAACTGGGATACTTGACCTAGATCATGCTAGTTTTGAATGTCAAGTAGCCATTGGCAGGAAGTTCTTCGAGCAGTGCTTGTGCCTGTGGAATGTGCTCCCAACCTGGGCTGGTGGGGTCGGCTCTCTGGGCAGGCTCTGTGCCAAGCCTATCTTATTTCTTGGCCTATGGAGATGAGGAATGGCTCAGTGCTTCTCCTCTTCTCCCCCTTTGCCCCTGAAGAAAGGCAGGTTAATGTCAGTCTATAATCACTGCACCAAGATTTTTTTTTCCGCTTGTGCCACGTGGGAAGTGAAATATATGTGGAAGAAAAAAATAGCATACGTGCCTTAGTATGGAAAGGCTTTTTTCCTGAGAGAATCTAATTGAATGTTTTGCATGAAATGAAAGCATAAGACGTTTCCTCACACAGACCAGTTTAAAAGTATGGCAGGGTAAATTTAGATAAGTGCTGTTTTCTTTCAGCTTTGTGAAAGACTCTACAGCCAGGCATGGAAAGTTTCCTTCCTGCTGGGAGAGATTTGTCAAAGCATTAAAACCATCACCAAGTGCTTTAAGCTTAAAGCACCATCTCCAGGTTTCACAGCTGAGCAGGCTGTAATAGGGCCCACTTTCCCCCAGGGGAGGGTGTTTGGTGCTTTTTTCTTAGCTGTGCCATTTGTTGATCAGTTGTTGAAGCAAAATGTTCAGGATCAAAAGTAGTTTTGAGGAGGAGGGATTTTATCTGGAGTGCTACATGGCAACTGCATGCCAAAGCTGGAGCGACGAGCTGTTGGAATATAAATACAGACATAGCTTTGGCCTGGAAAAGCTCTGTTCTACAACTGCTGTGAGATGTCTGCAGGTTTGTTGGCAAATGTCCAGCAGCCAACCAAGATGACTCTGGTTATAGAAGGATACGAGGAAGGAAGAGGGGAGATGAATTTCTTCTTAAGCAACTAAGACTTGTTAGTTCAGTGTGGAACCAATTTCTAACACTACATCAATATCATGGCTCTTTTTGCTCAGGTGAGGCACTGCCTGGCCCTACAGGATGAGGGAGTTCAGTTTGCCATGTCTGCTTTGGACAGGATAGAAAAAAAAATTGCCTACCTCCCTTTCCTGAACACATTTTAACCCTTTTCCTGTCAGTCTGGATTCTGGAGACCTTTGGGAATATGAAGAAAGAAGAGAAATTAGAAGTAAGGAAAAAAAAAAAAAGTTACTTGTTTCTGGGAAAGATGATTAAAAAATCAGAAGTAAGATTAGGGAACTTGAGAATATTCATTGCTTTAGTTCTTGTCTGTCTAATAAAAATGAGGACTCTGCAAGCAAAAATAAGAGATAAAGGAGGTGATAAACCTGAGTGGTTGGTTTCATCTTCAGATGAAGATTCACAGGTTTCAGCAGATCCTGGGTAATATTTTCAAGTGTAGAACAAAAGAAAAAGATTTAGGAAATTGAGAACTTAAGGAAATAAAGTAGAAGAAAATATATAGGTCACACCTAAAGAGAGAGATATTTTGGTAGATCTTTTTTGAAGACTGGAAACAAAAAGAGGAAGTTTCTGTGCTAATGAGAAGAGTTACTGCTGAGAATCAGGCAATTCTTGCAACATCTGAGAGGAAAAGTACTGAAGGAATAAGTGCAAGCTGGCAAATAATGTTGAAACAAACACACTAATTGGAGTCATGTAACTAAAAGCAGTTATGTGAAGGACTGGTGTTACCTGGGAGCAGGCACCCACTCAATAGAGTGGGAAATGCTGGGAATGTACACAAAGTGCTTTGTTAGTAATTTTTAAACTGGGATGATTAAGCTGATGTTATGACGGTGTAGGTTTTGTCTCACCTGTGTTATTAAGGTCTAACTCTTGGGTGGAAGTGGAGGGAAACCCCTAAATGTATCCAGCAAAGAGAAACAGGAATGCTGGAGAGCTGTCAGATGGGGAGCAGAAGCAGGCCCTTGTAGGATGTGATTCATTTGACCTCCTTTTGACACGTTCTGTAGGAGGAGTTCAGTCAAAGAGCTGAGTTCTTCCCATGGGCTGTACAGGGATACCAACATGACCTGCTCAGATACAGACACCTACACTGTAAACATCTTCATTTGCTCAAGTGAATCCTGGCTTGGCATCCACATCTAAGGATGGGAAGAGAAGGTTGCTCTGTTATTATGGCTTGTGGTTAAGTGTCAGATGCCCTCCATCCTACTTGAGTAAAGACTCAACACCTTTCCATAATGGAAGTTGGCATTCCAGGGCCTCCAGAGGTCTGCCCAGGTATGGCCAGCAGTTCCTGCTGAGGCATTGAGGGCATTGCCCTTGTGCCATCTCAGCACGGGTGACTCCTTGCTCCTCTGGCATTGGTGCCCATGGACACCAGGGGCAAATCCCAGCAACAAGCACAGTTCTGGCAATGCAGGAGTGCACATGGGCAGTTCTGCTCTGGAGCAGGAGGAACCTTCCAGGAGCTGGGAGCATGGCTTAGTGAGTGTCCCCCTGCAGCAGTGACTGATTTACAGGTGAGATGTGTGGAGGTGACACAGTGGGTGAGCTCCATGGGGACACTGTGACTGAAAGCAGGGGTCTGTGCTGCTGGCAGCCCTGGTGCTTACCTGTAAATCACCCAGTGCCTGCTTGGTGGGCCATGAGCAGTAAATGATTTATTGAACCTGGTTCCTGGGTGAAATTGGAGTGTTGCCCTGTGTTGTTAAATAGGGTCACATAAAGCACAAGAGCTCAGGTCTTGTTGTTATTAAGTCAGTAGTTTTTGACCATAAGTAATATGCAGATGTTACCATAGTGTTTCTGTTACATCCATACAGATGTGTTTTTGTTGCTGTGAGATTTTTGTTTATGCTGCAAAACTCACAAATAATTATACACATGTATCTGTATTTCATTTGAAAACTCTATTTTTTTTTCTCTTGATTTTTTTGTGGTTTATTTGAAGCACAAGCACAAGTGTATTTGGTGACTGCAGTATTCTTTCCCTGAGTATGCAGTATGCTTGATGTCTCTGGAACAGATTTTTTTTATTTTTTTTTTTTTTTTAAAGAACAAAACAGAAAAGCTTTAATATTTCATCATTGTGAAATGCATTAAAGTTAAATTTTTGTGCAAGTTTTTGATAGTTAGGTTAATAAAACCCCTATTTTAATTTGATTTTAAGTTGTATTAAAATTTAAGGCACTGGACTAACCCTTTCTTAAGAAAAGGAATGTCACATTTAGTGTTATGACTATTATGAAATATTTTATTCAAGTATACTTTAAAAAGTGGCCTTGTTGAGAATGTCTTCATTTTTATTGCAGAAAAATGTAAACATGTCATTCTCATTATTGCACCTATTTTCTTAAAGTGCTCATTGTCTCTATGCAGGCTCATTTTATAATGTATGCATCTGGTAATGAAAATAATAATTAAGTTCTTTCACAATGAAACAGTGATTGGGGGGAGGGCGGGGGTGGAGAAAGCTCAGGCAATAGTAGCAGCTGAATTCATACCCAGTAAAGCTATAGCTAATTGACTAGTAAGGCTGATTCTTCACCTTTAATATATTTTAAAGCCTAAAGTTATATTTATAAAGAGATGGTTCTCACTTTTTTTCCCCCTAATTGGCACTTGATATTTGGAAATACCAGTTTCTTTTTTCCCCTCCTTTTATTCTTCTAGTATTTTTTTCCCTGTTTCCTGCTCCCCAGCCCTCCACCAGTCTTCTCCCCATCCTCATGTGTGTTTTCTGACCTCCACCCATTGACAAACAGTTCTTGTAGTGGGGCTGTGAGCGACCCAGGCACTGACTTTGAAGGGCTGGAAGAAGATGCTGCTGGGGAGGTTGGAGAGATCTGAGAGAAGGTGCCTCTGTTGACCTAAAAAGTGCACAGGGTGATGAGCCAGGCTGTATAACCAAACTCTAACAAACTCCCTCAGTTCTGGGAAGGACATCATCTGGAGCTGAGTAGCAAAACTAAGCTGGTGTGGATTAAGATACAGCTATTTGGGTGAGTGTGTGCGTGCTGATTGAAATGTAGGAAATAAGGTAACGTGGCTGACCAAAAGTATCTGGCTTAAATCTGATATACTTTTTTGGTTCTTAATCTCTTTGCTTTTCATTTTATTATTGCTTATTTTGTTTGGGATGATGTGCTCTCTTAATTTTTTTCGTCTGGGTTGCTTTTTTTTTCTTTTTTTCTTTTTTTTTGAATCCTTGCCTTGTTTCCTTTTAAATCTGGGTTGGGTGCTTTTTGTTGGGTTTTTTTTGTTTCTTTTTAAAATCTTTTTCTTTATTTATGCCTTATCCCTAAGCAGTGTTTACTTTGCTGTATTTCCTCTGTGTCTCTTTCATGGTGTATTCAAAGAGATTTACTCTTCAGTCAGGTCTTGAAAATGACAGAAGCAACATCAAATGTATTGAGAGTTTAGGACAAACTTCTGACAGTGCCCAAGCTCAGTGTAGCCCTGGATGTCTGTGCTCATGTTGTCTTGCACAGATTAATGCTGAAATACACAGTCCTTGGCTGTGAGACTAATGATTCCTCTTGTGTAACAGAGGGAGGGAAAATGAGGTGGGATAGATGTCAGACTTGGCTGGTATGTGGGATTTAGCTTGGGGGAGCTGTAGTACCAGGGCACATCCTTTTCAGGGAGCCTTTCACTCATATCTGAGGTCTGGGGTGGTCTGATCCTGATAAAATGCAATTTTTGGGAAGGCTGGTCTGATCCATGTATGAGTGCTGCACATTTGGTGTGGTGTCAGTGTTTCCAACTTGAGATTAATCACTGTTACATCTTAATGAAATGGATGTACAACCTCCTTTATTAAAAAAGGCAAATGGTATACAATATTAAAGACCTAAAAGGTGCACTAAAATGGTGGCATGTAATAATAAGATTTACTTTGTGTGAACAAAAAGCAAAGTGACTGTATTTGAAGCTGCTGCTCCATCATTAACTTGGAAACTAATTTTGGGTTTTCTTGAACTTGTATAAACGTTCTGTTTCAGTTACCACCTGGAGTAATTAATTCTGCCACCCTTAGCATTTGGTACTTCTGCAGGACTGGTCTATTTAATGTTTTCAATCAGTGCTTGGAATATCTGTTTTTTCAGAATGTCTTCTTTCTTGATGAGAAAACAATCTGTTTCCTTTAGCTTCTTCATTACAAATGTGTGAGGTCGCTATCACCTTTTTTGTGTTTTGTTGATGTTTCATCCTCCTTCAGACCATGAAGGAGAGCCAGTAATTTTTTTCTGTTTGCCCTGAACAACTGTATCCATCTGCTTTCTTTTTTTTTTTTTCCAAATTTAGTGTGGATTATTTAAAATGTACTCCTCCTATTACCTTCTCTTAGAGTAAGTTTTTTCCATAAATGTATGGGGGAAGGGGGGGGCAGGGGATGGAAATTTGTTGATGAAAAGCCAAGTTTGGCATGGCAAAAGTCTCAAGTTTCTTTGGGGGTTTTGCAACTACATATGCCTATTGCAGAAGTTTTGTTATGTGAGACAAAACTTGATGGAGAACTGTAACTCTTCAGCCTGGTTTCTGCTGTTGTGAGAGAAAGGAGCAGCCCAGGTGCTCAGCTGTGCTGCTCTGGAAGAGGGACCAGCAGATCCCAGGGCTCCCCTCTTACCTGCCAACCTCCATGGGAAGCAGCTTCATCATCTGGCATAGCTTCCCTCTCAAAGGAACAACTGCCAAGAACACTTTCTTTCTTAAATGAATCCTATTTTCAGAGTAGAAGACTGTCTACTCAGTGTTTTTGTTTACATCCACAGAACTGGAGTTAAGATGTATGATCTGACTAAAGGGGTAAAATCTTTTAGAAGGACATTATTGAGTTCAGCAAGTTGTAATCATTGCTTGTAAACCTCTAAATTTTTTAAGAGAGATGGTGGGAATGTTTTGTGCATTCTTGCATTTTTTTACAAGAAATTGGGTGTGGGGAGAGCAGGAACAGAGAAGGTTCTTTATCATTATGAAAAACTAGCAAATCCTGTTTTCATGTGTGTTGGTAAATTTTTATGAATAATTGGTCAAGTTAATTGAAGTATGCATTTCAACTCTGGTGGTTTTATTTGTTTTCTTCTTTTTCCACACCTGTTTTTAGGACAAGTCATGTTTTTGCAGGACATTTCAAACAATTAATCTTCAAAATAAAACCATGCTGGCAAAGGGTTTCACTACTTTAAAATAGTATATTCTAGTTCAGTACCTTTGTTCAAAAAAGCCCATATAGATGAGCCTGTGTTGCTGTCAAATGATGCTGTTCCTCTGTTGCATTCCTTGATCTCTGTGTACCTAAGGAATGGGAAGAGCTTTATATTTCTGAGGATGGTTGGTTGATGTCTCTGAGATCTTATTCTTCTTCTGTCAGTCATGGCCATTGATCTGCCTTTGAATTTGTGGACTCAATTTTGCAAGTTTTGTGTCTGTCCTATCACCCATCTGTCATCCCTGCTGCCCATGACTGACTAGTGTTGAGGCTGGTAGGTTGATTCATTTGATTAACCTGTTCTTTCTGTATTTTTAGTGTTTAAACTTCCTGCTGATAAATGGAAAAAACTGGCTAGAGACTTACCTGATCCTTATTTAAGAATTCTAGCTCTTACAACCCAGAAAAGTTTGTTAATAAGGCAAAAATAACTTGGTGCTCCTACTTGTATGTGGTGACAAAGAAACATCTGCTTGAAGAGCTTGCAGTGACCCAGTTTAAATGGTGTGAACATTACTAAAACCAGTTCTACAGTATCAGGACTTTTTTTTCTTTCTCATTTTGAAAGAATCAAAGATAAATGTCTTGCACATTAAGGAGATGAGCAGCAATAAAGCATATATGGATGATATGGCAGCAGTCCAAGAGCATTAGTATGCATGGCCTGATGGAGTTGTGGTGGCAGCTAGCAGTCACTCTCAACTTAGAGCTTAGTGTTATTCAGGGAGCATGGAGTGCCTTGCTCTGTTAGCTGGGCCTGTTTTGGAAGAAACTCAGCCCAGTTCAACACATTTCTTGCCCAGATTGGTGTAAAACCTGCTGTTTTGGAGAGCCACTGTCCAGCTTTTCCAGGGAGCTGCATGGATGGCATAGGGTCTGGAAGGCAGCTGCCAGTGTGTGTGTAGGGGTGTTGGTAGCTGGGGTAGGGTATGTACAACATGTGTTCTAACACAAATGTGTGGGCAATACACAGTGCTGACACAGGGCTGGTGGTGCTAGCAGACATGGAGCAAAATCCATATTTATTAGCAGGCATGTGGAGTTACAGGAGCACCATCGCTGCACGGGGTAATTTCCACCCTGGTTTTTGATAGAGCAGAGGCTGCTGGTGAAACATAGCAGTGGGAAATCAGATGTGAGGGTAATTCCCCAAGCCCTTGCCTGCTTCCTTCCTATATCTAATTAGCCATTGGGGAGGACAGCAAGGAGTGGGCAGCTGGCCAGATGAATTGTTGCAGTGGATTAGATCTGGCCAGCCAGCTGCAGCTCGGGCATTCCAGTTTGATATAAACCTCTTTTTTTACAATCAATTTATATGACTTAAGCTTGCCCTGAGAGGTGTATGTTAGATGTTGATGGTCATTATGTTGAAAGACCAGGTTCTTCCTGTATTCTTAAGTAGCAGGCTTTTGGAAGGTCTTAGTAGTTTCTTTTCCACAATTATCTATTTATTCCCTTTGCTTAGGGCAGGAGTAATCTTTACTGCTTCTCCACATTATTACATGCTTCCTGCAAGTGTTCAGGCTTTTACTTTATTATCCTTTGGAGACTCTTTCACAGAGAAATGAACCTTGATGTCAGGTGGTAGTGAGCATGAATATTCCACAGCCAAATTTTTCCTGCTGTGGACTTCATACATAAGAGAATTAAGGGAAGGAAATTTTCCGTGAGGTTCTTCCTATATACATTTCTTTTCTGTTCTTTAGATGCCAGTTGTCAGTGTGACATGAGAGGAGAAGGCTGCCTCATGAGCATGGGAGATCCTTTGGGGGATGTGGGGATACACAACACAGAGCCATCTGTGTAGGTGAACTCAATGTACAGTTGTTTTTGTTGGTCATCTTAAGCTTTTGGAGCTTATTTGTTTATTTTGGTCTTGTGAGCAAATGAACTGGGTCCTTTTATTTTTCTGTGGACAGTACTCTGTTGTTGATGTTTTGTTTGATGTTTGTTAGTACCAACACGTAAACATAGCAAGGAGGAAAGGTTTACCTTGTCAGTTCTCTCCCTATTATGGCTGATCCATTAACCACAGAAAGTTAAGACAACTTGTAGGAGGACATCTGATATTTATCTCTGCAACTATTTTGTAAATTATTTAAGTTGTATTTAGACTAGCAACGTTCCATCTTTATCTTTTTTAAATTAATACTCAGTTTGCCTTCTCCCAATGCTGCATTTCTGCTTTCTTAAGTGTGGTATCTCAACAGTGGTTCACTTGTACAGCATGAAAGATGAAACAATGGAATAATGCTGGGTTTTATGCTTGTGTACATTATACATACCTTATGTATTATATGTACCTTATGTTCATTTCTAATAACTCACACCATTTTTATGATGTTCATGAAAGTTTGGAAAACTGACAAATTAATTTGAAGTTGCTTTTTGTTTTTGTTTGAGGTAAATAGTTGTTCTACCAGTATTTTAATTTGGCAAATCTGTGTTTTTATGTAGATTCATGCCTCTTGAAGAATTTGTTTTATGTGTGTGTTTGGCACAGACATGCTTTTAGTCATCCGTAAATGAAAATAATTGAAAAGTGACAGGGGTTTTGTAAATGTTTTGAAATCTTCGGGTGCATTTAAAAAAATTGTGAAAGCTTCATATTTCTGATTCTTTAAATCAGCCAGCCTTGGGGGGGAGGGGGGTGGTGGTGGTGGTAACAATTATAATATTGGCAAAATACTAAGACAAACTTAAACGGTCCATTGCACACCTTGAGAAATTGGACTTACGTTTTGTGGCGTGCACTAAGTAGAAACCTAATGTGTCTTCTGAAAAAGCAGAACAATTTTAGTGTGCTCTCTATTTTCCTAAGCCAGTAGTTTGGCAGGACCTGCTGTAGTTAGAAAAAATGCTTAGAGTATGGAGCTGTTGCATATTCATTTTATGGAGCCATTGTGTTTGGGCTGAGGGGTTATGTTTGCTACAAGACAGATCAGAGGCTTTGTTTCTAAAAGGATCCATCTAATGTTTCTGAGAAAGAGAGGAGAGCAGTTCAGGATAATTACCTGGGAACTTTCCATTACTTTTTTTTTTATTTCTGTTGTTACTTATTTTAAATCTATTGATTCTTAAATAAATGAAGAAGTAGTCCTTACTTAAGCTTATGGCTTGACTAGGAACAGGATAAATCTCACTTTCCTCTAAAGTTTCTGTTAACTTTGTGAGATTTGATATCACTTCTGAGTTCTATGCTAAGTAGTCAAGAGGTCTGGAACTTTCAGAGAGATTCATAACCATTTGGATTTCTAAGATTAAGAAAGAGAGCCTAAAAGTTGCAAATTTAGATGCGTGCAGTAAAGTGAGGATCTCTGGCTTGAGTGTAACAAAACGCCTGTAATTCTAAACTGAGACTGTTGTAAAGTGAAATAACAAATAGCAAGAGAACACTTGTGGCATGTGGGTTTCTGACACCCTTGCTAGCTGGAGAGCCAGGGAGTCTGAGCCACTGTACAGGAATTAATGAAGCCTGTTTTGGAGAAGGAAGTGCTGTTGGCAGCTGAGTAGGCAAATACACTTAACCAGGAATCGCTGCTGACTGCTGTTGGCTTCAGCTATTCTGCTGGACACACAGAAACAGTATTACAGTTTGATCATTGCTGGAGCCCCACAAGTGTAATTCACTCTTCTGCTGGGTTAATCTGGTTGACAGCTTCTTACTCCCTTCTCAGTGGCTTGGGGTATCAGGATGAAGTGTGCATGTCTAAAGTAGATGCACACATGTGAAAGTAGTGTATACAAAACATGCCTGCCTGCCAGACACTTCCATCTTTTCAATTTTCATGGCTAGCTGTATTTTCTGTAATCAGTATGCTGCTTCTTGCTTCTTTGCATAGACAAAACAGAGTATTTAAACAGAAGTATTTGAAGGTGAACATTGTAGCATTTGTGATGATGCAGAGACTGATGTATTTGTTTAAAAAAAACACAAAAAACCCCAAAACATACTGTTGTCTTTGTTTCCTAGGCTTGTGATATTTCTTTATCAGTCAGGTGCTGATAAAATATTAATAATATTTAATACAGTACAATCAGAAGTGTAAAAAAAATAAGTGCTTACCTATATTACCCCCTTCAATCCCACATCCTTAATTATAAGAAGAAGGAAGTGATACAGAAGCTCGAGGAGGTTAGTTGGGGTGATGGAAGAAGACGACTGGGGAATAGGGAATTGTTTAATTTAACTTTATAAAACAATATAAACAAACTTCTGGATTTCTTTTTAATAGTGCAAATTATTGTTGAATGTAGGTTGCTCCCCACCCTTACCCCCCCTTTTAAGTGCAAATTTAGAAAATGTTGTGTCTGGCGGAACAGGGGAAGGAGCTCAAGGACCTGATTGTGTACTGGATGCCTTCAAAGGCTAAGAGTGGGAGGTGCAGCTTAGACGTTGAGATTGCAGGAGTTGAAACTGATTTTATATCATGTTTTTACCTTCCAGATATGGGTGGGTGCAGAGATGGAGACGAAATTAGAGCCCATGGTATTAAAGGTAGCCAAGTAGAATTACTAACAGGCAACTGATTAAGGCAACTTTAAAGGGTGTTTTCCAGACATCACTTTGCTCTGAAATCCACTTAAAAAAAAATTCTGTTCTCTGCAGACAGCCAAAAAGCTGTGCTTGTGAATGTTAAAAATGACCTTGAGCAGAAGAACTCAAAGGTTGTTGGTGGCTTTGTACTGAATAAAATAAACTGGCACAGCAATGAGAAAAACCTGCATTAAGGTTCAGGGTCCTGATTCAGCAAAATAGAGTTCTTTAACACTGATACAGTCCTTATTCTTCTGCAAATGTCCATGTAATTCGTGATCAGGACACAAGTTAAATATTAGAATAAAACATATTTGTGAATGTATGTAGTATGATGTGTTGATAATGTCCATAAGTGAGTATCTTAGATGGCTGAAGCAGGAAATGAACCCCTCAAAAATGAATGGCGCTATCTGAGTGGGTCATCAGCCTTGTTTTTATGAGATCCACTTTTTGAAAAGGTGTGCCAGGTTTGGGAGTTACTTTTTTTGATAAAACATCTGCAGAAGTTTGCTGCCGTGAGAATTTGAGAGTCAGTGGGAGACCTAAATTAAACATTGGGCTTTACTAGCAAGTTGTAGAAGATGGTGTTGAGATCTCAGTAGAATAAGGTTATTTCATTTAACTTAGGATCATAGAATTGGCTGGAAGGGACCCCAGAGATGATCTGGTTCCAACCCCTTGCCGTGAGCCAGGGACACCTTCCACTAGATCATGTTGCTCAGGGCCCCATCCAACCTGACCTTGAGCAATCTAGGGATGTGGTATCCACAACTTCTCAGAGAAATCTGTTCCAGTGCCTCACCACCCTCAACACTAAAGAACTGCTTCCTAATATTCTGTCTAAATGTATTTTCTGTCAGTTTGAAGCTGTTCCCCCTTGTCCTGTCACTCTAGACCCTCGTGAATATTCTCTCTCCATCTTTCCTGTTGGCTCCCTTCAGGTACAGAAAGGCCACAATTAGGTCACCCCAGAGCCTTCTCTGTTCCAGGCTGGACAATCCCAGCTCTCCCAGCCTTCCCTCCCAGCAGAGCTGCTCCATCCCTCTGCTCCCCTTGGTGCCTCCTCTGGGCTGGCTCCAGCAGGTCCCTGTTCTTGCTGTGCTGGAGCCCAGAGCTGGTGCAGCTCTATATCTGCCTGAGAATGTTGACCAAAAGCTTCTTGAGCTCTGTCAGGTTTGGTGCTGTGACCACTTCCCTGGGGAGCTGTTCCAGTGCCCCACCACTCTCTGGGTGAAAAACCTTTTCCTGATATCCAACCTAAACCTCTCCTGATTCAGCTTCAGGTTGTTCCCTCAGTTTCTGTCACTGGCCACCAGAGAGGAGAGACCAGTGCCTGTCTCCACTTCCCCTTGTGAGGATGCTGAAGACCAAAATGAGATCTCCTCTCAGTCTCTTCTTCTCCAGGCTGAACAGAGTAAGTGTCCTCAGCCAGTTCCCATACAGCTTCCCCTCCAGACCTTTCACCATCCTTGTGGCCCTCTTATAGATGCCCTCCATATGGAGAATAAGGAAAGGATCACAGTATTCAATCACTTTAATATGCATTATTCAGTACTTCTTGCCCTTACCTGTTGCCGTCAGGTAGTAATTACAATATTCATTTATTTTATACTAGCATAAGTCAGTTATTGCATACTAGTATAAGAAGGCCAGCTATATTGAGCATACTTAAAACTAATAAACTGCTGATAAAGCTTCTTACAAGCAGATATAGCTAATGTTTTGTAGTAGTAATAATTTCATTTTTCTGGTAGACCAGGGGCTTCTTTGGGTGCTGCTGGGAAGTTAGGCCAGAAATGTTGGGAGATGTGGTCAGTCACAACATGATTTTTCAACTGTTTCTGTAAATGCTGACGGGATGTATATTTCCAAGAGAATGGCTTTGTCAGTAGCATCCTTAGCAGATATTTTTTTATTTAATGATGGCATCCAAGTGGAAAGAGAATACATTATATTAGCTTCTGCTGTCTTTATCCCTTTTTTCCTGCTTCACTTTTTGGTTTAAATAATATGAATGTTGTATATTCAGAATCAACAGTTAGAAAATGGCAGAATTAAGAATGAGTGGGCAATCTGTATTTGGGTGGTCTGTAAAATGCTCCTCCTGTCCTTTATAGATAGAGCTTGTGTGCACTGCTGTGAGTATCCCTGTGGTAGGAACAGGCAGGGAACAGCTTCACTCTCTGCAGCTTGCCATCCTTGAGAAATTGTAGTCACAAAGACCACTTTGATCAGGAATGAGTGACTGTCCAGCTCACAGATGTGACACTGTCATGCTGGCGGTGGTTTGGGTGGGTGGGTGTGCTGATGATGTGTAACTGCACTCACTGCTTCTGTCTGAACCTCCTAGGGACAGCCTGATTTGGAAAGTTTCTACTGAACTGTTGTGGCCCTGGAAGAAAGCTGCTAATTTGTATTTTTGGCTTTTGGCTTCTAGTTTTGGCAGGGCCACACAACGTGTCCCATACTTGGCAGCAACAACTGTGTGGCTTGAAAGCTTTTGTTGCATCTTTGAGTCACCCTGCTCAGCTGGAACATTGCAATAGGAGTTCTTTGTTTTTGTTCAGGGGGGTTTTCACAACACTTGGTATTTGGAAAAACCATAATGTATTTTTGTCTTGTTACACGTTGGAGAAACAAGAAATCACAGATGTTGCATGGCCATACCATGAAAACTTGTTTTAGTGTTTTCTGCTAGGCTAACATGTAACATGGGAGCTACTTCTACTGGTCTCTTCTTATCCCTCTTCCTGATAATTGGGTTAAACTGGAAAGTTTTCTAAGAAGCACAGGATAGGATGCAGTACTGCAATATCTGTGTAATAGACCGAGTGGCTAAACTTTTTCTTCTTTTAAACCCCCCACAACTGGCTGCTTGTATGGTATCCTGCCACTGAAAGGCTGCAGAAAGAACACCTTTGTGCAGGAAGAGCAGTGAATCCCCAGGTGTGGGTCTGGTCAGTCTCCATTTGATGGGTCTGTGATGTGTTGGGGAAGGCACACAGGGTGTGTGCCACCCCCAGCCTCCTGCTTCCCTGGGGCTGCAGAACAGTCCCTGAGACTGCTCTGAATAATCACAGGGGTTCTTCTGACAGCCAGCTGCTGTGGGAACACTGTGCCTTTCTGTCCAGGTGTAACAAATGCCTTGGAAACCATAGAAAAGCATCTGTATGGTGCAGGTTCCTCCTCTGCTGATGCAGAAGGCACCGTCACTGATGTTACTGAAAAACTGGTGCTTAAAATTGTTAAAGCCTTCTAACAAGGAGGGTGTTTAGTGAGAGGAGCTGTGGTTCTTGGGAGTGAGGGCGTGAATCTATTTTAGTGGTAGGTGAAGGGTAGTGTTATAGCAGTTGTGACATAACTGCCAAAGCTGTGTCCTTCTTCAGTAAACTAAAATGTGTTTTGTTACCGTGTACCAGACTATAGTGCCTAGAAAATGACTGTACAAAACCAGACTAAAGGAAGCTTCTGTGCTCAAGCAGAGAAGAATCACAACACCCTCTGCTGGTGTGAGTGACTCCTTCCTTTTCTCCTCAAGGACTTGTCTGGTGGATATCCTAGAAACAGTAAAAGAGAGTTCTGAAGTGTGATGCTAGCTCCTTTTGATTAAGCTGAGGTTATTTTAACCCATTTGTATTTATTTTTTTCCCTTGTAGAGGCTGACAGTTTAATCTGACCAACAACATACCACCACTCAAACAGATGGGGGGAACGTGGTGATGCCTTTTTCTCCACATTCAGATGTGGGGATTCACATTGCTTTCTAACTAGGCATTCTCCTACTTGGCAAAATTTTACTGGAGCTGGAGATGGCAGTTCTGTGTGCAAATACACTTGAGAAGGAAGCACCCATCCCCTCAATGTGCCCATAGTTGTGCTTGAATAAGGCTGCTAAATCCACTTGTGGTTTTGTAGAATAACCATGTGTTCCTAGGGCTTTTCCTAGAGGTTATCTCTGCCTGTGTCACTGGTGGGATGATGAGCAGTCACAGGCAGGCTGGCAATTGGTTTATTTGTTTTTTGTTTCCCCTGTGTGCACAGTCATGCTCTCCAGCTCTTTCTAGGGCTGTCATATGTCATACCCCCTGCTCTGCTTCCTGCTTGGCTCAGGATGACTGAGGAGGGAATCACAGGTTAGGATGAGAAGCAGTCACTTTTTAATTTCTACTCCTAAAACGTGTTTGATGCCTGTCACAGCAGCTATCTGCATGTTCCTCACCCTCCTCCTCCTTACCTGCTTCCACCGGGCAAAAGCATCTTCACCAGGATATTTGTGGAGGGAGCAGGGGCAGGGAGCAGCTCTGTGTCCCTGCAGGGTGCTGGGGAAATGGCATTTCCAGCAGCAGGGGAGGCGAGGGATGGGCTGGGAGCCTCTGGGTGCTCACAGGGAGGAAGAGCCCTGCTCTGAGTGAATGGTGCCTTACATAATTGGGTTATGAAAGAATTGCTGCAGGTTGAGCCTCCCCTGGTGCCTTCCAGAGCATCCCTCCAGCAGTGCTGCCTGCATGGCAAGGGTTAAGAGGAGACAGCATCCTGTCAAAGACCTTGTTTTTAATTTTGCCTCTCACACTGGCACAGATCCGGCTAAGAGCAGCCCAGATTAGTTCGGGAAAACCTTTGAAGAGATTTAAGATGTCCTTCAGCCAGTTTGAAGGTTTTTGTCTTGCAAATCCAGTACAAGGGCGCCTGCAGGCATCTCGACCCTTGCTGTGCTGCTGATGCAGCTCAAGGTCACACTAACCCGCCCTGTGACATTCAGCAGCACACACACACACAGAAATTATGCAGTGAAACTGCCTCAGCATTCAGCCAACCAACAACTTCCTCAGTTCCTCACTAAAGGAAAAAGTATATATTTTTTTTTCTTTTTGTCTTTTTTTTTTTTTTTTTTTTTTTTTGGCTTCGTAGATTTTTGCTGCAGGAAATAATCCAGGATTTCTGGTGTGTGTGATGACAAGGTCATTTCTTAATTAGAACACATGTAAAGAACAAAGCTAAATGGCTTCAAAACAGCTTTGTAGTTGATGGAGAGGATTTAAATTATTTAAAGAGATAGTCACCCAAGTATGATGGAAACTGAATTCTAAACGCATTAACTCTTTCAGTACCCTACGATTTCCATATGCTCCTCAAAAGGAAATGTCAAACTTGATGAGCATTATTGCAACTGCTGTTAAATGAGCATTTTTTACATGTGTTTATAGTTGGTGTTTTATTATCCTGTCTCTTGTCAGAGTTATGGTAGCAAGATTTTTTTTTTTTATTAAACAGTGGAATACTCACTGGCTAGAGATCAAGAGGTAGCTATTGGAAATAGCTTGGAGATCAGTGGCTTAATTTCTGCTCCATCATATTTTGATTAATGTATCAGCATAATATATGTATGCATGTGTGAATACATGTATGAAATAAAGTGCAATACAGGTATTTTTCAGAACTATCTCTGGGAGGATTCTGGACTTCTGTCCTCAGTGCTCAGCATACTTGCAAGGTATAAGAACTAAAGGTGGATTTGGGATTAGGGAATAAAAAAATGGGAGAATTGACAAGAAATGGCAGTTTCACTTAATTTGAAGTGACTGTGAGCTGGCTGGGAAAAGGGGATGGCGTCTTGGAATTTGAATTTTGTTCTTCAAATTTGCTTGTCAATTTGAGTTGAAGCACCTAAATGCAAAGGTGTTGCTACCACTGTCTCAACCATGGTTTGATGTGGCTGTATGTTAATTATTCATACTTTTAATCCTATACTCCTATTCTTCTTTTCCTTATTCTGTTTTCTAAGCTGCTTATTCTGTAAATGCCAGGGGCTGGTAAGGTGACCACCTTTTTGTGGTTGTCTTGGGCATGCAGAGCCCCAGGTTTCCACTCTCCTGTTAAAAGGATTGACCTGATGCACCAGAGGAGGAGCTGGATTTACTGTGGTCTGTAGGGCCTGCCTTTTGGTGCCAGCACACAGTAACTTTCCAGCTTGTCTGCTTAATAAAATAGTGAGGGCTAAAAAACCCTTGTGAGTTGTTCACTAGGAGGAAAAAGGCAAAAAAAATCATGGAGTATAAACTTTGCTTGCAAAGTTTGGGCTCTGTATATGCTCAGAGATGCCACTGCATGATTTGTCTGAGAACTGAAATGTAGAGAAATTAGTCTTCCCCTGTCATCAAAAGTCTAGCATTTAACTCAGATTTAAGTGTTTCAAGGGTAGTTGACATGAAATTTACTGGGGATTTTTTTTTTTTTTCCGGTTGTTTTCATTCTTGTTTTGTTGGTTTTTGGTTGTTTGGTTTTTTTTTTTTGGGAGGGTAAGCCTTGTTCAGCTGGAACTTGTGGTGCAGTAAATGTCAGATTTTAGGAACGTGCTTATTAGAAAGAGATTGTGCTGGCTCTGAGGACCTCCTGAGAGAGGAGGAAACTGCATTTGCCAGGATAAAGAGGGAAGATCGGGTGCTACAACTTCTTTTTTCTTTGGGTTGGTTTTTTTTTTTTCCCTGCACCATCTGGCTCAGGCAAGGCTTGTGAGAAGAAAACGAGAGAAGGAAACAGGCTCCACACAAGGAAGGCACGGATGAGACAAAACTGATGTGCTCTGTGAAATCTGTATATTCCTGCCCTTGCCCGGGGTGTGCTGTGCCCTTAATATTATGGGAGACCTAAGCTCACCTGCTAGTAATTTCTAATTTACTGTCCTAATTCATCGATTTGTTATCACTAATTGTACTTCATTTACTTCTGTGTAGTTTCCAGTACCTAAAGGGTTGAAAGGTTGCTGTAATTGGCACCCGCAGCTGCTCTTTCTTTTGACAGGGGATAATTTTGCAGCCTATGCTTTGTGTGACAGCTGCCTAATTGGGCATTCTCCCCTTGTAGCAAGCCTGCCTCCTCCAGCCTCCCTGCTGACAAATGGTGCTGGATTATAGATGAGGACACGCTGACCCGTTCGACCTTGCTGAGGCAGCGGGGAGGGGCCTCCTGCTACTTGAGGGAAGCTTTGGGTCATTTAAAGGACAAGGTCATGAGCCAGGTGGGGAAATGACATGATATCACATGACAACAGCCCGGTGACACGGTCAGCGTGTCAAGGGCAAACTCATCACTATTGATTAACACTGCTTTTTCGCCGGTGTCTCTGCAAAGACACCGATATTTCAAAAATGTTTTGCTAATTTGTCCTAGGTGAAGTGCCAGGCATTATTTTGGGGGTGTTTGTGCAGTGTTGTCAATTCAGATCGTGTGCAAAAGCAGTGTTGGTAAAACCCCGCCGATGATAATTTGTAGGGTTCATCTTGATGTTTTTGGTTAAATGTCTATCTGCTTGTTCTGGAAGCATGCATGACAGGGCAGAACTTAATGAGAAGGAAAAGAAAATCCCTGCTTTGAAATGTTTTACTTTTTACTCCTTGAAGGGCAGATACATGAACCTCTATAAAAACACATGTATCCACATATGTACATATGATTGGGATGTGGAAAAAGTCTTTATTTAAAGAGAACCAAAGAGAAAAGTTAAATATGAATTGGATGTTGAAAGAAAAAGTCTTTATTTATATCAGCTCATGGGCGATACAGTTAAGATAATGCCCTGCCTATTTTAAGAACTAAAACAGTCTCCAACTATGCTAGGCAATAAAAACCTGCTAAGTGGGTTTTCGAAAATGTTGTGAATACAAGTGACAGTGTTTTGAGAGCATCTTCATGTTGCATTTCTATGCTAATAAACTTCAAGGTAAATGAACAGCTTGTTTGACATTTGCTATGTTAGACAATAATAAAATGCTTTCTTCTGGAGTAATTAGACTTGATAGATTGATTATGTGAAGAGGTAAAGATAAATATAATCAGAAAGAGAACTGTCTCGAAGGGAGTTAGTGGCTGTTTTTGAACTTTGTGGTTGTGGTTGAGCCAGTGCCTGGCGGTGTGTGTCACACACAGGTGTGCCCTCACCTGCACACAGACACACGGACACAGGCACAGACAGCCTGCTGTGCACAGAGTTCTGACAAGCCAGGAGAGCAGCATTCCCCTCTTCCCTTCTCCGGGAGATCTGATTTGTTGTGGGAAACTGTTGTGTCTGAAGCTCGTCAGTTCCCCAGGATGTAATTTTACTCCCCCGAGGTAAAAAGCCGTCAGTGGTAAAGTGTGATAAATTAGTTCTCTCAAGTAGATGCGCGTGCGTGCGTGTGTGTGTTTAATTCTGACCTTGCTGTGCATGTGTTGAGCTGCTCTCGGTGCCCGAGTCAAGCCCGGTGGAGGTTTAATCCTGTGCCCTTGTACACGTATACTTGATTAGTAGTTGTGGTTATCTCAGCAGAAGACATTCTGCCCTCCTCCTTGTATTGGTCGGGACCCAGGCTTTGGGGAGTCAAGTCGAAGGAGAAAGAAAAGAGATTTTGCATTAGTATTCTATGAAAGCCTTACTGTCTGCAGAACAAATTGATTGCTACAGTGTACCTGTGCTTGGCACCACTGCTGTGAAAGAAAGGTATGGTTGTAATCTGTTTTATTGTATTACATATTGTGACACTCCAGGAATGTTTAACAGTCGGCTCTTCTGTGGCACATGCTTGAAGTCTAAGGAAAGAAAAATATGTGAATGAATGAAAAGTGTGTGAGTGAGGCTGTCGTATCGGCAGCTTTGTTTACTACAGTGAACTAAGTAGCCCCTGCTAATGAGACAAATTTCTGTGCCAATGGCAACGTAAGGAGATGATTAAGTGAATTCTCTGTATTCTATTCAGTCACTCTCATCAGTGTCAGTAGTTGCTACTTACCTACACAGATAAAATTGTAATTAATGTTTTAAGGGGGTTTGGGTTTAGCTTTTTGCAAGATGATTAATGTGAAATACACTTGAATGTGGATGTGTTTGCCTCTTTAAATGAAAATATGTTGTTTTTTCCTAGTTATTAATGTGCTGTGATGGTCCTACGTGTGTGGGGGGGAGTTATGTGAGAGGGTTAGGGGAGGTACAAAAACCTGAGAATCTTAGATGTGCTGCTATGATAAACTTGTGCTTGTGATAAACAGCACAAGAACAAAGCTGAGGAAAAGTCTTAGAGGATTTGAGTCTTCATATCTCACACACACACACACCCACACTATCCCCCTTTAGTAAAGTGTAAATATGCACTCCTATTTTAATGGGAAATCTAGACCTCTTGGTTTCCTTAACCCAGTTGTAGACTTTACACAGTTGTTTCTCTGGTTTTACAGATGCTCAGCTTATGTCAGTTTTGTGGGAAGTATGAAGCACTCCATTAATAAAATTCAGGCTGTTGCACAGAGGGCTGTGCTTAGTGCTTCGTTCTTGGCATCACTGAAATTGTGTTGCTGATTATTTGGATGTTTGCTTGTGGTCATCCAAAACATCTGAAGTATCTGCTCTTCTCATGCAGACATTCCTGACTAATTAAGTTTAGGACAGGTGGCAGACTCCTCCTGGGCATTTAAATCTGCGTGTAAACCTAATCTAATAACTTGATGAGAAAATGAAAATCCATCTTTCCTGGTGTGTTATCACCACGCACATGCCACAGAGGTATTTGTGAAATCCTCTCTCTACTCTTTGTCCTGGCAGGTGACAAGTAAATGAGTTGCTTTAAGGAAATGAGAGACTTGGAAAATGCTGTGTGCTGAGCAGCAGTCATGCACTGTAATAGTTAGTTCTGTCATATGGCCTTGCTGACTTAAGATTAACACTTTATGGATGTGGGGTATCTTTGTGAGTGTACCCTTGAGCTTCCATTTTACACCTTGCAAAGAGTGTGAATACAGCCTTGTACATGCAAGTTGTTGATCTTTGAGATCCCTTGACTGCTAAGAAAATTTTTGAAGAACCCCAGTTTGGGAGACTCTGTATGTGGCTGTTTGGACTCAAATATGATTACTTTAGTTGCAAATTATTTTATTACAAAACTTACATATTCAAATCAAGTATTTTGTGAATAAGCTCTTCTTCTACTGAATTACTTTTTCTTAATGCAAACGCACATCATACCTACAACAGAAGTTGGTAGAAACAGTTGGACAATTTAGAGAGAAGATGGGAGGATCCAGAGACTTCATCATATTTAACCAGGCTTTGAAAGAGAATTTCAGTAATGCTATAGAAATGGTTAATCCTTATCTCAAATTCTGTGTTCATTTTTTTGTAGATTTTAACCAGTTAGTGACAGGAGGCTGAGTTCTGAAGAAGATGTTAGATAAATACAGGGCAATATTGCATTACAATGCAATTAACTTTTGTTCATAAATAATTCAACCTATGACTTTAAATAAATGATCAGAGAAAAAGAAAATGACATGTGATTAAGTCCAAGTCCTTGAAAGCATTTTACCAGTCAAGATTGCTTTGGGACTTCTTACAATTCCTCTGTTGAGAAGAGCCAGTTTTGAGAATTGTGGTTATTTTGTTTCCTTTTGTTTTTTCTTAATTCTTAGCATATCATGAGAGATATGAGGTAGACTCTTCAGCTCATAGTTAAAAGAGGACTGATGATATGTTATTTTTTCTTTTGTCTTGATTTTCTTAATGCCATGGAATACATCAGCTTGGGTAGCCTATGATTTTGATTTTTGGTTGTTCAGGATTTTTTGTTTGTTTGTTTGTAATTTTTAGGGGGGATTGGGGTTTGTTTTGGTTTTCTTTTTTAATGGAAAGTAGAAGGATGTCTGCTGAATTAAAACTTTTACTGCCAACTTTACTGATGAAGCATGACTGATGACATCAGAATCTTGATGAGAATTTTGGAATACAATTTGGCCTGGGGTAGACTGCTGTATTGTGGGTGGGATGATGGAGAAGACCACCAAATGAGGAAGACAACCCAAACACAACCCAACCAAATAAATGAGATTTTAAAAACAATTCTTGCTTATATTGGAAGGATAAGTTGATTTCAGCAGTGGTTGCCTGTATTACACAGCTTTTCCTCTGGAAATACTTAATCTAAGTTTTAAGTAAGAGTTAGTGCTTGAGTGGTATTGTCAATTTAGGCAGATTTTAGAGGTGATTTCCAGATTCGATCTGTTTTTGAAAGGTAGCTGTGCCCTGCTTGAGATTGTGAAATGCTTGTTCCTCATCTCCACCCATTTTTGTTACTATGCTCTACCATAATAAGGAAGAGAGGAAGTGGAGGTGTTGCATAACTTCAAGTAAATAGATTTTCAGTGTAGATACTGAAGACAGCCTTAACTCAACCAGTGCTGTCACTACCAGAATCCTCCTAATGCTAAAAGCAGTTGTGTAATTAATGGCCTTGTGTACTGAACTGAGACTGCTGCAAAACCTCTGGAGGGAATTACTGTGTCTATTGTGTTGGTTAACTTTCCAAGAAAATATAGTCCATTGCTGATAGTTTGTTGGGGTGATGGGGGAGAATTGTGTAAGGCCTGATGAAATACTCTCTGGCATCTTTTTCCTGACCACTGGACAAAGCATCTGCAGCAGCAGAGCCAGATTGAACTGTTGAAATGGAGCTGTTAATAAAAACGACATGAGTTTTAACTTGAGGAGACAAGTGTGGTAGATAATAGAAAGCTGCACTTCAAACTTTTGGTGTGTTTTTAAGATATTTTTCTTGTAAAATCATATAAAGAATTAGAACCTGGTTTTGATTTTGATACTAGCCCCTTACCTAGTGCAACAATGGTAAATGATCTAGAATAGATGACAATTATTAGTTGATTTTTGTCTAATCTGTTATCTTGAAGCCATTTATAAAACCTTGTTAAAAGCTCCAAACACTTTTTTTTCCTTTGGATCTTTGTTTCTGTAGCATCAAGCATAGGTGGCACTGACTATTAGCAATTAGAAGGTTTGGGATGTCTCCCCTCCTCCCAGATTTAGATGTTTAAGCCATTGGCAACTGCTTGATCCATTTTCTCTCACTCTAGAAAAGAGAGCAGAGTGTGGCAGGTTCTACAAATGAATAGCTATAGGCACCAAATTATTGCCTGAGTTTGGTCAGTTTGGAAACTTCTGGCTTTTGAAGCTAGAATTTGAGTTTGTACGAACTTATTGGGAAAAATGCTCGTATTGATTACTGAGGGGGAGCAAACTTGTTTTTTCACCTAGGCTTAGTTCTGGTTCCTCAGGAGACTTGCAGAGGATGCTCAGTCAGGCCTGGTGTAATTCAGCATTCCAGAGGCACCACTGAGCAGTTCAGCACGTGCACAAAAAGCTGTCTGGATTCACTTGCTGCCGCAGCATCAGTTCCTTCACTGCCCTGCTGCTGGCACAGGCTGCTGCAGTTCTGCCTTTTCTCTGGTGGAACCAGAGATGGTGCACACCCTGTGTTCTGGTCTGAGCTGGGAGTATATTGCACTGAATTGGACTGATAAAAGCCAGGTTTTAACAGCTTTCTAAGGCAAGGAATTAAAAATGGACTTGTTTGGGCAGGAAGTGCTCAGATATGTGTACAGACATACTTGGCTATGAGAGACCTTTGCTTCAGGATAGAAAGGATTTTATTGTACTTGGTTAGGAAAGGGACTGAAAGTGATCAGTGGATCAGAAGAGTTTCTGCTGTGCAGTGGTCTTTGCAGCTCCAGTCCTTGTAATAGTTCTTGCCCAGCTCATTAGGACTGTTTCATTGTGTTAGATCCCTGAGAAATAGGGAAAGTTGGTGGAATTATATTTTTGATCATAATGCCATCATCTGTGTTTAGTTCAGTACTGATACTTCAGTTCAGTACTGAGGTGATGTTTTGTTGGAGAGAACATTGTTTCAACAGATATAGTGGAACACCCATATTTGCTGCATTTGATTGACATGCATCTCCACCTGACAGTGATGGGAGTGCCAGTAATACGTCTTGTTTTGGAAGAGAAGGATCTTTACTGTAGGGTACAATTCCTACTCCTTTAGTAATAAGCACTGTTGTTTCCTTGAGTTTCTGTTGTTAGGTTTCACTAGTAGAGGAAAAACCCAAAAACACCCACAAACTAGAGAAAATATCTTATAATTCAGCTGAAATTTATTTGCCATGGATATTAAGGTAATATGTTTCTGAGCAATCTTCTCCTGTCCTCGCTGTTCTTCATGAGTAGAGTAGCAATATTCTAAAGCACTGCTGTGATATGTTCATGGATGTTCCTAAAATGTTCTGTTTTGTTCCAAGACAGAATCTCTTTCTTGCAATTTTGACAGTACCCAGTAGCCTCCAGCATGGTTCAGACCCACACAGTGCATGTAATGAGAGGTCCTGGTGAACAACGGAGGAGCGAAATTACTATGATCAGTCTGTAAATAGCAGCAGCCATCTAACATCAGATATTTAGATGTCAGATTGAAACAGGTCTTTGGTAACTGAAATGCCTCTTACTTGTTAGTTTGCTTGTGAGTGGGGTTTTTTAATGACCTCAGTTTATGTGTAAGCAATATATAGTTTAATTCTGTAGTTCACGCAAATCCAAAATAGTTTGGGATTTTATTTCCAGATTCATGTAGTGAATGGGTATGTCTATGAAAGTCTTTTCTGTATTTATTCTGTTGCTTATACTCTGTAGCTTGGTGGTGGAGTACATCAAGATTATTTTTTTACTGGTATTAAGTTTTTAAATTATGGTTGTATGTTTCATCAAAAAAGCCCCTGATGCTTGGTCAACTTCAAACATTTTCTTCTCAGCTTTTCTACCTGTGACTGTCATTTTACCAGAGAAAATAATTTCATGGAAGGATAGTTCAGATTCATGTTTTGTGTAATTTGCAAGTGTGGACACTTGCACATAGTTACAGCTGACAGAGTACAATCAGCAGTGGAAGAAGTACCTTAGAATGGTTCCCTGCTCCTTCAAGGATTTCTTCTGTTCTCCAAGATTTATGAGGTCATGATGTCAAAGGCTTTTGTAGCATTCAGCTAGTCATGGTGGAGTGCAAGCCAGTTTGAAATTAAAAATGACTGCATGAGCTTTACTATGCAGAAATTAAGCTCATAATCAAATTAGCCAGTTATACAAAAAGAAATGTTAAACAAATGAGGTTTTAGTACCTGAAGTGGCAAAGATTGTGCATACATATCCCTATCAAGTAGTCTGGATTTTCTGAATGTGCATTAGAGAGACTTCATAAATACGACTAGCTTTCTTGTGATTATTTGTGAGGAGCAAGTATCATACTTGCTCTTGAAAAATATGCACTTGCTGTGAGTAAAGTAACTGAAGTGAAATACAAGAATTAGTGGAAAAGACAAGAAAGATATTTTCAGATATATTAGCAAAAAGGAACTTGTTGTTACTCCATGTTCTTGACTCATTCATGTCTTACCAAGCAGCTAGCAAAAATAAGTTGCATTCAGTGCATGCTTTATATCTTACATGTGGAAGTGAATTGCAAGAATGGTTTAAAGTCCATTAATTTTTGTTTTGGAATCTCACCCCCCATGCCCCCAGATGAGTGGAGCTTTTGGTCTTGAGTGGTGATGGATATGCAGTAATTTAGTGGTGTTTCTCCTTCTTTCCCTCCCACCTGTTTTTCTGTAACAGATCAAAATCAAGATGTTTTAGAGCTTCCAATCCTTCCTCTTGTTCCTTTGGTCAAAATCCCAGTGAAAATAGTGTAAGTCTCTGAAAATTATGTACTTTCCATCCACGTGCATTGTGACAAAGTTTACTGCAGTTCAGTGGAAATGCTCCCTACAACATGGTAGATAAATACAGCTGGTGTTTTAGGGACCATGCTACCTGGAATTTCACCTCTGGCTTTATATTTTAGTGAAGCAAATTGATTATAATGTTTTACAGTGTACAGTATCCTACATTATCCTGTTTCTGCTTGCTATTTTTTTACAGGTCAGGTCTCCATACTGGTCAGGCAGCTTGAACAGTCTCACAATCTTTCCTGGCATTGATGCTTTTGTCTTCTTTTCACCTACTTTTTTCCTACATCTTTCCTTTCTGCTTCGTTATCTCTGCATCTCATCTCAGTTTGTAAGCACTTTGAGGTCGTAGTCAGAATTTAAAGGAATATAAAATGTTTTACAATAGTAATTATGCCAAATGTCAAGCACAGACAGACTTGCTGTCATAAACCTGGCAGCATATAAAAAAGGCAAGTGGAATTTGCATCCTGGTAGGTTATTCTTGGTCAGCCAAACTGTTCACCTTCCAAAGTGCTACAAGCAAATGCTTTCCATGATTTAGTAGAGAGATGCTGAGGCCACATTGGAAGCAAGGGTTATGTTTTATTTGCAGTAAAACAGAATTCAGACGTAGACCAAATAAATCAAACCACTCTTATCTGAGATGAAGAAATTAGGTTCAAAAAAAAAATTGAAACTTGCAGTGTGAAGTCTGCTGTTTGGGCTCAGGAGGTTATTTCATTAAGGCAGCTGGGACACAGAAAGCTTCCTTTGTTTCATTGGAGGAGGTCTGGGTTTATGCTTACCCCAGGTGCTCCCTCAGCCCACACCTTGCTCCTCAAAAGTTTCCTCATCCACATTGTTGTTTGTTGTCATGATTGAAAGTAACTAAATAGTTATGGTATCTCTGAAAATGTGTGTCTCCTTTCTTTCCCAGGAGCAGTATTTTTTCACTCTCTGGTCATTCTTGCTTCTGTGCCCTCTGAAGTGAAAGCAGATTGCATCAGGTTAGGGATATTGTCATTGTACCAGCTGGAGAAGAGAAAGAGCTTTCACTAGTAGCAAAAAAAAGTAGCAGCTCAAGAGAGGGGGTGCCCTTTGATGCTATATTTTAGCCCTTCTACATTATATTCTAGGCCTCTTGTACATTATATTTTAGGCCTTTCTTCCCATCATTAGTCTTTGTGTTCTGTTGATCTTTTAGGGTATATCATTCTTTCTTTCCCTTCCAATCATATGTAGTAAAAGAAAGGTATGGGGTGAAAACTATTATTACAGCAGCACATATTGTTGTACTGCAAAACCAATAAATGCATTTTTTTCTTCTGTAGGAAGAGAAAACATACTTATTTTGGAGGCCAGTGTTGCTCTAGGGCTTCATTTAATTGCTGTCCAGCTGAACTTGTCAGCATCTCACAGGTGCAGATGTATTTATTTTAAACTTCATATAGACTATGATGAGGAAAAGGGAACAAACAAGTCTGTGAGGAAAGGCAAGCAACATATATCATTTGTGTTTTGGCTTGTGGTCTTGCAGGAGGAGGTATTATTTTGGTGGATTTGGATTAATTTTTTGCTCTGGTAATTTAATGCTGGAGAAGAGGAGGAAAGAGCCTCCAGAGTGTAGATGATCTTCGCCTGGGGAGCAGTGCAGAAATGTAATGGAATTTCCTGTGTGAGAGGTGCCTGAGTATTACAGCAAAAACGAGTGTTTGTGGAAACAAAAGGGTAAGGAAAAAGGACACAATAAGTGCTTAGGTTATGTGGATAGAAATGAAAGTTATTAATGTCCGTAGAGCTCAGATGAGAAATTTTAAACTTAATCTAGAGCAAGAGAAAATCAATTGAAAAGTTGAAGTAAAGGGTTATATGAACAGAGTGTCTTCAGGGGAAAGATTACAATAACAGCTGTGTTTTGTGTATTGTGGAATGGTCTTTGGATGTCATTAATGCTACACAAGTGTGGGTTGTGGAAGTGGGGAGCTGAGGGAAGATTGAGAGTAATGATGATAATAGGAGGAGAAAATGAGTCAGATTTTAGAGAAGCAGAATGCAGTGCCATGGGTGTGTTGTGTGTTCTTGGTTTCTTTTTGGTTGGTTGTTTGGGGCTTTTTTTAGTCATGGTGGGTAAACGGATAGTGGGAGTGTTAGAATAAAGATAATCTCCTGATGACAGCTTTTTTTCATGAGGTGGGTAGTATTAACCAGGCAAGGAGAGCTATCCCCTCTCTCCTGGCAGGTTACTTTTACCAGCTTGCTCAGCTCAGTTTCTTTTGTCAAGCTCTGATACTCTCACAAATCAACTACAAGTATAACCAGCTTTGGGAAAAACTTTATATTGATCTGTTGATACCTTGTCAAGAAGTAAGACGGGCTCCCTTTTGTGAGCTGATACTGAATTAACAGAATGACTTTTCCTGTTACTGTAGAAATATAATTATTTTCCACCATAAATTTCTGCATCCTGATTATAATGTATTTATTTTTGGCAGGGAGGAGTGAAAACCAGATTCTCAAAGATCCTGCACTGACTTTTGAAAGGTATGAGCTTCTGCCCTGAACTTGAAAAGTTTATTAACCTGTATTTTTCCTCTCCCAGACCTGGAGTGGTAATTGTGTCTCATTCACACTAGATTTGGTCCTTATCCTCTTAGGAATTCCCAGTCAGAACTTGGTTCATGTCACATCCTTGTATAGTGCTGATCTTGTTCTCCTGAGATTGCTAACTAGGGTGCTCAGGTAAAAATCTAAGTTTCCTGAGAGGCTGAGGACATGCTCACCTGGCCTCCAGAACTTCTGGCTTTTTCTCAACAAATGGATTTTAAATTGTATGCTTTTAAGAATGTGAAAATCCCTTTGAGAAGACGTTTTGGATTGAGGGTTTTTTATGGGGTTTTTTTTCTGGTATTCTTTTCTTGCCCTCTTTGGCTTGTACCTCCCTTTCCAATGTGATATGCTTCAGCATTTATTTGTTATTTGGGAGTTGTTTGTGGTTATGTAAGATTCTGCAGGTACTCACAAGTCTTACCTGCTGTTGAATGAAATCATGTTAATGTGTTCATTTGAGTTCTTTTGGTCACACTCACTGATGAAATTGAGCAACACAATTTGAACAAAACCATCCTTCTTCAGCAAGATTATTTATAGATTGAAAAAGAGAAGAAATAAAAAAAAAAAAAAAGTGGTTTAGTAATAATGCAGGCAGTCAGTGAAACTTACCATCAGGTTATTGACAAGGCCTTACTATATATTGATTTAGAAAACACTGGAGTTATTTATTGATGTTACATTGAGCTGGGAAAGGACTCTTCCAGTTACATCAAGGAAGGATGGCTTTGTATAACACAAAGAACATGGGTTGTGGCCTGTCAGCCATGTCCAGATCTATTATAGCAGAGTGAGCTGGAAATAATTCAAAGCCTGATCAGCTGAATTGATAGAATTGTGGTTATAGATAATAACTATCAGATAATTACTTTATACTACATCATACATGGCTTGAGCTACTTTGGTGCAGTTTCACTGTTTATTTGCTAGATTCTTGACTTTTAGGTCTTTTATTATGACAACTTCCTCCACTCTCACCACATTTCTTTCATAGTCATTAAGTGAATAGATTAAAACTGTAATTCTGAGATACTTCTCACAAAGCTGAGACAAGATTTGCAGAGAGAAATTCACCACTTACCTCCCACTGCCTTTCATTGTTACCAATTTTATTCAATGATGAATTGATACCAGACTTCCAGCATGTGGGAAACCAAATCACCTGAAATGGTTGCTTGTGTTTTGAACAATTTGAGGAATGGGAACACTGGAATAACTGATATTGTACATCTTGGAAATCCTACGCTGCATCCAGAATGATAGAAGAATATTTCAAAACTAGTTTGATTTTAGAAGTCATGATGCTTAAACTGATGATGTGTTTACTGGATTTTAGCATGGTAGATACCCCTCTGTCCTATGCCTGTAACTTGAATATGTGTTTGGAATCAACATGTGTTTTTAACTTGAAAATGTGTTTGCATATGTCTGTAACTTGAATCAGTGCATGAGAGAGGCATCATTTAGATGCCTCTCTCACACACAGATCTGCATGTGTGCATAACTTTGCCATTATTTTATTGTGCCATTAAAATTCATAGGTCTACTTATGTCAGGGAAAATAAGTAAAAAGGAAGTACAGAGTTCAAGAACTTACTACTACACTGTTCATCAATACAATATTTTAAGATTATTAGAAACTTACTTTGACATTTCACATACATAAATATAACCACAGACAATATTTTTTCTAAAAGATAAGTAAAAATTACCTTCATAGAATTGGGCATTGATAGCTATCCAGTCCTTCAGCAAAATCCCTTGTTGTGGATTGTTGTTGACTGCTAAATTGACCAGAAGTACTTTGTGCTAGCTGTTGTATTTATTGTCATTGCTGTATTGGCTGGTTGTTTACTCCTGTTTGTCATTACCCTTTGAAAAGACAGCACCCTTGAAGTGCTTTACATTTGGATCACTGTGTGGAAAGATGCCTGTTCCAGCTCTCCAAGGAGGAATGGATAAGAATGGATTTCAGATATTTTCTACATGGTGTCACAGCCAAAACCACCACTGGCTGCTGATAGCAGCCTGCACATCCCTGCTGCTTGAAAAGTGGGGGATTTGATCCAAAGTTTAGAACCAGCAGAAACCTCTCACTTCTGCAGGTTATGTGTATAAAGAGTGTGAGCTTGTATTTAACAGGAAAAAACCCAAACCCACAACTGCTGCTGACTGGCTTTATCAAAGGTTTGGTTGTGAAGATTAAAGAGGGTTTTTATAGTAGAAGCTTGAGAGGAGACTTGCCATGACACTGAATGAGCAGTTACTCACTGTAATACAGCTCAGTTAAAGCAAAGGCTTTTTCATGCATTTTAGTTTTCATGTGTTTGTAAGCTTAAAAAAGCTGTATGACTCCAAATATACTTGCCTTAGGGTTTCACATGTTGGGCAGCTGTACTGCTAATAAACTGATGCATTTCCTAGAATGTTTTTAGTTGTGAAATGTCCTATATTCATACACATTTTCCTGTGTGCTTGGTTCTCAGAATAAGCTGCTGATTTGTGGATGTGGAAGGAACCTCTTGCTCGTTTGTTGTAATCATTGCCTGATTGACTTTTTTTATTTTTCCCATTCTAACTATTCAGTGCAATGAGAAGCTTTATCAGCTTTTCACAAAGTAGGAAGGATAGAAATTCTACTTTGGGGAAAAAAAAAAAAATAACCAACCTCCTCTTTTCTCCTGTTTTTCTGAAAGGGTTTACAGAAGGGGGGAAACTAAGGAAGAACAGAATTGTATTGCCCTGAGGTCTACAACTTAAATCAATTTGATCTTAAACCAGTGACTGTTTTAAGATCTGATGAATCATTATCAGAGTTAAAAGCATCTATACCACAGTGCTGGGAAGCTGCATCCCAGGCTTCAGGAGTGATTTGTGTCTAGCCCTAGTAGCTCAGGCAATACTATAGTTTAAAAGGGTGACAACCTAATTCTTGTGAAGGATATTTTCAAAAAGGAGTTAAGTTTTTCAACCCTTTTTTTCCCCATCTTTTTTTCATTTGATCCTTTTTATTAGTAGCTGAGACAACCCAGTCATACAGGTAGGGAGCTGCATATGTACTACCTCTACAAAAATGGAGGAAAATGTTGAATAGATGAAACAAGGTGCAGGAGGGTTTGTGATGGCATAAAGGTGTTACTGGCAATGTCCAAGATGCCCACATACTAGTGAGGTATGCAGGTCACCCCAAATGGGTTCCAGTAAAAGCTTCAACACTAACACAAGCAGTCCTGTATCTCTGTCTAAATATAAATTGCTCCCACTCATGTCTAGACCAACATCAGAGCAATGCTGGTGTTGAAAGTGGAGGTTAAGAATCAAGAGTACAAACATACCATTCTTTAAATTACTACCTATTATGATGAGCATCTAAACTTTGTGGCAGCAGTGCAGCTTTGAGTGCCATTGTGTCACCCAAGACCCCTCCTGCTCATGTTCAGGCACCAGAAGGATACATGTGCTAAACCTGACCTGTAAGCCAAAATACTCTCCTGCATGTGTTTAAAGCTCTGAGAATGTATCTGTGTGTGGATGGATGGATGGATAGATCAGTAAATTACTTTCATTGCTGACTATTTTCAGCAGCTGGGTTTTAATGAGCCTTTCAACTGTTGCTACTGTGTTTAATCTGCTCACTTACTCAGTGTTCAACATTAGAGAAGCTTTCTAGGAGGTAAATGTTGTCCTGATTACAGAAGAGGTTGGTTTGATTGTGTTCTGCACAGACCTTGAGTTATTTTTTTGTCTTTTTTTTCTTTTTTTTCTTTTTTTTCTTTTTTTTCTTTTTTTTCTTTTTTTTTTCTTTTTTTTTTTTTTTTTTTTTTTTTTTTTTTTTTTTTTTTTTTTTTTTTTTTTTTTTAATTGAGAAATATATGCTGTGCACACAGATAATTAGGATAAATAAGCAAATGTTGTGCTTGGAAGTACACATCCAAATATACAATTGTTATATTAAGATAAATGTCTTGGACTGCTCCAAAACCTGAGGTCCTGACTCTTTAGCACTGGTCTTGCTAGGTGTTTTAGATTTGTAATTTATTGTATATTAGCAATGGCTGAATAGAGTGAAAAGGATGGCAAAAAGTGTCATTCACTTCCTTTTCATTTAACGTAAGAGCTTTTCCTTAGTTTATTTGCTATGCTGCCTAATAGCTCTTATCAAGATAAATAAGGACAGAGCAGCTGCTCTTAAATGTAGGGAATGCTAAAACATGTAATGTACCAATGTGAAGAAAATCAAGTGTAGTGATATTTCTGGTAAGTCTACTAAAAAAAAATACGTCCAGGAGCTTTGATCAAATGCCAGCTCTTACATCAGTCCTCTTTGTAATCTTTCTTGCTGATCTGTGACCTTGACCTTGTGTTTGTGTTTCTATGTCAAATCTATTTTAGGGATGGACAAACTAAGTTCAGTTTAATAGGATTTATACTCCTGCTTCACAGGATACCTTAGTAAAATATAAAAATTAAAATATTTGGGTCAGTTAAATTTTCAGTCATCTTTTCCATTTCAGTGGGTTTGAAGACATTGACTTTGTTGTTCTTTTAGTTCTGTTTAGGAGATGGTTCTGACAAAGACATATTTAGCTCACCAATAAACTCTTCTAAATTCAGCATGGGCCTTCTGCTTGAAGGTGGGTTTTCTCTTCAAGCATCTCACCATTGTTTTTGTTTGTCATTGAGTGAGGTTCAGCAGTGAAAGTAGTCCTTGCTCTTTGTCCTTCCTTGTGCCATAATTCCATGTTTCCACAGGGAGAACTGCAAAACCAATGTTTGGCAGGATCTTTGGGGTTTCTTTGGACTCTGATGAGGTCCTTGCTCTGGCTTGCCTTGTAGGAGCTTTGTGCCATGTGCACTCAGCAGGTTCTTGAGCACAGCTCTTGCTTTAAACACATGCACATAGGGCAGCAGAGTTGGTTGGTGCAACACTTTGGGCATATGGGTTCATAAAGCCTTAGTGAGGCTGTTGGTTTCAGAGGCATTGTGAAATAGTGTCCCAAATTAGCTAATACTTATGTGCAAGTATGGAGTAATAGATTTATTTTTAACAGGTCTTTTATTACTGGGGTAATGTTGTTTTATGTAGAAAATCACATGTTTTCTTCAAAAATCAGTCACACATCTATGTTGCCTTGTTTTATATTTTCTAATTTGGCATTAACTCTCTTAACAGTAATGGAACAAGCAACAAGTAGCTTTATTTTTTTTTTTTTTTTTTTTTTTTGCTTTGCAATTGTTTTCTCCATGAAGAAATCATTAAAAGCAGACATAAAATATTTCCTTTCCACAAATTTGTGGCGGTATGTTGTCTTCTTAAAATGCATGGCACCATTATCAGCATAAATTTAAAGAAATTATTTCAAAATATATGTCCTTACAGTGAGGGATAGTTAAACATGTCCCCTTACCAGCTCTCAGTTGTTTTTGCTATGCCTTTGTGGCAGTAAATACTATTTTCACTGGTTTTGAGTTAAGTTGGTATTTTAATTGTTCTGATTTGACTCATGACTAGGGGTGAGGTGCAGTCCTGGTCTTTATGTGTGAGGGTAACACAATCATCTCTGTATACATCTATATGCCTTCAAGTCCTTTTAATATTTTACTTAGGGATTTATGTTATGAATGTTTTTAGATTAACTCTGGCATCACAATAAGGATTCTTTGTCCTTTAGTCTTTACAGGATGTTATGAACCTCTTCTCCCAAGGTTTCACTAAAGCTGATTCATACGTTTTATCCTGAATTTCACTTGGCTTTATTGCTATTTTGGAGAGAAAAAAAATAATTTTTAACTAAAAAATTGTATTTTTTAAAATTTGAATTGAGCTAGTAGAGACCATTGTACTAATGCATATTTTTCCTTTCCCATTTAAATATAGATATATGAGCCTTTTTTTTGTTCACAGCAAGCTTTGAAAACATCATTCATGATAAACTGAAATCTCCTATTACAGCAGAAGCTGTAGTGTCCCCTCTTAAAAAAAAAAAAAAAAAAAAAACAAAATAAAACAAAAAAAAAAAAACAAAACACACAAATCATCTGGGTCTCTAACATGGATTTATGGGGATTTTACATATAGTTGAATGCTATGTAACTGGGATCCTGTATTTCACCTTGCCTGGAATTCCTGTGTATTTGTGTTCAGTTAGCTGAGACCTACTCTGTTGAGAAGTCTGCAAAGTGCCTTTCATTCATAACCATGGGATGCTTGGTCTCAAGTGAAACATAGCTATTACTGTCAATAAAATACTGTGCATTACTTTTAGTCCTTTGTTGTACTTCGACATCTGAAACCAATTCTTGGTTAAGATAACATAAAGTGACTTAACATATGCCAAACCACATAACATAGTTATTCCAAGAAATACACTGTTTTAGTGCACTGCTATCAATAAATGCCTGTAGCTTTAGATCCCTCCAACAAGCAGAAGGTCAGAGTTGTGTGGAAATGCATTATCTGCATGCATTGATCATAACTCAAAAGCATGATTGCCCAGGAGAGGACATTGATTTCTTCACTGTATATTAATCACATTTCATTCTTAGGGAGTTGATGTGGAGTTTACTGCATAATCAGTGATTTGGTTTTGTAGGTGTCAGAGGGAATGGAAATCTGGTTGAATTTCCTTTTAATTGGTTATAGACAGGTGGTTTACCCAATATTGGAAAGGTGCATCCTCTGTCCAATCTGTTGTATATTGTCCTCTTCTGTTCTGAAAACAAGTCTTTGATTTTTGTATGTTTTTTGCTCTCAGTCTCTTGAATAAGAAGACTCAATTAACCTAAAGTGTTTCTGCTCACTGTATTATATTCTGAGCTTTTATCAACATCCTTTCCCAGATTAGTTGAGATTCAGTGAGATACGTGCTGTTTCTGGATCCCTGTCCTTAATGAATGTGTAGTGGGAGTGTAACTCTGCATTATCTTTTTGTTTCTGCCCTTCTTGTCTTCAGCAGCAGCAGTGACTGATGGGACAGGTTTAGGTGTCAAATACTTGCTTCCTTCACAGGTGGTGTTTGTAAATTGAATGTCTGTTCTTCCTCATTCCTTACGATTAGCAAAGACTTGGCAGAGAATGTGTTTCTAAGTTCATGCCTGGAGTGTTAGCAGACCATAATCAACAAGTGAACTCAAAGGTGTGCTTTACAGTACCATTAGAGAAGAAAAAAAAAAAAAATTCCTCCGGTAGTATTTGTAAGAATAAATATGTGTGCATGAGTCTGGGTAAGGAATTGACTGAAATGTCTGTGAAACACCAGGTGAATCAAAAGTTATGTGAATGATATGGGGTATTCTGCATGTAGGAGTGTTCATTTCTGTGGTGCCCTGTTCTTGTTTGAGTAAGAAATACTTGAGGTAGGCTGAGCTGTTGTTTGAAGAGTGTCATACACGAAAAATGGCCACACATGTTCTGAACTGTGCAGAACTTTCCAGCAGGAGGTTTTGACGTGCAGGCCAGATTTGGATTAAGCAGTGTATGGTGCTTAAGTGTACTTGTAAACCTCAGAGAGCTGCTACTAAAGCTCTCACAAACTCAGCTTTCAAGGCAATTGTCTGCTCCCCATTTCCTCCTTCCCATGTACTTCATCTCTTTTGGGAGTTTCGTTGGGTTTGGAGTGATGTAGGATGAGGGATTATTATCATTACTTTTTTTTTTTTTATTTTATTTCTCAGGATTTTGATTGGTTTGGCTTTTTGTTAGGGCTTTATCTTTTTTTTTCTTATTTTCAATGTATTTCCCACTCCTTATAGGTATCTTTATGAAGTAAGACACAAAAAAACACAAGTCACGTGTAACTTAGGGAGAAATGTCTGTGGCCTTCTGCAAGCTGTGCACCATGGTCTGGAAGATATGGCTGGGATGGGCTGAGTGCCAGCATTGGACGAGTCTCAGTGTAACCAGAGGTGCTCAGAATTTGGGTTTTCCACATGGCAATGCTTTGCCACAGTTTGAGGTGTTCTGACTTCGTGTCTCTCCTGGCAGGGTGCACAGCTTCCCCAAGCAGCCCTCTGTGTGGGGATGGAAATCTCCCTGCCACTTCCACACCTTATTTCAGCACATGCTGGAAATGTTGTGTTCCCCCTCCATAAATATTGCATACCATCCCAAAGCTCCTCGTCCTTGTCACAGGGTGGTGTTCCATGGTCTGAGTGAGTCACAGATTCCCGGACTGGAGAATCTCATGGGAAATCTGAGGAGAGGAGGGACACTTGAGCTGTGGTGACTGAATCCCCCTTTCCACACCCCAAATGGAATGTAGGAACAGCCTTCCTTCCTTATGTGCCTCTGGCACCATTATTAACAGCAGTAATCAGCATTTACATTTTAGGGTCTCTTAAAAGCTGAAGTAAATCTAAATAGTCTCGACCATGAGAACAGTTGGGTTTTTTCTTCCCCACTCAGGTTTGCTAACATTGCAGTCCAGTGGTCTGTCAGGTCTTATTCTCAGAGGGAAAATTGTGTCTTGTGCCTGCTGTGCTCTTGGTTCTGTGTTTCTAACAATTTTGTGTGACTTCAAGATTTCTCAGTTACTCAGGGTTTTGTGCACTTTCGTAAAAGAGTAGATTTTGCATCATTTTGTGCTGTTTCATCATCTGTTATGGAATTGGCTTGCTCTAGAATATATTTCAAAATCCTATTACTGGAACTGCTAAAATAATCAGAAAGTTTTCATCAGGCTGGTTTGGGTCTGCACACCCCATTCCCATGGTGAAGTAAAACACCTCTTTCTGTCATCCAAGACTTAAGAGTCAGGTCAGGGCTGGGCTTGGCAGCACACAGCTTAAGAAAACACAGGGGAAAAGGCTTTTCTTTCCTGTGCTCGTGCAGAATTTGGCCGTGGAGCCGTGGCTGTTGTTAATCCTGCATTATCCAAGGGGTGTTCCGCAGAGGGAGCGATGCTGCTCCGTGTGCTCCGTGCCAGCCTGGAGGGAACAGCCCCAGCTCAGGATGGGGAATGCCAGCTCTGCTGGGCTCCAAGGCTCGGGAGCCTCTGCAGAATTCCTGGCAGCAGCAGGAGCAACACAATTCTTCATGTGCCCTCTCCTGACTGAGCTGTCTGAAAGGAATAGGCTATCCTTCCCATGTTTAAAATGTCTTTTGGAGCCAGTCAGCAAGCCTAGGAGGGTGAATAATGTGCCAGGCTCCTGGGAAGGAGCTTATTTTTGCTTTCTCAAACTGATACCCTACAGTTGTAGGAGAGGAGCCTGATTTATTTTGTTTAAATTAATTAGTTGTAGAAAAAGGCTTCTGGATTCCCAAGTTCTTTTGAGTGCAGCTGTGAGAGAATTCACCCACTTATTGCTGAGTTTTGCTCCCCCATCTGATCCTTTCTGCCTTTTTTTTTTTTTTTTTTCCTTTTTCTAAACTACATTTGCAAAGGGAACCTTCAAAATGTCTTGGCTGCTTGAATCAAAACTGTGAAGAGGTCTCAGCTGCTCCATTCATATGAACAGATTTGTGACACAAATAAAGTGTGGATTTGGAGAAGCAAAGCACTTAAATACTTTATTCCATTAAAGCACGTGCTTAAGTATCAACTGAAGTACCTGCTCGTTTGTGCAGCTCTGTGCATTTGGTGCCAGGGTTGTTTTTCTGCTCAGAACCTTTGCAAAAACAGCCAACTAGAGACTGAAGTGCTTTTACCAGCACTCTGAGAACATCCTTCCTGCTGAAATCAAAGGTGTGCAAATCGAGCTTAGTAACTAAATAATTCTGGGGCAGTATGTCTCATTACCCCCACTCATTCTTAGTTCACTGCAAGATTCTGCTGCACTACCCAATGCATCTAGGAATTCTTTTTTGAACCTAATTTCATTATGTTCTTTAACATTTCACTGCAGGCAGCCTCAAGGATGGGAAATCATTTAAAATCCTGTGTTTTAGGTACTTACTCAGTGCTGGTACTGAAGCTGCTGAGTAACACGCAGCCTTTAATATATTTATCCTCAATTATTTTCTGAAGTTCCATCTATTATTGCTCCATCTGGGAAAACAGGGTACAGAGAAGTAAAACCAGAAGTCAGCCAGCTTGTCTGCAGCACAGTGAGTAATTGGACCCCTGGATCCCAAGCTGCCACTGTAATCACTGTACTGCATTCCTCAAATCTGTAATAATTAAAATGACAGTCTGAGCCATTGGCTGATGTGGTGGGCTGGAGCCTTTGCACTTGGGAATATGAGAATGGGAAGTCAGTGAAGCTAGTAAGAGACTTTTTCTGGCTCTTGTGACTGAGCATTAGAACACCAAATTTATTAAATAACTGAAGATTTTTATTTCACAGACCAGTTTGATTTTAGCTTTACAAACACATGTTTTGATTAATCTCAACTTAAAAATGGAATGTAAAATTGCTACAGGAGTTTAATCGTCATAAAAGAACTCTGAGAATGTAGTTAATAAAACTGTTTTATCTGTGTGAACATATACTAGTCTCAGCCTCTATTACTCATTCTAACAATGTGCATGAGTTTGGGTAATGTGTCTTCTAGTAAGTGTTCATATGGGCAATCTGCTAGCCATTGCCAGTTTCCTAAATGAATCCTTTAATGATTTCTGTAAGATTTTTTTTCCTATGATACTGAATTGAGACTGCAGAAGAAGACACCTTGATAATACCAAGTTTTTTGAATTGCCTGATAGATTATGTAACCCTCATACTCAAATAATACTAGTCTAATGTTTTTAATTTACTGTGTCTCTCTATTCCATTTAGCAAAAGGATTTAACTGGAAATGCTCATCTGGATTATTGGGAAAATGTGTTACATATGTGATTTTGCTACTTAGATTGTGAACTATCTATAATTTCCTAAACAGCAGGAACCCCATATCTAATGGTGAACTAAAAGTCTTCTGTTTGCTTAGTCTCCAGTTAGGTTTTGCAGTTGAGGTTTTAATTCATTCAAAGAACTTCTTAAAAATCAAAAACAAATATTCAGGAGAAGAAAGCAATTGGTTCTGTTGTGCTTGAACATATTAGAAGCTGTGTTGTCAGATTTCATTATCTTTTACTGCAGTAATATTTTATGGTAAGCAAAGGGTCTTAAAGTTTGTTGTTACTATTCCTTTAAAATCTTTGTGGTGGATAAATACATTTGTTTTGCAGTTTGCAAACAAAGAAAAACTTTAACAACTGCAAAAGTGGAATTAATATTCTGGAGATATGTGTACGGTGAACATTTTAATATTCCCTTATTTTCCCTGTACTACCTCCAGTTTCTCCTTAGGCACATTTTAAAAGGCTGAAGAACTGATTTCTCATAGTGTGCTTCACTTGGGGAGTGTCTCACCAGGTTGCAGCATTTGTGCTGTGGATTCTGCTGCTGCTTTAATTTTGTCTAGGTAAACATTGCTTAATGAGCTGTAATCAGTGGGTGCTCACAACAATTGGATTGTTTATTTCACATGGTACAGAAGTCTGGGAGAAGATGGTAGAAGTGACAAAAAAAGAGTGCATTTAGAGTAGTTGTGGTCAGGAAAGCACGTTAATTTACCAATTTATTTTGTCAGAGTAATTAAATACAGTGTTTACATCTAGAGGTTTGTAGATCTCAGCAGTTGCTTCAGCCCTTACTGGGAAATAAGAAATCTGTTGCTGTATGACTTCTTTCTTCTGCCTTTTCTTTTAACTTTTTTTTTTTCTTTTTCATTACCACTGCTCTGGTAATTTCTTAAATTTTTAATTTCAAGAAATAATATTAACATTTCAGTGGGTCTTGCAAAATTCTTTTGTACAGTCTGTATATGTATTTAGAGAGTAGCTAAATGATTACCTTAGTGTCATGCTGAGCATTAATTTCCAAAGCTGGTTTGGATTTGGCATGACTACACCTCAGATGGACATAGTCATGTGAGATTTTAACACTGTAATACCTCTTACAGCACTAGATCAATAGAGGCTGGTTAAAAGGATTGCTGATGTCCTGTTCTAATGTGTTAAGTGCTTTCCAGATTTCATTCTCTCTTTAAAGAAGCTGCTTTGCAGCTTTTCATTAAATTTATCAGTATTTTGCTAGCACTGGTTAATTAAAATAAGAAAAAGGTGGCAAAACGCTTCTTAGTGTAGTTATTGTATATAAACTGTACTGGATACAAGTGTCATCTCCTGCTAGAAGCTTTTGGAGTACCTGAGGGGTTTGCATAAATGCATGGTCGTTTTTGGAATTACCCAAAGGTGTAGTGAGTAAGGTTGTACTGAATATTGGCTTAATGGTGCATTTGTTTGGGACTCTGCCTTAAAAGTCTCGTATAAGCCTTGCTTTTACCAGATAGTCAGAAATCCTGACAGAATTTCAATTTTTTTGTCTTGAATGCAGTGCAGAGGGGATCAAGTGCTATGTTAATAACAGTGTACTGTCAGCTTCATTAGCGTTTAAGACATGAACATTTGGTTTTCATAAACAGTTAAACAGATAAACAGTTTACTTTTGGAAGCTGGAAAAATAAATTCTCCAGATGTAGTGCGTTCCCAAATGTTTGAGGAAATTAGTCTAATTTCATGACTGTTGCTGGATATTGGATGTTTTCATTGGAAATCTTGTTGGTGTTTTTGTTTGTGGTTTTTTTTTTGTTGTTTTTTTTTTTAATGGATTTGTTATTTGTGATTTTTATGCTGGTTTTGGGTTGAAACTCTGCAAAAGCCCATCCAGGAGTACAGAGGTTTTTGAAGGAACAGTATGATCAGTAATTTTCAGTTAGCTGAATTCACATTTAAGTTGTTTCATATTGAAAGAACAATGTCTTCTACAGTTAATTATGTAAATGATGGTTAATGTGGACCTGTTTTTCTGGGAGAAGTACTGAGACCTCAATAATAACTAATAGCTTTGCATTTGATATTTAAATGCATGGATATACACATTTACACTGCAGTGCACTGCTGGTTAGTTTTTTTTGTTTGCATTTATTTTGGGTGGTGGTTTGTTTGTTTTTTTTTAAAGATAGCTCCATTTTTAAAGTTTTTCTAGATGATTTAAAACCAAATAAGGGAATATTTGCCCTGGGAGATTAAGGACAGTTAACATTACAGCTATTTAGTAATTCTTATTCTTTACATTTTTAAGATCTGATTATTTTCTGACTTCTAGTTGCCTGTAGGTATTGAATTAAAACCTTGCCTCTGGGAAATCAATCATAAAATATTCATTCACTTTAAGGAGGCAAGGATTTCATCTGTGTACATCCTTTTTAAACTTGTAAATACAAGTTTTCAATGGAGTTTTAGCCCGTGAAAGCAAATTGCAGAGTTCAATATGCAGAAGGACACTTACCTTTGCTCATGTTGAATATTTATGTCAGTTTAGTACTGAATGAGTGAAGGAGGATGCATGTGTGGTGTAATGATCTCATTATTGAGCTGTGGTGACTGAAATGTTTGTGCTGCCATTGACCCAACCCTGTAAAGGAAACTGAAAGGATGCATCCAGCACAAGCACCATTGCTGTGCACTTTAAAACAGCTTTTTATTCCACACTGCCCCATCCAAGGAAGTATTTAGTAGAGATGTTATACACTCTTGAAGAATAACAAGACTTAAGGGAAGAACTGGTTTGGTTTGGTTTTGCCATTGTATGTTTCATGTACAGAAGGAGCATAAAGGTGAAAATCCTCCAGGGAAGGGAGGATTTTGATGCCAGGATTTATGTTGCATCAGAAGCATAAGCAACCTTTTCCTCACTCTTATCACATGATTGTTCTAACAGCTTGTGGTGTTTGGGTGTTGTAAGTACAACAGATTTCACCCCTGTTGTGTTACCATACTGGATTTTGCATTGGTGCATAGTCCTGGGCAGCACTAACAACTTTGTTTCTACTTTCAGCAGTATCATCCACCTGCCAGGCAAAAATGTACTCATTTATATGTTGCTGTCTGTTTTGTTATTTGAAAACTTATGCCACATGAAACTAAACATTGACTTTAGGCCTGCCTTTTCCTATTAGTTCAATTTAAGAGCGATAGGCTGTGTGTCCTGTTTGTTTACAGAAGAAAAGTTCATGCAACTGTGAAGTAAAATTCAATGGATTTTTTAAAAACTGTGTTTAGAGTGATTCAAGATTTTCCTTTGAGATTTGCTATTCCTTATTTTTAGCTGCAGCATAGTGAAATTCAGTGAAGGCTTGTAGTAGCTGTGCTTATGATAAATGAGCTTAATTTTTTGCATAAAACTTTGTCTCAGAATTGTTTTCATGAAGTTCTTTAAATTCCATGTATTTTGTCCTTTTACTTGATTTTTAGTTTCTTCTGCAATGTGTGTGTTGTTTATGTATCCTTAATCTCTGCCTAAGACAATGTGTGGGGGGGTTTGATTTCAATTTTTTTTTCTTTTAAGGAAAAAATGTCTTATGCAATTACATCTTAATCCTAAATATTTTCTTTCTGTTTTTTTTTTTTATGTTTCTGACTCTAGGACTTTTATGTGCTTGGTGGAGATGGAAAAGGAAGAAAAGCAAGCTGGCCTCCTGAAGAAAGAAGGCAGCAAACACTTAATGGAACTTTTTTTCTGTGAAACCATGTTTTGAGTGCTCCTAGACATCATCCATAAATACCCTAGATATCAGCTGATTGCTATGATTGGAAACCTGGCTCATCAAACAGTGTACACTGGGAGAAGCCTGCCTAGGATAATACATTTTCTATTGTTTCTGAAAGTCTCTAAGAAAACACTGTAGACACCTACGCTGCATCTTGATTGAGCAGAACTAGTCTTTTGAAGTGAACAGAAACAGAGCCTTTTAGGAAACTTCTATTGAACATGACTCATGGAGAAGAGCTTGGCTCTGAGATGCACCAGGATTCTGTTGTTCTAACTTACCTAGAAGGATTACTAATGCATCAAGCAGCAGGAGGCTCAGGTACTGCAGTTGACAAAAATTCCACTGGGCATAGTGGGGAGGATCAAAACTTTAAGATTTCAGGAAATATATTTCCCAGCTGTCAGAGTAATGGTCCAGTTCTTAACACAAGTACATATCGTGGATCTGGCATGCTGCACCTCAAAAAAGCAAGACTGTTGCAGTCTTCAGAAGACTGGAATGCAGCAAAGAGAAGGCGCTTGTCTGATTCCATTGTGGATTTAGATGGAAAAAAAGAAGCTTTGTTGGCTGGCATGGTTGAAAATGTGCCTAAAGGCAAGCAGGATAGCACATTACTTGCCTCTTTGCTTCAGTCATTCAGCTCTAGGCTGCAGAGTGTTGCTCTGTCACAGCAGATTAGACAGAGTCTTAAGGAGCAGGGGTATTCTCTTAGCCATGATTCTTTACAAGTGGAGAAAGATTTAAGGTGCTATGGTGTTGCATCCAGCCACCTGAAGACTCTGCTGAAGAAGAGCAAAGCAAAGGAGCAGAAGCTGGACAGCAGCCTGCCTGACATCCCCAAGAGCCTGCCCAAGGAGAGGTTTATAGAGTCGCCCCATGCGGCGCAGAGCGGCCCCAAGGTGATGAACGAGCCCCTGTCGTGCGCTGCGAGGCTGCAGGCTGTGGCAAGCATGGTGGAGAAGCGATCCAGCCCCGCTGCCTCGCCCAAGCCCAGCGTGGCGTGCAGCCAGCTGGCTCTGCTCCTCTCCAGCGAGGCCCACTTGCAGCAGTACTCCAGGGAGCACGCTCTAAAAGCACAAAATGCCAACCAGATCGCGAGCGAGAGGCTGGCAGCAATGGCCAGGTTGCAGGAGAGCGCTCAGAAGGACATGGGCCAGTTTGGTCTGGCCAAAGGAATGACAAGCCATCTCAATGGTCAGGCAGGATCGTCCCCCAAAACAGTCGCTAGCAAAGGCGGTGTGGCACCTTTCCAGAGCTCAGTGGGAATCATGCACTCACCTCCCAAAACTGTGGGATACAAAAGTACTGTGGAAAAGAGCAACCTGAAAACCTCTCCCAGCAACAGTTTGCTCTTACACTTGCTGAAAAGCCAGAACACCACCAAGCACGTGAAAGGGCGTGAGCAGAGTGAGAGAGCCAGCATTTTTGAAGACAGCAGCACACCAACAACTGTTGATGAGTATTCAGACAACAATCCCAGCTTTACAGAAGACAGCAGTGATGATGAAAGCTCCCATTCTAACTGTCTTCCTATAGACCTATCCTTTAAACAGAGGACAGATAAGCCAGATGCAGGTCCAACTGCGTCACTGGATAACCTAACTCAGTCCTTGCTTCGTAACTGGGATCCAAAAGCTTCCTCTCCAGAGAACAAGGAAGAGAAAGACACTCCCAAAGCTTCTAAGCTGAATCCCCACCAGAAAGTAACACTGCTTCAGCTGTTACTTGGGCATAAGAGTGAAGAGCAGGTAGACAAGAGTAATGATCCTCAGGGACCACACAGTACAGCTGATGTGGCAAAATTCACTGTACAGACTGGGAAAAGGACTCCTGTTACTGACAGTCCCAGTGCCAACCGAATGACTCCGTTAAGCACTCCACCCTTGCTGGCCTCTGCAAAAGCAGACTCTCCTATAAATCTCTCGCACCAGTCGCTGGCTGTCAAGCGGAGCTCGCCGCCCTTCGCCTGCAGCATCCAGCCAGACAGACTGATGAACTCTGCATCTAAACACTTGATAGACCTGTCCAAAAGCAAGGAAATTCAAGGAGCTAAGCTGAGCAGGACTGATAGTCCCCAGAACTCCTCGGCATTCAGTGCCAGCAAGCTGCTGCAGAACCTGGCTCAGTGCGGCATGCAGAGTTCCATGTCGGGTGAGGAACAAAGAGCTAGCAAACAGCTGCTGGCAGGGAACATGGATAAACCTGTGGGCTTGATTGATAGATTGAACAGCCCTCTGCTTACCAATAAATTGAGTATGCATGAAGAAAATAACAAAATATTCAGTTGTCAGCCGGCACCCGCTGAACAAGGACTTCCAGGTTCGGAAATAGAAAATCTCCTTGAAAGGCGCACTGTCCTTCAGCTGCTTCTGGGAACTCCTAATAAAGGTAAAAGTGAAAAGAAAGAGAGGATGCTTTTAAGAGATGAAAGTTCTCAAGAACAGGCAGACAAGGCTTTGAATGAGCAAATATTGACGGTGAAAATAAAAACTGAGCCATCTGACGAATCAATGTTCCTTATAATTCAAATGCACAACAAGTAAGAGAATGCAAGGGCAACAAATTCCAAGGGTTTGTTCATTCACTGCAGAGAAACACAGCTACTTCTCCAGCATCTGAGGAGGTGAAATCTGAGCCTCTTTCACCTCAAGATTTCTCTTTTTCTAAAAATGGCCTGCTAAGTAGGTTGCTGAGACAGAATCAAGACAATTACCCCGCAGATGAGCTGGACAGGAGTCACCGAAACAACGAGCTGACACACCTTGAATCCAAGAGCCTTTGCACAGTACCGAAGAAGAGGAAGCTTCATGCTGAGCCTTTGGAAAGCCCATTAAAAAAGATGAAAAGTAATGTGTCTGATGCTGGAAACAATCATGCTTCTCCTACCGAGGCACTGTACGGGCCTTTGCTTAACCAGCAAGAACTGAAATTCAGCAGAAGTGATGCTGAATTTAAATATGCTGTAAGTCATGGTTCAAATAGTGAAACTGAAAGTAGGAGTTGGTCTAGAGATAGTAAAGGCTTTAATGTGTTGAAACAGCTGCTTCTCGCAGAAAACTGTGAGAGAGATCTGTCACAACATAGGAATAACATACTAACAGAGGGCAAGAAAAAAGGAAACAAAACCAGTGCAACAATCAATAAACCTGAATTCACCATTTCTTCCGTAAGATCATTGGTGGGAAGCCCTGTGCAGCAGAACAATTGTGTAGATCACAGAACATTTCAGTATCCTGTAGCAGTAAAAAGTCCTGCCAGCTCCCCCTTCCCTGAACATTTGGGCAGTACAGTGTCCAGACTGGAGTCCGACCAGTTTAGCATGTGTTCCGTGCCCGGTGAGAAGGGGCCCATCAGATGGGTGATCACGGGCATGGACAAGAATGATTATGAGAAGGACTCTCCCAGACTGACCAAAACCAACCCAATATTGTACTACATGTTACAGAAAGGCGGCAGCTCTGCCAGCAGCCAAGAAGCACACGACAAAGAGATCTGGAATGAACCTTCGTTTACCGAGAGTTCAACTCGTGTTACAATCAAAGAGGAGTTGACATCTGATGCAGAGCTTAAAACTCCTTTTAGTAACTTAAGAAGCCCTTACAACAGCCATATGGGGAGTAACACCTCTCATCAGCATGGTGGTGTGAATGGAGAAGTGCATGGACTTCTGGAAAAAGTGCGAACAATCAAAAAAGAGCCAGAATAAACTGCAGCCTCCTCAGTGAGTTTACAATCAGCAGTTTTGAATCTTTGTTTAAAAAAAAAAAAAAAAAAAAAAAAAAAAAGAAAAATGAGTATGAACATGACTACTGTATAAATTCAGCATGATTTAAAAAAAAAAAAAAAAAGCATGGTCTAATTGAAACATGTTTTCATTTGATAAACTTTTTATTTTTCTGGTGATGTTATTTAAAATACATGTAGATAAAATTTGCTTTACAGTAGATTGTCACAAGGAAACTAGAAGGGTTGTAATTTGTACAAGACATTTCTGTATGTATCAGATTAAGTTATGAGTACTCTTTGATCAGAGTCTTATTTGGATCTGCAAGCTTTTGGTATAACATAAAGTGTAAGCATACAGCCTAGGTGGTGGTAATGCTGCGTTTCCTCCCTCCCTGTAAAATAATCCTTATTTTTTTGAAGCCTGAGCATAGAGAAAGTGTACTTTTTTTTTTTTTAATGTTTTAATATGTTTTGTGAAATTTTGAGAATAACTTTTAAGAAATGGAGCAGTCCGTCCAAGGTATTAGCTTGTCATATTGGAAAACCTGCATCAGTGTTAATAATTGAAGTGCACTGAAATGTATTTTTTAGTGCTTCCAAAATTTGTATTGTTATTTTTAAATCTTGTTTGTGGTCCTGCCAGAATAGTGGTGTAAAATCTATTTTTCTTCCTTGCCTGCTCTCAACAAATGCCTTCCTCAGAATTCTTAGCCATAGTTATGAGTTACTAGTTAGAATTAAGGATTTTTTCTAGGTTTTTTTATAAAAAGGCAGATTTTCATAGGCCGTGCAAGTACTGCATGAGTCCTTTTGTCGGCACATTCCTGTCACTTCCCTGCCTAAAAGGGGAAAGCCAAAATGCCTCTGGGAGCAGTGTGATTGAGAAGGCTTAGGACATGAATTCAGTGAGGAAATGCTGGAAAGCTTGTGAAGGGGATGAGCGGAATTGTCTGTTCAGCACCATCCTGCTTCCCTGTGGAGGAATACCAACTGCACTAAAGCAGCACATCAGACTTTCACTCAAAGATGGAATAGGATTTTAATGAAAGATGTGTTGGCCTCTTCCTACAACGAGGGAAAAGAATCTATAATCTGCCAATATTTATTACTCTCTGAACAGCTGATCCATGCTTTAATGCACTATCTTTCACTGCAGAAAATCTGGCTTTAGAATAATTTTCCAGGTAGCGCTGAGGATAAAACTGTGGTTTTGTCATGTTCTGTAATGGATAGTGGGATATGTCTGAGAAATCCTTCCCTGCCCTTTTCCTCAATCCCCACCTGTGCTGTGATTTGTAACATCTGGCAATATCAGCCTGAGATGGGAGGAACTGAAAATTGCAGTCAGAGCTGAGACACCTTAAAAGAATTGCTGGCTGGGGAAGAGTCTCATGGCTCTGCTTTCCCGTTAGCACTGTCAGTGTTAACTCCATTTGCAGCCCTTATTTCTCTGGGGGGAGGAAGAGGACAAAATCTGGTTCTTCTAAATTATATGAATTACTGGCAAGCAGTTTTGCTGAACTTTTTACTCCTCTAAAAAAAATGTTCTCTGTGGCTTCTTGATTTCACCGATAATCCTCTCAGCCATCAGCAAGCAGCTAAGCAGTTGGCTTGCACAGTTAATGAGAGCTGCACTCTGGTTTAATTTGGTCTGTTTTCCCCATGGCGAGTCGATGACATGACAAAACTGCTGTTTCTGTCCATCTCCTGTCTGCACAGCAGCCATGAGTGACAAGGCATTTTGCTCTTTTCCGTCTGGTTTGGTTTCAGAGATCCTTTTCCCACACTCCTGGCTTGCTGGGACAGAGCAAGCTGTTGTCCCCCTCTTGTACCTGTCCCCATCCCAAGATCAATTCCTCCTCTTTCCACTGCAGTTCCTACTGAAAGGGACTTCTCCTGCCTGACAGCTGGAAGATGCACCACTATTCTGTTTTGCCTCCTTCTGGGCGATACCTTCTTTTAGGGAACACAAATATTTGGCAGTATATGGTACAAAACATTCCCCCTGGTTTTTATGAGAAATAACAGAGCAATTAAAGATATATTTTTATGTTATTTCGGTGAAGCATAATATATTAATGGGCTGTACAAAGAAGATTTATATTTTAAACCTTCACACAAATCTAATATCATTTTAAATGTCATTGTCTGAAGTCTAATATAAAAATAAAATTTTGTTTGTCTTTAATATTGCATTTATAAGTGGCCCAAGGACAATTCAGATCTCATAGAATAATCATTAATGAGATAAAATATATTTTGGATTGACAGTGGAACTGAATTCTTTTTATATGAGTCAACCCAGCAGAAATATTAAAAAGATGGTATTTGTTCCATCCATTAAATGTCTTCTAAAGTCTTAATTGATTATTTTTCTTGAAACAATATGTATATAGGTAGGAAATATATACAATATAGAATAATAGATGGTCCCCAGACTAAATACAGGGCTATAATTTGCTTTAAGAGCTCCACAGAAAAATGCAGTGTGGGAGGATGTGGAATTACCTGGTTGAAAAAATGTCTCCAAAGTCCAGTTGAGATGAAGAGTAGGGAAGAGATTCTGACCCTAACAAAAAAAATGATACTGGAATCGAGCAATGTGCTGACCTTTGTATTTATTCTAGGGTAGTCTATTGTTATAATATATACTTTTGAACATTTAGTTTTGAAAGTTTTATAAAACAGTTAAGTTAAAATGTTAACAGTTTGACCAGTTAAGGATTTAGCTTTCTTTTTAATTGATGTTAATGAAAAGCTATTGCCACTCTCACAGACGTCAGTAAACTCCAATATACAGTAATTTAAGTTTGGGACATGGTGTTCATGGAAGAAACTTATCTCTTGTAGACATTGCAATCTCAAACAGCAGGTAACAAGGCTGAGGCCCTTGAGAGAGGGACTGCTCATCTGCTGGGAGGGCAGCTCTCTCCTCCTACATGGAATTCTCCAGTATCACTGATGTTACCCCCTCCCTAGGGAAGAGAGGTCTTTGAATCTACCCTATCCACTTTTACAGCATTGACACCTTAGGACCAAAGGCTCTTTAATTATTTTTTGTCTTGTAGCATGAGTGAGTAAAAAGGAGTTGGCTATTTTTTTTCTTGGGGACTTTTCCATCAGAAAAGAGGGGTGTGGGAGCTGGGTTTGTTGCCCCAGGAGAGACTGGTAGAGCTGGCCATGTTTTTCCCAAGCAGCTCTAAGATCCCTGATTTCCACCAGTCCCTGTAGATGGGATTGCCAGCCAAGGTCATCTCTGGAGTAGCACTCGGTGCTGTCAGCAGCTCCTGTCTCCTGTAGGCCTTTAGACTATGGATTTGAAGCAAAATGGGGTCTTGGCAGACCTTGGCAGCAGCAGCTGTGCAGGCAGAGGGGTGCAGGAGCAATGGTGCTGGTGTGTGATCGTGCCATCAGAGGAGCAGGGAGGGAGGGGAGAGCACATCCCAGTCACAGCTCTCAGAGCAGTGAGGAAGGGAGGTAGGGAATCATCTCTATACCACTTAGAGGTGCAACTGCAGCCCCTTGGAGCTTTACCCTGAGTTAACTTTGGCCCTGTAGCTGACAAGGGCTGGGGCTGCAGCAGCTGGGGCTGGGAGAGCCCTGCCTTGCTCAGGGGCGTCACCAGCCCTGGTGCAGCGCCCAGACCCGCTGGATTTGGGGATTGACTCGGAACTGCCATGCAGATATGCCTTTTCTTTCCAGAGGGAACTGTCTGGGACTCACATATCCAGGTTTCCAGTGTCTCCTCTGCTAAAGCTTGAGGAAATGATGGTGGGTAATGTGTGATCACAGAATCAAAGGTGGGGAGCTGGAGGGCTTCCCTGCTGATACCACATAGCTGGGCAGCTCAGTTTGAGAAGCTTCTATGAGATCAAAAGGGAATTCAGCCATAACTTTTACTTTTCGTAGCCATTTACTCTTAGTGATGTTTTTAAATTTTTGATTTACAAATGGTTTTTAAACGAAAGAAATGAGCGGTTTAAATTTTCCCTGTTAAATGTTGGTGAAAGTATTACAGCTCTCATTGACGTCAGTGACATGATATTACCAGTTTGTTCTCTGCCACATCTTACAGAGGAGTAAACTGGTAAGTATATATTATATATATATTTATATATAATGTAAATATGTTGACTTGTTACGCCTATAATATGTTGAAATTGGTTTTTAAAAGGTGATGTAAATAGTGGTTTCCTTAATGAAAAATACATATTTTGTATTGTTCTAATGCAAAGGAAAAAAACCTTTTAATCTTTTTTGTTATGTATATTCCATGTATAAGTGTAAATACGATCACATAGGTTTTAAAACTTTTGCATGTATGTATACAGTTGCAAGTCTGGAAGAATGTATAGAAAAAAATCTTTTATTTAAAGTTGTGATTACCTGCTGCATGAAAAGTGCATGGGGGACCCTGTGCATCTGTGCGTTGGCAAAAAAAAAATGTCTTAACAAGTCAGGTCAGTTCAAAACACAACAGTATTCCACTTCTGGACATGACTTCTGCTGTGGTATTTTAGCTTTGTGAAAGAATGTGCTTCAATTCAAAAGGGTCTGGGGAAAAAAAAATGCAAATCTACTTTTAAAACATGAAGTGCTCATACAACTATAATAAGTCATGTAAGTTCAGGACTCCATTTTGCATAATTGAAATATTGTACCAGGACAATTCCATCCCTGTAAAACAAAGGAGTATTGATTCTCATTGCCATACATAAGAATTCGGGATTTTACCACAACCAGTTTTATTGTGATGTGTCTTCAGTAATTTAACTGGTCTCATTTTTTTTATTAGAAATTAATTTCCTCATGTGATGTCACAAAACTGTACATACTGCAGTGTGAAGTTTTTTTAAATCTTTCAGTGTTTACTTCCTGCAGAAGATTTGAATAAATGAGAAAAATGCATTGTCTTGATGGTTTTTAAATCTGCTTTATTTCATGTGTACTTTGTGTTATTGGAGTGTTAGTGGGCTCTCTGCATCAGTGCTGTTGATACAAATTCCTGACAACAGAAGTACCTCAAGGAACTTAGGCACACAGACTTCAGCAAGGCTACTGACTGGAAGCTGAGAGTTGTGGAGCTGGAAATGAAACAATCTAAATCAGATTAGCAGCTTTACTTCACAAAGCTCTGTATTATGTTTTATTTAAATACCCTTCTGCTTATTAACTTGAAATCAGTGACCATAAACTGGAAACCTCTAAATGGGAATTCTCATGTGAAAATAATTCTGAATGTTAAAACATTGTTCAGGTCCCTTGTGCAGGGCATAAACATCTGCTTTCCCACTAAAATCTTCTTTGGTTCATATCACAAAAAAGACTTCTCAGTTTATTCTATTTATGTTCTTAAGCAAGCATGTAGAATAAGTGAACACAGTTATTTGCTCATGAAGCCCACACAAAGGTTTAACAGTGCACTTCCATAATATTTTGGAGTTTTTAAGACAGCTTATGACATTAGTGCAAATAGTGGATTGCAGCATTAGTGCAAGTGAAAATTTTTTTCCAGAAAATTTTTGTTCCAGGGTGTCCAGATAGTGTCTGGAACTGTACAGCTGTAAGCAAGCACGTAGGATAGGTTATGGCTGTCTTGGGTAACACTAACAGCTATTTTCATGAATCATCCCACACTTTCTGGTCTCAGCAATAACTTATGTGCTTGAGGTTCTTGAGAAGCATTCTGGAAAGAAGAAAATAAAATACATAATGTTATTACAAGTCCATAGATCTCAGCTAGGGCTTCCTGAACTGTATAACTGAGCATTTTAGTTGTTCAGTATCCAGAATGGAACAGGATGGGGATGCTGTCTCACTTTGGGTACATCACCTTGCAGAATGGATGTAATGCCACCAGTGATGCTCAGCTGTGCTTCAGAGGGAAAGGACCCTGACCCAGCTTCTGCACAGACTATTTTCTCTGTAAGTAGGCTTGATGTGAGGGATCAATGGCTGAGCCAAAATGCAGCCACCTGGAAAAGCAATATCCCTAAGGAGCCAATCTAATCTTCTAATGGCAGTGCGGCTTGGAAATCATTTCTTGAAATATGTGGATTCATCATTGCTGTGTTTCTTTCAGTTTTGAGTCTGCCCACCAGGCAAAGCCAACACTCTGCCTCTGTTTCTCCAATGGTTATGCCCTGGGATAGTTCCATGGAGCACCTGAATGTCTCTGGCTTCTCTGTTATTACTTGGTGGAGGTTTCAGGCCCTTGTAATTCCCTTTATTTATCCAGTTGTGCCGTAACACCAAGTAAAACTTGCATAGTGTCTACAAGAACAAGCAGGTAGCTGAGGTATGGTGTGCTGAGCAGCCTGCAGGGTGATGAGGATGTGGAATGGGTGTGCTGTCCCAAGAACCATCCCCCTCTGAGTGAATGCTAACAGCTGAGTCACAGCTTGGTGATTCAGAATGAATTCACTCAAAAGTGCTTCACACTGCCAGGGCACACAGAGAGACCTATGGTAACATGGAATCTTCTTGGTCCCCAGCTTGTTCCTCACAAAATGAAATGTGCATGTGGTGGCATGTGGTGGTGATGGTTTTTGTTTGGTTGTTTTTTTCCCAAAACAGCTGCTGGATGAAGGGATTTTCATTTCTGCTTCGGAGGTTTCCAGATGGGGGGAATAGCAATTGTATTCATGGGATTTGGCACCCCAGTCTTCTCAGCTCCTGAGTGAAATGAGCTGTAGCATTGTGGGTGTCAAGGACAGGTGTGGAACTCTGATAGATCATTTGCAGGGATGTGCATTGTGGAAGCCTTTATAAGAGTAGAGAAACTTACCGCAGCAGTACAAATGTGTCTTTAAATTAGAAAAGTAAAGCAAATTATTCTTCACTGACTGTAAACTTGCCAAGAAAAATGTGGGTTTGAAACTAAAAGAATAAAATGACAATGTTTTGCTGTATAGCACAGCTTGGCACATTAGGGCTGTGGAATACACCCATGGGAACGTCTGTAGGGACCTGATATGAGCCTAGAGCAGAGGCTAGGATATGCAGGCAGTAATTGCTGATTATATTTTTATTTCCTTTTGATTGTCAGAGTGACTCAAAGGGAGCATGGCACAAACTTGGGGCACAAAAATCCTCTCTGCTGGTAGCTATCAATGCTGCTAATGAAGGAGCATATGCTGATCCAAGCTCACAGCAGCCCACTTTGATTTGGCTTTCTAAGGAATGCTTGCTCTTAATGAATAAAGAGATTTGTCAGTATTTCCAGATTACTTTTCTGGTTAAATTACTCAGAACTTAGCTGTTGCAGAACACATAATATGATTATGCTGGTTAGCTAAACCTGTGCCTGCTTCCACAGTTCAAATCAGTGTGTGCCTTCAGTGCATCGTGGTGTGTTGGGGAGACATGGAGAAATAACTGTCCTCATCCACAGTACAGATGATCTGGATTCCCTTCATCCACTCTAGTTTAGGAAGGTGGTGAGAATTTCTCACTAAACAGGAGGCAAAGTGGGCTGCTCTCCAAGTTGGTGGGGGCTCTCTGGCCTCAGTCTTACTGAAGCTGCTGCTGACTTGTAGCTTCACATCCTTTTGCATGCTCAAATTTGAAAATTTCAATACAGAGCTCAAAAGTTACTTTTGCAGATGAGTTGTGGGTAGCCACTGAGATATATCTATCTGTTACCTCTCAATATTTGCCTATCTGCACCTCTGTAACTCTAGCAAAATGTTAGTTTTTCAAATTTTGCCTGACTAGATTCCATACCTAAGTCTCATCACAGGTACTGAGAATAAGTGATGAAATTCCAGGATGATTTGGAGTTGGATGCCCTGGTACTCAGTCTCTTCTGACTTGGGAAATGCTTTGCTAGAGTTTCTGTAGAAGATGGAAGTTCCTCCAGCAGCTGATATAATTGCACATTTCTTTTTTTTCCCCCTGAATTCACATTTTACTCTGAAAGAATCTTTTGGTTTGTTGTTGAGTTCCTTTTCAAGAAGCCTCATTGACTCACATGGCTCACAAATGGCTCAGTGATTCACCTTTGGACACAAAGAGCCTGTGTCCCTTCAGGTGGTGTGTGCTGTGCCTACATGAGTGTACCTGTGTGCCTGTCCTTTGCATGTGCAGTAGTGGACCAGTGACTTGGGGGTCTTGGCTTTTGTGCCACAATTATTTTAAGTGGAGAAGGAAGAAAGAGTGGAGGGGAATCTTAAGATAGCAAGCTACGAGATGTTATTCTCAAGTTCCTTTTACTTTCTAACCACCCTTCATTTTCTGCTATTTTACATGGTCTTAGTGAAAACTTCCTCACTAGCATTTGCAGCAAGAATTGGATAAATCCAGGAAACAAAAATCAGTACCACCACTTAAATCATGGAGTATTACTAATGCAGGTTTGCACCAGGATTTTGTTGATCAGCATGTAAATATGTTTAAAAACCTGAAAATAAGGGTTTAGGTAATCCTTGCATACAGTGCTGTCTGTCTGCTCTGTAAGGAACTGTTAACTCTCATGCCATTTCCCCTCTTCCTCTTACCTATTATTTTGAGTCCTTTCATCTCATCTTTAAACTGCACAGGAGCCCAGTCATCACCCAGGAAGGGCAGAGGAGACAAAAGAAGTATATATTTTTAGACAACTCCTTTGAAATGAGTGTTTGCCTGAGGTACTGCCTTATGCATTGGCTGTATTGAATGCTGTGTCTTGGTCTCTCCTCTGAAAGTATTCACCCAAGGCATTGCATAGTGCCTGCACACTGAGAACAGAGGTGATGACATCCAACAGCAGCTACCCCCAGCACCCCCTTTATCTTAGAATGCTGCTTACTGTGGCAGAAAGAAGCAAAGTGTATGACACAAAGCCCTTTCCCCAAAAAAAACTGCTTTTGAAAATGGCATGTAATGAATACTGCAGGTTCAAGGTCAGAAAAGGAAAAGGAGAGGGGATTTTTTTTTTTGGTGTCCTTGGCCTCAGCATGGTCTAGCTGGCAGCCTGTTGCCTGCTCCCATTCTGTCCCACCTGCTTCCCAGAGGGAAGGCACTGGTGGTGCAGGCAGTGGTTGTTTCCCAGGGGGCCAAATTTGGTCATTTGCACAAGATTTCACTCAGAGAGCTGGTGGAGCTGCTCCCAACATGGACAAAACTGTGGCAGCTCCTGATAGAGGAAGAAAAGGCACTGAAATCCCCTGCTGAAAATGTTCACAGCCCAAAGAATCATCCTGTATTTTTTGCATGGCATAGATTTGCAGTTGTTAATTTAGAAGTGGAAGGAATAATTGTCTAGAAACTGACAGCAGCTATTGTATTGAATGCATTTAATTCTTTGAAACTTACAAGGTCTGGGGATAAAGCTAGTTACATTTAAAAAACCCCAACTTTTCATTCATTCAGTGTTTTCAACAGATTTTTTTCATGGTTTTACAGCATCTGCCTAGCACTTGAAAACAGTTCTCTTTAGTCAGAAAGGTACTATTCCAGTTTTCCTGCCATCTTTATCTCTTTTTTATTTTGCATAAACCTTTTTGTTATGCTCCACTAGAACAATATGACTTGCTATCACTTGTTTGACTTCAAATTATGCCTGTAACACAATACAATGCTGCTGCAAAATGTCTCCTGGCAGTCCCAGGAACCTCCTGTGTGGAGCAGAAGTCTCCTCTGACCCAGGCTAGCTGCTGTGCCTGGCTCCTGGGGTGCCTGGAGCAGTAAATGGTAATGTTGGTCATACGGGATTCTGAGCACTGCATGCATTTCTGCCTAGTTCAGTTTTTCTGTCTCCCAGTTGGGATCAAGGGGATATGGAGACTTTTGGCAGTACATTATGGGCTGCAGAAGGAGCAGCTGGTTTCCAGTCATCTTCTGTGTTCCTGTTAGGCTGCATTAATGGTGCAGCTGTGCCAGTGTCACCCTTTGAGCCTGTGCCCAGCTGGCCTGCAGCAAACACGGTTCCACAGGAGCTGAGGTGCTGTCCCTTGTCATGTGGAGCGTGGCTGCCTGTGGCATGGAATGCTGTGCCTTGCAGGGAAGTCGAGGGTTCAAGTTCTTGACAGCTCTAGAAACACCTGTAGAGCAGGGCACAGCTTCTTGTTTTTTGCAGTTTCACTCTGGATGCTCAGAGTTCACTCTCCTCCTCTCATTAGTATTATTCTGGAGTGGGAACCAGGAGGGGAAGGGTCAGATGGTTGAGAACAGCATATGTGGGGAAAAATTCAGTCCCTGGACTGAGGACCAAATCAGAGGGTGATGAAGCACAGAAACTTCTGTTCAGAAATGCATTAAGGCCAGGACACAGCTGCAGCAGTATATTGGTCAAAGGAGTATTTGATATGTATTTTATATGAGATCCTGTTTCTTCCCTGATATTCAAATTCCTGAGACATGACAGGGATTAAAAGAGTTACTATAGAAGGGGCAGTGTAATGGAGCCCTGCTAGTCAGGGGCTACTGCTGTTCAGTGGGGTTGGGGATACACAGTGGCTAGCTGGGCAGCTGTTCCATCCTGAATCTGGAGGGAAGGATGGGTTGGGCTTGCTGAGAGATGCAGAAAAGGACCTCAGGAGGAATGTTGTGGTGGATGCCTTCCTTCAGCATCTGAGCAAACAAAGTCAGATTATAAAGCCAAAATGGTAAGACTCCTGTGAAAGTAGGAATTCTGATTGCCATATATTCTTTTTCCACAGCAGAAGTTACAGCTGCTATCTCATCTCTGCTTACTTGGGCTCTGCAGCAATTGCTGCAGTTTTCCTGCCATGAGCAAGGGTGGCTCTTTCCACAGCATCTCTATAAAACAGAGATCTGTATTGCTTTCAGGGGTTGTCTGTAACCTGTTGTGACTGGTTGTATTTCCTACCATGACCCTCACAGAGAGACAACAGGGATGGTCCACAAATTATTACTGAGGAACCCCAGATTTGCATTGCAGTTGGCTCTGGAGTTTGATAAAATTTCAGGTGTGGCTTACTAGATGTCAGGATTTCTCTGCTAAATAGGTAAAAAAAGAGTTCTTGTTTTAGGGAGACTTCAATGCTAAGAGAGTATCAGCTGCACATATATGTGACATAGACAAGAGAGTTTAATTTGCAGTATCTCAAGTTGGGGTGTATTAAAATGCACAGAATATGAGTTGGCCTTTGAATTTAGAGCACCTGAATGTGAGGATTCCTATCAGATGCAACATCCCTGGCAATGATGGGACTGCTATGATGTGCTCAGAAACATCTTGGCAAGTGGCAGAGCACAGAGTAGACAGTGAACTCCACAACTCCTGTCTGCATTGGTTATTTAAATCACACTCTCTAACCCTGCCCCTGCTTGGCCCATCTCACCTGAGGCCTTTGAGTAAAACTAGGTTAAAATGTACTTGCAAGAGAAACGTTTTGCCAACATAACTCACTTGCAGTGCATTAAATAAGCAAATTTAAAAGCCAGCATGAGTGAAGAAAATGAAAGAAAGGTTTCTGAAGCCAGTGAGTAACCAAAGCAGAAAGAGGACACTGGCTGTAATTTGTGCCTGAAACCTGTGAAAGCTGACCCCAGGCTTGCAATTGTAGAGCAGGTCTAACCCCTAATAGGTTTGGACAAGTAAATGGGACCTTGCAGCAGTGAAAGTGCCTTATTGTGACTGTGCTTGTGGGAGCCAGGGTTTTTCTGAGCCAGGCTCCACCTGTGTTCTCCTCAACATAAAGCTCTTTCACTTAGGCTTAGTTCCAGTATCAAGACTTCTGTGTATTTTTAGCATGTTGTTTGTTTATCATATGCCATGTATTTCTTATAGCAACAGCAGGGCAAGTTAAATATGGGATCTTGTGTCTAAAATAACTTTTCTTGGAGAACACAAACAGTTCTTTTATACTCTCTAGTTAGGTTTTTTTGGGGGGAGGGAAGGGGAACTTTTATAAAAAGTAAGTGTAGAATAAAATAAATAGTAGAATAAAAAAGTGGAAAATCTTTGAAGCTGACACTACAGCTAAATCAAACTGTTTAATGTGCAAAGTAAGGAATTTTGGTGCAGAGGGTTACTTTAGCATTTCTTTCTGTGGAGAGAAATGTCAGTGAGCATGAATGTGTACATAAACACACACAGAAAATGGGTACAATGACTCATGCAGACAAAAGAAAAATTAAGAAAGCTGACAATGCAAGGGCTGGTATTTAAAGCAGGAGGGGTGTGTAGTGAGCATTCTTGTAGAGTAGCCATTATTTATTAAGTAGAGGCAGAGAGAGTTGAGTTACACAAAAATATAATGAGACATGCTTCAAGGAATTTGCAGCCTATTACAAACTCAGAAAAAAGCACTGTGGGCACATAAAGTACATTAAGTGCTGGTACAAGTTAGCAGTAGTGAAGGAATCTGGCTGAGGTCATTGCTGAAAAACATTGTGAAAGGAGTGAGTCTGGAGGAGGAGAAGAAGGGAAAGTCATCTGAGGTGAAATTCTTTGGAAGACTTGAGTGGACCTGACACCAGCTCCTCTGAATGGGGTGAATTTTATCCCTGATGCTGGAGAAAGATGACTTCCCACTTGAAGAGGCAGCTGGGGGAAGGAGGAGAAAAGGGAGGCAGGTTGGACTGGAAGGAAAGGTTTTGTGGTGGGTACTGAAGGAGCTTTTGAAGATCAAGGTGAGGGAAAGATAAGAAGGAAAGGGGAAATAATTTGGGTGTATGGAACTACAAAATGACACCTGAGCTTGATTTGGATCTAGTCAAGGAACACTGGCTACAGATGGTACTGAGATGGTTTTTGAGAGCTGAGTCAATCCAGAGCATCCAATACCACAGGAAATATAGAAAAATTTTTAAAATAAAACAAGAGTAGATGAGGGGAAAGATTTACTTAATTAACTCCTTACTGGAGCATTAGTCATCCTTATTTCAGGAGTGTATTGTTTCTTAATTTAAAAAGGAATGGTTATCTATGGCTTGTGCTATGGAGGTGATCAGAAAACAGAAGGGGACCTATTGCTGTGAGATTGTCCAGTGACACCTTAAAAAATAAATCTATTAACCCAATAAGTATGAAGGAAGAAAAGGGAAGACCAAAGGTGGGGTGAAAAAGAAGTTGCTTATTAAATTGCCCAGAGAAGGGGAGAAAAAAAGAAGAAAAAAAAGTGTCATCTGAGTCTGAAAATGAGTAGTACTGAGGTAAAAGCAGGAAAAGCTATGTGGAGGGAGCTGACTCTGAGTGCCTGGATGCCTCCCTTTGTTTACCCTTATCTGGTTTTAACCAACAGAGAAGTAAATCCTGGTGTGGGGGTGGTCCCCACACAGAACCCAAGGCTAGACTTTGCTTAGTTAAAGGTTAGTGCTGACAATACCATCTTATCACAGCAAGCTGAAAAAGAATGCAATGGCACTTCCTAGTAGTGAATTTTAGGGAATCTTCCTGGCTTCTGGTTGCAAGGGACAAGAAAATAACAAACTGTGGCTGGTATAGCATGGCTCTTGGGCAGGTTTCAAACCAGCTGTGGTTTTAAACAGAGTCTGGTGAAGTAGGAGACCTTATCCACTCTGTAAAAGAACCTCCTTGCACCTTCTCTTTTCCATGCTATTGCTGTGCACTCACTGGAGCTGCACATACAGAGGAGCCAGGTTACAGGTAGCAGATGATCCTGGCTGCTCCCTAGGCAAACAGGGGAGAGGAGGAGCAGTCAGTCTTTCTTCCAAGATCATAAATTTCAGGGAAGAATTCTTTATCTTTTTTTAAAATTCTGCAAGAACATCTTCTGACCCTGGACCTGTTAAGTTGTGAATGCCCAGCCCTAACTCTTGCACTGTGAAAACAGAGCAGCTCTGTTGCTTTTGGGTATGATCTTTGGCTCTCCTGTGGTGTAACTTAATGAGTGTGGTAACACCTCACCTCTGCAGCCTGACCCTGCTTACCTTCTGTGTAGGGAACATTGAGGCTTCAGCTGGAGAGCAGTGCATTTAGTGGCAAATATAGGTAAACTGCATGCTGTTTCCAGATATCTGACTATGCATTTGGGAGCAGGGAGGGAGAGCTTGCCATTATCTGCCAACTCCTAAATTCAGAGCAAGGGTTCTGGAATTTATAGCCTCCTTCATTTATTTCATAACAGTGCAGATGCTTCTCAGTCAGTGAATTCAGCCATCCTGGCAACATATTTGCTTTTTTTTTCCAGCTGTCTCTTCCAGGGATGCTCAGAGACCCTGTGGCCCTACTTGAAAAAAATCTCTGTTGTTGAGAAAGAGTCTCTAAAGATTATTCGTGTACTGTGAGTAAATACTTGATGAAAGAAATATTTTGAAATATTTACTTGTATACAAGATGGCTTTTCACCTGTTTAGCATGTTAGTTAGTGTGAATATATATTCCTCAGCAAAATCTGGTTTAGAACATTCCACACAGATCTGGAAAGAGAAACCTGCAGTTTGGGGGAAAAGATGTGTCTGTAGACTGCTGCCCCTGCCAGTTTTCAGGAGTTTATTACTCTTAGGGGAAAGCTTAATAGTCTGTTAATTGAGAAGACAGAAGATCTTTTACACTTGGCTGCACACTATTATTAGGAGCATAGCAATAAAGGGAACAAACCTTAGCCCACATATTCAAGTAAAAATTTGCAAAATAAGTTTAACAAGAGAGTGATGAATTATCCACGCTACAATGTGTAGCAGAGCACAAAAAGGGCTAATAGCAGTAAAAGCATTGATTACTGACAGGGATTCTGCTCATTTTTATTATTCCATGGACAAGGTTCTTGTTTCTGGTTCTTCTGACTTCATCCACAGGTTGTAGAATTGCAACTCCATAATGCCATGGCAAGGTGGATTCCAGCCTAGTTTGCAGAAAATTGCAAATTTTTCCAAAATCTCACCACTTTTGAAACTTTGGATCCAGACAACTAAATCAGAGTGAACGCTGAGTTCCTGGGAGGTAGAGAACGGTTTGTTCTGAGGTTTTGCTTGCTTTGTATGCAGGCAAAACTGCTGCTTTTCAGAGGGTGGTCTGATGGTGCTGTGATTCACACGTAGTAGCAGTGGTACCATGACAACTTCAAACTCAGCCGTGCCTGTGAATCTCATCTCCAGTGCCAGGCCCATCTTTTATAATTCCCACGGTGGCTTTCTTGGAGGTTTGTTGTTTTTTTTTAATGGTACAGTGTCACTCTGAACTGTTCCTAAGACTTGAATGCAAGTTGTTATTGTTCCAGCTTAAACAAAGAAAAGAGCACAGCATTAAATTTGTGAACACTTCTGGGGCTTACATTTTTATATCAAAGTAAATTGTGGCTCTCTAAACAAGAAATGATTTGATAAACTCTGTTGTGATTGATCCTTATCTACTTAAAAGAAGTTCATCATGTGGCCATGCTGTGGTATGGAGTCCATGAAATTTTGATTTCGGGCATTCTTGTGATTAGCTCCTGGTTCTTGCATGTGGCTTTGCCAGGACAGGGCCTGAGCCTGTGTCTCTGTTCTGGGGAAACCAGAGGTCTCTTGCAAAAACAGCTGTGGGGTTTTGAATCTGCATATCAAAATCCAGTGTGTCCCCAGGGAATCTGCATTTACCACTTGAGAGAAGATCTTTTTCAAAGCCAAGTTAGGAGCACCTATACTGGGGAATGTAGACAGCATGCAAGCTTTGCAAAGGAGGGGTAATATATCTTTTTATGTTTTGTTTTAATCAGACCCTCATCTGTTCTTGTAGACAAACAGTTGGTTCCAGGACAGCAGACAATGATCCAGTGGAAGGCAGAGCACCAGGGTCTGTCTCTAGAGCCTGTAGATCTCCAGTCCCTAACCCCATGTAGCCTTTTTGGGAAACCAGGTTTCTGCAGGAGCAGGGGCAAGCATTCATTACATGGATATTTTTGAAACTTTATGGTTTGCTGAAGAGGCTTCTGTTTATGTTCCTATTAAAAAAAAAAAAAAAAATAATAATAATGGGCTGCTGTGCAGAGAGGATTTGCATCTGTATGGTGCAACAGCTACATTGTAGGGAGCAAGGATTTTACCAGAGGGGGATTTTAAGTAAACCATTTAGTTCCTACTGCAAGCACACAGGTGTAGCTTGAAGCAGAGGAGCAGGCTCTGTTGCTGTACCATATTTGTGTTGACCATCAGTTAATGGGCCAGGATTAAAATATTTGCTGGTGCTAAATATTTAAAAAATATTTTTTAAAATTACATGCAAGATGTACACTACCCACTGACATACCTTTGTAAATCCAAAAACAGAGCTGGTGGGGGGGAACAACCCCAAGTTGAGGAAGAGGAACTTTCCAAACGTTTCAAACGAATTTTTAAAAAACAGATCTACTGTGTCTCCTGACAAGTTCTGACTAGCCTGAAGTCTCCTCATACAAACTGTGTCAGCTCTGCCAAGAGCTGAGATTATTTTGGGCCTGCCTGGATCGTGTCAAAGCCGTTTGCACCCTCTTATCCTGGCACCAAGTGTGCCATGTGCTGCTCTGGCTGGGTCATGCCTCTGCCCTGACCCGGTCAGGTATGATGCACACTGTGAAACCAAACAGGTGCTGGGTGTGGGCACTTCCTCCTGTCCTGGGACAGCAGAGCTGTGCCCTGTCACAGGAGAGGGCTCTGGGAGCCAGGACTCTCCAGGGCACTTGGGCATTGCTCAGGAAGGAGGAGATGGGGCGAGAGGAGAGTGCTGCTGATGGCAGCTCTCCATACCAGTGACTCAATGAAATCTGGCAGCCAGCTGGATCACCACCAGCACAGTACCTTGAGGTGGTGCTAGGACAAAGTAAAACCACCGTGCCTGGTGTGGCATCTACACTGTGACACACCTACGAGCTACTGAGTCAAGGTAGTCTCAGGAAATGTGAACCTGCTGGAGATGGAGAAATTTGGAGTAAGACAACAGCACTATAGAGGAGACAGTGCATCAGCTGATGCTAGCTTCCCACTAAGGGTTCCACGGTGAGGTATGTCATGTGTGGAGAAATGGCAGCACAGCCAGACATCAGTGCCACCCTCTGGGGGAATCTCAGCCACCCCACAAACCAAGCACGGGACAGAGACCGAAACGCACACTGCAAAGGGAGCAGAAATTTCTGAATGTCTGAAGCTGCTGTTCTTTTTTCACATTGGTGAAACTTCAGTCTGCACAACTGCATCTGCAGAGAAGCAGGAGAGCTCCTCTCAAGGAAAGCTTGTGCTAACAGCTGGCGTGTGCCGCGGAGCAGAGATGCCGACAGACACTCCCGGGAAGGGAATGGGAGCACCATGCAGGAATAGCGAGATCTGCCCACCAGGAACCAGGATCTGGGGCCCTGTTTTCCAACAAATGACACAGTTTGGGCAGCTGCCTCTGCGAATGGGGAGCCTTCAAAGATGCTCATCTCTCCCCTGCAGTCTGACAGCCCAGTCGTGTGTGACTCCTGGTGGCTGATCTCTCCTCCAACGCTTGGTTTCCATCCCTGCAAATGGGCTTGGTGCTCTGATAGCCTGCCAGCTGTTCAGTTTCAGGGCAACAAACATGTTGCAAGTATTATTTTTTTAAACATGTGCTCATTTCAGTATGTTCAGATGTGAAAATACTTAACTGCATAATGCCCCAGATGTCTGGAGGCCTCTCGGGGATGAGAGCACGCACTGCTGATATTGTAGACTGGAACAGTGTTTTTTGTGTGCATTAGGAATGACTACAGTTAGCAATGAAAATTTAGGGCAGGAAACCACCTACCCAGAGAAGAGATTGACTACAGACAGAGCCATGCACAATAATTCTGAAAACTGAGCAATATTTGACATCCAGATAAAATGAAGATAAGTCTGAAACTGAGCCACTCAAAAAACAAGTTAAAGTAGGTCAGTGAGTTTAGACCCAGCACTGCAGTTTGAACAACTCACAGAAAGTATCTGCATATTTTTCAAAACATAGGCACTGCCTAAAGCCATTGCTTTGCAGCAGATCCAGAAGTCGACTGAACATCCAAAAGCCTAATCCAAGACCTTCCAATGCTGCAATAACATTGAAAATGAGACTAAATCATCATCCTCTTTTAAGAAGTGTTCAGTCAGGGGAAAAAAATTTAAAAGGGTTAAGCTTCAGCTGACATGCCCTACTTCTCATGTGAGCTTACTAGGAGCAGCAGCAGGAATACATGAGAGCAAGCCAAGCGTGAAGCTTGGATTTGGCATTGGAGTCACACTGGTATGGCCCATCTTGGGGCTTGTGTGGGGCCACAGTGCTTCTCCCAGCTTGGTCCTGCCCATCAGCTGCTTCCTTCAAGGGCAGAGCCTGCCCACAGCCAGGGCTGTCACATCCCTGCCCTTTGGTTCACTCTTACAATGTGGAGAAGGAAAGGCAGCGAGTGTTCAGCTTCCCCTGGGCACTGCAGCTCAGCTCCAGGGTGATAATGGGCCAATGCAGCAGCTTGGGACAATCCCATCAGAAACAGCTGCACTGGTCACCTTTAGGAAAATGTGCAGGATTCCTGCCTCCTCACCCAGGTCCAGTGCTAGTAATAAAAATAGTTAATGTTAATTTGTTACTGGGGAAGAGCAGTGGCATCAGCCAGTTATTGGAGCTGGCATGTGACTTCTTGCTTTTTGTGTTGGTATTTCCTCTCTCCTAAAAACACAGGAGCTTCTGGTTCTGGCATATCATTTCTCTGCAGGTTTTCAGCACATAATATGAGAGTTCATCTAAAAGAACCAAAAAAAAGGAAAAATCACCCAATCCAGAATTAAAGTGACACCAAGTAACTGTCTAGAATCCTTAATCTCTCTTGATAGCACAAGGAAAGCTTGTACAGACTTTCACAGTGAATGACTCAGGTTGGTATTTAAATTTATTTGAGAAGAAATCACCCTAAAAATATAAGTGAAGACTGATGCAGTTTTCTAGGTTAGGTCTGCCTTATTTAGTGAGCCTCATTACATGTTCAATGACATAAAACCAGGTGGCAGTTGACACACTAAACCAGTCTAAACAGGTCACAGTCTGCTCCAATGTCAATCATTTGCCTGGGGTCAGGAAGTAAAAGTAGGCCATGACTTCATTTCTAAAAGCATCAGATTGGGTTTTGTTCCTTGTTAGTTTTGCTCAGCCCCTGTGTTGAGGTGCAGTGGTCACATCCACGCTGGGGAAGCAGCTGAACCTGAGGCTTTGTAGGAACCCACTGCACAGGTTTGCTGCTGCTCCTCACTGGGCAGTGTCCACCCCTGCCTTTTCTGGTTCTTTGTTATCCCTCTCGCCTTGAGCAAAAATCATTACAAATTTCACAGAGCAGCTCTGTCAAACAGCTCATTCTATGTGTGCCAAAGGTACCCAGAGCCACGGAACACAGGCACTGGGATAAAAGTCTTGGCTAACAGGCTGGCACCAGGATCTCTCCTTTGGTTCACATCAGCTCATTGATACCTCTGGTGTCTCTCTTTTCAGTCAGCAGGGTAATTACAATAACATGCTTTTTTTGCTAAAATAGAGTTTCTGAAAATACATTGTGTAGAGCAGCAAGGAAAAGCTGATGCTGTGGAAAACAACAGCTTTTGTAAAACTGCATTTTCTGTGGAAAAAAGGCATAGACTTATTTCAATGGACAATAGTTAATAGTACAATCCTACTAGGTCATTCCTTGCTTTCCTGTCTCCAAGTAGTAGCTCCATAGGAAAAAAAAAAATCTTTTGAAGTAGGAAAATCCAAAATACAAATTTTACTTTATTTTCACCTCCAATTCAGCTGTAAGGCCAGGAATTAGAGGGCAGGGTCTTCAGTGCCATGCTAAAGAGCAGAGAAAGCAGTGGTAGGTCAGCAGAGAATCAGCCCCAGAGTTCTGCACTGGGGACATATCCCAGTCTGAGTTTCCTTTAGTATGCAGCACCACTCACACTGTGAGATTTCATCATGTCAGTGCTGCTTTCACCTGGTGTTTTGGAGGCTTTAGTAATGAAAACATAGGCAACTGCTGCATCAAGTGAAAATTCATCACAATCCTTTTAGATAAGATGCTGTAGGACCCTTGACACAAGTCTTTCAGTGATAAATTTCTATTGTTTATGAAATAAAATTACTTAGAATCATATTCCAATTTTTAATTTCAGGCAGCTGTGTGGATCATCAACATTCCTAAAGGATCTGAGGTAAATTCAATTACTGAGAAATGTTTCACCTGATATAGAAAAGTTGAGTGGTGTGCATTACATTATTAGATGTTTGTTTATTGATTTCTGAGGGGTTATCCTATTATAGTTTTTTAATCCTTCTAAACACTGTCTCAGGTTTCTCAGAAGCACTTTGGGTCTGAACAGCCACGCTAAAGGAGTGATTTATTTGGTCTTAGTACGAGAGAAAAAAAAAATCAGCATTTTAAAATTTGTCACCAGTTGGAAGCTGAGATTCAAATTTGAGAAGGGTCAAATCTGTATTAAGTATTTTAGATGTACTTCTCAACAAAAAGAGTGAACCAGCATAAAAATTCTGAGACAGGTCATGCATGGAAAAGAAAATATTGCTGTGCAAATATTAAGAGAGAAATATGCTGGAAACTAAGATGGAAACTTTCTGAACTCTGATACTGAAGCATAAACTGGACTTCAGTGGTATCTTCCATTAATTGTTGCCTGTATGGGAATTCTGTGTGGACCAGTAATTTTGGTATAATATAATATAATATAATATAATATAATATAATATAATATAATATAATATAATATAATATAATATAATATAATATAATATAACCATTTGTCTTGGGCACTTATATGGTCTCATTTCTTGTGGCTGGTTCAAAGTACAACTTTACATACTAGGAACAAGATAGAAATGAATTATCCAGTTCCATATATCTGAATACAAACTTGAGACTGAGTTGAAAGTAAAATCTGAGTTCTGAGATCTTAGAAAGAAACTTGTGCTTCACAGATTCATAAATACATTCTAGTTTTGCCAAGTCATATAGTACTGGTGCTTGTCATTAGATGGTAAAATAAATTTGTGATCTGTTTCCTTTGATTTTGGTTTGGTTATGGTTTATTTATTTGTTTGGGTTTTTTAAGAGTACTTTTTAGACTTGTCTGTGAACCTCTAAAGCAGACTAAAGTTGGTTGTGGGAATATTTGGTGGAGTCTGTGGACTAAAGTGGGATTGTTTTCCCAGTGGAAATGTTGATTACTCATTTTTCTTGTTTTCCTCCCTAGGAACTCTCTCCAAGGTTATGTATTTTAGGATCAGAAGTGTAATTGTATCCTCAGAGCATATCAGCTCAGTTTATGTAGGGAGCATCATGGCATGTGTCATATGAATTCTCTGGTCAAATGCTGTCTAATGCTGGTCTGCTTTAGTTCAGATTATCAGTAGTTTGCAAGTATAAGACCATGATCTTTGTTGTCATTCACTGGATATCTAAACCAGAGATCACCAAACCTTTTGCTCAGTTATCCTGCTGTAGACCACACAGACTCTTTAGTGGCAGAAACAAAAAGTGCTCCAATTTGTTGAGTTTTTTGTTCTGCAGAAATGAGTAGTTCTGTGTTTTAAGTTACAGAACAACTGGAAAATATAAACCAGTCATATTCTATTTACAGGAGCACATTTTCTAGGATAAAACTGAGAGCTCAGCCTTGTAACCATAGCTGAGCATCTAGCATTGAGAAATCAGGATATGTTTTAATAAGGTCTTTAACAAAATTGAAGGTGTATATTGACAGAATGTCACAGCTTCTGGAAGTATCACAGCTTATATTTTCAATGCAAAGTATTATTGGCTTAGAATAACTTAATTGAAGTATAAGGAGGAAAGATGTTCTACTGAAAAATCTACTTTTAGCTTCAAATAAACTTAGAAGAGGTAGAAAACATTAGGTCACTGATGGCATTCTCCAGAGCCTTTGGAATTCAATGGGAAGTTCTGGATTGAATGCAATCAACCACAGCAAATGTGAAAGCTTGGTATGAAAATGCCCCCTTAAGCAAAGAGATATGATGTCTGATGGTTGTACATGCCAGAAAATTACTTTCTGTGGGGAATCTGGAAAACATTACTTTTTTTCCAATAATAGATGTAAAAAACATTGCATGCTGTGTTTCATACCTATTTTTCAGGGTCCAGGCTTTTAATTGCAGCCCAGTGATTCAAAATTAAGAGTGAGGAATTCTAACGTGTTCACACATTTCTCTGAAATCTGTTAATTCTTCACATAACTGAAAAAAACCCTAAGTTTCAATTACCTTTATGTATTCAGGCAGTCTCCTGAAATGCATTGTCATTGTGGGGAAATTCCTGTAACTGTTATTGAACCAGGCTACTCTTTATTTCAGTTCACATTGTGTTAGTATTTCATTTCTAGAACTGGTTCAAACCTACATATTTTGATCTATCTAGTCATGAAATCTGCAATTAAGCAAAGAGTCTGAAATAACCAATATTTACATTGACAGAGGAATGCAGGAAAGTTTCCTTCTTGTAATATTTGGCTGTAGTGAGTTTTATTAACCTTTTATTTCCCTGTTGTAGCCAGGTGACACTGGTTATTCACTGCACAATCTAAATTAAACAGCAGCTGGTTGGTGCTCCCACTTTATTCTGTATAAGGATTTCAAAACTTATCCTGGTGTATCACTTTCCATATGTTTCACACTGAATTTTAAGCAGAGAAATGTCTGTCTCAGCCTAGATACTTCCAGTCACACCTTCCTGGTATAGAAAGTCCTGGTTAATAATTTAATCATGAATATATTTTTGCTAGATCTCTATAAGCATTGGCATTTGCTGTTGTTCTTCCCAATTCTTTATGGGAAAAAAAATAAATAATTGTCCTTATTTTAAAAAATTCTGTCAGAAGCAAGCAACATAAAATAGTGAGGTGTATACTAGGGGAAAATGCATTCTGTCTCTTTTTTTTCCTTAAAAAATGACATTTTTAGTGTTTACAGGTTACTCTTGCCCTGATTAGCCATATATCTTAGTGAACTCATGGAACACACTCTATAAGATCTCATTTATCAAGATTACAGGTGAAAGCTTAGAAAATGGAGGATTTTAATAAAGTCAGCAGGAAAAGGCCAGAAGTGTTTTTGGCAGTGGGATGGTGAACCCTGCTGAGCAGGTGGGAGGGGCAAATATCTGTTCCCTGTTTGCAGTGCAGTGTGAACACACTCAAATCTGCTCCTAAACCCACAGCTTCAGGTTTTTCTGTTTCAGCAGAATATGTAGTTTAGCTGTGGTGGATATTTTCTCATGCTGTCCCATGGTTGTTGGGGGCTCTCAAGGCTGTTCAGCATAAGAGAAAGTAAATTATGAAGCTTTTCCTAGAGGGGTGTTCCTTTTTCCAGGGTTGCCTGTGTCAATTAGCAGATTAATTTGAAGAGGTAGTGGAGCCATAGTGGTTAATTTGAACCATTGTGAGTGAACACTTTGATTGTTTCTTGTTCTTCTGCTGAATCATAAAATTATAATAATAATTTTTTTTATTGTGAGGGTGACAGCAATGGCACAGGTTGACCACTGAAATTGTGGAATCCCCATTTCTGGAGATATTAAAAATTCTTTTGGGAACAGTGCTAGGGAGTCTCCTCTAGATAGACTTACTGTTTACAGCCCTTTTAATGTTAAACTTTGGAAATTTGGGGTTGTTTTCCCACAACAGGTCCCATACAATAAAATAAATATAGCTTTTTCTTGTTTTTTTTTTTTTTTTTTTTTTTTTTTCACTTCTAGAATGGACTTTTCTGATTTTAATTTTTCTCAGTTATTAAATTAAAAGCATTATAGTTGGTCTATCTCTTGGTCTATGAAATTTCAGAAATGAAGTTCATTCAGCTGCAGGTCTGTTACACCAGCAGAGACAATGGCAGCACAATAATATCTCCTCTCATGATTCCTGAGCTTGATTGTAGCTCACTGAATATAAATGGAGAATGCCTACTGAGTTTATTTAGACCTGAATGAGAATCCAAATTAAATTCAATGCACAGAAAAAGATAACTTTTTTTTTTTTTTTTTTTTTTTTTTTAACTGCAGGACTTGGATTCCATCTAACAGCTTTTCCTACTGAGTAAAACTCACTTTTCACTCAGCAGCTTTTAGTGCATAGCCTTAAAAAGAATATGATTTATTTTATCATCACTGGTTAAATTACTTAGCTTATGATGCTTCTGAATGTGAATGTAGAGAGTCTAGTTGTTAACTCTCTCACAGTATTTAACAAAAATTTAGCTTGTATTCCATGCATCAGAGACACCTAGATTGAGTGTTTATATGTTTATTTTTTTTTTACCTGAGTAACTTCTAAGTAATTTATAAGAAGCCATAAACACTGAAGTTAGAATCTGTAAAATACCATGGCATAAAACCACCAAGTTCCCCATTATGAAGTTCAGCCTTATATTTTAGATACATGTCCAAGTTCTAAAATTATTTCAGTCTACTTCTGAAAATGCCTAGAAGACTTTATCAGCACCTTATCTGTTCAGTGCATCCTATGTTTTGCTTAAATATGTCTGCCTCAATTGATACTATGCCTAAAGGCCAATAGAGTAGTTTCTCATTTGGAACAAGCTCTAAAATTTAAATCAGGAAAAAACCTTTTCTGCATTTTCTGTCAACTTCAGAAAAAGTCTGTAGAAGAAATAATATAACCTAGATTCACAGTTACAAAAGGATTAATAGTAATATTTTGTATTCAAGGGGACAAGGGAGATTGGTGTTATATAATATTTCAAAGCTGCTGAACAAAGCAACTTGATAATGGAGGTAATATGAAGTGAAATATCCAAGATTTAAAGAAACTGATGGAATGGTGCTGTTGAAGTCACCAGGAAGGCTGCATCTCTGGAGATAGCCTTAGAAAGGAACTAGGCCATCAAACTGAAGCTCCCAGCTTCATCTTTAATAGATAAGAAGCTCGTTTTGCAAAAATCAGTGTAGCACAGTTAAATTTGGGCTCTGGTAATTATAGTGGCTGAATTCCCTTTTTTAGGGATCTCTTCCAGGCTTTCTCCTATTTATGCTTGTGCTGTCCTCCTCTCCTGCTCCTCTGCTTTTATCTTTCCACCCTCCAAAACAACACCTGAGTTGACTGGTTTGACATGGCACCCAACAAAGCCCAGTAAGGGACATTATGGTCATATTTAATATCTAGAGCAAGAACAGCTAAGGTGTATGGAGGAGCTATCAAGAGAAACCTCAGTTTTTGCAAAGGTTTTTAAAAGTTGTTTTTTCAAACAGCTTTTGATAATAGATTTACATGTAGCTTATGGGATCTAGGTGTTTAAGTCTAGTGTGGTCAGGAAGCACTGATTAAGTTTTGGGAACCACCTACAGTACTAAAAACTCTGCAGGTCCTTAAAAAAGAGGGACTGGGTGTCATAACACTTACTGAGTCCAGAAGGACATAAAGCAGAGAATGTAGAAGAATTACAAGGGAACATCAATGCAAAAGTGAAATACTGAAAATCAAAGATAGAAAATATGTGGAAAAAAATCCCCAGAGAAAGAATAGGCATACTGCTTCTGTTGCTGCCTTCTCCAATAAAAAAGAATAATAACCATTTTTAACTTGATTTCCATCTGACAAGATGACAAAAGAGCACTTGGAATGGCCATGACAAGAGCTTATGTGCCCCAAACCCTTACTAATTCATGTATTGATTTTTTTAGGAAAAAAATCTAGCCTTTCATATGTCTGGTAAATGCAAATCAGTGACTTGAATTAGCTGCTGCTTATTCTTATATGCATACAGAGATGTGATAGTCTTAACTAGAGGGATTTGCAGCCTTATTACTTTTTATCTCTTTTGGAAAAGTTTAAATTGGGTGTTGAAACTGCAGTGAACCTTATTAAATACTTTCTCTATCCCCACTGGTTGCCTTAAGTGCACAGTAGCTCTTTTGTGTTGCTGCAAGAGGGATGAAAGATTTAGAAGCTCAAACCTGTCCAAAAGGCAGCAGGCACATGCAGATCTGGAGAGGTTGCTTTCTCATTTGTAACAATGCCAACTCTTTATTGTGATGCCTTGGAAGCATCTCTAGGTATTGATTCTGAAAAAGGTTGGCACGGGTTCAGCCCCAGTGAAAGCAACAGAGTCAGCTTATCCAGCTTGCTTTTGAGGACTTCAGCCATCTATCAAGTGAGCAGGTTTTGCATATCTGGGTGGATAATTCCTGTACAGCAAACTGTACAGCAATGCTTAGCTTAATCCCACAGCTGCTAATCTAATATATATTTCACAGTTATAACGTTTTGTTTTTTCTCCTTCAGCATGGATGTTCTGTGACTCCTTGCTTTGGGATTCTGGTTTCAACTTTAAACAGCTGATTGTTATTGCCAGAGAGGCTGTCAGCCCTTTCATGATCAGTCACATGCCCCCTCCCATTGCTCCTGGGGATCTTTTCCCTTCTCCAGCCCATGCTGCGTAACCTCCTTTCCCTCCTACGTCACAGGCACTGCAATCCTTTTCCTTTTCTGTTCCCTGCCCTGCAATAATCTCCTGCTAATGCACCAGCTCTCACTAAGAGAATAAGCCCTGCCACCCCCAAGCTCAAGCAGCTTCCTGAATAATACCACATGATGGGAGATTACATGCTTAAAATACAGTTCAGTCTTAGTGTTTTCTTGCTCATTTTAATTCAAGCCCTTCCTTGTGAGTTGTGACATGTCCCAGATCCCCACCTCAGGCCTATAACCTCTTGTTTTGATGGTTTTTAGGATGATCTGACTCCATACTGGACTTCCCACCAGTTCCCTCCAGGTTGGTGGGAGGTACATGCCTCCTGATGTGCCCTCACCTGCCATGGATGCCATGGTACCCCATCCCTCAGCTAATACAGCCTTCAAAATAAGGCTGTGCCTTCATGCAGCACTTACAGCCCCCCAAAGTTGCAAAATAATAAGCAAAACAAGTTTCATTTTGCATTTCTCCAGACCTAAAATGCAGTTATTCTGTTATGTTATGCTGGTTATTCACCTTCTTGTTTACCTCTGAAAAGTTGTGCATGTGCATCTATGTGTTCATGTTTACCCAGCTGGGAAACTCACAGCGTTTTCAGTAAATATGGGAAGTATAAATCAGAGCACAAAGTTTCTGGAAATACAGCAAGCAGTTGATATATGTGAATACTTGGTGTACACTGAGAATGGGGTCCCTGAATAGCTGTGTCACACAAACTCTAAGTTCATGTGCAAGTAATGGGGTAGATAGGTGATGTTTTATAAATTCTTCTAGTACTGAAACAACTTCAGAATTTGGAAATAATGCTTTTTTCATCTCTTACCATTTTTAAATTGTTACTTTTCCTTGGACTCTGAAGCCTGGCAAGCAGATACTTTACATTGCAGAATTGTGTAGTAAGGCTTTGATTAATCATGCAGCCTGAGATCTATAAAGCATTATTTTCTTCTTCTGCAAAGAATCTCATATGGTTTTTTGTTTGTGTTTTTGTTTTGTTTTGTTGTGGGTTTTTTGTTGTTGTTGTTGTGATTGGTTGTTTTTGTTTGTTTATTTTAGTAAATAGAGTTATATAATAAAAGCAAAGTTATGCATGATGCCTGAATCTGCTGTGTGCTCTCCTACACAACTTTGAGAGGGATATTTTGCTCTGTGATATGCTAGCTGTAAAATGAGAGTATTATTTCTTGCCTTCTTTAGCAAGTCTATTTGAGGCAAGGTAAATGTGAAGGGATAATTATACATTATTACTATGACAACACTGTTCTTTTTAATGTATGTTTTCATGCAAGACTTCCTAAAAATCTTATTGTTATTTCACTGAATCATTCATTAGCCTTTTCCCTGTTAAAATATGCTTTTTCCCCATTATTTTTACAAGACAGTATGACTTTATTGACATAACTGTCTTTCTGGTGGGGGTTTTCCATCACTGATGAGCTGTTGGGGAGAGAATAGGTTTCTTTCTGAGCATGATTTTCTTGGCAGGCTCAGGTGGACACAGTCTGGAATAACACAAAAGAGTCTTAGGGTGGAATTAATTCTCTTTTTATTTGGCTATCTAAAAGTTTGTTGTCCAATCAAAGTTAATTGTGCAGCTAAATATTTTCTAGTGAGTATTGAATTCAGCTGTCAATCTTCCTCATAGTCTGGTTATGCTTTTTGAGTTTGTTGTAGAAACACTTTCATCCAACATAATGTGTGGTTTTCACCTATGAAAATAATGAACTTTCTTTATATTGCAGGTTGTGGTTTTTTATCTTTTTAAACCTGGGTGTGCAAGTTTCTGCATTTAAAAAGCATAAGTGGTTTTAGAGGTAGTAGAAATAATTCATCACAAGTAGTGATGTAAGGGAAGGCTAGGGCATAGAATTCATCTTGTGATTTCATTTTGCTGGTACCAAGAGTATGGCTAGCCAAGAGACAATTATTCCTGCCCCATTTCACAGCTACAAACAACTGAAAATTCAGTGGAATTTATTCACAGACCTGGAGAGAATACTAGGTAGTTTTGTTTGGATGGATTTTCTGAAATGTAAAAGCTTTTAGCTGGATTTTGCTCTAAGTTTGAGCTGTGGTGAGTTAATTTTAAGAGCATCAGGTAGCAAAAGGTCAAAAAGTGAGGTCTGTTCTGTTTGTTGGTGTCTCTAGACTGGAACATGGTGCAATTCAGGACCAGGGTTAAGCTGTAATGGCATAAGGCAGAAGCTGGCTGTGATCTCTGTGCAGTGCTGGGTTTTATTACCCTGAGTGGGACTATATGTGAAATGCCATGGCTTGTTTAAGCCTGGCTGACTCCTTTGAAGAACACCAACCATGCTTCTTTCATGGTGCCACATGAGCTTGCACTTGAATTTTATGGACTGTTAGGTGCAGAAGCTTCATCATCCACTCTGACAGCTGTATGGAAACTCCACAAGTCCAACATAATTTCTTCTTTATTTTAGATGGCAAAATATGTGGCACAGGAAAGGGCTGCATGGTTGGATGAATCATAACCATAAAAAGTCTCTAACTGAGATCTATTTTTCCTGACTCCTCCTCCATGGCCATGTCTTCCCTTACTCCACTGTCATGCTGTCATAATGTGCCATGTTATGTTATGTTATGGAGACAATGCTATTATGAAAGAAATCAAATTGGAAAATGGAAATCCTCCCCTTTAACCCTGTTATAAATTCATATGAAAGGTATTGAGAGGCACTGTAATGCTTATACCATAAGTTTTTAGAAATACATTTTATTCCTGGATTTATTGAGAAATGCTGTTAAGTAGATTTGAAATGAACAAGGAAAAAAGGTAAGAAATTATCAATATCATTTCAGGCCAGTCAGTTTTAAGACTGATTTGCTAAAAGACATCTGTAATATTACTTGAAGTCTCAGTTTTTAAACTAGATTTTTAAGATTTTAGGTTTAAAATGAGCCTGAGGCTGTGCTTAGCCAGGGGCTGCAAACACCATCATGCATGTTTAAGATGCTGCTGCCCCTGCACCCAAGCTGAATCAGAGAGCAGAGCTACCTCAGAAGGGGTATGAGTTCTCCTAAATTGCCTGGGTATAAAGCTAGCTGGATTGGCTTAAACTGCTGTTAAAAGCAGCTAAGGCATTAGATAATCGTGCTTATGTTACTGTGATGCAAGTCATGGGAGACAGTTTAATGTTTATGAGACAGCTGAAATGCACTTTAAGCAAATTAATAAAAGCAATAACAATAGTCATTAAACTTCTTACCAAGTATGCAGAGTGTACCAAAGACTTAAAAAATTCTCAGAATTATTTTTGTGGTGTAGTGCTGAAGCATTCAATCAGGATTGCCAGGAACAGCAAACTACTGCTGGATTGCAATGGAATTTCTACAGACATGTGTATGGCATTTAGATTAACACCAAATGAGTCCTTCATTGCTGATGTTACCATGATGAACATCAAAGTTATATTAATAAGTTTAGACCAAATCTGAGACAGTGCCAGCAAAAAGATGACAATTTAGCACAAAAAAGATGATTTTCAATATGAAAAAAATCTGTGTCATCCCTTAAAATTAATATTGGAAAGGATAGAAGGATATGACTAAAACTGCAAATCCTTTCTGGTGAGGGGGACATACATGTTTGTGCTGTTCAAGGGCCACTCTGCATGCACAGAGGTAGGAGCTGTGCACTGTATTCAGCAGGACCAAATTTGGATCCACCCCAGGACCACTGGCAGCATCGTTATGTGCAAGGAATGCATTTCTGAATTCTGCCAAATATGGTTGCCATATAACTCAAATAAGAGAAGAAAGCCCCAGCCCAAACCTTGAATCAATAACTGTGCAGAAGGTACGTGTGGATAGTACATGACAAAGTTTTTCACAAGTTTCTTTGTGTATCATTCCCCCATAGACTTTCTTTTACCTCAGTAGCCTTCTCACCTTTGCCTCTAATTTGCTGCAGTTTATTTAAAGGATTAAATTTAATTGGAATAAGAGATTATATGAGGACTTGTTTTACACTATAACCTAGGAAAGTTTGTATGAAAATGAAGTGTGTTTTGAAAATATGAGCACATATTTAAATGACTGACAAATGTTATTAGAATTTGGTGGAGTCAGAATGTGGCAGATAATTGATCAGTTGATCAATGATGACAGTGAACTGGTGGAGCTACCACAAACCAGACTGGGCATCATGTGGTGCTGTAAGAGGAAAGACAATGTTTGGATGTTTGCCATTTGCAAGTGGAGAAGTGCAAGGATACAAGAGAGTTTGACCCAGTATTCTGAGGGGATTGTTACAGGTAAAGAGACATGGAGCAAGTCACAGAATTTCAGTCCCTTTCTCCTGGAAACATCCTCTGCATAGCACCCAGGGTGAGGGGGAGGCTGGGCTTGGGAGGCTGGCTCAGAGTCAAGGCTTGGCTCAGCCTGTGCTCCCTCATCCCAGTTCCCAGAGTGAGCATCCTGCCCCTGCTGATGGCCAGGTCACAGTGACCCCAGCCTCTGTTTATTGCCAGGCTCTTTGGTTTGCTCTGGGACCACGTGGGCATGGAGTGTGTGATCTGCTGCTGAAAGGAGAGATCCTGTCAGCTGAGCCCTGCTGTGTCCTGGCTGGACACTGACCCAGTCCTCCACTTTTCCCTGCCATCCTCTGCATGGTTGTTTGGGCTCCTCTCAGCCATCAGAGTGTGGCTCTGTGATCAATAAACTCATAGCTACTCTGTTGTGGTCCCAATTTTATGTGACAGTGTGGAACTGCTCGACTTTTTCTGGGAATTTCTTCACCTACACCCAGCATTCACAGAATACTGCATTCCTGACAATTTTTTCCTGTTTTTCTGATCACCAGTGAAAACTTAGCACCCTCTGTTGTGGTGAGTGTTGGGAGCTAAGCCTCTCCCCAAAGGGAGCTGCCAGGCTGGGAAAGCATAAGGGACAACTGGATGAACTGCAGTAAAATAAACACCATGATCCAATTATAGTATTCTAGGAATATGTACTTAAGCATTTTTAACTATGTCATTGCAAAATGAAGGTGAATATCCAGAGACACTAGAACTGAACATGGAATGAGTTCTTTGTTTAATGGATGTAAATATTTTCTGTCCATCTGTGATGGACATCTGTGAAATCTGTGATGTTCTTTAAAGCATTCATTGCTCAGGATTATTTGACAAAGCCTAACTTCAATATTTCTTGTTTAAATTAAGCTTTCAATGAGATTTTTCAGTACTTTTTTCTGAAGTCCTATTGATTAAATATGAAAGATAAATTATGCTATATTGAATTATCCTCTGATCAGAGAGCTGGTGCAGGCAAGACATTCCCCCATGCTTGTAATTTTTTTTTTTGTTTTTTTGTCTGTAAAACTGCTTTTCAGGCTATTTAAACATGATTTCATAGATATCTATTTGGTTTACACTGCACAGAAATTGAATTGGAATAAATTTTAAAACATTTTGAAAGAGTAGCAGGTTTAACCCCTGTCCAACAAATCTCCTGAACTTCACTCTCTATAATAGGAAATACAATCTGGAGTGTAGAGGAGAATCAAGATATGAGACAGATCATCATGAGCTCCCATAAACAGCTCATGAGATAACTCCTGTGACCCATTGCTGCAGTTCAGCCAGATGGACAATGTTAGTGCAGTGCAGCTATTTCTGAACCATCAAAACAACTTTTCAGCAAAATCCAAATTTTCTCAATGTATGATTTTCATTTTTGTCAAGAAGTTTCATTTCTTTTGAGAAACTGGAAACATGGCTTGTATCTGCATTTTTATCAAAGGTGATGTCTTTCCATGGAAGGAAATTGGCTTCATGGTCATGGTGACAGGGCCTTCCTTATGTAGGCTACAGGAAAAAGGGAGATTTTAGCTGAGTTTTCAAAGTTCCAAAATTGCTCTATGAAATCCTTCTTCATTTCAAACTGGTGTTGAACCCAAATGGCCTTATTGTCTCAGCAAATTTGCAGCTGAAAGTGGTCTGGTGCAGCTCTGCTGCCTGTTAATGGTGTAAAGACCTAAAAAGCTTGGATTTGCCACTTGAGCCAGTTCTGACTCCCTGGGTGAAATCTACCAACACAATTAAATATGTGGGGAAAAGGAATAATTTATGTTATTTGCACAAGAGATTCTACTACAAAATATTAATGTAGTGAAAGTTCTTCTCTAAGTTATCGTGTTGTAACAATGAGATTTTTTTTTATTTTAACTGTAGTCTTTGAAAATCTGCAATGAAGTTTTATAAATTGAAGGGTGAAGCCATTTAAAAGCAAGTTTCAGTCCAGGAAGGAGCTTTCAAAGAGCTTGCTTTGTGTTGGGATAGCTGAATTACAGGGTACCAAACCCAGGACTAATAAACCCTGCTGTGAGGGAAGATGTCTTGGGTCAGGGTTTGAGTCATGCCACTGTGGTTTGCACCCCTCCTAATTCACCTGTAGCATGGACAGAGCAAACTCACCCTTGTCTAAAAAGGGGTGTGTGGACTTAGAGTGAGATGCAGCTGCAACAATACACTTTTGTTTAAGTAAAAGTGGCAGCAGTAAAAATGTTCCCAGAGAAATACTGGAGTAGAAGGTACAACTGCAAACAATGGCAGATGGGATGATTACAAATCCACCTTGAATTCCTATGATGTTTCGTGGTCTGCAATGAGATAATTTGGCTTTAAAATCTCAGATGTCAGTGGAGTTTTTGCAGGTCCCCACTGGTGTGTTCTCTGTGAGCCTCTGAGACAGGGCACATCCAGCATGTGGAGTCCTGTGTCATCTTGGCCATCACTCTTTGCTTGACATTTCTGATGTTCCTAAGTCAGTATGCCCCAGATTAATGAGGCATTTGTTCTCAATCAAGAAGCTATTTAAGAATACACTTTTAATTATAAAATGAGTTGTATATGATAAATTATTTCTACGTGGCTTGCTCATATTTTTGGACAGTTCAAAGCAGATTTTTTTTCCCCACTGGGCACTGCCCAAATCTTTTCAGAATTCAGATTAGTTATTACCCATTATTTATCAAAGTAAATTGTCTTCATGAGGTGCTGTGAACTTTGAGAAATTTGCCTTTGCTCTTTGCTATAATGAGCTTCAGTGTTCTTTGTGAAAGGAGAGAGAGGGCTAGCACACAAACTGGTTTCAAAAAGTGTGTTTAAGTTAATCTGTGGGAGGCTTTGAAAGACCCCATTGTTTCAGGACTACTCATCCCACAGTTGGTTCTGATGAGAATATGTAGCCATATTTATATTGCTCTGTCCTCATCCTTCCCTTCTTCTGTTCTCATTCTTCTCTTCTAAGGCAGATGTCTCTTTAGAAGAAACTGTGTTTCAATGGCCAGTACATTCCAAGCTGGACCAAGTTGTTCCCTCCATGTGTGCTCCCTGCATGTGGGATGAGAGCAGTGCCATGTGTTTTCATTTGCAAAACTTGCTCCAGACTTTTTTCACACACTGAAGAATTTCTGTTTATTGCTGTTCTTGAAAGGACAAAAGGCTTTATACTTTGGGGCCTGGGTCTTGAGGGATTATTGGAAAACCGTGAGTTTTATGACCTTTCATTTCTCTTGGTGTCATAGGACATAATTTTGTCATGCAACTGTGAGCCTAATGGTGGCCAGCACACCAGATTCTGAGCTCAGGAGGTTCTGTGTTCACAAGGGGAGAAGGGATTTTCTCTCCTTTGAATTAGTAAATCATCGAATTAAAATTAATCCTACCATTCACATAAGATTTGTTGTTGTGGCTACAGAGACTGCAAATGGATCACCTGCAGAAAGATTTGGGTGCAGAAGGGGAGGCTCTTTCCCTTTTCATTTCACCTTTGTCTGCAGCTATCAGAGAGATAATCTGATCATCTCCTTACAAGACACATTATTCTTTTAATAAGTGGGTCCATCCCAGTAAAATAATAGACATGAAAATGCTACAATGAAAGAATAGTAAAAGCCCAAAGTGCTTGTTAGAGTGGTCTGTAGATAGTTTGCTCTTCAGTGTGAGTGAGTTTTTTCACAAGTTTCGTGTGAAATGTACTATGGGCAGCTGGTATCCAGCTATTTTTCTTGGCTTTTTCCATTTTAGATGAGCAGGAGCTACATTATGAGGCAAGATCCATTTGTTCAAAAGGACCCATTAGGTCTAAACTTGGGGGCTATAGCATCAGATTTTGTGCTGTGGGTGGCTATCTTGTAGCATATTGTGATTGAATCCATGTTCTCTCCTTCTCTTCTCATACTGAACATGTCATGAGGAGCAGCAAATCCAGGAGAGCTTTCTCTGTAGGAAAGACATTCAAATTACTTTGATTTTTCCTAGTATCTATCATGGCAGTATGTTCCTGCAGGGCAAGGGACAGAGCTTTGTCACTTGGGCTTACAGTAAAAGGGCACAAGTGCTGCAGAATGACTTAGCAGAGAATGAAAAGGAGGAAAAGCAAATGAAACAAACCATAGTAGAGTCATGACAAACTGTAGAGATGATGAAAACATCCAGTACCTGCCCCTTGTCCCACCCCCAGCACAATGTGTCAGTCAGGGCTCTTCTCACTTGTGCCAGTGACTCATTTTGGAGACATTTCAAAAATTAGCACCTTTCCCTGTTCCTCAGTGGGGAAGTCACCACCCTAGATGCAAAGGCAACAGATCTGGGTGTGTGATTGCACATAAGCTACCACAGGTTGTGGCTGATTTGCTTTAATTTAAACTTCTGCACAGTACATTACTACACAGAGCAGGAGAATGAGACAGCAGGAGGGTGGAAACTTGGCTGTGTTGCCAGCCAGGAGGGCAGGTGGAAAGTGTAATCCTCTAATCTTCCCAGTGCAATTGATGGTGCTCTCAAGTCAGAGCTCTTGTTCTAGAAAGCACTTCTCCTACCCTGGTTGTCAGAGGGCGAATTTTGCATTCAGCATTGCTTTTGTATAGATGCATACCTGTGAAGGGTGTGATATGATGGCAGGAATGAGTAAAGAAATACTCTGAAGTGCTGGGTCTGGATTCTGTGGCTACAAATGCACTATCAAAAAAGCCTCAACAAGCCAGTTTCAAAAGAGTACAGTATGTGTTAGCAGTTTTGCATGGGAAGTTTCTTTTGCTGCAAAGAAAAACAATGTTTTAGCCTGAAGGTTAAGATACAGCAAAAGCCTGTTTGAGTTACTCCATAGAAACATGGCTTAGCTACAGTTAAAACAAAAGGGCATATGTGGAGACTGAGAGAGAAGCAAAAGTGAACTAGAATAGTTCATATCTCACTGAGTCTGAAAGTGTATGCTCCATTTAAAATGATAATTTATGGAGGTCTGATTGCCAGGTATTCAATTTGGTCCTGGAATCACTTGAACTCAGATTATATTTGTGAAACAGTCATGCTTTGCACAAATATTGTCAGTGTCAGCTGTATTGAACAGTCTGTGCTTTTTTTTTGGTATTAAGCATAATTATAATTAGTTGAGTAAAATGACAATTATGTCCAAGAGGGACCTTTTCCAATAAAAAATTATGCAATGCTACCTATTGCAAGTCTCATAAGTGGCTCCATAATCAGATTCAGTCATCCTTTCCTCTCTCTCCATGGCCTGTAACCTACAGAATCTGTTGTTAATTTGGGAGTTTGTGGTCTGAATGGAGCTTGCTGAGAGGGTCATGCAGAGTTAATGCCAAGCACCCTCTGCAGAGAGCCTGGTAAAAACACAGCAGGGCTGGCCCAACTAGACCCTTGCCTAAGGTCAGCATCTTCAGCTGAACTTTGGAACCATTGGACCTAGTAAAGTAGTTCTGCCAGAATAGCAAATATTTCCTGCTGAACTGAACTTGAAAGAGCTCAAGAGTTGGTCACGTAAAGGAGAGAGAAAATGTTTTTCAGAATAATCAAGAAAAGATTATCTTTGCTGTGGTCTTCATCTGACAGGGTAAACAAGGGACCAAAATGATAAAGAAGAGATGCTTGTATTAATGCTTGATAAATGATAGCTTAAATGGAATATCAGGTCATGCAAAGTCTGTAGGAAAATTAAAACCTGAAAGCTTAATTTAGAAACTTGTAGGTTCATTGCAAAGTGCATTTTATAGACACAGTGATGAATATTGTTCTCTGAGAAAGGTCTGGATATGCAAAGTGTGGGTTACATCCCAGTTAAAGAAATTCTGAGTGCACCTAAATTTAAAACCTAATTTTTAAAACTGAGTAATGCTCCCAAGCATGGGTCAGGTGGAGTAGAATGATCTTGAGTTCTGTTCTGAGAGTGAGATGGACAGACCTAAAGCTGTCCAAAGTGAGAGCTCATATTGATTTTGCTGAGGTTTGTATCAAAGAACAGAGCCACAGGTATTGGTCAGAGCAACACTTCCAGGTACACAGTGAGGGTTTTTTGTTTGTTGGTACAGTAAGCCTGAAATGCTGAGCTTCAACTTTTTCATAAACAAAGCAGGACTGGAAAATGAGCTGTTCAGGAAATATTTGAACTTTAATAAGCTGATCTTTAATAAAAGGCCACTCACACCATTGCAATCCAAAACTCACATTATAAGAGATTCCCTAAGGAAGGCCCAAATTAGAATTTGTTGTTTTTCAAGATTTTCACATTCATGCATAGCAATCTATTATCTTCCAAGCCAAGGGCATTTCCTATTTCAGTCACATAAATGCTTATCCTGGCCATTAGACATGGGACAAAAACTAAAAACAAAAGTAACCTTTTTGTTGGCTTTTCCTCCTTTTGGAAACCTTCGACCCACACCAATTAATATCAGATGCTTTGCACCTATTGAATGCCCCCCAGGGAACTCTCATAGCTCACATCTCAACTGTGTTACTTAAAACCAGATATATTTTAGATTAGCTGTTTTTTAGATTTGCTAGCAGCATAGTTCCCAAAGGATCAGCAGGGGGATCTTTGTCTTTAGAGAGTGAAGAGAGTGAGAACACCTATGCTTGACACATTCTCCATTGTCAGAACTGTGAACCTGAGCTGGTGTGAAATAAACTGTGCAAAAAGTCCTGGTGGAGAAACATCTGCTGCAAATGTTTCAGTAGGGAAAAGATACTGCCTGGCCGAAAAATTTAGAACAAATTCACAAATGCAGCATGTTGCTGTTTAACAGATATACGTGGCCTTAGGGACCCATGTGGCTCCATTACTCGTCCAAAGTTCAAAATGAAGAAAAAAATAAGTTTTGACAGTCACTTCTGAGGGAAGTGATAACAGATCAAAGGACTTGCTTTTATTGCGATATTTTCATCATTATGGAAAAGAATCACTTTGGACTTTAGCTGCTGTTTGAAATCTTTACCTTTTAATAAGTGAACTCTGTAAATGTAGCTCAGAGAACAAAGGTTCCTCTTTTACAGTTAAACTTTTAACCCTTGAGGTTGAATTGGTGGAGACCAGAGGGAAAATCCACTGTGTTTTCACTGAACTTTTTACCCTTTGAAAAAAGCTGAACAAGTTTAAAGTTCATACACTGAGCAAGAGGTCTCTACTGGGGATTTCTGGTATTATTAACTTCCTGACCTCAGATAATTAAAAGGGAAGAGTGGAGGCAGTGCAGACTTTGAGTCAACTTTGAACTTTTAACCTCTTGAGGAACGTTTTTAGTGTTCAAGTGGTACACACAGTAAACTCTCTTATTAACTTTCTTTAACCCATGGACACGAAAACTGTCAGCAAGCCAGAATTATCCTTTGTCCTTTATGTCATATTTCTATTTGTGTAGCAGTTGAAGCTCTGGGGGGATAGTGTTTGGGTACAGAAAGTGACAGAGACAACTCTTTTCCAGGAACTGGCAAGTACAGCAGACAAGCAAAGGAGAAGCAGCTGTGAATCTGCCAGGCACTGCAGCAGGGTTTGAAATTCAGACTCTGCTGGGTTTTACCTTTAGGACATACACTAGTGTTTCAGTGTTGCCCCTCAGCAAAATTTTCCTTACACTCTTACAGGTGTTTCATCTCCTCCAACTGGACTTTGCTTCCTCAGGCATTAAAAATAGTGATTCTCAGCAGCCCAGGAGATTATGGATTTATTGGCTAGGAAATAATCAAACAAGTAACGTTGTGAATTCTGTACTTAAGAACATAAATTTTACTTCCTTGTGGCTACACTATAAACAGAAAAAAAAATCTTCTTGTCTTAGCAAGATGGAGATTACCTGTGATCAGTTTTTGTCAGGGATACTATTTGCGATGAACTAATCTGGGGAGTAATGTGGCAAGTTGTAAAATTTTCACTTAAACTTTCTAACATTAGCATTGTTTGGGTGTAAAATAGAGTTATTGTGAATCCATGTAGTCAGAGGTAAAAGAGCTTAGCTGAAAAAACACTACAAAAAGTATTGGATGAAAATATTTCCTGAAAGAAAGCTGTGAGCTTCTGGGACAAAATGTCAATATCCTCTCAATTTTTTTAACCATAAGAAAGGAAACACACAAGTGAGTTTATGTCTAATGGTTCCCTAAATGTTATTGCATATTATGGTGTGTCCAACCATAACCATTTTTTGTCATCTCCACTAGGAACTCAACAGTGTTCAGTGTAAATTGTAGCATTCATTTCAGTTTTCTTCATCTGCAGAAACACAATCAGAAAAATAATGCAAAATGTCTTTTGGAAGCAGATGTGCCAGAGCATGAAATTGCTTTATTAAGATTATTAGATTAGCAGAAAAATCTTGAGGCTGGCTAGATGTTGTGGCAAGTATGGATGCATGCACCCTGAAAGTGTTGAATTTGGAAGATTTTTTTTAAACTTCTTGATTAAAGTCAGCCAAACACTGAAAAAAAATGCATAAATCAAATTGTTGTTTAGGGGATCATCCCGTATATCCCAGAGAAAAAGACCTCTTGAAAATTCTGGCAAAAATATGCCTCTACTTGGAAAGGCACCTGGTTTTCTATTGTTTTGCATTGCTTTTCTGATGTTTAAAAATAATGTCTACATTACCAGGTAGTGTGACACAGCTCAAATAGGTCTGTGAAGTGAAACTGTGAGTGGGCTAGAACCTGATGTTTGTGGTGTATTAGTCAAAAACCATAGAGAAGGGAAAAATACCTGAGTTACCACATGTAAGAAAATTAATAACATTTATTTTTCTCAGATGTAGATTGAAACATGAATTTTCTCACGTCCTGGATAGGGACATGGCCACCTCTTCAGGGCATGGTGAAAGGGAGATAGGGATCTGCTTATAAAATCCAGCTTTCCTCTGTTCCACTTGCAGAGTAGAGTAAACCATGTCCTTGTGCCTTGGCCTCAGAGGAGAGCATGAAAACCATGGCAAAATCTCATGCTTGGCTGAGCTGGTCCATCCCCTGCTGCACCAGCAGCATCAAGCAGTGCACAGGCTGTGCAGGATTTCCCTGCTCCCTTTGCAACTTTTAGCTCTGAAGGTTTTCCAGACTTTCAGCTGCAAGGTAGGAGGCTTCAAAGTCTGGTCATCAGGCCAAAGAAGTAATTTTTTCATGTAGCTACAAAAATCACTCTTAGAACGAAGGCTCAAGTCCTTCAGGCAAGCTTAAATCCATACTAAAAAGTATGGGGTTAGTAAGAGCACAAATCCTAGCAGGTTACCCAGATTTTATTTGTTTTTCAGCACAGACACCACAGTGTGTTTTTCCCTGATCCAAATCACTGAACTGCTTTAGTGCAGAGTTTTTCCCAAAAGCATTCAGCTTGCAGGATGTAGCTGGCACAGAAAATTTCAGCTGGAGCTAGACAAGAGAAGTTTGGCAAAGTTACAGGCAATTGGTAGCAGGGTGTTTATCACAACAAGCATTGGGAAACCTTGCTAGCAGCCCCTCCTGCAATCTCACAGCTCCCATGTGGAGACAGAACATGTAAAATCAGCGTGGGTGTGTTTGCATGTGAGCCTGGGGATGGATGGAAAGTGCACATGAATTTGTGTGTACTGCACATAGAGAGCTCTTCAGGAGGTAATTACATGATACACAAAGTCATCTTTGGGACAACATTACACTGTTAGTTTTGTTTTCTTCCTGAATGGACAATACAGGTATTATGGAAAGTGATAAAATATAAGCCAAATAATTATTATCATCTTTATTTAAGTGGAGAGCAGGAGTTAAATGGTTTCAGTGTGAAACCATGTCAGGATAAAGTTTTCAAAGTCAAAGTGTTGTTGCCAGTCCTGCCCTCAACCCATAGGTCAGTACCTTTATCCCAGGCTGAATGTAGCTTTTCTTTTCACTGCTTTCTGCATGGGTGTGTGATGGACAGAGTTTATAAAAATTGGAAAGCAAAATTCTCACCTGGCCTTGCACATTGAAACAAGAATGAAAGAGAAATCCTGGTAAATGTCACATCCCACACACTCTGCCCTTGAGTCCTTCAAAGCCAAATGTCCAAGGCTCAAATGTATTGCGTGGAAGGAAGGAAGAGGAATTAAAAATACCTGCTCCAGCTTGCAAAGGGATTTTACAGCCTAATGCTGGTCAAGGTGAGGGACAGATAGGAGATATAACTAAATGATAAACCCTGGTTAGGCATTTGGGGGGGATAGCACCCTACTTATTAGAGACAAATGGGAAGGGCACCCCTAGCACTTTAGTCAGGGTGAGAGTAGTGGCCCTGGAAACTGGCAGTGGCCACTTCTGTCCTTTCCTGGTGCAGTTCTGCCCTGCCTGCAGCTGCCCTGGCTGCTTCAAGCACAGCTCAGTGGGTCTGGCTGATGAGTTGAGGGCCAAACACCAAGTCTGTAGCACTACTTGATCCTATTAAAACTTTCTCCAGCAAGATTCTTCTGCTGATGGCCCGTGGTACTTGTTTTACCCCTCACACCAAATGATCATGCAGCCTTGGGAAGACTTTGATTTTCAGTGCCCAACAGGAGGAGTGCAAGGAAAAAGCTTTGGCAATAAAAAGGAACCATAGAGGAAACTGAGGAAGTGCATCTTTGGCACCCAGAAATCAGGCTCTTCTGAAGATGGGGGTTTCATCCCCTCCTTGTGTTTCTCAGAGGCAAGCTTGGAAAATCTCACCTTGGCTCATTTTTATTCCTCAGCCATTGCTCTCTTAGATTATGTGTAAGTCCAATAACATGCAAAGATTTGTCTGTAGTGACTACTACTTATGCCAGGTTAGCTGATGGATGTGTGTGTCTGTTTTTATTAGCTTATGACTCTGCAGAGAAGACGTCTGAATGTCCACAGGGATGAAGAAGACATGATCCCTGATGAAAACTGCTTGCAATCAAATTTGGGAATTGATCATGAAGGATGACAGAACACAATGGTGAATAGATGTAGGCTGAGCAGGAGTTTTATTACAAAAACAGACTGCATGCTTATTAAAGCCTTCTTTCTTTATGGTGGATTGGAAAAAGATTTTGATTTAGTTGGGGCTTGTTTCCAGGTAAGTAGGTCCCTGGGGTTGATCCATTGCTACAGGTGTTAAAAAAGATATGCCTAAAGTTTGTGAAGCAGATACTGGTGCACAAATCAAAGGAAACTTAAAATTTAAGATTGAAGGTCATACTACAAAGCTGAACTTCTCATAAGCCAACACCACAGTAAAAAAGTTCTCTCCTATTTCTCCTTCTCTTCTGTGCCATGGTTGTATCCCCAACAGTTTAACAGAAGAGCATTCCAGTCAAGTTACCAATTACATTTCAGACATTGTTGGCTGAGCTGCCTTCTGGCAGAGAAATCTTCCTCCCTTGAATGGTATTTTCTTGCCAGGAAAGGAGAGTATATTGCACTCCACTGAATAAAATATAAAACCATACAAAGGAGGGACCTACTAATGGTCTTTTTTGCCCTCATGTCCAAATTTCTTGTAATTTGCTTATTCTATTTTTTTCTCACAGCAGTGGGACTTCTTTGATAAAGATCAAAGCATGTTTCTGTATTGTGCCTTGTGCCTAACCAAAGCCAGATAATGAAATGTAATACTTGTTGTGTTCTTTGGTGAGGTTCCTTGGGTGGGGCAAAAAGACAGGTGACTTTATGTTAGAAGAATATAGTGTGTAAATCAGAGGTGCAAGTGAACAGGAAAAGAAATAGCAAAAGAAGTGTTCAGGCTTCAAAAGAAGACATATTGAATAGAAAATTAATAAATCACAACTGATCAGATTTTATTATTAAAAAAAATTATTTGTTTCAAAGTCTCATCATTAAAAAAAAAAGCATCTGAAGGCATAAGTGCATAGCCTAATTCATATGATAAAATGCTAAAATCTGAGCCTAAAATCCTACCTTACTGGCAATAGGATCATCAGGACTGCTGGATGTTGTACTAAAGGAATACTTGTTTGTATGTGTGGGACTTCTATTACTATTACTATTTATTACTATTCCCAAGGCTTCATTTTTTGAGCTGTCACAAAAGTCAAATCAAAGCACAAAGGAGGTGACCATGGTGAGAATACCACAAAACCAATGGTCACAAGTAGTACAGAAAAGATTATATCAGTTCTATGCTACTGAAAAATTGCTGCTAGTAGCTCAGAAATACATGTTTTACTTCCTCTTGTAAAGGACCCTTAATATGTTTTGGAAATACAAAATTATAATGAATTAATATTTATCCAGCACCACACATTGTCAAAGTCAGAGAAGAAGCAAATAAATCAGCGTTTCCTAAGTTCTCACTATTTAAGAAAATTGAGGTAAATGGTAGTAAAAGGAAAGTCCAACAAAATCAAAACGAGGAGCTGAGAGTCTGAGCCAGTGAAAGAACATCAGGAGTCATCATTTGGCTGGAATTCTGGCTGTATCCCAGCCTTCCCTCCCAAGAAATGCAGATTCACTCTCCTTTTAAAGCACATTACCACCTAAGCAAAAAACCCTCTCATCTCTGCTAGTCACAGTTGTAAATTTGACATGCTTGCTTTGCTGGCGGATACACACCACATTTAGCATTTAACAAAGTGCATTCATTTTGGGCCATAAGAGGTATTTGTAAACAAGCTCCCTGTCCCCTGAAGAATGGTAATTTCAGTGTTATAAGGGACTTAACGTTTTGTTTCTAAGCACTGATACACCTAATGCAAACAGCTTTCCCCAAGGAAGAAGAAAAGGAAGAATACAGCAAGCACTGTATGAAAACTTTGTTAGGATCACCCCAAGCCTGCCTTTTATCCCAGAGGTGATGTGCCCAGCCCTGCACTCTCCCTGAGTGTGCCATTTTCTCTTTTTAGGGAAGCAAACCCTTGTCTGCACAGTTCAGGGTGGCACAGGAGCTGCAGCCAGTTCCAGGAATCTGCTGCTGCTCCCCGGGTCAGCTCAGTGCTGCTTTCATCAGAAGTGTCACTGCAATGGGGAGAACTTGTTATAACGAGTTTCAGGAGGCATTGACATAATCAGGTCAGCTGGAGGTGCATAAACAAGGGAGAAGGGAACAAAACCCGTGGAGAAATGTATCTCTTTCTATCCTGTTCCTGGGAGACATGAAGTAAAAAGCCTTTCCTCTCACCTGCTGGCGTGGCATCCTTGCTTCTCCCTTTTCTCTTTCTAGCTGTAAGGTGTTTTCATCACTGCAACCTGACTATCCAAGGACATTTTCATCCATTGCTTGGATCTTAGGGAAATCTTCCCTTTCTTCTCGTTGTTATCATGGCAGGCAGATTTTTTTAATAGTCTGCTGGATGGTTCTATATCCCCCACTGTGGGGACATCCATCAGTGAGACAGAGAGAGGACAGGGTCTCTCCAGAGGCTGCAAGGCCACCGGGGAGGGGAGAAGAGGGAATTTGAGGGAATGCATGTTACAGGAACATCTAGAAAGCTTGTGTCTCTGATGATCAAAACATTACTGGGCTTTTGTATTTTTCTGCTCTTGTGAGCCAGTCTGCAGTTATTCGTGACAACCATGATCTGAAGAGAGCCAGGGAAAAAATACCATGTTATGTAATTTGCATCTGGAGATGGCACATGCTAATGCAAACTTTGGTTGATTATAGAACACTCTGCTATTACAAATGAGGCTGAAAAATACTTTTTCAGTCAAAAAAATAGTCTAAATGCATTAAAATTACTGGAGAATCTTCTTTTCTGTTGTAACAACAGATATCAGAAGCAGGGCCTGCAGTACTGGCTGGAAGATGAAGCACTCTGTATTTATGGAGCATTTAGAGTACATGCATGTTAATGTGCATGGCAATGTTTAATGCAGTCTCTTGCTAAATTACTTTAAGGTAAGTGATTTATTGAGGAAGAAAGATGGCAGATTCTGTCCCTTATGCTGCCACTCTTTTTTGACCAAATAATTTTTCCTCCAGAGGGAAAGAGCTTGGAAAATAGAAAAAGGAGTCTTCATCAGTCCCATCTCCTTTAAAAATCTGAATTAACATAGGAAGAAGCTTGTAAAGGAGGAACTGGAAACCCATTTTGTTCATGAGCAAACTGGATTTTTGTGACCTGCTGCAGCACCTGTGAGAGCTCCTGGTTTAAAGGGACCAGTTTTAGGCAGCCCTCTTGGGGAAAGCTGGAGATGCTCTGAAAAGAAGATGCAGTTGGCAGGCTGGATATGTGACCTTCCCTTACAGCTGGAGACTGCCTTTGACAGGAGAGGGTGAAGATCTGCAGGGCTTTTGGATAAGACTGATGTCCTTGTAAGTACAATCTCCTGCTTCTGGCAAGAGAGTGGCAGAGTATCACTCTCTGTATTTGGATTATTACCATGCTTTCTACCTACTTACACTTCACATGCAATTTTGGATGAGTAGAGTCATCATGTTCATTTGATGCCCCAAGGTTTTGTCTGGTGCAGCTGTGTAGTGTTAACAGCTGCTGGTTTTTTGTTATAGAAGAGGCTGCCTTTTAGGAATAGGCAGTGAGATTTCTGCTGTACAGTTTGTTCAGCCAGTTTGTGAAGCACTTGGTGGATCCAGGTGTGTAAAATAGTACTTAATGATATTTATCTTAAAATAATAGTAATAATAGTTTGATAAAAAATATTAATATGTATGTTTTGATGTGCAGTTTACTACTGATTTCTTATACAATATGAAGAAAATCTCAGGCTCATGTTACTGAGCCCCACTGAGCAAAACTCCAGGCCTAGAAATTAGATTCCTATTCAGTAGTTTAGTCATTAAAATAATAAAAAAAATACTCTATCACTTGTATTTACATTCTTGCTGCAAAACAGGTCACCCTGCCCTTTGAGTTCTGTTTTCCATAGAATGGGCCAAATCTGTTCCCAGGGTGACTCCTTTGACTCCAGCAGGGTTGCACAAGAGATGACTGTAGCTCATAATTCTGCAGAATAATCTATTTTGATTAGGGATAAGAAGCTAGTATTTGGGTGGAGTTTTTTTCTTTTTTTCTTTTTTTCTTTTTTTCTTTTCTTCTTTTCTTCTTTTCTTCTTTTTTTCTTTTTTCTTCTTTTTTCCTTTTTTCTTCTTTTTCCTTTTTACTTTTTCCTTTTTCCTTTCTTTTTCTTTTGACATTAACAGGAGCTGGAATACACATTGTTTACTTGGAAAAAAATGAAAAAAGTGTATTTCATCTGCTTTCTAGCCATTGTACAGTAAACAGAAGACTGTAAATGACAGCACAATCAAAAGATAAAATAAATATACCCCACAGAGGAGGCATGAAGAGAGTCTGATATGGGTTTGAGCACCCACAGGAGCCCACTGGGAGAGGCTGGAAGAGGAAAAAGCCTTTTCTGTCTTTCTCAGGGGGACACCAGGCATGGAACTGCTGACTTTCAGTCAGGGAGGGGAGCAGAGAAAGGCCTGAAGGAGAGGGATAGAGCTAACTGGGAGCACAAATATGATCAATTAGAGACTTTCTAGAGCTTTTTGTGTTGGGAAAAAGGTCTGATGTGCCTGAGGATAAGACAGTGGAACTTCTTTTGTACAGAGCTCAGAAGAGATGTCTGGACCCACCCATCCAGTGCTGCAGGAACACTTTCAGTGGACAACTGATTTAATCTCTGCACCAGAGAAACTGGCCAGGACAGTTGTCTTCCCATTGTCTTCTCTCCAATTACTTTGCCATAGACAGGGACCTGCAGTGCCCCAGACTGTGTCTGGTGGCAAATAAATAAATCTGATTGACTAGAGCTGTGAACATTAATTCTCTGGGAGCAGCAACAGAGTGGCATTGCCCTTTGTACATGCAAGGACCAGCAAAAAATATACTATGGCACTTTTCCTCCTGAAGTTTAGCTGGAAGTAACATTAAAGGCCTCAGCTCCTCCCAGCAGGTCATTAAGCCCCAGGAAATACCCTGTTCCTCTATCGTTATTGCTTAATTATTTTCAGCTCTGTAATCTAATTTGCAGTTTGACTCTGTGTTGATTCTAGCTGCTGTATCATAACCTTTGCAGCACAGGAAATGTGCCTGTGCTGACGTCTAAACCTTTTGGTGAAAAGGACCTTTTAACAAGCCTGCAGCTTCAGGAAATAACTCATTTTCTAGAAAGCCTGAAACCTTTACCTTTCTGGAGAATTCACTTTCTCCTGTTTTCTTGCAAAAATGTTTGAGAGAGTTTACAGTGCAAAACTGAGCAATGAAGGATCTTTCATTATGTATGTGCTATTTCTCTTTAGTTTTAAAGCAGGATGTTAGAGAAATATGTCACACAGAGGAGCTGTTAACATATTCATTCTATTTTAATTGATTATAACATATGCTTCAGGTGTTCTAGAAAACAAGGAAATAAACTCATAGCTATGAAGGGAAGCTGTCTGAATATAAGAATTGCAAATGAGATAAATTAACAATTGAAACATTTAAAGCTTGAAATATTATTAAATACAGGCATAAATCAGATCGTTTTATTTCAAAAAGAAATAACTGATTTTTTGCAACATTTACTACCTAACTGGTTTCCTTTGAAATCTCCAAAATCTATCAGGAAATTAGAGCCAAAGGGAGCCATCTGCTTGAGGTATGTCTCATCAAGACTCTCATCTTTATGTCTGGAATTGTTTGACAAAATACAGGGACAATACAATGCAGTTTGTAGTATGGGATGCTTTTGAGCTCAAAGTTTCTGGATGTGTATCAGTCACAGCCTGTGGGAAGGCACTTAATCTGAAAAAAAGCAAAAAGGGAAAGAATGTGAAGGGGTCTCTGAAGTGTAAGTCTCCATGAAAAGCCCTCAAAAAAAGCATTAGAGGAAATGATCTAGACAATGAGATAGAATGTGGGAGGCATATAGAAATCAGTGATCAGCAGTCCAGAGAACACGTTTTGGGTGGATATCCTTAATGAGTAGGAAGTATTGCAAGCAAAGTTTTATTATGGTTTTCTTGCAGCTCTTTCCCCCCCAACCTTTTATTGAATACCTCTGAACCTTGGCTTCAAACCAGGTTAAATAAACCTTCCTATTGTTCTGCTGCAGGTCTGTCTTGTGTCAGGGTGCACTGGGACTAAACTGAGTGCCTGAGCCTGCAGCTGGGGGGCTCAGGGGTAGAGGGGCAGAGGAGGGGTGGGGGTGTTCTGTGTGTCCTGAGGGACTCTGGAAGGTTTGTGCAGATGCTCTGAAGCTTGGGTTGCCACATGCTGGGGTCTGAGGCTTTCACTCCTCATGGCTGGTGCAGGAAAAGCTCCTTCACTGCAGCATGTGAGGGCACAGGGGACAGTGGAATGTGTGGAACAGCAGGTTCTGGGCTGCTGGACTCATCTGAGCAGGGTGATCCCAAAGCTCTGTGTGCCCTTCAGCCTGTCTTCTCTTAGGGATGTGGGTTATGGCAATGCTGGAAGAGTTATTTCTGCTCTCTTCTGTCCTTCTTTGTGAGCCTGCAAGCTGCAGTCACCCTTCTGCTAGGAGGATTGTGGTTATCCCCAGGGCAGGGAATTCCAGGACCTGAGCTCAGTTCACTGAAGTGGTGTGTGCTACCAAAAAGTTGCAATGAAAAATCTAATAGTAGTCTTGAGTTTTCTCAGAGCTGTTGCACAAATGCATGTGTGTAGAGGATGAGAAAAGAAAAATTGCTATTAGCCTCCATATACCCTCCACAGGAAAATGACTGCTGTGATGTCCAGAACAGCTCTCCTCTCTCTGCTGACCAGATCTTGGTCAATGCTTTTGCTGAGTCCACAATAGTATGAAGTAGTCATGGCATTGCAGTTGAAAAACAGTACTGTAACAAGGCCTGTGCTTTGATTTAAACATTTATTTTCTTGTAACAGAGCTAAGTGAACTAATTCAGTGTAAATGAGACTGAAATTAACTCCATTGTTGCATAGAAATATTGCATTATTTCAAGTCCATTCTTCTTTGTACAAGTTCTTCCCTTAGGGGAAAATATTCTTCCAACAAATATCTCGAATATCTGACTCTGCTTGGCTGACTCAAAATGAATAGGCAGATTTATGGTCTCCATCTGGATTCATTCTTAGACTTAGAAATTCTGACTGAAGTCACTGGGAGACCTTTGATCCATTAGTAATGCAGGATCAGATCCTGTTCCATGGAGAGGATACAACAAAGGGTGAGGAAATGGCAACATCCCCTGTTCCATCACACAGCGTGGCGACTGTTCTGTGATCAGACACAAACAAGCTCAGGAAGAAAGGCAGGAATGCTCAGAAGAAAGGCTGCAAACAGAAGATATTCAAATGACAGCTGGAAGAAGGGGACAATGCTGATATAATTGGAGTAGACAAAGGATGTTCACTTTGTGACACGCTTTGAGAAACATCCAGGAAAATTTGTGATGCCAAAGCGGGTTCATGGTTCAGTGGAAATGCCATCTTCCGAGGGGGAAGTCAGCAGAAGAGGCAGCGTGCTCTGATCAGACAAAGGAACAAAAATAGTTCAGGGTTCCACAGCAGAGAGATGGATACAGGTTCAGATATATTATTATGATAAAAGCCCTGCTAAGTGTGCACAGCACTTTCCTTTGGTGGCTGTTCCACTGAGGAATGACTGCACACTACTGCTGTTTGCTCATGGAGGGCTCTTAATTCCCTCCACAAGCAGCAGTGTTCAGATGATCTGCCTCCAGAAGAGGTGCTCATGATCTAGAGATTCTCTGTGTTTATTTTGTTATTTAGAATCCATGGTAAGAAAACATGGTAAAGCCTGTTCATGCCTTGAGCAATGTCTGGTGACATGGGAACTATTCAGATTTATAAACTCAAATAGTGGTAGCTCTGCCACAGCAGTCTCATGTAACAATATGCTATCACAACTGCAGTCCTTGGTTTAAGGAAAAGAGGTTTGCACAAGTGGCTTTTTAAAAAATTTTAAGCTTTTTATTAGAAAAATATTTATTTCCTCACTCAAGCTGCAACAATTTCCACAAGTTTTGAGGGCTTGAATATCATCTTTGAGATGGCTTATCTGTTGGTGATCAAAGGTGTATATGCTAACATGCACATGTGCACACACACATATATAGTGTATGAGCACTACAAGTAGTCTCATATCATATATGTGTGTGTCTGTGTGCGAGTGCAAGCATATCTGTATGTATTTTACTTTGTTCAAAGGTGAGTTATGTTCCTTTAATTGCCTGGACTGAAATCCTGGGAGAAAGGGTATGTTTTTTATTGGTGGTGTGAGCAGCTGAACCTGCCCAGGGATTCACAGTCCCAGGGAGAGGCTGGAGAGGAAGTATCCACAAAGCTCTCTTCAGAGGAATAAAAGCATCATTCCATGCAACAGCAGGATTTTGCAGTGGTCAAAAAAACTGAGTCACTGAGACTGAAAGCAGGACCTGCCTTTAAGGATGGCACAGGTAGAAGAGGGAGCACTTGGTAAACCCTTCCTTAATGGCTGAGATTATTTTCTCTCTGAAAAGTTACTGGTTCTATTTTAATAACACCTGGAGGAGCTGAGCATTTTTAGGTTTTAGGGTACCTGAATAGGTTTAGGCACATTCACCTCAATGTTGTTGTCCAGCTTGGGCCACACAGTACTTTGTGATAGAAGCCCAGTAGTTTGTATTAAATGCAGAATAACTTCCCTGTGGGAAATGAACATATTCTGAAAGGCATCAGAAGAAGAAGAATCTACCACAGGTCTGCACAGACTACTGACTGGTTTCACTTTCAACACTACGTTTTTTATTCCTGGCATTAGATAGTGTTAAGATCTCAGCCTTTGGTTTGTTTTTTTTTTTTTTAAACAATTACTTTATTTGCTAAATTGGTGAGCCCCTATGATACAAGTATCTTCTTCCCAGTAAAGTGGTTTAAAGTGCATTCAGATCTACTCCTTATCTTGTCCAAAAAGAGAGAAAATTGTCTTTTAGTGTAAGGCATCTTTTCTTCATATTTCTTTTTTTAGGTTTGTGTGTATGTTCTGGCTTTAGAATATAAGTATTAGAAGTGTATATAGCATCCTGGAACATATCTCCTCCATCTGATCACCACAGTATATCCTTTAGCTCTGCTCCTGCTGACTGACCTTATGTGCATTCCAAAATGGTAAAAGTGGGGAATTTTTTCCAAGGAGATCAGGCTGAAGTGCTGTTCACTGTGATAGAAAATATTTAACAGACATGCTGTAGCAATTCTAGGAGCCATATGTGACTTCTAAGTTTTGATCCTCTTACTCAAGAAATTAAATAATTGCTATAAAAAGTTATAGTGGTTTAAGAAACCTATTTTATATTATTTTATATAGTAAAACTACTATAAATATATATTTATTGGTATGTGGTATGTTTTGCCAAGAGCTTTGGTATGTTGTTGTTGCTTGATGCAAACCTGTTTTTTTTTCAAAGAGTTATAGAGTTATATATATATATTTTTTTTTTTTCAAAGAGATATAATTTGCATTATTATTATTATGGCACAGCACAGACTCCGGTGGTTTGATTTGCCAGATTTCAGACAGTCCTAGAAGTGTCTGCTGGTTGCTCACTCATCTAAGTGGATTCTTCCATGAGATGATCCTCTATGTCAGCTTGCCCTCTGAGATGTGTAGCACATTTTGTTTTACAGCTCAACCAGCAGGGCTTTGTGTTTTGAGCAAAGGAATGCCCTCAGCCATGGCACTAAAAGTTTTGCCTGATGGTGCTTTTACCCTGGAATGTGCTCTTCTGCAAACTCTTTCCAGAAGCTTCTTCTCTCCTTTTAAACAGGAAAATAAGTCCTGCTGAATATCCCATCTTTCACACAAAAGCTGACTCACAAGTAACACAGAGAGGCTTCAGTGTCCTAACACAGGTATCCATTTAAGTGCTGCTTTATCCTTTAATAAATAGTCCAACATCCATTGGCTCCTTTGTTAGACTGGAGAAAAGTATATTCTTTACACTTCTCTTTTGTAAAGTAGCTGTTGCTGGCATCACTTTGAGTATTTTGAACTTTCCATTGTGACAGACTACTGGAGGTACCTGCAGCACAGATTGAGGCAGATTTGGCTGAATAAATTGTCTCATGAGATGTACATCTGGTAAAAGGTCCTATCTAATTTGCAGTATCACTAAAGTGATACTAGGTGTGTCAGAAAACAGCACACAACATATCTAATTTGGGGAAAAGATATTCCTTTAATTTCTTTAATGCAACTGGTCTGTGCAGGTACACAGGGTGCTTCTGTGCATGTCATCCTCACAGAATTGATCTCTTGGTATGAAATATTTAGCTCCAAGTGGCTTAGGGCTGAAAAACCAAATAAATTGCCTGCTAAAACAAGAAGTAATAGTTTGAAAACAGCATTTGTTCCTTCTAACCTGCACATTTGACCTTGAATGTGCCCCTAAGTCAAGTAACACCCTTAAGAAGTGGTGGCAGGATGTAGGTTTATTTCTAGGGATGACATTCTCCAGGCTGCTCTCAGCTGTGTTTCTGTGTGCTAAGCCAAACTTATTCTTGGAGTAAGACCATTTTAGTCAATGGATGCATTTGGCCCATTAACTTTAGCCTGCCATAAAGTCAAGGGCAAAAGGATATTCTTATGCAAAGCAGAATCACTGTAGGTGTGCTACTAATCACTGAGGATTAGGATGAAGATATTCCTGCCTTCAAAGGACCTTCATATGGCTTTTCAGCTTTAGTTTTTTAAAATAGCAAAATTACAAGGATTTCATTCTCCTGTTTCTAAGAAGAAATCATAGTTTAATCTATTAACCTGAAGTGGTGAAACTTCATTAGAAATGCAGTTGTTTCCTAAGTCTTTAAGTACTTCTGTGTGTGTGATTGCTAAGCAATGGGAGTTCCAATTGCAGTATCATAAACTGCCTATGGGCAAAATGGTAGACTGTGTGTGAACTTTCCAGTATTACTGTTCAGGCTTGGAAATTCCTCTAAACCTTTATATTTCAAAGTAAAATAAGTTCAAAATATCTATGTAGGACTGGACCCCATTCACCTTCATCTTGTAAGTAGATGACATGGAGTCAGCTGGAACATTTCGTGGAATATGATGACATCAATTATCCTCAGGGTCCTGAATCTAATTTTAAGTGGCATTTAATATTATTATTTTTAAAATGTTATGTTATGTCTGAAAAAAACTACTAATATCCTTCCAGTATTCTGACGACCCCATGGCATGAGTAAATTAAAGGGATTTTCTCCTTCAAAATTACCACTTCTCACATTTTTTATTTTGCTTAGACTCAGCATTATTGGATTTTATCTGTAAATACTTTATAGCCTATTTTATATATATCTGCATATATATAAATAAATGAGAGCAAATGATTTCATTCATAAAGAAATGCAGCTCATCACTGTATTTAATTACAATGTTCTGAACTGAAATACATAGCCAGTGGGAATAGGCCTATTGATTAAAAACTAGGGTAGCTTCTGTTTAGTCTGTTGGAGTCTCTTCCTTTTTTTCCCAATTACTGTGTGTAAGAGAGGTCAGTCTGATTGCATTATAAAATTAGGTTAAGAGACAGTATTTCTGTCACTGAATTGCATGTGATCCATTTCTTAAGAAGACTTTTTCTTAAGAAAAGTAGAATAATTTAACTTTAAATTCAAAGTACTTTGCTCTGAATTCTTAATTATGCATTAAGATGTTTTTATTTTGTCCTTCAAATTCCTCATTGCAAACCCAAAGATGCCTGAGAAACAAAGAACACAAGGAACTAATATTCATATGAGTGTAAATAGTCTGGTTTGAGTGATGCATTTGCCTTCCATTTGGGGGAGATTTGCTATGGAAATTAAAATGGATGTTTGGAGATCATAAAGAAGCAAGAGGAGCATCATGAGGATTTTATAAGAGCAGATGTCATAATAGTATTTGAGAATTGTATATCTTCTTGGGGACAGCATCTCTTATCTAACAGCCTTGTTGTGCTCTCTGAGCTTCCCCAGCAGGGAGAAAAGAGTTACTGAATTCCATGGACATGGATTGCTGCATGTTCATCAAACAGGTGACTCCCTTGTGGCAACTGTTTTGGTTTTGCACTGCAGTCAGGTTTATACTTGTCTGATGAAATCTGCTAACTAATTAAACACAACAGTGCTGGTATATGAATAAATAGTATAGCAAGATTTCCCAAGAGGCTTGTATTTAATGCTGGTTCTCAATGATTTATAAATTGATAAAAAAAAGAACTGGAAAGGATCTTGAAGGGTCATTCCATTTGTCCTGAGCCTGGGTCAGTCCTACTTAAAGCACCCTGAGAGATGCTTTGTCAGGTCTGTTCTTAAAAACTGCCAGCATAAGGGCTTAGTGGCCCACCCAGGCAATGTGCCTTTACACTCCCTTTCCCTGGGAGCCAAAATTTACTTGGTGCAATTTAACCCCATTATTTTTGTCCTCTACAAAATGGATTAGAGGAACCATTTCTTTCTTTCTTTTTTTTCATAGCAACTTTTGACATAATAGAAAGCTGTTATCATGTCACCTCTTAGTCCTTTAGGCTAAACAAACCTATTTCTTTCTGGACTCACCCAAGGGCCATGTTTGCCAGAATTCTGGTTATTCAAGAAGTGTTTGGTGAAACTTCCCCTGGCTTTGGGAACTGAGTTACATCTGCACTGTAAAAGCCTTATATTTGCAAAGCATCTAGACTTAAACCAGCCAGGTTTGTACAGAAATGCCTTGTAATCCATGTTCATGTCTAAATGTGTTTGATTAAAAGTAGCAGTGGTACATCTTAGCCATGACCTTGTGCATCCACACTGGTGGGAGCACTCAGCCTTTGACTTGTGTGCTTCAGAAATGTACATGGGACAGATGGATATCTGGAATACACACGTGACATAACATCTGCTGGTGAATAAATATGGTTATAAAGACAGAAAATAAAGTTGGGGATGTGTTTACAAGTACCCAACCAGTGCTGCATATCTGGTAGTGCATAGACTTACTTGAAAACAAGGCCAAAAACAATTATAAAAAAAGAAGTGTCCCTATTCTCCTTGAGTAATTAAGAGAATTTAAATGTTTCTGCCATCTCTGCTAGCAGAGCTGAATGAGGAAAGAGTATGAAATAAGATCACTCATCTAGAAGACAAAACACTGATGACAGCAGTAGAACTTCTCTTCAGGTTATTTTGCCATTCCTTTCATTCCTCTGCAGCGTTGAGGTATTCATCTAAGCCAGCCTTTTTGTGTAGTAAATAAGAGCTTTTAGAATTCAAATCACCTAATCATATTTGGATATCTATTTCTGGATGAAATGAATCGCTGCTGAACCACTTTTTTCCACCCCATTAAATTTAACTGAGTCTAGGTGTCTAATTCAAATGAGTAGAACCTGCCTAAATTGCCAACCATGTCCCTTAATGGGATTTTCTTTAGATCCTCTAGGATCTAGGGCAGAAAGTCCATGTCGTGGCCTCTTTTAAAGAAAGCACTGAAGATGACAAGCAGTCTCTGGGAATTGAGTTGTGTGGCTCCAGTGCTCAGGTGGAAGATGTGACACTGGCATGACTCCAAGGGGAAGTCTGCCATGGGTGAAACACAGCTCCAGATGGGAATTGTACTATCTCTTTCCAAAGAGAAAGGGAGCAAGAGTCAGAAGCAAAGATGAATAAGAGAGACCTTCAAAGACTCTTCAGAGGAGCACAGCAAAATAAAGGAGGACTTAAGAAACAGCTTTGGTGGAGACAGCAGGAGAGAAGACAGAGGTTTAGGAAAGACCACTGGGAAGACAATCAGAAAACTGCTCCTATTTTACCAAATTCCTCAGGCAGACAAGTCATAAAGAGGAGTATGCAGGACTAAAGAGGGATAGGTAGGAATTTCCTCTGAACTTCTACTGACTTCTGAGTATTAGGAGAAGATCTGACTCTCTAGACTTCAGGAATGTTGACAGCTGCTGGAGAGGAAGAACTGGAACAGGGATTGCAAGTGAGGTATACACACAGTGTTCTTTGTTCTTGTTAGGGAGGAATGGAAGACTCTTGAGTTCGTTCTTAAGTGACTGCAGAGTGTGTGAGAAGAGTTGGGATCTTGTGCTAGAGACAGAGGACTAATTGATTCAAGTTCAGCTGAAAGTTTGGAAGTTACCTGGATAGATAGAAGAAAACTGAAATCATGCTATAGAAGGGACAACAGCCTACAATAATACCTTTGTCCTAAAGCCTGAGTTCCATAAATCATCCTTCCTCAGGAGCAGCCTTGGAGAGCAGTGGTTGATGGAAGCTGGCTCTAAGGTGAGACTCTTTCTATGTTACTTTTTTCCCTTCCTGCCTCTGTGGTGCTGATTACCTCTATCTTTAGCCAGTTGCATTGTACTTTTTCTGGGCTAAAAATGTGGTCAGACAGTATGAACTGAAGTCAGAGCCCTGCCCATTCCTTCTTGCTGATACTCTCAGAAGATACAGCAAGTTCAAAAAAACTTGTACATCTAGGTAGGTAATTCCGACTCAAGTCTAGTGTTCTCTAACTCCTACCAACTAAAACTCATAACTTTTTTACCAACAAAAATGGAGTAGGTCCCAATTATTTACATCACTTTTTGGTAAGTACTAAAATACAGCTTTATTCAAATCTTATGTGCGACTCTGAAGAAAAGTTTGTCCCACTTCTGGCACGTCATTCTGTTTTGACTGGTAAGGGTATGCTACAGAAATTTCTCTAAGTTTTGGATTGCTATCTTTCTTAACCTGATAATTGGGTCATAGTATCTCATCTTAGGTAAGTATGAAATTAAAGAACAGATTAACAGATTCATCAAGGATAATCTCAAGCCAGGAAATCTTCACAGAGTAGGAGTTTGTGGTTGATACCAAAACATGCTCCAAGCTACAGAAGCAGTTAAGTAACAGCCTGTGTCATGCCAGGATTGACTTACAGAGGGACTTTCCTGTCTGACTCAAACCCTGGGCAGAGATCAGTATCCAGAGCCACCCAGTACCGTGTTAACCTAACCCTGTCCTTGGCTCAGGAAATCTCTGAGTATTCTGTACAAAATGGACAAGTGAGACTGACAACAATCCGTCTAAAAATAAGCGAAGGTCAGTGGTGATGTCATCATCACCGAGATCATCGAGGTTACAATCCCTGCTCCAAAGACAAGGTTTGAACAGGGCTTCCCACATTGCACAGATGTATTCCAGGCAAACAAACCGAGGCAAAGAGAAACAAGGACAAATTCCTACTCTTCCTGGCAGAGCAAGGAGTGTGGAGCCTTCTTGAAAAGAAGCAGGATAGGTTGTCTATGTTGCTGTATGTTTTCAGGAATATTTCCTGCTTCAGCGTGTCTAAGAGCCTACTGCCAACATCTGAAAGGTTCAGGTTTTAGGGTGAATCTTATTTTAGTTGCCTCTTAAATCTGAGCTGACACCTGTTAGCTGGAAATCCTTTGTTGTCCAGACTTTTGTGACCAATGTTGGCCTGTTGATGCTTATGGTGTAGCTTCATAGATGTAGTCTGAGCTCAACAAGTCCCTGCATTTCCCTGGCTCTGCCTTTTTACTGACCCCTCAGTTTAGCTGGGAGTGATGCTGAATTTCCCCAGGACCAAGTGAGATGCCTTGTGTTCTGTCCTGGGTCAGAAGGGTGATCAAAATGTGCCCATGTATCAGCACATTTAGGTAACCAAGGAATGGATAGGGGCTGGAGATGAGCAGGGCTGGTGGAAAGGGTGGAGGGAGTGGCAGGTCTATAAATTCTCCTTGTCACTCGTCCAAATGTCATGGATGTCCAAATTTCACAAAGCCACACTTTTAAACACAGGGTGTTTTTCTGTTGCTATGAACAGTAAAAAAAATTGGTGTAGATTAAGATGCTTTTACTTCATGGTTTCTTTTTCATATTTCCATTCTTGACTCTTCCTTTCCTTCGTCTCCAATTACAAATATTTGCAAGCAAATTAAATCACCACACTTCTATTTTATGTTTTAGTGATGCAAGGCAGAGCTGATTAAAGGTTAGGTAGGCAAGGACAGCACAAAATTTCTGCATGTATCTATCCTGCAATCTCCTCTGTAGCAAGTTTCCCTTCAGATGTTTTACACAGTTCACTGGTGCACATGGAAAATTATGTTGCTGTAGTTAATAACCTTATTTTTTTCTATTAAATTTATAACCCTTACCGGGAATTAAATGTGAATAAGTCACTTGATGTTTTTGCTCTGATTATAAAATCCATATGTTTCCTGAGGTCTCCAAGTCTTGCCATTTAATCTGACTATAGTGATAATAGTTTTGGGGTAAAAGAGCTACCTGGTGAATAACCAAGAAATTTATTACTGTCTAAAACTATAGAGGACATACTTATTTCTGTTGAAAGCATAGCATTTTCTGAGATAACAGAGACATGCCAGCATGCTTGTACTCAGTATTTTTTTCACAATCCATTTGTGGGGGTTTTTTGTTTGTTTTTTTTGTTTGTTTTTTTCCCCCCCAACAAATTCTGACTTTGTTTACCTTTAACACACCTGATTTAAGTGACATTTGAAGGCATTACAGGTCTTTTGCAGAAATAATGACTGGAAAAACTAAATGTCTTTCAGAATTGCTTCCCAAGTATCAGCAGCTTTCCATTGCTGACTGGGATACCTATCCTTGTTTACTGGTGAATTCTTTTTTCTTGTGATCAGTGGTGCAAAGTCCAGCTGGAGGCCAGTCCTTGGTGGTGTATTCCAGGGGTCAGTCCTGGGTGCAATGCCATTAAATGTCTTCATAATGACCTGGATTTGTGGGGCAGAAACTCTATCTGTACTCAAAGTTGAATCTATTAATACATTTTTCCTTGTTCCAGCAAACTTACTTGTGTTTTCAGTTGCTCACTGCTTTATTTTCCCAGTATAATCCTATTGTAGGAGTCAATTATTTCTATGTCCTTCTTGCTCTACTTAATTTGCAAAATCATTTCATGAGACCATTAAAAATTGTGCAACATAAAAATTAAGAGTTTTCACATCCAAGACTTTGCCTAATGTATCCCATGGTCCTGGGTTCAGCAGGACATTCTTATAACCTGTAGATAAAACACAAGCTGGGGTTAGCTGCGCTTGCAAAAGATGAGCTTGGATCTCTCAAACACAACAGAGCATCTTGGTTAAAGGTCAAGGTAGTTTCAGGATCTTGCTGTATGTATGTTTGTTAACCAGGGTACAGCTCTGAGTAAACAGCTTATTCTTTAAGCTCCTGCTCTCGTGTATTTCCAAGAGAAGAGTCATGTGAGGGCATTGGGGCTGGTGGACCAAACGCTCAGTTAATTCTGGTGGAGCATCCTCATGCCATCTTGTGTGCAATTTTCAAACTGCATCTCTGTTGTTGCTTTCATGCACGGCTCCAAAGTGACTGGTGAGTGCAGCTACTAATCCCAACTAATTCTTTTTACCTTCTGTTGTTAATTGATTACTCTAATGCAGGGAAAGTCTCTTAAATCTAAAGCCCTGCTCAATGCTTGTATAATTTAAACAATGATGCTTTCCTTTCCTCCCTTCCTTTCCTAGTCTGGTTAATTTAGAACTATTTTAGAACAAAATCCTCTCTAGCTGATTTTCCTTCAAACCTGACTCATTTTGGAACTGGTTGATTAACCAGATAAACTCTACAGGCATTTTATCTCAGCCTACTTCTGCTGGAGAGAGGTGCCTTTGGATTGCATGGTGAAGAAAGCCTGTCACTACTTGGCTTTGGCAGGACTCCTATCAGCTTCTGATGAAGGCAGTGTGCATTGCACATCCTTGTCAAATCTGTTCTTAAAAATATTTTTCATAATTTCTGTCTCTTCTTGAGTGACCCATATTTGGCCCAAATTATTTTCATGTTGTATATACCCTTGACTTGTCTTGAATCTTGTCCACCTCTTGGCAAGATTTCCTTTAGATGTCTTGTAGCTATTTGTCATATCTCTGCTTCATGATTTAGCCAGTCTAGGCAAAAATATTTTCTCTGCTACCTCAAGCAGAGGCTGCTTTCATCTGTCATTTTCATAGCATTTGAGCACTCATTGAATTATTCTCCTTATTTACCACTAGTAACATCACTGTGTGTGAATGGTGTTCATGGAATGTTATGATCAATGTTAATCAGTATAGATTCACTGAGTGAAGGACCAGGACTATGTTATTCTCCTAAAAAAAAAAGTGGAAATTTGGAGTTATCAAGGTGACAATTCCTGTAGTTTCTTCTTACTCCAGCTGAGTAGAATATTGCAGGGAAAAAGGGAATTCACTGTAGTGAAAATAGGAGAAGCAAGGATGGTAAACAAGTCCCTTTGGCAGAACGTATTCCCTCTGCTGCACTCCTCCAGTTCATCTACTCTTTTGTCCTGTGCATTAGCAGGCACAGAATTTTTGAGGCAAATCCACCCACTTTTGTTTCTGAAATTCATCTAATTCATATTGTGACCTATTATCCCTACTAACATCTGCTGAGCTGAGTGTTCACCACCTTTAACTAGGTTTTACATTAATAGAAGTCAAATGGAGGAAGGTATCACAAACTTTCAGTTCAGGAAGTCGTTCTTTTTTCCTTTATGTCTTGCAGTTAGAAAGAGATCAGGTTGTTGTGCCAAGATCTGGCATGTCCCTTTATCAAGAAGGCTGTTTCTGCTAAAGGCCTCTGTCATGAACTGGCTGCCATAGGGAAGTTTACTTCTGCAAACATCTGAAAGTAGGGTGTTGGTGGCAGTTGTTGTTTGGCAATGTTAAACCAAGGAAACCAGATAGCAAATATCAGACTGGCTGAAGGCTCCCACCAACTGAAAAAGAGAGGAAGGAAAGCACATGGAGGAGGAAAGAGGGTATTTGTAACACCCAGTTTAGCAGAAACACAGCAGAGCATTCTCCCTTCAGTCTGTAATGCTGTGAGTCAGCCGTGCTCTCACGCTCACTGAGAATGGAGTTTTAAATAAAGTGATTGCCTCACAAATCAGCAAGACTCCCAGGGCAAAATGCAGAGCAACTCTTTAAAAATATATTTCAAAGTGATCAAAGATGCATGTGTCTTACATTGTTCACCAGGGAGGAGTCTTTCAATAGCAAGCAGAGTTAATACAGTCATGAACTTGAGCATCTTTCAGTCTCTGTCTCACATTTTGCTGAGATTATCATCCCATGGAACCTCTTTCTGAGCAATTCCTTAACCAAGCTTAGTAGCTGGAGAGCAGCCATTACATCTTCATCCCTCATCTGGTAAAGCAGCAGAACATTTACCAGGGTATACACAGCTGAGAAATGCAATTTGACTGCTACATTAAAGGTATTTGGTGATCTTTAATCTTAGCATAACTGCTGCCCATCAGGGGTGCAGTAATGTGCTTCACAAAGCACACAAGAGAAGACAAGGCCCTTAATGAGTTTTGGCTGAGCTGGGCACGTTCTGCACAGTGTTGTTCAAATTGTCTCAGGCTTCTTGCCAAGTAATGCAGAAGAAAATGCCTTAGAGTATGCTAGCTGTCTATCAACCTCACAGAAAGTTTTCTCAAAGACAATCTTTGATTTGTGAGTCAACCACTATTAAGTTAGTGTCAAAACCCTCTCTGGAGGCAACAAAATGGAGCACAGCTCTGCTGTTACTTCTAGCATCAAAATATTCATCTTGAACTTAAGGCTCTAGGATTTGTGGGGTGAGTTACGTGGCTTAGTTTCTGAAATGATGGGAATAAAAGCTGGAGAATGAGCATGGGGAAAGGTGGTGACTGTTTTGTAACTGAACTTATTTAGGGAAATATGAGGGGCTCTGTGTTTGTGAAGCAAGCCTCACACTGTAGGCTTCTAACTTGACTCACTGGCACACACTGACACTTTCCTCTTGTGTGAATGGCAAGTTTGCAGACAAGTGCCATGATCCCCTCTGGTTCCACTGGTCTGTGTGCTGCACATGGCAGGTGGGGCTGGCTGGGGGTGGCATTTTGGCTCTCTGTGGACATTGCATTGTGCCTTTGAGAAAGAGACACTAATGTTCAGGATAAATGCCAGGGAATCATGGCAATAGCTGCCCAACACAGCCCCCACAGAGGGGCTGAGTAGTCATGACAACTGTAGTTATCAAACATTAGCATGGGACAGCATTCAAAAACCATACTGCAGGCTTTAAATAACCTATCAAGCTGAAGGCTGGCAACTGTGGAGCTGGTATATGACAAAAATACCCCTTCTGACTTTGAGGAACTGACAGAAAGGACACTGAGCCACAGGTGATCACTAAAGATTCAGCCTAATTGCAAAGGATATGCATAACAATGTTATATGTGGTAGCTGGCTGCTCAGGAAATTCAGTTACTCTGCAGAGTAATCTGGGTCTCTGGGTAGTGTATCAATAAATACCTGCTTGAGATCTTCAGCAAGCCAAGCTAGAGACTAAGGATTTGCAATGATACCAGCAGGATACAGACTCTCAAAAAGGCCTTCACACAGCAGCATGGTAAATTTATTGTCTGAATTTCCAAAAAGGATTTTTGAGCTTTGCCTCATCTGAGTTTCCATTGTTGTAAGAATTTAAGCATTTATATGGTTTGAAGTAATGGATTTTGAAATGAAGACAGGAATTGAATGCTGTCATTAAATTTGTAGGACAAAAAGAAATTGAAACCATACCTCTAGTGATGGAGAACTCCTTGGATATTGCTTCAGAGTGGGCTATATGCACTTGCCAGGAAGTTTTCATCTCTTACCTCTGTCACTTCTCTGACATGGTGTTCCTCATTTCTTACCTGTCCTCATTTACCCCTGATTCCTTTTCTCAAGCTTGTACCACTTTCCTCCCACTGCAGTTTTCCTTTGTTCTCCATGCTCCCTACAGTGCAAACACATGATGGAGTTACTGTGCTTGACAAATGACACAGCACCAGCTGTGCCACCACTGTGCACTCCTGGCTGACAGCAAATACAGGGGTTTGCTCTGCCACACGTGGGAGCTCAGAGCCAGGAGCTGCATCAGCACAGCTGGAATGAAGTCACAGCTCTGGAGTCCTGGGTTCCTGTGTGGCAGCCCCAGCTCTCAGACTGCAGTGTGAGTCAGCTTAGCCAGCAAAAATCTGTAGCTGTAGTGGCCTACACTTAACAAGAGCTGCTGAACTGGCTGTAGCTACAACACTCTCTAAGGTGGTGGCCTCAGGTGGCACTGGTTTTGTAAACATACTGGGGAGAAGCCCTGCCTCCCAGGGAATGCTCCCTGTGCAGAGGTGTTGGGTATGATTGCAGAAATGTTTGAAATGTTCATGTGTACTCGTGTTGCCATACTGCAGAACTGGTTTTCTCCTTGTCTTGAGGTGATTAAATGGAGTGGCAGTGTGTTTCCAGGGGACTGGAGAACATTATGAAGATTGTGCTTGCACTGTCAAAGGACTTGAAAGGGACTATCAGTGTCACATTAAGGTGAGTCTGTGACACAATGAATATCTCATGCACTGCATGGGACAGAGGGTCTTACTTTTACTTCATTTAAAGTTGCTAGCCCACTGAGAAAATTAGATGTGTGTTCATGAAATTGAGCTTCTGAATTGCTCCATGAAAATGGCCCCAAACAATTGCCAATCTCACTTTCAGATGCAGTCATTCCCAGCCTCTCCCTGTATTTACTATTTCAATTTTTTTTTAAATTTGTCCTCAAGGTTTCACGTCAGCATCCACCCTAGCTATGTATACATAAGATTTTCAATCCTTTCCTTTCCCCACCACTTGTGACTTCAAGAAATTTTAAATGTGCATTTGGTGTGCTTTCTGACCTTGACTTTTGAGCATTCAGGCCAAGCACTCAATCATTACCATAGAAGTTCATACCCTTGACATACCATGAGTAATTGATCTCAACTCTCAATTATTATGTTAAGCTTATATGGATTTAGAAGGATGAGATCCTTCCTAATTAACCTCAAGTTTTTTGATAAGATTACACTCAAGATTGACACTGACAGCTCATAATTTATCTGAATTTTAAGGAAGCTCTTCATAAATTGCCAAGCCAGGACTTCAGTCTTATTACAGAAATAGATTTCAAAATGCACTAAAAATGCTGAAAATGAGAAAGAGTTTTGTAAGCAGCTCCAACAGGGGTGGAAGTTGTGTTACACCCACAGGGGGCAATGTTTCAAAGAACCCAAAGGAAGAACCCAAATGGAAGGCTGTTTCTCGTGGTAACTAACATGAGCTAAATTTTATTGGTCAAAAAAATAATGAAAAGGTAACCTAAGAGGCAAATCTGCAGGTGGCAAAACTCACAGAACCTGATTCTCACGAGGTTGGTTCCTGGTGGTTGGATTTACTTGAACCTAAGCAGGTCTTTAGTGAAAGCCTTGCTCTGGGGTGTACCTTGTACTGTTTCTGATGGGAACACTGCTGGAGCCCAACAGGTAAATCCTGTTGTGGCCATCCCACTGAGCAGTCCTCTCAAACCTGCTGCTATGTCTTTGGTTGTTTTTTAATTTAAGTCTTTCCAAGTGCTGCCCTTCTTCTAGTGTGGTTCTCTAGCTCCCAGAAGATCAGCTGCAGGGTCAGCCCCCAGTTATCATCATTCCATTAAGGCCAGTGGGGGGTGAATTAACACAAAGTCAATCAATCCTTGCTAATTCACACCAGCTAAGAGTTAGCTGTAAAAATGTAACAGTTTTTAAAATGAGTGTTTAAATGAATTGATCTTGTTACTGTTCTGAATAACTATTTTACTAAAAGTATGAGGAGCTGTGGGCTGCCTGGCTGCTATACACCAACAGGATCATATTCCTGCATAACTTTGAACTTACATGGATTCCAAAACAGGAGAAAATGTTGTTAGCAATGTGACTGAAATAGATGATGCTGCGTGACACTGCAAAGAATGCAGCATTTTGGATGGAATGGGATGAATGAGTACAGGCACTGAATAAACTAGGGGGAAATTTCAGCAGCTGATTATAGAAGAGCTGCAAGTACTGCCCTACAAACAGTGATGAAACTTGCTTTGTGAAGCAGGACATCAATGTTCTGATAGGGAGGAATTAATATGGACTCAGGTAAAATGGGAATTCACGTAGTGTCATTTTTATTTGAGATTGATTAGTCTGACCTTCACTATCTTTCTAAAGACAGTGCAGTAAGTTTTGCTGGCTTTTTTCCCCTCTGGTCTCCCTGAGATTAGAGCATGGATTGGCAGATAGACCAGCCTCATGTGCTGCAGAAAATGCAGCAGAGAATATTAGCTCAGAAGCACTGGGAGAAGACATTTAAACCCTTCCACATCGATGTTGATAAGCAGAGCTGTTGATGGACAGCTGTTTGCAACGTTATGGTCATATATTTGTAGACCTAAGGGAATCAGATACCAATGTCCTCATAACTGCTAGCCTGGTAATTAAATATGACAGTCTTATCATACAGTATTATCAGCATTTTGAAAGTATGTCTCGAAGACAGAGATACAATAGTCCTCTGCAGTTCAGTACCAGACAGCAAAACATGTTTAGCATGAAAGATAAAATTTGAGATTCCAAATATATAGGGTTAAGACCTCGATAATGGAAGGTAAAGTAATTTAAAAAATGTTATATTTGGAGAAAGATAAATGTGTTAGAACTGTTACAATGACCCTGCAATAGACCCAGAAGGATAGGATAGAACTCTTACAGTGATGCCATTCCCTTTAAGGGCTGGTTGCTGTTCTCCATAGTTTTACTGATTAGTATCTTTATCAGTGAAGACTTCCACTGAAATTAATAGGATTAAATGTGTTGCCATAACCTGATCCTTGAAATTGTTAGAATATCTACAACATTACCGGTTTCTGACTGTGCTGGCCTGTTTTACTATCATATTTCAGTGCATCACTTCTTCTTTTCCCCTTTTCCCTTTTCTCCCTTTTCCCCTTTTCCCCTTTTCCCTTTTCCCCTTTGCCTTGCCTTGCCTTGCCTTGCCTTGCCTTCCCACACCTTCCCACACCTTCCCACACCTTCCCACACTTTTCCTTCCCTTCCCTTCCCACACCTTCCCTTCCTTTCCCTTCCCACACCTTCCCTTCCCACACCTTTCCTTCCCTTCCCTTTCCACACCTTTCCTTCCCGCACCTTTCCTTTCCTCTTAAGGCAGTTCTGGTTTTACCACTGCACACTCTCAGTGAAAGCAGTTTTGAAAACCAAATATGTCACTTAAGTGAACAAAAAAATCAATAGCACACAAAATTCTGGGAAACCCATTCTCCAGGAAACATACATCTATATTTTATCTTCTTGACTTCAATTATCAGCTTTGCCAACTTCTGCTAGAGACACTTCCCTGGCTCTTCAACTCATTCCTCATCAATCCCTGGTGCTCTATTTTAAATGACTGTGTAGTTTCTCTCCCTCCTACTTTTCAGCTGATACTACCCACTTAGATTTTGACACCCATTCTCATCCTTAGTTTTACTCTGCTTATAAAATGTTGCCACTGATTTTGATGGCAAAATACTGGGATTATTTCAATATGTCTTGAATAGGTAACAATCCTTCCCATCAGAAGTACGATAGCTTTAGTTGAGCAAAGATATTGTTTTCTTACAGATGAAACTGCTGTGATCAAAACCTGTGTGTAAAAGCAGCTTCTTGTCCACATGCAAATATAAGCTGGATTTCAGCAAATTCTCTTCCTCTTGAGCTGTCTTTTATGATTTTAATGTGATTTATTGATGCAGCAAAAGTGCCATTCATCACCCAGTTTTGAAGACAGCTGTAGGAAAAAAGCACTGTCATTTACACCTTCTAGTTTATTTAACTGAACTGGCTCATCTGAGAACATAATTGTGACAATTGCAAGGGAATCAAAGCCTAAATCCTATTTGGAATAAAACTTCAATTGGTGTCAAGAAGCACTGAGCATCTTTGTCTACAATAGACTTTCAAAAGATGGCATCTGCACACATTCTGTTTTGTTGTTCATGTGGATGGTGAAATTTCTTGGGAGGAAAAAATCAGGTTACCAGTTGAATTGCCCAAATGTGCTGCTGGGCAAGAGCTGTGGACTGTGGTTAAGTTGGAAATATTTTAAAATGTCACTTCCTTAGTGTTTTATTAAAAGATCATCTGGCATCTTAAATAATAGGTGGTTTCTAAAGGCAGAGTGTGGAGATGAAAAGGATACTGGACATGGAGCGTGCACACCTAAGTGCTATCTTATTTCCCAGGGTGGACCAAATCAAATCTTTGTAAAATGAGTATTCTCCCTAGGTTTTTTCATCATTTGCCCAGCTTAATTAAGTTTTTTAAGGTCAATAAGTGGCTTTCTTGGCATGCTCAGGAAAGCCCTGGCACCAACCCTGTCAGAGTAGTAGGTCTGCATCTCTTCAAGCCAGCAACCCAAGTATCTACAGTAGATAGACAAAAAGCTTCTCAACTGTTCAGAGGCTGAGGGTGATCTTAAAAAGTGACTGCCTGAACTATCTTCTTGTTTCATTTTCTGTAATGAGTTTCTGATTTTAATTTGGCAGAAACATAAAATTCAGCTGACAGGCCATGTCTAGGGCTCTTGACACAGACATCTTCTTTATCTCCCTTAGTTTTGGAGTTGTTCATTTCCTCCTCAGAATTACAAGCCCTCCTTACAGAAGAGGTCTTGGAAAAGGCAATAAGTGTTATCAAAGATCTATCTGCAAAAGGCAATAAATGTTATCAAAAACTCACCTGAAGAATAATATACTATACTGGCCTCAATTAGAGAATAGGCATGAGTTTAGTTCTTTTCACAAGAAGCATTTCTTCCAGCCCTTACTTATGAGCAGGAACAAAATTGCTGTTTCATCTCCCTGGTGGAATCTGTGATATTTAAGGCATCTCAAAGGAAATTTACATCAGCCTGTTATGACTTTATACCTCCCCCATCAAATAGTGGCCTTGAGCATGGAACAGAGACCTGAGGGAAATATGACAGAGAAGGAAGAGAGCCAAGCAATTAATAATATTTATAATACTTCCTACATGCAATAACCTATGATAAGGTTAGTTCCTTTTTTTCCCCTTCATTTTTTCTCTGCGTAAAAATTGCTGCATGAAGTCAGTACAAATATGTGTATGAAAAAATATGAAATTCTTGTTTCAGGCTGTGTGTGTGTGTGTGTGTGTGTGTGTTCTGATTTTGGTAGAAGTTTAGGTGTTTCTGAAGTAGAATAAATTTAATTGATACTGTACACTATGAATACCCAGGAAATCCTTGTGCCTAGTGATATCTAGATCTTGCATAGCTAAAAGAAAACTTGGGTGTTCTACTGGCACAATATCACTTTGCTTAAAGAAGCTCAAAGAATTGAAAGAGAGATGCAATTATTCTAAAATCTATGTATGACAAAAAGAACTGCGTGAGAAAGTATTTTTGTATTCACTGAGGGCTAATTTACTCAGGTGTAATTAATGAGTTACCAGACCATCCCACACATAATACTGAAGGAAAGAGCTGGTAGGAAATATAAGAGGGATCACTAGAGTGTGTTACTTTGGTTGATATAAGTTAAGGAAGGTGCTACTCAGCATAGCAGGGCCAGAGGCTGGCTTAGAGGACAGAGCTGCTGATGGAAAAAGTCAACATGTCAAGTTACACTCCTAAGTGGAGCTGATTTTATGGTGGGCTTTTCACACAGGTGACATTACCTAGTTTTTAATTACTGCAGACAGAACGTCTTAACATAGATTCACTGGAGGACATATCAGTTGTCATTTTGTTGGTTCCAGTAAGTGCTCCGAGGTCCCAGTTGTTACTGTCTGTGAAACATGCTTTGTAAATCTTATCCTATGTGAATATCCTTGGCTATTGATTCTTCTGTGAACTTGGCAGTCCTGTCAATAAAGGGGAAAGGAAAAAAAAAAAAAGCATTAAAGGAAAATCAGTGTCCTTGCCTTATGCAGTAACCTGAACAGTTCTTGGGAAAGAGTCCAGTACAGGCACAGTAGCATGGTTAATTAAAGCAGTAACATCATTAGTATACTAATTTGGGAGTGTGTGGATGTTGGGTCTGTGCATATCAGGGACACAGTGTAATTGTTGCCCTTCTGTTCTTGGTTATAGTTTTCTCTAATTACATGCAAGCTGAGGTAAAAGTAGAATTGCTAAACCAGTCAACCAATACCTGAATTAAAAAACATATAATTTTAGGAAAGGCTTTTTAGTGCCAGAAAGAGCACAGTATTATCAGGTTATTTGGGCACTAGAAACCTGAGGAAGCTGTTGTGAGGTGGCTAATGCATGGCTCTGGACTTCTGCCAAGGAGCCTTGGGGATCCATAACGAGGCAAAGGATTTTGAAAACTCCTTGTTCTCCTGGACCCATACACCCAGATTAATGGGTGTGGGTCAGGTTTCTCTCTAGTCTCACACTGCACCCTGCTTTATTACTTTACACTGTAACTCCAGCAGGGCAGTGCCATGCTCTTGTCTGCTGCAAACTGGGAATGTTTCGAAGAAAAAAAAAATATTTTTATTCCCCCCCCACTTTATTCAGATTTCATTAGATAATTGGATGCACAAGGTACTGCATAGAGCTATGGAATGATGCTGAGCCTCTCCTCCAGTCTCTGTCCTAATTTGTATGGAGCAAACTACTTCTACTTAGAGGTCACAGGAAAAAATAAAGTGCTGGATGAGAAACATGACATTCCTTTTTTAACGCTATTAAAAACTGGAATAATGAAAATTTCAACACCTCTCCCACTACTAGTGTAAATAAAATATCATTCAGTGTGTCTCACACTAAGTACATTTAAGAGAAGGATTTGAACCGTAATGTGCACATTAAATAGAAAAAGGCAGAATGTGCCCTCGTGCATACACTGACTGCTGAAAGACTCACAACCAAATAAGAGCAAATTTTGCCCCCTTTTTAATCAATAGAACTTGATACGGTGCCTGCAAGAATTCAAAGCAGCTCACTCAGCAAATTGTTATCTTGTGTTTGGAAAAGCAAAGCATCAAGACTGTAGGATCAAGCTTGCAACCCATGATTTAACATGTGTTTTATCACACAGGACAGTATTGTCATGGCTCATTCATGGAGAACATAAAAATAGCTTTGACACTGCAAACATATTGTGAGCTCACCTTACAGCTTCAAGAATATTATAGTCATGATGGGTATAATATTCAGAAGGAAATGAACTTCTGGATTTGCTTTTGAAAACATTGGAAAAATATCAATTAGACTGAAATCCTAAGTGTGCTGGCAGTTTACCTTTCAGAACTGAGACTGGCTTAGAAGTTCTGCTGATCTGCAAACAAAGAAGAGGCTGTTGGAGAGGCTGATCATATGCTGCCTTAAAGGGATAAAAATCCCGTCCTCAAATCATCCATGCCAATAAAAATGGGTGTTTTTATTCAAACTTCCAGGTTTCTCAGAGCTGCTATCCAGTCCCACACACTCTATGGGCTATCTTCTGAATCCTAATATCTTGTATGTGGATACAGGGATGTGCAAGGACTTCCCCTGCCTCAGCCAGATGTTAGCTCCATGTTTTCCTCCCATCAAAAAGTAAAAGTTGTGAGCATTTTTCATATTCCACTCTCTTCAGAGAATCTCTGCTGCTTAGAAATTCATGTTACTTCTCTCTCAGAGAAGAAGCTGTTTCTGGCTATTACTCTTACTAGTAATGGAAACCTGATTGGGCAGCTCCATAAGGAGAAAACACATTTCCCAGCTGTTCTTTATTTATGTATTTTCCATCATGAAGCCTCAAGAGCTTGGGACTGATACTTCCAGACATTAAAGTGCTCCTTGTGAAACTAAATAGCATCAAGCAAGTATTTTTTCCAAGGCGTTTGTCCAAGCCTTGTGCTTGGGCTGTTCCTCAGAGGTCACCTGGCGTGTTTCCAGCAGAGCTGCAGCAGGACAGCAGAGGGAGACAGTGCTCAAAGGAGGGCAAGGCTGGGCTTTCCTGGGACACCCATGGCCAGCACAGCACCGGGAAAAGCCCTCCATCAGGAGCAATTCCTGCATGGCAGCAGTTCCCTGCCCTGCCCTGCCCTGCCCTGCCCTGCCCTGCCCTGCCCCAGCATCCCAATCCAGTCCCCATCCCCATCCCAGTGTCCCTGTCCCAGTGTCCCTATCCCTGGCCAGCAGCCACTGGGCTCCTTGGCCATTCCTCAGGCACTGACCTTGCTGGGTCACAGCAGCACAGTGCACTGACTTTATTAAGGTGTGCCTTCAGTGAGAGTCTGTTTGGTGCATGTGTTGGGTCTGTAATTAAAATGCTAAAATATGGCTCTGGGAGAAAGTTTAACTGATTATTATCTTTCCTGCACAGAAGGAAGAGAGTGCTGGGATATATCTGTTTAAAGTGGCTGTGCAAATGACAATTTGATGTTCCATATTTATAGTGCTCTCCCCCAGTCACTTGCATATAAAGGGCTGGATTATGCCAGCCTGCCCCAGGAAATGAACCTGAGTCACAGCCACTCCCAAGGGCCACCCAGCCTTCCCCCTACACAGAACCACACCAAATCATTTAGGTTGGAAAAGACCTCCAAGATCATCGAGTCCAACCTTTTCCCCTGCATCCTGTGGCTGGGATGGCACTTTGATCAGGATAACATCAAAGCCTTATCCTTCCATGCTGGGCTGTATCTCCATGGAGGTGTGACTCCTGGCCCCTGCTTTCAAGGAAAGCCAGAGAAGGATCAATAATGTCTCATCTGAAATCCAAGCTTCAGTTTTAACTCACCTGTCCCACTATGAGTTTTTCACTGGGGCACTTCAGTGGTGGGAGAAGACCACCTCCTGCTCCCCTTCCACTGCAGTACTGGCAGTGTTGGGAATAACACTCCTGGGTTTGTCAGCAGAACTAATTTGAGTCTCCCTGCACAATTTGTTCTGGCTGGTTTTTCTCTTTTTATCTTCTTTATGGAGATTTTTTTGAAAACAAACCAACAAACAAACAAACAAAAAATAAACCAAACCAAACCAAACCAAACCCAAACCGAAATGGCAGAGCTCCTGTAAGTTTTAATCCAAGTTCAATGACAGAGTGCCAGTCAGCTGACAATGGCAGAGTAATTGATGGTGCAAAATGTCCCAGTGGCTTTCTGGAGATGTTTTCTGTGGGCTTAAATGTTTGTGTTTAATGAATCAAATGTACTTGGCTGATACTCAGTCAAAACCCATGAGAGGCTCAGACCCATACATCTTATGGACTTTGCAGGAAAGACAGTAACTAAAAAACCCAGTTGAGTGGAAAGACAAAAAATTCTTTATTCTTTTGCCATGTGGATCTTCTGACAACATGGACTTGTTGCATCAGCTTAACTAAAGGTATGGAAGTTGGAAGAATCTCTGGTTTGCAGTACAAGATCCAGTTGGGTTCAGGGTGGCAAATCAGAGACCCAAAGACATTAATTTGCAAGCAGGCTCCTTCAGGAAACAGCTCTAGAGGGAGTCTTTTAATGAACACTGTATTTTTTTGCCCTGTTTCTCTTCCTTACTTGGAAAAAGGTATAAAGTTCCTCTTCCCTGAGGAAAAGTGTAATGCATCAATATTCAACCCCTGGCCAGAAAGGCTACAAAAGGGATTTTGTTCCTTGAATGAACCTCCAGAATTTTAGATCTCTCTCCATATTCTCCTCCATCCTACCAGTGGCACAGGGTTTCTCTTCTGGGTTGTTGGATTTCATCTCCTAAAAGAAATAGGGGAAAAAACCAGGTGAATAGTGCCCTTATCCTAAAAGAAATAGAGGAAAAAAAGAATGGTGTGCTTATCTACCAGTGAGTTCATAATCATCACTAAGATGTTAGGCACAGTATCTTTGAATACTGTTTCAGGTTTTGCATAGTTCATGCTATTTTTTTACTAGAAAGAATATTTTAAAATGTGAAGGCTGCCTTTAACATGTGATTGTAAATTTTAAATGGTTATTTAAATGACAAACTAAGTCTTTACTAATTTCACCTGGAGAACCATTTCTTCCCTATTTTTCACACAGAATATTTCTGCAAGTGGCTGAAGAGAAAAATGTAGAATATAAGCTAGAAAATCAGCAGCAATAAGGCAGCAACTAGGGTGTCAATAGAATACTACTCTAGTAGTTAAATTGCTAAATTCTGTGATTGTTGAATACTCCTCTATATTAATAAGACCTCCACATTCCTATGGCTCTGGCATATTTTTATTAAAACTTCAGAAAGTGCATTTCTACTAGGAAGGTTTGCCTGTGTTTCTACAGAAGAAAAAAACCCAGCTAACCTCTGTTTAAAGATCAAATTGCCTTACAGTTGGGAAAGGTTTAGTGCTCCAAACTCTTTTATAATAATATGATTTCTCTTTGTTGAAATTTGAAATCTTATCTCTATCTGTTTCGGGATTTATAGTGGAAATATTTATTTGAAGAGGTTGGTGAGGGCATTGTTGGGAGGTAGTGGGGAAGGTTTTAGTGGGACTCCTGCTTTGGTGAACAACCTCTCAATGTGGGTGCTTGTCTTCACACACAGCTTCTGGGAGCTCATGGATAATTATCCAATGGGACACATCTGGTTCTTACAGAGTCAGCACTCCCACTGACTTCCCTGGGACTGCTGCTGCAGGATTCAGCCCCACAAGAGCTAAATAGAGAAAAGGAATGAAGCTGTTTTGCTGAGGCAGAGAACAAGCATTGACAAAATAAATGCTTGGAAGGAAAGGAAATATTACTGCAGCATCGTGTTGACCTTTGGGAAACTACTCTAAGGTATTTTGCCACTGCAGGTGGGAGAGGGCCTCAAGAAGAGCTAAAATACATGGGGCAAGAAGAGTTCCTTGGGGGTTTTTGTCGTTTTGTGGTGGTTTTTTTGGTTTTTTTTTTTTTTTGGTGGTTTTTTTTTTTTGTTTTTTGTTTTGTTTTGTTTTTTTTTTTAATGTTTCTAGCTAAGCAGGGGTTTCTCCGCTTTATTTTCTGTTTTTTGCTCGTGTGACTTCTGCCTTATTTGGTGTCTGTTGGGGAAACTTTCTACTAGGACATCTATATCCAGACCAGCAGTGATGAGAAAAGTGGGGAAAAAAAGAGAGAGTGATTTCAGGTCATAGGACAGGGAATAAAAGTGAAAGTTTCTCTGATGTGAAAGAGAAGAGGAAAACATGCTTAGCTTTACAGCTGAGATACTCCATTTAAAGAAAAATATAACTGTAAATACAGTGCATGCTTCAGAATATCACTTTTCATTTGAAACAGTGTTGTTGAATAGAACTGAGGCCATTGAAATATGAAAAGTACAGGTAAATTAGTGGTTTATACCAACATCAACCTATTAATTGAAGAAAACTGGAGTTACAGGAGACAGCAAAAGTGTTTTCACCTTAAGGAGTGTTTAAATAAGACTGATAATTTTGAAGATCACCACAGAAAAAAAGGAACAAAAAATAATTTGGAGGACAAATAGTTCTGATGGATAAAGTGAGCATCTGATGGTGCACACAGTCTGGGAAAAGGAATGTAGGTTGTTGAAATTAATTAAGAATAAAGTGAAAGGAACTGCAGGTCATATGTTGAAGAAGCTCAGGAGAGAAGCAAATCCATGTGAAAACTCATAGCAGCTCATGGCACTTGCTGGGGGAGGGGGAAAGACATGGGCAGCAGGAAGAAAGATGAGTCTTGAGTGTGAGGAAAGCTGACAGTGGCCTAAAGCACACCAGGAAAAGCTGAAATCTTGTCCTGAAGAGGGCTTTCAGAGAGAAATGGAGCTGCTGAGGGCAGCAGGAGAGGGGAAGGAAGCAAATTGTAGAATAAACCAGGGGTGAGGCCCATGGAAGGAGCCAGGGGAAATGAGATAAAATGATAAAGAGATTTGGAGAAGAGAAATATTATCTGAAAAGTCAGAAAACATGGGAGAGCTTTAAGGAGTTAGTGTCCTTAATTTTCATCCTACAACCCTGCAGCAAGTATTATAGAGGGGACATACCAGAAATCTTTATTCATTGGTGATCTCTGTCATAATGACTCCTTGGAGGTTTTGGCAGACTCCAATTTAAAATAGCTCTGAGATACACTGACACTAAAAAAATAGTCAGTTTAGCTTCAATGGATCTCAAAACTGCCCTAGCTCAATGAGGAGTCTTCACCTGCAACTCAGGGTCTGGAGCTCAGCTTTGCATTTCAGCTTCTCCAGGTTTTATAACCTGCTAATCCAGTGATCCTTTTCCCTGAGCAGTATCACCGAAGGTAATGCTGGATGGATGGGGACAGATGGGGGGGATTTAATGGTCTTTTGGCAAATGTGTTGATGAGGGGGTTCAGTACATGAGTAGCTGAGTGACAGGGATGGTTATCTGACCTAAACAGAGCCTTGCCTCCTTAGTGCAGGTTCTCCTTCTGGCCTGACAATTTATGAACACCAATCTCTAGTCATCTGCTACCTGTGTCTTCCTTGTCACTGCAGGTTCATAGGACAGGCTGTTTTCAGAGAAGTGTACAGTTCCCTCAAGAGAGTTGGATAAAATACCTATTTCTCACAGTGATGCTTATTAGGAGGTTTGACACGCCTCAGTGAGGAGGAAGGGAACCAAAGGTTGCAGGTGAAGTCTATCTGGAGAGAGCTGAATACAGCTGTCAGCACTGTTCAGGTTTGGACCCAGGCTGCTCCTCTGTGACCACTGATGTGGGCCTCAATGACACTTTGGAAATGAAAAGAAAGTCTGTAATTAAAGTCATACCAATAATCTGACTCAGAGAGCCTAAACAGGTAATTTTTACTTACCCTGGTGACTAATTCAGCAGGATTGTGTGTGTAAGTTAACTAATGCTTTATGCAAGTTGATGAATTAAAAAGAGAAGTTAACTAATGCTTTATGCAAGTTGATGAATTAAAAAGACAGAGAAGCAGGGCTGGAGGTCATTGCTGGTGTAAATCAGCTGAACTCAGTGAGACATACCTAGCAGCAGTGGTTGCAAAACTGACAACATTTCTGAAAAACACTAGAGATAAAAACACTAAACGAGAAAAAAACTTGTGGTTGTGGTTATGGCATGTCCCTTCCTGGCAGTGTATGGACAGAAAAGAGAACTGAAAAAGTAATTATGAATTATGTAAATGGTGGATGTTTTTTTTCTGGTAATTTCTTCTTGAATTGTCTGTGGAAGAGGTCACAGTTTTTTCTCAACTCTTACTTACTTTAAGTTATTTGTCGAATTCTTCCTGCAAATAGTTCACATTTTAACTCATGTGCATGGGGCTTGTGGAAGAATTCTGAGCAGATGTGTGGGTGTTCTAGGGTCCATGACTTGTCTTCTTCTCTTCTCTCCCATTGACTTCACAGGGATTAGGTCACCAGCATGAATGATGGATGCACATCAGAAAAATTACACTTTAATAGCCATGAGCTACACTTGCTTTTTGAATTTTGTAGAAACAGATCCAGCTCCAGCTGGGAAATGTCAGGTTCTGAAAGGCAACATTTTTTCCAAGAGAAGGTGGGCTCTGGAGGCTCTTGCCCCAGCTGAGTTCAGTGAAATGTTAATGAAGCAAGGAGGGACAGAGAAATATTCTTGTCTCTCAGAAGGTGTTTATAACCAGCTTCTTCACTGCAGTCAGCGAGATCAATAGTCAATTCAAAGGTGCAGAAAAAAATAGTGTCATTGCTGGTTTTCAATCTCACTTTAATATTTGAAACTGAGCCACTTCTGACAGTCTGGGGCTGGCTTTCACCCACTGAATTTACAGGTAAATCAAGCAGCCCACATGGATTTTGTGCATGCTCCCAAGCTGGGAGGAGCATCTTTAAAAACCTGCATGCAGCTTGTTTACAGCACTCGTAGGAGGGCAGAGCCTGCCCTTTCAACAGAAACAGCTAAATCAAGAGGGTATAATAAAAGCACTGAAGGCTTCTTTAAAGCCAAAAGAGGGTAGTTTAAAACTTCTCAGCCCTTCTCCCACATGGAAATTGCTGTGTCTCACAATAACATTTACGGTTCTGTCTGTCTCGTTGTGTCAGCAGGGAAAACACCACTCGAGCAGGCACTGGAACAAGTTCTGCTGCTGACCAGGAATAGAAACACAGACACTGGTGTGTGCCTCTGGAAAGTGATGACCCAGATATTTTCCCACTGTGAAATTATCAAACATATAAATGCAAGACTTGTAACACCTTGATAGGAATTCTTACGGCATTTGCTGCCACAAGTTGGGGTGATGTCATGACACAAATGATGCATTTACCAGACCAGACTTTAACAAGTTAAGATTAATGAACTGTTCCAAAAAGGAACTTTTATATGGGCAAGGAGTATTAAAAAGAAAAAAAAAAATGGGCTGCCAAAGCACCAATGACATGCAGAATATTGAAATAAATAGCTGATGATTCAAAAAGTGCTGAGAGAGGAGTTTACTCAAGCACAGCTTCATTGTGTGTTTGTGTCATTTTTTGGGGCTGTGTCACACTGGTTACCACTGTTGCAGTCCCAACTACAGTGTATGTAGAACATCAAGGGCAGTTCTGCCATGGTGAGAGGATATGAATTGAAAATGCCAAGCTGTGTATATTTAAGTGTGAAAAGAACAGCAGGTTCACTCACCCAAGTGGTTGTTATTTTCTAAATGCCTGTCTTCAGCAGGCCTCATTCCCAAGGTGCCTGGTACAGCCTAGCATTGGGAACTATCTCTAAAGCTAATATTAAAGTAATTCATATAGGAAAAAAAAAAATCTCCACATCATAATAAATCATCAAAAGCCCCATAAAGCAACACATGAAAACTTCAACATTTATGTGACATCTTCCACCTAAAAGTCTCAAACTTGCTTAGTCTAAACATCTTTTGTTTGTATTTTTAGTGGCTATAAATACTAAAGGTTTTGGGTTTTTTTTTTTTTTTGTTTTGGTTTTTTTTTTTTTTTTAGGTATTGCAGCAGATACTTAAAAGTCACTGATTTTTACACATCCTCTGATGTGTATGTATTTTTATTCTCCTTCCAACACCAAAATTCCTGTACTTTGAAGGTTAATGGTTGCTGCTACTGAAAAATATTCAGTATGATCTTGGAACAGCTTGTCACAGGACGTGAGCTAGAAACCCCCAGTTGGTGAAATAAGGATAGAGTTGGGTGATATAGAGTTACATAAGCAGGAATTCTCCAAGGACATTTTGATGAAGTCCTCTGTTGCTGTGAAAAGCTGCACAACATTATTAATGATCACAAGTGGTCAGAATGTTTTGCATGGTCAGAAATGGGATAAAAATAACACACCATTTTTATTTAAACAGCCTGCTAGTATGTGGAAACATGCTTTGTGTTATAGTGCCATCCTTGGTGTAATAGATCACAAATCTATTGATCTATTGATTCTTCCAGGATAAAGTGAAGTGCAATGCCCAGGTAACTGTGCAGCCATTACCCTGAGCTTTAGAAGCAGACCATGGTGCTCTTGAAATATAAAAATAATAACAAGTTTCTGAGGGGAAGCAGCTGCAGTTCTCTGTAGAGACTGGAGGATGTGGGATAAACAGAATCCCCCCAGGATAATGAGGGAAAACCTGAAGTGGAATCACATTCCTGTTGGTGTGGTATTTTCCTAATCACATGCTCCTAATGAAAATTATGAGGCAGGGTCACTGAAAATCAGGTTAACCATATGGTGAGCACAGGGCTGGCTTCATAATGCATGGGTTTGCTGAGGATTAGAAATCTATTAGAGAGCAGATTTGGAATTCCATTGAAGAAAGTAATGAACTGCATTTCAGTGGAGAGAAAGTAATCTCAGATAAGCAGAGAGCACAGTCAGTTTGACAGTGTGTTGCAGAGGTTCAAGAGGTGAAGTAAAAGTCACTCAAAACCACTGAGGAGATACACTGAGGTGAAGTTCTTTTATTTATTTATTGTGCTGTAGGTTTCTTGAGGAGGAGTTCTGTAGATGAAGTGCATGCAAGAGCAGGTCTATTAAAAGCAGCTCTCAAAATACTGAACACATGGGGCTAAAGGAGCACTTAGCTAAGAAGCAGAGAAAAACTCTCAGAAATCATTCAGATAAAAAATTAGAAGCTAGTGAATTATGTGGTTTCTAAATGTTCAGTGAGCAATTGGTAGATCAAAATTATATGTGAAATGAGTATACAGTATACACAGAATGTCTAAAATTAGATGGGGACATATTTTATATCTCAAAAATCTGAAAGGAAACCAAGAGGCTATCCCTAATTTTCATTTTGCAAATCAGAATCCAAACCCCAAAACCCTAGAAGGAATTTCTGTATAGTGATAGGATGAACTGTAAACAAACTAGTGATTGTGGTTGGATTTTCTTATTTATTTGAATATGGTACCTCTGTTCCCAGTGGAACTGCACAAATATGGTTTTTCACAACAGAGAGTGGAACCACAGAAATCAGTATGCAAACAGTGTGTTGCTTCAATATCATTGCCAGGCTTCCTTGGATTCCAGACTTGACATGTCATAAGAATTTATTTTCTCTGCATAGCATGTATATTGGGCCTAAATTAGCTGTCAGCACAGGTAGATGCTTCATGAGTAGTGAATTTTTACTTTTTGTTTCTCTGTGCTATGGGAGCATTAAACCCTATGATGTGATGGGGTGTAGTTTGCTTTTTCCCCTCTGCCCAGCTGTCAGCAGATAAAGAAGTGAGCCATTTCTGGGTGTGCCTTTGTCCTACAATTTCAGAGTTCATTTTGCTGACAGAACACTGAGAAAGTTACAATATTTGGAGACATAATTTCTGCCTCACAAGATGCTCTTCCATTAGTAGACCTGTAAAGAGAGGCTCTGCAGAGAGCAGGGGGAGATCAGACCTCAGTCTGTACCTCAGAGACACTTCTTAGCTCACAAACTGTCTGACCTGAGGTCTTGGGGTCAAGGTTTGGCTCTGATTTCTCTGCCACCTCACACAAATCATTTAATCATTGCACATGCCTGTTCTGCATTAACAGAATTCATCTGCAGAGTGGAATTTATCCACCCTGGAGGACACACGGTAAGAAAGTATTTATTCTCAAGGTGCTGAGATCAGCCACCCACAGGCCTTCCTACTTGATCTTTTCCCCCATCATTTCTTACAGGGAATTGCAGACAATTTTTCATCCAGGTTTCTCTCAGGCTTTTCTTCTGGTTTGGGATAGATTTGTTTTTTTCTTTTGGAAGCTGTCTGTGGATCTGGTTTGCTGCTTGATCTTTTAAAATTGTGCATTGTTTCATTATTTTCATTTCACTCCCTTTTGCCATTATTGCCCTCAATGTGTTTCCTAATTGTGTGGTCTGCCCAACTAAGCTGCAGCTTAGAACCACTTTTGATGCTCAGCTTCAGCACTTGTGTCTGTACACTGCAGAGTGGCAATGAATTCTGCTTCTCCATGCTTGTCTCCTCCTGCTGCAAAATACTTTCTCTCATATTTCCATTCTACCATCTTCCTGACCAAAGTTTTCCTCTTCCAGCTGAAATTCCATGCTTTCAACCCCAGTCACATTTTTCCCAGCTTGCATCCTGTTTCAAAACCTTCCACACCTTTATTATTGGCTTTTCTGTTTCAGCAATTTATTCCAGTGAAAACTGTACATACCTTTCCCCCTGGAAAGATCATTTGAGCTCCCATCCCCTCCCAGATTACTTTGCAGTGTTTGTAAAGATTCTGTGTAATCTTCTCCCCTGATTCAGCTGGAAGTTCCTGAGTCATGCTCCTCTAATCATCTCCATCTGCCTCAGTGCCATCGTGTTTCATCTTCAGTTTGTGTCCATGTTTTCCTTCTTTTCCTTCCTTTCTCCTATGATGCTCCAGCTTTTCCCTTCACAGTACAGTCATGCTTCAGTCTTTGCTAATACAAATTTCATACCCTTAGCTTCAATGTTCTTCAAGGTGTTCTCCTTTGTCTTTCTCCTTTTCATTTATGTGTAACTGAAGGTGAAATGTAGAATTTTGAAGGTCTATGTTTCAGTTGTATCCTTACTTTTCTTCCCCTTTGCTTCATCAGACATATCCCACTGAGCTCACTAAAACCTTTTCTCTCAGAAATGGCCAGGACTGTTATTCAGAGCTTATTCTACTTGACCCATCAATAATATTCATATCAACACTCAAACACATCAAACCTTTCTCATGATGGCCCTTGTTCTTGGGCAATGGTCCCAAAAAATACCTGCAAATTGTCATGTTTGTCATCTTACCATGCTTCAAATCTTATTTAAAATTCTTGTCAATGAAGGCATTGGTGAACCAGCTCCTCTCTGCCATTCTGACCAACACTGTTTCAGTTTTCCACATGTAGATCCATGTTAACTCCTAATGTTACTCATATTGCTCCTGTGAGAGTACCTGTTTTTACTCTGGGTCTGTGTATCCTGGAGCTCAGTCAGGTCTTGCTCCATAATTGCTGCTCTAAGTTCTACAACAGTAGTAATAACATTAATAGTAGTCAGAATCCTATTGACATTCAGCACTGCAATCAGCACCTTCAAAAATGCTTATAAATAGTACAGAGAAATTATTGGCAGGAAGGTCAGATGTTTCCTAGGTTGCTTAAATAACAGAAAACAAAATTAAATTCCTCTTAATGAGCAAGGCTTGAGACTGATTTTCATGGATTAGAACAGATTAACCCACTAAACATAGCTTCAGAACCTGATTCAGTTTTTTCTTTTCCCAAAGCTAAAAGACATTTAAGTTCTTCTTCTATTGATTCAGTGGTTTTTTTTGGTTTTTTTTTTTTTTTTTTTTTTTTTTTTTTTTTTTTTTTTTTTTTTTTTTTTAGTCTTTGGATACAAGTGAAAAATTTGGCAAAGAAATGGGTATAGGACATGTTGCAGCCACATGTTCTGAGTGTTCACTGAGAAAGACAATCAGGTGTGGGGAGCTGATTAATAGAGATATGGGCTGAACTGTTAAAAAAGGAGAAGTGTTTCAGAAGAGGATTCCTAAGAGACAAGGATGGAAATGTGGTTTTCTCTGGTGTGTGGCCAAAGATTTCAGTGTGAATATTGAGTAATTACAAGCTGTTATTTATGTATGGCAAAGGAACAATCAAGACCTTCCTTCTGCTTACATTTTTCTGCTGTCCTGTAAAGGCAATAACATTTGTACATACCTCAAAAGGTATTTAAGCTTTGCATGTATTTGCAGCATCCTCTCCTGCCTTGTTTTGAAGGGCTTCATTCTTCAACCACTCTTCACCATCACATCCTTAAGAAAAAGGGCTCTTTCTGTAAAACCTTTACCAAAACAGTGTTCTCTGACTATATTTCACATTCAGCTTCTCACCTTAGCCCTGCTGACTACAAATTGGCCTTGGATACTCCTTATTTCTTATGCAGCAATCTCTAGATTTTTTCGTTGTTGTCTTGTCAACAAAAGCTCTTCAAATACTTTGCATTTCTCAACTGAGCAGTCTCACAGACTATATTTACATAAATGTCGAACTTAAAATAATAATCTCTTTATCAAACTTCTAATTTGCAAAACCCTGACCCAATAGATGTGTTTTCAAAGACCTTTTAAATCATTATTCCCTCAGTATATGAAAGTTGTAGTTTTCAGGATGCTTCACTTCCAGCCAGAACCCTCTGGTAAAGACTTGGCTTTATCCATGCATCTTTCAAAAATACTGGATTTGGGATAATTGCAAAAGGATAATCAAAATTGCTAAGGAGTCACTAAAAGCCCCCTTGAATTTCTAAAAAGCCTTTTCTGCAGAGAAGGCTGTGACTCAAGGGTTATAGTGTTTCTTGGTGTGGAATTTTCTAAATCTGTGAGGTCATATAATCACAAGGTGGTGCAAATGTGAAGACCTGGCAGGAGGAAGGATGCCCTTTCTGTGCACAGCATCTTTCTGCTGAGAATGGACTGTCTTGGGATTTTACATCTCTTCATACACTGAAGATGGACTTCAGCCCCTAATATCCATCCCTGGGCCTCCATCTCTAATGATCAGTTCCTTCAGGCAATATTTAATTGAGTAATTTTGTGATCAAGATATAAATTTATTACAGGCTGGATTGTGACTGACAAACTCATTTCACCTATGACCTAAACTGATTATGAACTCAACTCTTCCCAGGTAGGAAGCCAATGTAAAAAATTGTTTTGAAATCATTGCCAGGGGATTTATAGTGCAAGTTTTTAATAGTATAATCTGGGATTTAAATCTGAAACCAGTTAGTAGAAAAGTTGGCCAAAACCAAGATAGACAGATAAAGCATAATTTTTTTCCAGAGTAGGATCACTTCCCAGAATGTTAGTGTTACCAGAATAGTGCTTTTGGTGGGAAAGACAAAAATATTTTTATTTATTATTATATATATTTATCATTATCATTATCATTATATATATTTTTTTTTTTTATTTATTTTTATTGAAATACACGGATGTAATATTTCTCAGAAATATATCTATATGTTACACTCTGGACCATACACTAAAAGTACAAAAGCAAATTAAATATTGCAGTGTTCACAACATGTGTGTTTTTGTAAGATTTTGCTAGTGATGACAGATATAACGCACTTATAAGATTATAAGCACTTTTAAAAGATGCTTTCCATAAAATGGAATGCAGACTACTCTAATGGCAGATGTTGATCAACAGCTTTTCTTAAAATAAATCCCTAAAAATTTACCACAGACAGAGGGAAAGGGAATTGCTTTCTCAAACATTTTAATATGCTAAAATTAAGCACAGCAAAAATTACATTTATGCTGTACAGTTAATAACTTTTAATTATCATCAAAATTCTCTTCTTTTTTTTTAGCAGAAGTTAAGGACTCTCTAGCTTTAAGGCTGGGTGAACAAAGACTTTTCAAGAACATTTTCCTGGTGTTCTGTAGGTTTATTGTCTTAATAGATATTCCCATTGATCACTGTTTGCTTTACATTTTTTCACTTCATATTTAAAACTGACATATATTTGAATACTTACCATTATATGGTCAGTGGAGCTATTCATTTAATAGGTCAAATAATCATTATATTTCACTGGGATGCTGGGGTTTAATTCATTTAACATTTTAATCTTCCATCAGTTATTCCTTTAAGAGGATTTCAGTATATACAGGATTTGTATAAATCTGTGGAGTAAATTTATTCTTTTAACAGTTTTATTCTTTCATCAGAAATTCATTTAAATGGATTCTACTATATATCACATTCACTGCCAGTGTGGCTTTAGGTCAGGCTGTAATTGATGCAAAAGCAATGAGATATTAAAAGAGAAAGGAAATATCTGAAGTTGGAAAGGGTTCAAAAAGTGTGCCACTATAAGGCCATGACATTCCTCAGATATGATGGGGGTGGGGGATGGACCCCTCATAAACCATTTCTGTCCAAAGCCTGGCACAGCTGCTAATTTCAGGTTCTGCTAAAGTCAGAATCTGTGCTAAGGGGGCCAGTTTGAAGGGGCACATCAACACAAGAATCCCATGTCAGGGTATAAATATGGTCCCCTCTATTTGAGACAAGTCCAGAAATATCAAACCAGAAAAATCTGGGAAAAATGCTTTCTTCTTCAGTTTGCTCATGCAAAGCATTTGGCATATTCAGGATTTGGGGGTGTTGCTTGTGTTTTTTTGGCTGTTCACTTGTTTGGGGTTTTGCTTGTTTTGTTTGTTAATGTAGGCTGCTCTGTTGGTATGGGATGCACAGAGTAGTAACTGGAATATGTTCATTTTCCCAAGTTCTGATGTAGATTGGTAATGGCCAAGCTTAGCAGAAAAGAAAGAAGGTAAAACTAGTAGGGGTTTTCATGTGCACAGGTATGAGGAGAGAGAAGAGGATTTGTGGGGAAGAGGAGAATGTGTAGATTGTGTAAATATGTTAAGATTTCTTACATATAGTAAAAAATAGCAAAAAAAGATTAATTTCTGAATTTCTACATGTCACCTCCTACCATTTTATACGTGCAGCATAAGGACAGACTTGAAAAAATTATTAATCAAAGTTAATTAATGACTTAAGAAAGTTGTTACAGTGCAAGAGCTACAGAGTGTGTGTTCATATCTCTGTCCAGATCCAGCTCCACAGATGTCTGCTGGTGACCTTGATGACAAAAGCTCCTTGGCTATGTGTGTGTGGAAGTCAAAGAGAGTCCAAAAGGCACCTGGCTGTGTGATACCTTCATTGGTATCAGCTGCAGGAACTTCTCAGGATATGAGGGGTAGCCTGTGGACCTCTGATAGTGCTGCTGCATTCAAACAGCCAACTTGCATAATAACCTCAAAGTAAATAGAAGGAAACAATGGCAAATTAAAAATTAAAGCTGGCAATACAGAGGAAAAAAAATTGCAAAATAACTGAGGAAAATTCAGAAATTCTGAGGACTATGCTGGGGGGATAGAATCTGTAATATTTATGTGTGTCTAAGAAAGACTACATATCTTTATTCAATTAAGTAATATCACTAACACTGATGGAAAACAATTGCCAAGAAAATAGATTTATGGAAACATCACTGTTTTCTAAAGGAAAAACATAAACCTGGATAATTTCTTTTAAGTGTATGACACATACAGTATATTTTAGTCAATTAAAAAACTTATTTTGTTAGAATTGCCAATAGTTGGAAGGAAGTTTGGAATACAAGTATCATTTCAACACTGATGAGGAATGGTTGATTAGATCAATGAAGAAAGATACAATGAAGGGTCTGTTGAACATGTACTGTGCTTCTGGTTTTAATTCAGCTGATAACAAGCTATAAAAATCAATTATTTACATGTAAGACTAAAATGCCATCTCAGAAATTACAATAGTTGCAGGTAGTTTTAGTTTTCACAGAGACCTTTTAGATGGTATCATGTAATTATTTCTTTTGTAGTAACTTTTTCATCTCAAACATATATTGGGGACCCAGCTATGGCTGAGAGCACAACTCATTTAGGCTTATGGTTAAAAGTACAGTAAAGATAAATTTTAGTGTTAGGAGAGGCACAATGCCTAAATCTCCAGCAGAAGTGGGGCTGCAAAAGGGTTGGGAAAAGGAGCAATATCCTGCAGAACATTTTCTCTACTGACAGTTTTTCCATCTGGGTGATATCTTTTGAGTGTGGGCCAAGTCTCAGCCCATCCTGGTGGCTGGGGTTAAGGTTAGGAGAGACACAGTTTGCACTTTCTTCACTCAACCTGAAAATAGGTTTTTCATTTTCCTCCATATGAGAGCTCTGTATTTATAGGATATCCTTCCATCTCTCTTGAAGTTGCACCCTTAGAATGGGTGGCTTTGTATGCTTGGGATCTGCTGCCTTCAGCTTGCTGCAGTCAATTTACTTTTGACAACCAAGGAATTTGATTTTTATAATGAGGAGTAAATCACAGGAAAGGGTTGTCTGTAATGGACTTAGTAGACTTAGGAGCAAGAAGTGCAGCAGTTCACATCCAGGGGGTTTTAAAACAGCTGCACAGTAAAGGACACAATCTTCGTGGAGAAGGAGAATTTGAAAAATTTGGGACAGCCAGGTAATAGTTACACAGCTTGGAGGTTCAAAGGCTGTTGTTGACTTGTTATGTGCATTGTGGCTCTGGTGTGGTACTTGTGGTTGGATACATCAGGATACCAGGAGCCAGGATGCTGGCTGAGAACAGAAAGATGGGGTGAAGTGCAGCATGCCCAAAACAGCTGCAGTGTTTCACTGCTCAGTACACCAAGCTGCATGTTTGTTAAATTGAATTATACCTTTAAATTAATTCAATTGAATGTGAGACGAATGAATTATAGCTCATTCTTGGTGAGGCTAGAAATATGACTTGCTAGAACCCAGCACCACAAATAGGAAAAGCCTCCAATAATGTATTTGCATGTTTACATATCACTCCCCTGTGGTGGATTAGCAAGCAGAAAGAAGTCTAAAACCACAGGGGAAAGGTTTAAATAGGATGATGCAGACATTAGTGAATGATTAACCATAATTTCACAAAGGTGGAGGGTAAGCTGTTCATTTTGCAGAATCTCACAAATGTGTTTTGAACGATTAACTAAATTTGCTTGGCAAAAGTTTAATTAAGGCTGCCACTGATTAACGGCAATTATTTAACCCGGTGTGTAGGCTGGCTACTCACACTGTGTGAAGAGCACAATAATGATGGGAAGGTGTTCAGGGGTTCTTGGGACTGTCTGTGCTAGCTGCCCCACCTCCCAGGAGCAGTGCACCAGGGAATGGGGTCAGAGCCCTGTCCTCCCTGCTCCTCCTCCTCCTTCTTTCTCCTTCTTTCTCCTTCTTCTCCTTCTGTGAAAATAAATGTAATCTGTCCCTGGCTGGTTACACCAATATTTTCAAATGCTGTTTATGAAGTTTTATGGGTAGTACTATTTTGGCACAGTTAGACATGCTCATAAAAACAAATGATGTCTGTTTCACATAATTGTTTTTGTTTTGTTTTTTTCTTTTCAGAAGAAGAAAAAAAAAAAAGACTAGTGCTCTTAATAATAACCTATGACTAAGCTGATTAGGAAATAAATATTTCCTTGAAAGCATTTTGAGAGGAAGGACAAATATTCCTTTAAAAAAGCACAAATTCTCTTCACAGGTTCATCACAACCTTCTTACTTGTCTTTTTACTCAATTGTTAAACATTCTCTTAGCTTTTCATGACAGAGATCCTGGTTTCACTGTCAGGTTCTGGTTGTCTGTATCTCAAGCCCCAGTGAAGAGGTGTTGGTTGTCAGATAATTGCAGACCAGGTGAATCTCTCTGATGGCTACTGGATACAGTTTTGCCTTCCAAACAGCTCCATGAATGTTACTATAAAATTAGGAAATAGGGTACACTTGGATGGTTGACACAGTGATATATAAGTTAAACACTGTTTATTATTAATGTTCTATATAATTAAGAAGACTTGTTCAATTTGGGCAGAATTTCAATGTCTTTCCAAGACTTGAAAAATATATATATCCTCCTGTAATTGAAATGTCTGCTGCTTTTGTGCCTAAATCATGCAGTTTACTAGTGTTCCATCCATTTGCTCCACAACTTACTGTGAATATCTCTTATTTTGGAGACACTGAGTACTTCATTTATATCTCTATTGTACCCTGATGTTTGCAGAGTGTTATCCAAGCAGTAATTTTATAAGCTTCAGAAAGTCCAACATTACTCCATTAGCAGTTTATATGAATGCTCAGTTTCAAAATATCTCAGTTAACTTGTTTACAGTGGTTTTCAAGCTCACACACAAATTCATTGAAAGGCCAACTCATGTTACTGGTTCATTAAGAAAGCCATATGTCTTGCTCTATATTTGCACCTAAGACCTAAACTTAATATCTACTATACCAAGTATGGTATTTCTATTTTTCTATCAGCAAACTATAAAAGCTAGCTAATTTTTAGCCTGCTTGCTTTCTGTTTGTATACCTCTAAATCATTACTGCCTACAGCAGTACAATAAACAACATATAGTCAAGAAGTATCATAGCCACAAAAAGTTTAAAAAAAACCCAAACAACTGGAAATCATGAATTATCTTTGGATCAGGTTATTAAGGGTGTTCCTATCAATCTACTTCTGTGCTTTGTTTGTCCTTTGAATAGTCATAAATAATTAGCTTATCTCCTTCTTTCAGTGTCTAAAATAAAGGACTAATGATGTCAGGACAGCTTGCTTTGACATTTATGAAATATGCTATGATCTACCTGTAACTGATTGTAGGGATAGCTGGAAGAGCATATTTTTAGACTGCTTCATTTTCTGTTATCAGAAAATCTGTCAGCCTTAGCTGGAAGGCTTAAGCTGTTCCCCTACTTCAAGGAGGCCTCTATGTGTCATGCCCTTGGGAAGCATCTGCTGTTTAATTTTGTGAACCCGTGTTCAGGTTAAACTGCAGAAGATTAGCCAGGTTTTCCTCCTTTTTTTGTGGCACCTGCTGTTCCCCAGAGCCCCAGGGGCATGGAGGGGGTGGATGCTGTCCCTGGGGATCAGGACTGGTGGGAGGCAGACCTGGGGCTGCTGTGGGTTTCCAAGGAAGGAGTAGGGACAGAGGAGTGGAGAGAACAGGGGAGGATGTTGCCAGCAGGTCCCTCTATTCCTCGACCTTCTCAGGCTCAAGGTAACACATTCATCTGCTCCTTGAGGCACCAGCTTTGAAGTGAGCTTTCCTTCCCTCCCAGAGGCAGGGTTTAAACCTGTCCCTGCTTCTCCTATGTGATCCCTTGGATTACTGTCTTTATTGATAACATCACACCAGCTACCCAAAGGAACAAAGCTAAGACCACATGAATGCCTTATATTCAGGTATTATTGTTTTTTCAAGGGCTTTCTGAAAGTTCCTGTGCCACTTCACAATTATTTCAACAACATGCAGTTACAGTTTAGCCACAATGGGTAGTTTTTCATCATTACCATCTGCTTTAGGCTCCATGTGTCACTTCTCCCACTGGTGAGCACAAATCCAGGTTTGCCCACTCAGGTGCTCTTTGCTCACCACCCACCCCACACCACACTGGAGGAGCAGATGTGTGTGGGTCGGATGATGGAGATGGGACCCCGATCCTCTGCAATCCCAACACTTGGCAGGGGCCTGGAGAAAACAGAAAAAAAGGGGAGTTTCTTCTGGACTATGTAAGGTGAAGCAGCTGTTTCAATGTCAGCAGGATACTCTCTGCAGAGCTGGATTACCTGCCCCCACAGAAAAATCCACACTTTTCTCCACCTAGAATTAGGAGATTAAGCTCAGGTTTGATAACTTTTAGTCTCAGAAGTAATTGTCAGGTTTTAGAGAAAGTCCTGGATTGCCATAGTCTGGTTGTAAGGTGACAGATGTTTGCTTAGCTGGTTAAGGTCACCAGGTGGGATGGCCTCTATGCTTCAGGTTAGTTAGTGGTAAGATGATGTTTGAAATTCAAAGTAACAAAGGGAAGGAACAGAGGAACTCTGTCAGAGTTTTGATGATTTGTGGCTGGCTGCTTTAGATGCTGCACTGTATCTGCAGATTCTTCAAAGTATTTGCTGCTTCCTCTAAGTATAATCTCAATTTTGTGAAGGTCTAACATGAACCAGCTGTTCTAGAACCATATGGTGACCTGAGCAAGACACTGGACTGACAGGATTTTTTCAGTTTTACTAAATGTGAGGTTTTATGTGGATACAGAAAAATGCAAGATAGAGAAGTTTGTAAAATATCTCTCACTGCATTCACTTCTACTCTTGGAGCAGCTGCTTATGCTCAGCCTCTGAACTGAGTCAGTCAATTTACTCCAATAGATACTAAATCTGTCCCTTTATCCTTAATGATTAGACAGCAGCAAAAAGCACATCTGATAAAACATGGAGAAATCCAACACAAAACTTAAGCTTTCCTCACAGAGAATGAAATGAGCCCTAACTGTGACTGAGCAGGTTAATGGCAAAACTGTACCAAGTAAAATCATTCTGCAAAATGAAAGCAGAATCAAAGACATTAGACACAGGCAATAGCATGTTTAAGGTACAATAAAGAGTGCTTCAAGCCATATTTGTCAGCTACTATTCCTGTCTTATAATTAACAGCAAATTACAATTGAGTTAAATCTTAACACTTGGCATTGCAGATTTTCTGTAAACAAAGTAATTTGTTTGGCTTAATTCTGTATTCCAAGTAACGTTTATAAAAGGTTTACTTCACTGAAAGCTACCATCCATCTCTTAAATTCAACAGTTTTATCTGACCTGGCTTCCTTAAACATTTTACTTTTTTTTTTTACAAAGATTAAAAAATACACTGTGGAGTAAAATTATCTCAGCTTTGAAAATATGAAATTGCATCTGAAGCAGTGCTTCAATATGTAGTAATTTACTGTGGTAGCTCTAAAGCACAGATGGGAGAGTATAGAAAGAGGATTAAGCTGCTTTCCATATCCTAAACTTTATCAGGGATAACACAGAAAACTGTGTCATTCATTACTGCCTGGGGAGTTCTTAAGTGTTAACAATTTATCCAGCTGATACAGTAGAAAAGCTAGGAAGTATTTTTTTTCATTAGCAATAACAGACTGCAACTAAAATGAAAGTCAAAGTTGCATTGCAAGAGTTTTGTTCACCTGCCAAACAGAGGAAATTAATTGTTTCAGCTTATATCTAAGCCAAAGTCTAAGTGCACGGACTCAAGAAAAGCACTGCTGAAAAATTTGTTATCTGGAGTCATTATTTCTGAACAGACTATTTTTGCTACATTAAAAATAAAAAATAATGAGACACTGGTTTTGACACTTAATGCCTTGCAAGGTTTATGTTTATACACCATGCTTCACATCACACAACTGAAATGGTTTAGGATTTCATTCAGAACCTACTAAAAATCAGAAGGAATACCCTCATTAACATTTAGCTGCCTTTGGATCAGACCTACCCAAAGATTCAGCTGATAATACCAACACATGCAAGAGATTACAACCAAAGTCTTGTTATCCCTTGTAATTATATCTCCCTCATGTTTGTTTTCACTTGGATGCTTTGGCAATTTTTCTAGACACTTCTGTTTAATCTGTGCACTTGGATTTAGCAGAATTTTATGACTGCAGTAGTTTTTGAATGATTTTTGAGTTTCTACAAATCCAAAGTTGTAATGCTCAAGTGGCAAGTGTACTGTGGTATTTCTGTAAAGCTGCTGTTGCAGAGTAGTTCTTCATTTTGTAAATAGAAGCTCTTTAGTATAACATATATTCTAATTAAAAAAAAAAAAAAAAAAAAAGAAAAGGTCTGTACTTGCAGGTTTTCTAGATGTTGTCACAAACCAGTTTATGGAACCCAGTGTATAGGTATATATATATATTCACAAAGATTTCTTTGCCTCAGTAGTATGCATTTAATCCTGAAAGTGCTAAGTTGATTAAAAATTTTTCCATTGAATCTTTCTGTCAAATTCAGTTGGATTTCTGCATGAAAGCCTGGACTGCTCAGACAGCTGCATGTTTTACATGGTATTTTTGTCTCAGTTTCCACTGAAAACTCTTGCTACAGATCTATTTCTCTTCTCCTAGCTTTTGTTCTAATAATGTGTGTTCCAAGTTTCATTTTGTAGCCTGGACTTTATTTTATCTCCTGCTACTACAATTAGTACAAAATCTACAGGTAACATGGAGATGTAGGACACCATTTGAAAATGAGAATACATCTCTGGAGTACTTAAGGCCACACAAGCAGACACATTGTGCTGAGATGTTTGGTCAAGAAGAGATGAGTATCCCATCTCCAGCAGTGACTGAAATTTTTATTAGTTATATTCAGAAATGTAATTCCAGTCCACACATTGTGTTTTTTTCTTTTTCACTACCTAATCCCTTAATAATACATTATTCTGCCTTTCTTGGTGTCTGTGAGATAAATAATGTACTTTCTTTAAGGAAGTGTAAACTGACACCCAGCAAAACTGTGGCTATGGCAAACACCCCTTGCAGGAGCAGTGAAAGTTTCCAGTTCCAGGCCAGGATATATGCACACACACTTATCCTCTCCTATTCACTTTTCACATTGTGCCATCATTTTCTTTCAAATAAGATTCCCTGGATGCACTCAGTCCAACTGGGTTTTTCATTCTGAGCATGAACATGTATCTTTGCTGGATGCTCAGTGCACAAATCTACAACTCTGGTTTGTGGTTCAAATTTTGGTTTTCTGCAGACTTCTTCCCTGAGCACACAAAACAGATCTCCAAAATGTTCTATTTTACTTGCTGCAACAATTTTCATCTTGCCTCCAGTGAAATCAATATTTAATGTTTATTGGAGCTCTGACTGGGGAATCCACTTCTATCTTCTGTCAAGTTAGTGCTCTGGCCATCAGGCTAAAGAGTCATGCACAAACATTAACACATTTATACACACCTCTCCTTAGCTCCACTAGTGTCTAATTAATCTGCATAAAGCAGAACAGCTGATTCAAGGTTCTGGAGGAGAAAATCACCTGGTGTGGTGGAATCACATAGAAGAGAACAGAAAACAAGAAGAAAATTTGAACCCTAGGGAGAAAAGAGGCTGTGACTGGTGAGTTGCAGCAGGAAGGGCAAGCCCTGTCCAGTCCTCTACCCTTACTCTGTACAATGCTTCCTTTGGTAAGGTTGCTCTGAAGGAAGCAGTCAGAATAATTGCAGAGGTATCATAGGAACATGAATGCCTAAATTATAGATCCTGATTTAGCTTAAGTGTAGGGTAGCTGTCTAGCTGCTAAATATTGTCAAGAAATCCACAGTGTCTGAATTTTTGCACAGACAGACTTTACATTTCTAAGTACCTTTAAGCATCTTAAGAGTGACGAAGCAACTGAAACCAGAGATTTGAAGATCAACATTTTGACTTCAGACATTCCCTCATCATGATTTTGGTTTTTAGTGATACAGACAAAAAACTAAACTGTATGACAACACTGGTGTACTGCTACATTAGGAATGCTGAAAGGATAACTGTGCCAAGGATTGTGAAGTTTTAGGTCTGATACCACTGGTACCATGTGATGAAGGTGGGAAGGGATGGCCAGCAGCACCACCTCTGCAGTCCCACCTACACACTATCCTGGGTAAAACTGCTTCTAGATGTTTGCAGCACTAAACCAATGTGTGTGTGATTCACTATATTTTATTTGTGAACATTTCTGCACACAGCAGCGTTTTCCTTTTGGTGTTTTTAGGGTTTTGAACTACATGTGGATTCAATAGAGTTAGAGTAAATCTTGGCTGTTCCATGGTTATCCAGGATAAAAAACCAGTCATCTATTCCACTGAATCCCACTTTGAAGAATTTGAGTGCAATAAGAGCAGGGAGAGTCACAGGGGAATGGGTTACTCTTTGATGTACAAGCCTTTGAACTGAAAATGTTCCTGTTGTCCATACCCTTCTTGCAGGTTGCTGGATGCCAGTCTTCCTCAAAAACTGTCCCAATTCTTTCTTTCTCTCATAAATTAAAAGAAGTTAGCTAATGCAGGTAGAAATTCCTATTCAAACACAGAAATGCTGCCTTGGGTTTTTCCCTGTCTGCCTTCTCAATCCATCTGTAACTCATTAGGATGATGTTAATTGTCCTGCTGAAAGACTCTGTTCTACTTAAAGTAGAACTATACTGAAATTTCCTCAGCAGTAATTTTTTGTTGTTGTTGTTATATTGTTTTGGGGCTTTTTAGTCTACTTTTTTTTTTTTTTTTTTTTTCTTATGTATGTTCCAGTTTTCCAGTTACCCATCACAGACTTTTGGTCAGTTGCCTGAGGTAATCATGTTCTGCTAAATCAGGGCATGGGGGCAAGAAAGGTTACCCTGCCCAACCTTTATAAAGTTTCTGGAACTGCCAACTCCAAGCATCTTGTTTAACCAGGATGATTTAAATGAGTGATAATATCCAGTTACTAGCTCTGAGACAATTTGGCCATCTGAGGTACCATGAGGACTCAGCTACAGCAAGCAAGGCTGTTCTCCACAGAAATGAATATGTGCTGGTGTGCTGCCAAGATTATTCTAGGGCTGCAGATGGCATCTACTGTTCTCACTGTATAAGCCTGGTTTAATGTGACTGGTGCAGACAGTGTGTAGCCAATGCAAATTTTTACTGATGGGATGTGATAATCAAATTTAAATTTTGTTTTCCCTAAATATTTTAGAACACAGCAGCCATGTGTTGTTCTTACAACATGTCCTGACAGTAGTGTATGAACTTCTTCCCCTTGACATTGGCCTCTTCTGCATATTTGATAACCTTAATAAAAGCCCATAATAGCTGGTACAGATGGGTCCTATTTTGGAGGTAGAAAAAGTCATGAGTTGCCATTGGGAGTGAGAACTGCCATTTTCTCAAAGGGCCATAAAAGGCAAATACAGTTTGTCTCTCACATGGCACAGTATGTTTGTAGCAGTGATGGAAAGTGCTATAACACATGGAAAGGCAGTAAGACAGTGTTGCAGGGTCATGGAGAGTCAGAAACGAGGACACTCCAGGCTGGAGGCTCTGCAGTCACATGCACAGGGATGTAAACAGCTCAAATTGCCACTGAGTCAGTTGATGTCTCCTTGCCTCTAAAAAATAACACTGTCCCAAGGATTAGCTACCCGGGTGTGACTGCTTGGGGACACTGGATCAGCTGGGAAATACGAAGCTTTGCTAATATCCACCGGCCCAGGGCCCAGCCAGAGCAACTTCAAAGAGTATAAATGTTCCATCCAAACAGTGTGGAGCTGCAAGTGTAAAATAGCAAGGTGGGAAGAAGTGCTCTGTGGGCAGCATCTATTATTGCTGAAGCATGAACTATTTTATGTGGTCTATTCCAGCTCATGATCATATTTGCAGCCCTTAAGTATTTAGACTTTGTCTTTCAAGCAATTTTTGTACTTCTTGGGTGCATTGGTACTCACACTTGAGAAGTGGTCTAGAATATTAGAATCTCATTGGATTTTTCTAAGTAGAGATTGAAACTCAAGTTGCAGAGTGTTAGAGAAAAGCTTTATTTGGTACAATAGCTGTTGCACTGTTGTATTCCTTAATGTATAACTGCTGTGGATTGCTGGTCTTCTCAGACTGTATAAAAGAATTGCTTTTTTTATCAGAGAAATGGTTTTATACAGCCCCTGGATGAATCAAAGTTGGTGTAATCAAAAGGTGTTACTTGTACAGCAAAATTTGTTGGAAATGATATATAAAAGAACAGGCTGCAGGCAGCAGGTATATATCTAAATCAGCTAAGAACACATGGGTTAGGTAAATGAAAACAAAGTAGGGAATTTCTGAGTTCCTCATTTTGATTTCCAGATTGGGGAGTCTCATATAAACCTGATAAGGAAATGAGAAACACGAGCCAGGAGTTCAAGTTCAGTGTAATTATTAGGCTTAATTTTTTTTTTTTTTTAATTTATTTTATTTTAGATGCTGCTGCAGCCTCACTGTCTGCTGGTGAGTTCCTCCTGATTTGATGAGTGTGTCAGAGTGTCAGGGAAGAATCTTAAGGACAGAAGAATATTTTTAATTTGGTGCTGCATCTACAAATTTAGGCAGATGCAAATCTGTTCTGGTTGGCGAAGAGCCAGGTCCAGCCCAAAAAAAGCAGGATATATGGTGGTATGGACAAAATAGCACATTCTGCTGAGAGGCTACTCATGGAGTGTAGGGGTGGAGGGTGGGCTGTGAGAAGCAGCTGGCTCCTGTTTCACTCAGAGCATGGTGCTGTCAGCAGCCATCTGTGGGTATGTCCTGAGGATAGGGCAGTGCTTGGGAACAGGAATAGGTGTCTATGGCCACAGGAACTGGGGGCAGCCTAGGACAGACTGTCCTAGGATTATAGAATCACAGAGTGGGTTGGGCTGGAAGGGATCATCTCATTCCAACCCCACTGCCATGGGCAGGGACACTTTGCCTGACACCAGGTTACTCAGGGCCCCATCCAACCTGGTCTTGAACACTCCCAGGGATGGGGAAGCTTCTCTGGGAAACCTGTGCCAGTGCCACACCATCCTCACAGGGAGGAGTTTCTTCCTAACAGCAAATCTAAACCTACTGTCTGTCAGCTTGAAGCCATTTCCCCTTGTCCTGTCAGCACATGCTCTTGTAAACTCTCTGCCTGTCTTGTAGGCTCCCTTCAACTACTGGAAGGTGCTTTAAGGTCTCCTCAGAACTTGTTCTCCTCCAGGCTGGACAATCCCAGCTGTCCCAGCCTTCCCTCCCAGCAGAGCTGCTCCATCCCTCTGCTCCCCTTGGTGCCTCCTCTGGGCTGGCTCCAGCAGGTCCCTGTCCTTGCTGTGCTGGAGCCCAGAGCTGCTGCAGCCCTGCAGGTGGGGTCTCAGCAGAGGGGCAGAGGGGCAGAATCCCCTCCCTGCCCTGCTGCCCACAGGGCTCTGGGTGCAGCCCAGCACCCCCAAGTCCTTCTCCAGGGCTGCTCTGGCTCCATTCTCCTCCCAACCTGTCTTTGTGCTTGGAATTAGCTGATCCGGGTGTAGGACCTTGCACTTGGCTTTGTTGAACTTCTTGAGGTTCACACAGACCGACCTGTCGAGCTTCTCAAAGCCCACCTGGATGCATCCCTTCCCTCCAGCAGGTTCCCAGCTCCACACAGCTTGGGGTTCTCAGCAAATCTGCTGAGGGTGAACTCAGTCCCACTGTCCTGTCACCCACAAAGACGTGTCCTCAGGCTTGATCCTACATACCATATAAATTGGTAGAGGAGTTCTGAATTAAATTTCCAGAAATGCTCAGATTGATAGATGGATTCTTTTTGGCTTCATTTAGCTTTGGATCATGCTCTTAAGGAAGAAATAGATGACTACAGGCCTTAACCTGAATTCTCATAGGCAAGAGTGGAGAGTTAATCTTTCTTGCAGGGTGGATTGGAAAAGCTGTGCTAGCCTTTCCAAAATTTTGTTCTGACTGCTCCCACCAGGCCTGGGTGGATGCAGACTTAGAGGGCAGCACTGATCGTTTGGAGCTCTTTCCAGCAGGGTGCTGTCACCTTGATATTAAAAATTAAAAAAAAAACAGCCATCAAAGTAAAAGAGAAGTGGGGTGATGGAAAACTAAATGTTTGCAAAACACGCCGGTTCTTTGAATTTCCCAATCCATTACATAACAAAAATGCATGAACTGTGTGATTAAGAATACTGAGTACTAAGTACAGAAATCAATTCTGTTTAGTGAGGATTCAAATCCCCTTGAGGATTTGAAATGTTTTTTAAAGTCTAAGGAGGTGTGTGTGTGTGTGTGTGGGGGGGGTGACATCTTTTCTATAAATGCGTAGAATTACTAAGCACAAGGGATTTATTTAACCAGGAAACTTACATTGCTGAGATTAGACATCTCGTTTTCAAGGTGCTCTGGGAAGATAATGACTCCTATCCCCATAATTCACTGTTGACATCAGTTTTGTCTGATAATACATAAATTTACCTGGTGATAGAAGTTAGCAGTTTTCACTCTAAATTGCAGTATACTCCTAGACAGCAATAAAGAATGTGTAGGCCTGATTCATTAAGTTCCTGTAAATTATAGAGCAGAGGATTTGGCCCTCCTGTTTAGGAAATACACATTTCCTCTCTAAAACAAAGATGCAGTTTTGCCTTTCATTAAAATACAGATGCTCTGAAAAACAAAATTAAATCTTCTGGAACAAGGGAAAGAACTATGTTGTTATTTATCCTAAAAAAGAGGTTAGCCTCAAGGAATAGCTGAATGTTACAAAATGAATCATATGGAAAACACCATGGGCTTTTATGGTGCTGTGAATAAATGTGATCAGTTAGCAGGAGAAGGTGGGTGAAATTCTGATTGCAGAGAATTTGATGGGAATTTTGCCAGTGACTTTAATAGGCACAGAGCTTCCCTTGGAACCTGGAAACTGTGAAAGCATTTTACTTGCCTATTTGATTTTGAGTTAGGGAATATTGGCTCTTCTTGTCTTTATTTGCTTGATTTTCTGGGCTGAAGTAAATTATAGTGTTTTATGTTGAGTAAGCTTAAAATAATCTCTAACTGAGCTAAACTCTGTTGAAAATCCTTGTTGCAGAGGTGTAAAAACTGCTGTATTGAATAGATCCCTGCATCTGTAAGACTGTCTTTCCAGAGGAGGAGCAGACTATTGCAATTTGGCAGAGGTGAGGAGGATTGTGAGGCTTTTTCCTTACCAATTTTTAATTAGCTGCTGAATGTAAAAGGAGGAAATGAAGAGGCTGCCTCTAAATTGAAGGAGATTCTAAAAGAAAAAAAAAATCAATACCATTTAAGGAATCAGATTTTTACTCGGTACTTGATGGGTCCTTTCCAAACTATTAAGTAGATGTAATTTAGAGGCACTGATTGGAACATCTGATTCAGGAATATCAAATGTTAGTAGCTCTGTCTTAGAGACTTTATTGTGTTTGTGGTCTGAAATGGAACTTTCTACCTTTTAGAGTGTCTTCAGGGGATGTGCATGACAGAAAATGTTAAACTTGTCTTACAGTAGAAGTTCCCAGGTTCAAACTTCTCACGGAGCACTTGGCCATGGGTTGTGGATCACAGAGTTCTGCACAGAGCTGCTTTGTCACCTGCCTGTCAGAAGTGAACAGCAGGAGGTGGAAGGAGACAGGGGTTTTATCCAGTATGAACCCACAGGATTGCCCTCACATGTCAGGGAATATGTGGAGTATGGAGCAGGCTGAAAGAAAGTGCTGGAAGTTCTTCTCTCCAAAGAAATGGCACAGCAAGAGGAAGCTTCTGACTTAATATCTGAATTTCCCACTTTCCACCAGGATAATAGCAGTGCACTGTGTTTACCTTGGAATGATGATAAAGTAATAATTCAACCTTTTACAGAGAAATGTGACCACTCAGCCTATAAGTAGTTACATGTTTAACACTCAGACTAGACCAGGCAGTAGCATTGTTGCTTTTAGTTTTAAACCTGTATAAAAACATTCAGATGACAAATAAGTGATGATCAGAAGAGAAGTAGATGTAAATTTTAATTGATTGATATGCTATAAGAGGAAAAAAATGGAGAAGGAATATAGGAGTAAATATTATTTTCATATTCACTGAAATGTGTCTGAGTTAACTACTACTAACATATTATCTTTTTCCATCACACAAAGAAATCTGTGAGCCACACAGCCCTGCTGGTGAGTTCTCCCAGTGGCAGATGAAGCTGCAGCAGTAGAGTGGCTGTCATTAGAAGGGGAGCCAGGAGCTAGGGCTCAATTTAGAGTACCTGCACCATGGCTCGACCTTTACTGCTTGTGTGCCATGTTAGATTATGGATTGCCACTTACTGTGAATGCACAGCTGAAATCCAGTCTCCTGAAAAGGCCAGGGATGCCTTGAGATCTCAGCTATGAAGTCTCTTCATTGTGCAGTAATAGAAAATTGAATATATGAAAGTCTCAATTTGTGCAATTTTTTTTTTTTGAGGATATAGACCCCAAGCACGTAGAAATCATGCAGCGGTGAAGAAAGAGAATTAAATGCTAACAGTAATGCAAGATTAAAGATGGGAAGTGAAGGTTCAAGTATTTGATAAAAACTTTTTTCCTGTTCCCTTATTAAAGTGTAGGTTTGCTGTTCTGTTATGCTACTGCTGCAGCAAAATGCACTATTTATAACAGATAAAATATACATAGAGGTCACAACACTGATGTTACCTTCAAATTTGATCTATTTAGTTAATGTTTTTTAATTATTCTCAAAGCTCAAATTCTTTCCACAGAGACCTGTGATATCAAATGCCACTATGAACTCTTGCTGCTTATTTTATTTGTATTATTCATCCTAATAATAAGCTGTTGCTTCTTATTTTAATTATTCTAGTAGGTGTTTCCTTACAGATTGTGATTTATCTAGTAGTCTAATGTCATCTCTAGTTTAGGCCTATCAACAAACTTGACCCTTACAGAAGGCTGTATCAGTGAATAATAAACATCTAAAGTGTTACTTTCTTATAAGAAGAGTTTTAACACTGGCAGTACCCAAAACCATGTAATAACGTGCATTTTTTTTTCCTTCCTACATAGCTTCCTGCCTAATAAGTGTCTCTGTAACAGTAGGTACAGGCTGCTTTTTCTATTTTAATGTTTATTCTTAAATTATTCTCTGTTCTGCATGTCTACAAATACAGGCAAAAATAAAAACTTAATAGCTTAGTTTAAGGTGTGCCCTCTCAGTACTCTTACCTTGAGGATCTGGGGTATAAAATCAAGAAACTTCCTCCTAAATATTTTAGAGTAAATAACCAAATCACCTCTAAAGCTTCAATCTAAAATCAAGAAATTAAATCAGTCTGAATGGAAGACACATCCCCCCCCCGAGTTACTTATTGTCATTTTAGTAGCTCTTCAACCTGGAGTTTTCCAGACAGTGATTACTGCAAATAGTTATAAAATAAAAAAAAATTAAAAAAAAAAAAAATTAATTCTCTGTAGCTGGAAAGGGTGATTTTGGTCATTATTGTCACAGTGCACATGAGGTTTGTGCTGGTAGTTTAGTTTTTCCAGCTGGAGAACCTGAGGCACACGAAGGATGAGTACTTGTTCCCTCAGAAGGAAACTAGCAAGTGAGCCATAAAGCAAATGCAAGCCCATCTGTGGCAAGCTTGGTCTCTCAAATGTCTATTTTTGTGTCACTAGGTGGTAATTGACAAAATCTGTTACTGTTCCTGAAGTTTATAGCAGGAATAAATGAGAAGTCTCTCATTAATTTGCTTCTAAATGATAACATTTGTCATAAAGCTCTTTGCAGCCATCCCTCCTTCACTAATATGTGAAACCAATCTGAAATTATAACTGAAAAAGAAACCTGGGAAGACCCTTCAAGAAGGCTTTTACATAGTTTACAGCAAATTGGAAAAGTGTAAGTTAAGGATTTTTCCTTTTAAAATCCTGAATCTTGTCTGCGTTTGTTCGTGTGAGCCTTGTTTGGGTTTTGTTCATGGTAGAAACCAACTTATGTTAAAATGTATTTATCCTGCCAAGGTACAGACATTTCAAATTTGCTGGGATGCAGATTCAGACTACAAAATTACTAGAATAAACTGAAATAGTCAGAAGTAGGAGTGATGAAAGAGATGCCTGTCCTTTGCAAATATGCAGCTGTGGGCCCAAAGAAAGGAAATCAAGATCATGGTCACAAAACAACTGCTTCTCTCTTTGGTACCAATTGCTGCTTGTTCATGTAATCAAATTTCATAGCATTCACATAACAGCTGTAGGAAATGAATTTGTGGGAAATTAATAATGGGTTGGTGGGCACTATTATTCCAAACACAGTCTAATTTCAGGTATTTCATAATATGTAAAAATTAAGATGAACAGTACTTTCACTATTACTTGTTAGATAGTTCTACTGCACTATAGGTGATGGAATTTTCCTGGTTTATACCAGCTGGTGACATAGACTGCTGTTTTTCTCTATAATCACTTCTCCTTTGTTTGCTTGTCTGTATACATTACAATACCTCTCACAATAACCCATGGATTAGCTTTAACCACTCCCATTTTATTTTTTTAATTTTCCAGATTTGATAAGTTTTCAAAAGGCAAAATTGGTTTAATCCTAATCTTCATCATCAAGCAATCAACATGCAAGGTAGCAGTTTGGTAACTATGCTTTAGAGTACAGGTGTACAATTTGAGATTTTTGCTTGTTTTTTCATTGGTTGGCTGTGGGTATTTTTAATAATTTGTGGCTCACAAGTTTTTTTCCCAAGATCTGTAATTAAGAAGGTTCTATTCATAATGTAGTCATTAATAATTACTGAATTTTGTATATTAATGCATGTGTATAGGAAACCAGCATTTAATGAGAATTTCTGTCTTTTGATAATCTCTGTAAGATGAGAAGATTTGCCTCAGAGTTAGATGTAAGTGCCAGTAGTCTCAGACAGAAAGAGTTTTATTTCTCTTAGATGATAAACTTTAATGGAAACAACAGACTGCAAGAGAGCATTTTCTGAGTTCATGAAAATCATTCAGACCCTGCTTTTGTTTTCCTAGTAAACATTGCTCTTTAATTCAGAAAACAGTTTGTACTGGCCTGGGGAAGCCTGTCTCATTTGATAATGGGCTCTGAATCCCGTGGATTATTGCAGGGATTTTATCTTGCAGTAATCTCCAGGGAGAAATGTACAAACAGCTGGGAGAGCACGAAGGAACTGCATTGTGCGGCAGGAGTTTGTGGAGCAGAATTTTAGGGTGCTGGAGTGGATCTCAATACCAACATGAATCTTTTCTGTTTTTCTCTGGTAAGTGTGCACACACTTTTTTTTTTTTTTTTTTTTTTTTTTTTTTCCATGGGTTACTGAGTTTATAAACTGAACTAGTGGGTGTGCTTTCATGGAAAATAATGAAGGTTTCATATCACAAATGGTGCAAGGGTTGTATAACAACACTGAGTCTCTCTAGCCTAGATGAAGGAGTTATTGTATAAAAAAACTGTATGCAGCAAAATATGAATCAGTAAAAATATAAAGCAGAAAATGTATAATAAATGTGCCATGTGCTATCTCTGCCTATTGCAAAACCATGCAGTTTTAGTCATGAGGCATTTAATTCAAATACAGTAAAACACCTCATAAGTAAGATAAAATTATTATTATTATAAGGTTTGGGTTTTTTTTGTTTTTTTGTTTTTTTTTTAGATAATAGTGTCCGTTTTTCTTCTTCAGTAGTTTGGGAGAACTGCTAGAACGTTCAAGCAATAGTTTTCTATTAACCAAACATAAAAACATAGTAATCAGGGATAATTTAGTCATGGCAATATTTCAATATTTACACGCAGACAGACGACTTGATTTAAGATCCTCTTTAACTGGTGTTGCTTTTTGCACTTTCTCTTTCTGTTTGTTTGTTTGTTTGTTTGTTTGTTTGTTTTGCTGAGTTGGTTGGTTTTGGGGGATTTTTGAGTTTTTTTTCCCCTTCTCTTTCATTGCCTCAAGGCAACTCCTCAGAATGAACAGGTAAATCAGGATAGGAAATCCACAGAAACTGCTTCTGTTTTAAGAGCTTAACCATCTGCCAATACCTATGCCCAGTATTAGCAATGGTAATTAGCTCAGTATACTTGCTGTATTTATGCAGCACAGTAGATATGTTTGCCCATTTTCCATCTTTTGTCCTGATGTTTAGTATATCATTCCCATGCATTTAGAAAGAATAATAAAAATCTATATTCAAACTGCACTAATGCAAACTCAAATAGGGCAACTGCTTTGTGTAAATCGCTGCTTCTGATTGCTAATGCTTAGTGCAGAGTGCTGGTGTTTTCCAGATCATAAGGATTAAAAGCTGGTTTGTACTTAAAGTAAAATGCAGTGGTATTTCAGTATTCTGAAAAAAAATCCGTGGGAACTCAGTGACAATTTTGATCATAGTTTAGTGTGAATGCCTATGTATTTGTACAAAGTTAACAATGGCTTTGTGGTACAATCTGTAACAGCTTGAAAATACTAATTTCAGAAGTTCTTTGGGAAAGAACTGTTCTACCAATATTTCACTGTTCTGTTGGAGCAGCTTCTTGTTTTCCAAGTAGTTCACTTTTTAAAAAGGTGTTGAGCTTGTATTGGTTGAGAAACCAACATTTAGATGAAATGTCATGTAGATTGTGTGAGTGAGAGTAGGTCAAGCTCCAGTTTCCCTGTTGAACTCAGTATGCAGCACCCAGGGTTTCTGTGGGAGAGCAATGGCTGCTGTGATAATGGATGTTCAGAAAAGTGAAAGCTGGTGCCATGGTAGTTTCTGTAATGAAATAATTAGTTCTGTTTAAAGATTGCTGCTAAGAAGATAACCTTAGTTCTTTACAAGCTTTACACGAGAGCCATTCTGTCCGCTTTCGTAATCTTCTGCTCACCCAACAGAACACCTCACAAGTTATCAACATCTGAAGATAATTTATAGGTCATTGATGGCTTTCATAAAAGGAAGAGCCCTGTGCAGTCCTCCCTGTGCCTGGGACACAGGGCAGTTGTTTTCAGTAATCAGATTGTCCAGCTTGGAAATGAGCTGGTGATCCAAGGATACGCACTGGCCACTTTTACTCTGTCCCCCTGTGACCACGGAGAGGCTGGCTACAAAGAGCTTGTAGTGTCAATATAAGGGCATTTCTCCATTCAAGACAGTCAAGCCAGAAATAATGAACAGCATCGACATAATTAGGATTCAAAGGCAACTTTTAAAGGTGTTAGGGGAGACAGTTCCTCAGTAGATGCAAATAACCACCAAGGAATAGAAATCATGGTTGATTTACATCAAGGGAACATCTGGAGTAACTGCTAAGCCTGAAACTGTGGAAGAGAAATTCAGACTATTGACAGACAGAACACAAAGAGCTGTACAAAATAAATAATATTCTCATGGAAGTAGTTATCTCATGTAGACTGGCTGACAAGATGTCAGACTGCAAAGTGTGTGTGTGTGTATGTGTGTGTGCATATGCATATACTGTTAAAATACACTGGTTTATAGCTCAGAAAACATCTTTCTACCCTATAGTGGAGTACAGTGGTTGAAGTAATCTACAGCCTGAGAGAATGACAATAATATTCTGTTTAACCAGACTTCTGGCTGATCCAAAGTGGTGGAACATCCGGGTAGTTAGAGGAACATCTGTTTGTACTGTTGAATTTTAATTTGGGTTTGCTTTCATACCTGCCCATAAAACTGAGACATAGCTCTAGCATGAGACAGTGTTATGGGCCAGTGTAGCAAGTGGTGATGTGGAGGCTGGTGACACATAATAGTCACAAGATGGTTGTGATGGGGCTTTGGAGCCTGAACTGGATTCTTCCTTTCCCAGTGAGGCAAAGAGGAGTTAATCCAATCTGTCACCACCTGGGAGTCCTCTGGTCTCTTAGTACGAGTGTTCCAGCATGGGGTGTTTCCCCAGAAGTACTTTGTGTCCTGAGTTGACTTCAGAATGATTTGGTTTCCCAACTCAGATTATTTTTCTCATCAGACTCATTGCCCTGTTCTCAAGAGATTTGCAAGCAAATTAGATTTGCCTTCAAAACCTTGTGTCCCTTTTCCATTTACAAAATGATCAACAGGATAAATGTCCCTCTTTTTTTGTAGATATATTATGTTAAAAGGTCAACCTTAGACCTTAAATTTGCAGTGTCTTTTCCATCTCATGGTGCTTAGCATGTCAGAAAATTGAATCAGAACAATACCCTTTATATTATGGGCAATATACAGAGAGAGTCCCAAATCAAGCACTGCTTTTGTATGAATTGCTAGAAATTATGGTGCCAAACCACCTGTTTTGATACACTGCCTAATAAATGTCAGAATCCTAAAAATCTGATAAATAAAATTTGTTATTGAACTGCGAAATCCTTTAGTTAAGGTAGAATATTTTTCCTGCATTTTTTCCTAAACTGTCTCTCCAATATCAAGGATATACACACTAGGATTAGAACCAATTAATCTGGAACAGTACTTGTTAAATATATCCTGACTTATGCTCACAGCCCCTGCCCTTCAGTAGAGATTTCATAAGAAAGCACAGCAGAAACCTGTGTAAGGCAGTAGAGAAATGCTGTGACACTCCTAATCACTGTGTTGTTCAGATCAGTTGTTCAAGTTGAGCACTGGTTTTAGGATTCAAGCCAAACAAGATCCCTCCATTTATCTATTTCTTTCCCATATGGTGCCTTTCTAACCACCACTTTAGCTAGTAAAATGTAAAGTTAAGTACTGAGTTAAAGTCTAATCCTCTTAGTGATTTTTGGTAGCATTGGACTAGTTATGTTTTATTGTGATTGTTGGTTTAAAGATGTGCTGACAGCACAATGTAAAACATATTACATCTAATGTTATAAACTGAAAAAGCCCTTGGCACTAAAAGCTAATGTTTCTATAGTGCAAAATGCAGAGGGAATAAGTATTAATAAAAGTGATAGTGGATAAATGATGAATTAGCTAGAGTCTCTATGTTAAAGAAACCATAGAGAAATAGAAAGGTGCTAATGCTGCTGTGACCAGTGGGACATGATGCTACTTAGAAATGGACTGGTCCTAAAAATATCTTTTGCCAAAGAAGCATTAGTTGAATGTGGAAAGAAGTCCACTCCTCTAAAGTGGACTGTGACTAGAAGAGAGCTAAGTGGTTGAACTTTGCAGTGCTTCCCATGTAATCATCTCTGTACAGTCCTTGTTCCTTTTAGCCAGATTGCCATCATCCCACCATACACAGGATTCCACCCCTAAACCTGAGATGGAAAATTACCTGACTGCATTACTAATTGCTCCTTCTCCACCTTATGATCAACCTAGTCTCTGCATGCCATGATAATAATAATATCATGCAAAAGAAAGAGCTACAGGCAATTATTTTCTTCTAGATCTGAACTAGGATTTTTTTCCCATAAAACTCCTGAAGCAAAGAGCTTCAGAAAGCTTTCTTATTCCATGTAGGATAAAGGAAAATGTGCTAACTACTCCAGAAGTTCATACTTTATTCTGCTATCTCTCATTTTCCTCTGTGATGTTTACTGTGCTCAGGACTACTAAAAGAATTAACATATGAAATGAAAAAGCTTTACTGACTTGGCAGGTTTTGGTATAAAAGCAGACTTAACTGAAAAATAAAATAAAATAGAAGGGAGCAATAAAATTTCAATTTCAGTCAAATATCTTGAGTTGCCCTCAAAGAAAGGCAATTCCTACAAGGAGAAAATACTCTTATAAAGTAGAAAACCAGAAAGAAAAGAAAACAATTTTGAAAAGTGAAGATATATTTTCTCTTTTTTTGGGTGCTCTCTTTCTCACTCCTGTGGTTTTTTTGTGTGAGTTTTCTTCTTGCACTTACTTTCCTCATTGTCCCTTCCCCTCTCTGTCATGTGTTCTCACTCCTGTGTCTGCACTCACCTGAGCTCACAAAAGCCTCCCTTCCTCTCTTTCTTTCCATCTTATTTTGTGTCCCTTTCTAATCTTTTTATTGTCCCCCCCATTCTCTCACTGTTCTTTGCCTTCCCTTTTCTCTCCCTTTTTATCTTTCCCATGCTTCTCTTTCACGAGCTCTCTTTATGCTTCTCCCTTTCTTCAACAATGTCATGTATTATTCCCTATTGAGGGAGAAGTATATGGTTATATTTTATGCTGCAGAATCCTGGAAGTGTGTGACAAGCTTTTAAGCTCATCCTTTTTGTCTAGAATGTGTGATTCTGCTCTCACTTGTTTTTTCCTTTCATGTGACCTCACTCTTTTCTTCACACTCATGCCCTTTCTCCCTTGCTTAATACTTCATGGCCACTCAGTCTCATGCCCTGGTGCTCACTTTCTTGCCCCCTTTCTCCCTCTTTCCTGAGAGCTCTGTTTGTCACAAGGATTCCTTGTCCACCATTTCTCATATATTCACTCTTTCTCAAGTTGTCCTGCTCTTATCCCCTTCCTCACAGCCCCTCTTTCTCGTGGCCTTGCACTGTCTCCCCACTTCTCATGACCTCCTCCCTCCCCTCCCAACCTCATTGTCAATCTCTCTCCTGCCTGCACACTCACTTCTCACACATGCCTTCTCTTTCTTGAACAAGGCATCTTTCTTGAACCTCCAATTTTGCACACCATCTCTTCCTCCCTCTTCTCTGTGCCATTCACACTCCCATCTTCTCATGCCTCCACTCTTGCTTCCTTGTGTTTGCTGGGGTTTTTTTGCCTGCTACATTTTCCAATATACTCTTTCTCACAATCTTACTTCCTTTATATCCCACTCCTTTCTTCTCTTTCTCTCATGTATGCACTTTCTTGCAGCCTTGCTAGTGCATGCTTGTGCTTCTTTGCACACTCCCTTTCTCAAGCACTTGTCCTTTCTCATGATGGTGCCTTTCTTGCTCCCTTCCCTGTGATTTTCTTCGTGTGCTCTCCTGCCCCCTTGCCTTCAACCCTGCCCTTTCTTGCACCCACTCTTTCCTGTGCCCTCCTGCTTTCTCACGAGTGTTTTCTTTTATGTGAGCATTCCCTCTGATGTGGGCTTGCTCTGTCTAACAGTCATATTTGCTTTCTTAATCTATTTTGTGTGCACTTCTTTTCTCACATCTCACTCTTTCCTGCATGCAGGGATACTTTCTCATGCCCTCTCCTTTTCTCACACCTTGATTTCCCATTCTTGTGCCCTCACACTCTTTCTCAAAACCCTGTGCTTAACCCTTTTTACACCTTGATGCTCGCTTCCTCACTCTATTTCTCTGCCCTTCTCCTTGTGCTTTCTCCCTCTTTATTCCTTGTGCATTCCCTTTCTGGAGTGCTCCCCCTTTCTTGTGGCCTCATTTTTCTTGCACCTCCCTCTTTCCAGCACCCTCCTTGCACATGCTGGTAGTTTCTCCTGCAACCATGCTCCCACACACCATGGGCTTTCCCCATCCTTTCTTTCCTTTCTTGTAGCCACAGTTTTGCTTTCTTGCTTGCTTTCTTGTCCATGTCCTCCCTTTGTCACACCCTTGCTCATTTCCCTGCACCTGATTTTTTTGCTGCCCTCCCTCTCATGTGCTCACTCTTTCTCATTCCCTGGCTCTTCACCTACTCTTGCTGTTTCCCATTGCTTACTCTCCACTTCACACACTCCTGTGCTTCCTCCTGCACTCACAACCTTTCCATTCCTTTATGTTCACTCTTCCTCAAGAAAACTTTACATCTCATCCAGTATCTCTGTCTCATGCTCTCTTTCTTGTCCTCTCCCATTCTCATTCATGGCTCCTCTTGCTTTCACACATTCCCTCTCTCTCTCTCTCTACCTTATCTCTTTCTTTCTCTTCTCCATCCACTCCCTGTTTTGAGTGCTGGCTCTGCCTTGTGCACTCACTTTTTCTTGTGCTCTTTCTCACAGCAGTTGTGCTTTGCCATGTGCTCCACTTGCACCCATCCTCTTCCTCATGCCCTCATAATTCTTCATGCATGTTCTACTCTTTGTGCCCTCACTCTTCCACATGGATCTGCTGGTTTTCCTGCACATCTATGCTCGTCCTTTCTCTCACCCTTGAGCTCCATCTTTCTCACTCAAGATTTCGCTTTGTTGCTTGAGCTCTTTCTCACATTTTCCTCTTCCAAGCACTAATTCTCACATGCTCTTTCTCCCTTTCTCTAGGTTTCACCTCTTGTCTTTCCCCCTCTCCTCCCTCTCTTATCTTTGCTCTTTCCCCCACTTCTTCCTTTTTCTGTATTCTTTTGGTGTATTTTCTTACCCTTTTCCTCCCCCACCACTCTCTGCTTTCACTCTTCCTTGTCCTATCTTTTCTTTCCCTTTTTAGCTCTCTCATACTCTCTTTCAAATGAGCTCCCCTTCCATCTCTTCATTAAATACAGTCCTCACCAAAATTGTGCTTTATTCCCTATTGTGGGAGAAGTATATGGTTGCATTTCACGTTGCAGAACCCTGGAAGTGTGCAACAAGTTTTTAAACTCACCATTTTTTTTCTAAATATGCTCCATCCACAACTTCAGACGGGGAGGCTGAACCATCATTGCTATATGGCAAAATACTTGCAGTGATAAAAAATAAATGCTGTAATAAAAAAAAATGCAGTTGCTGTCAAAACCCAGGCTCAGCTGGATGTTCAGCACTTCCATGTGTTTCATAAACTAGGCACCAATTTCCCAGGAAGCATTAACTCATTAGTTCCTAGAATAGGCTCAAGTATGTAACTTGAGTATTTTCAAGAAGTTCACCATGAAATATTTCTCCCAAAATATTTATTTTGGTTTATCAAGAATCTAGCAGACTGAGGCAAATAAATATCCATTGATAAACATTGTGCTTGCAAAAATTAGTCATGTCTTTGAACTGTTGCTCCACCAGTCAAAAATATTGCCTGTAAAGCTTTATATATTAATAATATGACTTCAAATATACATCTGTGTTTATCTTCTGTACTAAAGGAACAAATGCCTTTAAATAATAATATATTATGTTAATTTCAATGGTGTTACTCTGCTGTTAGTCACACTGCTATAAATTTGATTTATTCCTTAATTAATGCAGCTAAAATTAGTAATCAAAATTCATTGGGAAAATATTCAGTGCAGATCAAAATGGCAACATCTAAAATTTAGGATCATCAGTTAGAGTGTCTTTAGTTTTGCCATCTGCTTTCACTTAACTCTTGAATTATGAAATGATAGTGTGTATATTGAATCCTAGCTCTTGGAGTTATGGGATAAATGTGAAAATCTTAGTTTCTTTTAAAATGTTTATATTCTTTGTGGTCAGGTAAAAAGAACCTTACATGTGCTTTAAAACACAGAGTTCAAAAATTTGAATGCAAATGGAATGTTAATTCTAGGCATTAATATTATTTTTGGGACCTAAACCATAATTGTCAAATTCTGGGAGCTGGCATCATTGTTTCTCTCTAAGTAATGGGGTTACCTTTCTGCGTCAAATTAGCTTATTTTTTTCTTGAAGAGAAGTACTAACTATAAAGCATTTCTATGGTTCATATAAAATTTTTCATGGTATATGGTTTTCATAGTTTTCATAGGAATTTGTAGGGTTCAGTTGGAGATATATACCTGGGTTTACTCCTTCTGGGCAGATAATATTCATTTTTACTGTACCCTCAGCTTTAACGTGGCAATATATGGTGTTTAAGTCATGACACTGTGAACACCAGCATTTGAATTCTTACTGAAATCAACATCTAAATGCCTTTTTAGAGAAAAAATCTAATAATGGATTTCAAAAGACAGGGGAGATAAAACACATTCTGTTATGCAAATCACACAAACACATTTCTTTTTAAATTACAGTTCATTTAATATGCTTGCAATTGTTCATCCCTGTTTAAATGTATTTTAGGAGGGCTCGATGGACAGCTTGTATGAGCCTGTCCCAGAACATCAGGAAGCCAAGGATACAGCTGCTCCTGAAAGCCAGGCTACGACTCCAGTGAGCACACAGGCAGACTCTGGGCCACCTGACAGGTCTATGTCTTTGGTAAGCAACACTCCATTGCAAAGCATGCAATGCATTTTGCAAAAAACAATTGCTCTGTACGTGGGCATGTGTGAGTTCTGCTGGCTAATCTGCCAGTTTGAACTATTTAGGCTCTGTAGAGCCACTGTTCAAATCTCATCTCTGCAGCCAATGACCTGATTTCTGTCCAGTGGTAACAAGCACATTTGAAAGCAGGTCATGAGTTTCTCTACAGCAAGCAGCAAAGGGAGATCAGTGCAGCTGCACTGGACAAGGGAGTGTCTCTTTGCAAGTAACAGTGGATGAAAACTCTGGGCACAGTTATTGGTTTGTCTCTAAAGAATACAATACCACTGTCTTTGGTTGTCCTTTTTATTAATATTTAAAAAATCCATTTCTAAAGTGTGAGTTGCATGAATTTTGTAACTGATGGCCTCTGGAATAAACCTGACATTTTACAAGACCTCATTAGGCAAACATGAAGAAGGCTGTCTTCTAGTTTTTTCTTTTCCCTTCCTAAATGATGTTACTCTACTTAATCCCTTTTTATTTGTGTGTTATTGGCAGAATAGATGATGCTTTGACAAATACTTTAACATGGAATATTAAATTTCATAACATTCATTTAATAATCTCTGTTCTCAGCTTTGCAATGTGCCTTTGCTTATAATTACTGTTTCTATTTCAATGTATAATGCAGTCTGGTGATGGAACAAAGGGGAAAACAGGATGTTCATCATTCAGAGAAGAGAGTCCTCCCTTCAGATATTATGCCAAGTTTTACCCACATGCACTCTGGGTTAGGTACTATGTACCTATGAGATTGCTGGGCCTTTGGTGTTGAAATGCCACAGCAGATTTGCACGCAGGATTTGCCTGGAGAAAGTTCTGCAGTTGGTGGGATGGGAGAATGTCTGGGGAATTGTGGCATGCACTTGTTAAATTGCTAAAGGACTGAAAACACTTGTTCTCAGACCCATCTCACTCTGTGCATGTCCCTCTCTTCCATGTAATTTCCTTGGGACTGTAAATAATGGTCCTGGTTTTGAGAGTGTAGCAGTGCAGAGATCTCAAGGTGATTCCTCATAGCATCAGCACAGATCTATGGGCTCTGAAATATCCCTACATTATAATTTTCCTGCAATAGGTAGGAGATGCTCTCCTGAGTGACAGGGTTTTCCCCCATTACCAGGCTGTGGCCTTGTCACTATAAGAATGAGCTACCTCTGCAATGTTCCAGTTAAGGATGTATAATTGTGGTTGTGAAATATGGCTGTAACCTCATCCTAGCTTGACTGGAGGATGGTCACTGTGGGAAGCTCTAATTATTTGTCTTTGTATTCTGCATGCCATTCTACATGCCCAAAGATGAACATTATACTACAGTTCCTACATCCATTCAGTCTTTTCCCCCCTGTCTGTGACTCCAAACCAACTTAGATTTCAATGACTGCTACACTAATATTTCCTTGGCCAGTAGATGTTTGTTTGTTAGAAGCAGTATTTTGACAACATAAAATGAAAAAGGCAGATCTGTTTTATGGTTTGTACCTAGAATAGGACCTATGATATCCTAATCAGTATTTGCAGTAGAAAACTAATAGAAATTGCCCTTTATTTTCTCAAGGTATGGTAAAGATACACCCACAGCACTGTGCTCTGCTATGGTTTGAACAATGTGTAAAACTGAGACTTAAAACTGCAGTATTTGTTTACATCAGGCTGTTTCTTTCTTTTTCTTGTTTTATTCTCCTTTTCATTTAGCAGCATCTTCAGATTTTTCATTGTATTGGTTTAGAGTTAGGCTTCATAAATTATTTGGCTAAAGAAAAATAATCAGCCTATCCAGTAAAGAATTTTGTTTTCCTTGAGCTAACCTGCAGAAGCAGATTTGCTGTTAGTTAGGATGAGAAAATTCCATACATTAACCTGAACAAATTTTAGCAAACATCTTTCACTTTGCTCACGGGATAGCCCTTATAGTCCATGAAGATTCCTGCATGATACTGAATAGAAGAATCCAGCACTTTGGTTTCTGCTACCTCTTACCATGTATTTTTGTTTTCTTAAAGGAGATATTATGGTGATGGCACATTTGTTCATCATTTAATATAAAGTTCATTCTCAATAAAAACAATGCTAAATGGGGTAGGCACACTTGGCTCACTAAGTATAAACAAGAAGCTTCCCAAAGCTGGCCCTGGGTTTTATTTTCTGATTTAAGAGAAAATAAAGGAGTTAAGCTCAGCTTTTAACTAAAAATAACGGCGGGATGCTGTGTCACTGTGCTGGCTGTAGAATCAACGCGATTATTTATAAAATACTTTCTAGAAATGGAAAACAAGATTAGTGATGACGTGTCGGCAGTAAGACCTATGGAAAAATGTGGCTAAGGCCAGAGGCCTGTGTGTAATCTTATCTGCTATTTCTGGCCAGTGAGTTATTGCAGCTACACCTTGGATGAAGCCGTTAAGCTTATTAACCAAGCCCATTTGTACTTCTCTCCCATTTTTAATTCCGTCACTCGGTTCCAGGCTGCAGGGCAGCCCCCACAGCATGATGAATTCAGGACATTATTGGCTCCATTTAGCCATCCATCACCACGCAGTAATGCAGGTATATAAGTGCACTGCTAAGTAGGTATGGACTCGAGTGAATGTTTAAATGGTTGGCTGAAGCATGGCCGGCTCCACAGAGCTGCTAAATCTCCAAAGGGTGGAGCAGCCTGGCACAGCACACTTCCTCCTCAGAAGGCCTTTTCCCTTCCTTTTTCCTTTATAGCTTCAAACTCAACAGGGCAGGCATCCAGGATCAGCTTCCCTCACATTTAGAAAGGGTGACTAGGGCTAGAGAAAATTCTTCCTTGTAATGCAGGGAGGTAGTGATTTTCTCACAGTGCACTTGGCTGTTGTGATTTGTCCTAATCATGGCTGGGCTGTGAACTTCTTCTGGAGATGTGGGAAATGCAGGATAGTGTGGTCACTGAAGCTGGGCAGGACATCATTCACTGAACATAGTCTCTAGACATTCCTCTTTGAACCATGGCTCTTTTTGATCCTGGCCAAACACCTGCCCAAATGACACATCCTGTATGAAGAAAAATTTGCCTTTCATTGATTTACCAAAATAAGAGTATTGGTCTAATACGGAAACTCAACTGTGACGGACAAAATACTCTCTAACAGTTTAAAGTTAGAAAGTGTGTGTTTATTCAGTGCTGGGCAGCAGTGTGAGGTAATCCTCTAATACAGACTGCAATATCACAGGTGATCACAGAGTCTATTTATTGACAAAGGATTCAAACAAATATATATTCATAATAACAGCCCCTCCCATCCCTGCTTCCCATGGTAATTAGCTTGAATAGCTATTAAGCATACGTGATTGATTTCTTAAATGAAGTCTGGGGTCGTTTTCATGGGGAGGGGTCTTAAGAGGAGGAAGTAAGGCGAGTCTTCCTCACCCTAAACTCTTGACCTTTTCTATCAATGACAATACAAATGATTTCTGGGGATAGTCCAATTTCTCAAAGAATGGGTTTCTGGTTGCATTGTCTATGCTCATTCAGGTCTACTCACTAGTTTCGTCTTCTCTCATTATAAGCGCAGCTGAGCAAACATAAAATGACAGACAATCAATTATTTAAGTTTCAGGTAACTACTCCCTTCTAACTCTAACTTTTAATTATTTTCAACAAGGTATCTAAAATCCTAATTTTCTAAAATTAGTGTTTCATCATGTACACTGTTCTTCTCCTTCACATAACTCCAGAGACCTGTTTAGTATCCAGAATTATTTGCCAGTGATGTTTCCACTCTGGGTTTCTGTGGTACTATCCTGAGCCAGTTGTGCACACTTGCCTTTTGATTTTAATTCTCTTGGAGAATTGGCCTGTTAACTTTGATTACTTTGCCTTTTGCTCAGCTTCAGTAATATTCTCAAAAAGAAAGAAAAAACTGATTTATGGAGTTGTTTCTGTACTTCATGCATAGCAAATCTGAACTAGACCTTCCTCAGAAACAGCTGGTAGCCATGAGCATGTAATGAATCACGTGGGTGTTCTTTGCCTGTAACTGCTATTAACTGGGAAACTGAATTTCCACCTCTTGTCACCTGGTGTTACAGACTTCTACCTCATGAGCTTCATCCAGCTTCTCAGGGGAAGAGTCTCCAGTATAAAAACCATCTTCATACATATCCTGTCAGACTGCAATCACCAAAGGTCATAAGATCTACATATTTTTGAACTGCTGACCATGATATGATTGACTACCTTGTATATCAGAAGAGCGCCAAAATTTATCAGTCATTCTAAACAGTTGCCAGGAATATCAAAACCAGTTGTGATACCTGCCCTAATTTGCAGGGTTATAATTGGCCTTTGATCCCAGTGAGGGCAAGAAGAGGACTGGTTATCTGAAGTGGTCATTTCCCTGTTTGCAAGTCTAATACACACAGGAGTTCTAGGTTTTCTCAGCCAGCTTGGAAACACCAGAGGGTTTAATTCAATTCCTTAATTCAGAGTTATTTGAAAAAATCAGGAAGAAAAGGGCTTAATCAATAATTTCATCATGCAGGGTTTCCACATGTGCAGGTTTGTTTTTTTTTTTCTTTTGGTAGGAAACAGATTGTTCATATTTGGGATTAAGGAAGGAAAGAATTATTTCCATAAACAAGATAATTATGCTCTTTAGAGAATGTGGAGAGTAAAGCTGAACCTTTATTTACATTCTAAGATGAAATATGTTTCCAAAAACTAGTTTCATTTTAAAGTTACATATAATTTTAAATGTAGTTAGCACTGAAAAGATACTTTGAAAAAGTACAAACCGGAGCAATTTATTCTTGTATCCCAATTTAGCCAGCAGGGAGAGTATGTTAAATGAAAGGTGCCATTTTAAAATGGCCATTTGAGTCCACTGCATATTTAATTTTGGCACACCATCCCATGATATCCTGTGAACTCACATCAGTCATCACCTCAATATAGGATATACTGTCATCAATGCAACTTTGCTGGACTTTATGGATTGGTTTCAAGTTGTGGAGCAAAAGATTAAACCCTGTCTCATGGTCTACTCCAGCTTTTTGGTGTGTGAATATATGAATCAAGTCTTTCAAGGTATATTGCCAAAATGTAGCCTGTCTCAAATTTTTTCCCTGGATCATATGCAGATTTTCAATTACAGTATCCTTTGGTCTCTGACCTCCATGCACAATGCTTCCTTTAACAAACCTGTTTGAAATCAAATATTTGATATTTCTCAGTGAAATTTTGACACTACCCTTTTAAAGAAGCCTTAAAATCACTTTTTAAACTTTTTTTAACTTCTCTGTGTTTGTGCACCTCGCTTAGTAATTTCTCTTGAGTTACTGAAAATACTTGTCCCAAGACTAAAATGCTGACTTTTTTCAGCAAGAAATTTATCTTACACTGCTTACATTATTTCAAAGTGAGTGATAAATTCTGTATACTTTTTTGATCTACATACAGCATCTGTGAGCAAATTGACACAGGCAGAAAAAAAAAATGTGGAAACTGCATACAATTATTAACATTCACAAATATCCCTGCTAAAAGGACCTCCTACACTCATCTCAATAACAGCACAGGAAAACAACCTTTTCTTAGTGCACTCCCTGAAAAAGCTTAAAAAATCCATGATGAGTTTTACTGAGAGTAGGGGAGAAATATAAAATGCTCAATTATGCACTTACATGGTTTTACGTAGTACAGATTTTGGGTTTTTATCATGCAACCTGGATGACATTTTAAAATTACTGTGGTAAGAGTCATGCAGATGTAGTTACAAGAATGAAATAAATTAAACATAATATGAGAAATAGGTCCAGTTAGACTAAGTTTTCAGATTTATAAGATAATGAATGGTTATATTATTTTTTAATGCCTCTTGTTGCACAACAGATTGAAGTGGTATGATTATGGACATTTTTAATCCAGTTCCTGCTTTTCAGGCTGGAAGAAATAAATAAGAATGTGATGCAGTGCTTTGATATCCTGTCTAAGGATATATCACAATAATATAGGGACAGAGGTCTCTTCAATCCTAGCATGACATCTTTAGGTTTTCCTACAATTAAAATTAACCTCAAGTCCATGGTTAACTGTACAGCAAACACACATTGAGATGTTTTGGGACCATTTGCCCAGCAAGACACCTTTTTGTTCTCTCTTTCAACAGCTACATCTCTTCTCCTCCTTCTCACACCTTGTCAGGGTATAAATATTTATTGTCTGGGCCCTGGGGGCTGTGTGATCTTGCCTCCAGGACAGTGTTTGATTCTGATTTGGTCCCCTTCAGAGCATTCAGTTTTATCTGCAGCTTCCTGCCCTCTTCCACGTTCCCCTGCAGGTTTGGGTTTACAGAGTCTGTGTCCTGTGCCTGTCAGGAAACCACAACCCATTCCAACTATTTTTATCCTCATAAAGTTTCAAAGAATCATACTATGGAAGAAATATGATATTCATTCCCGTGGTATGAGCATGATTCTCTGGTTTTTCAGGGGTATTTTGGTTGTCAGCTTCCTGGGAGCCATGGACAACAGAAGCCCCCTGAAATCAGGACACATAATTACAAATATTCTCTGCTGCACTGTGTCCTCCATAGCTTCAACTGTTGGGAAAAGAAGACTGGAAATGTTAGTGGATATTAAAAAAACACATATCAGAAGTATATAATTATTTGTCTTTACAGTGACAAAAATAATGTATTTGGATTAAGCAGTTTTGATTTTCATAGACCTTTTTTCTCTATCTTTTTAAAAGGAGTTCCATGACTTTGAGAACACACTGACCAAAAAAAGAAAGTAAGTTGAGACCAGTTCAAGGTCTACAAGTGTCACTATATTTGTCTGTACCTTTCATCCTTGCTGTTTTATTAATGTTTGCCAATGTTGCTTTCATTCTCATAAAGTACATGTATTAATGTTGAAGAGCACATAACAAGCTTGTAATGCATTACTAAGATTCTTTTGCCATGACTTTTTCATTTCCACACAGCCTTCTTCCAAAATATCAGAACCAGGACAGCTGAAATCAAATGTAGTTAATCTGAGCTTGGTTTAACCATATGTCTGCTTTTCTGAGAGATTGAAGTGGTAACCTATTTTATAGCATGTTTGCACCATTGACCTGATAATCTCCTGAAGAGGTTTTTTTTTTGTTGTGTTTTTAATCCAGGGAAAAAAAAATTGTTTGCAAAATGATTTGGATAAAGCAGGTCAGACAATTTTATGAATCATTTTTGTGATAGCAGCATGTTTTGAATCCATTCATGAACACAATGCTATAGTTTGGGCTAATGATCAATATATAATAGCAGGCAGAGGAATTTATTTTGAAAATTCTTTTTTTGCTTCATGTTGAAGGCTATTGAATCACTGAAGTGGACCCCTCCAAATTAAATCTGAAATCCTGCCTAATGGAATGATACAGACAGATCTTATCTGTCTGCTGTGACAGACATGAAAATCCCTGGAGTTTTTGTTGTTTTTTGTTTTCTTCATTTGTAGGTGGGGGCCCACTAAATTCAGAACATCAATGTTATCTGTGTCTCTTGCTAAAATAATATCAAAATGGATAAAGATTTCTAAGAAAATTAAGAGCTCTTTTGTCTTAAATAAGAGTTTTCATCTATTTCTTGTCATCTGATAAAAACACTAGTAACTTATCAGCCTTGAACACAGAGATGTTCACTCATCTGTGAGATCTCAACTATATGTCCCCAGTCAGGGCTCTATGAAACTCCTCCCAAAATTTCATTAATTAAAATATGGACATCACTCTATTATTCATGGATTTCTCATCATTCTTTCACATTTTAAACGAAGTCAAACTACTGTATAGGGCTTACCAAGCTCTACCAAATAGGATAAAATAGCTTGGATGCCCTAAAATGTCCTGCTTATATCAGAAATAGGTCTGCCCCAGGAAAAAAAAATAGCAGTCTATAGCTAAAATATCAAATTTTATAATGCAAGTAAAACTATTCTCTTTGAAACCTAATCCTATTCTAAAAAAAATTATCAGAATTTAGAAGGATTGATGAGATCATTTGACTGATCAATTAAGTGCTGGAAGAAAATAGTTTGAATCAACATGAAAAGAATTTGTAATGAAAATTATTTCATCATGTCCAGCCATCACTATCCTGGAAGTGGTAATGTGAAAATGTTTCCATTTACCTTTCATGTAGATATGGACAAAGTGAACAAGGAATTAATCATTCTCTGTTCCCTACAAAGGGGCAATAAGGAAGCACCAAATTATATGGAGTAGTAGAAATACCATAAATATTCCTTGTTTAGACAATAAGAATTAAACTGTGGAATACTTGAATCACAAAATCCAATAAATTTAAAAAGGAATTATTGGTTACAGACCAGTTCCTTTAAAAACCCACAACTGTTTAGCTGAACCCTCTTGCTCAGGAATCCCTTCAGCACCTACATGACTGAGGATGGGAGAGGGGTCCTAAATTTTGTGCCCTTTCCCTTCTGCTGATCATTGTCACAGATTAGACAGTCCCTGCTCTCACCTACTATAACTGCTCATAAACCACTCTCTTTTGGGCTTTTAGTAGATAAAGTGAAACAAATTATTCAGATATTATTTTTTCCTCTGTTAAGTTAGTCTGTTCTTCAAGTTGTCCTCTATGAACTACTGACCACAGATGGAAGCATGAATTAGGACTAATCCTTGATGTAAATGAGCAAAAAGCTTGAGGTTTACTGAGGCAATAAAATGTCACTCAGGGTCCTGGGGATGGTGTATTCATAGGTAGCTCTTTGGTTCAATCTGTTATCATGTCACCAAACTTAAGGCCATAATTCTAAAAGTTGTAGGACACTTCAGATCATGTCTAAAAGAAAGTCTCTCTTCTTCCTGATGGGTTCCCCAGATTCCAACATGAATTCTTCATTTCAAAAAGAAACATTCTTGCAGAATGGAACCTCAAATGCTTTCAGAGCTTTGTGTGGCATGTGGGAGTAGATGAGTGGGTGAATGAGACAGTAACTCCAATTAAAGCCAGTGGGAATAACACAGCTAAATCCCTGTGCCCTGCTTTGAAGAATTAGTTTGAAAATACCAATATTTCATTAAACACACTTTAATTTTTTCATTCTGACTTTCAGCTAATGGTAAATTCTTTTAATTCTTTTAGATCCATCCAGAAGTCCATGTCTGAAAATGAAGCATTTGGTTAGTAGCTGCTTAAATCATCTACTGTTTACTTGCTAATCTCAGAGAACCAACTTTAATTAAGGGTCTGATTTGTTTTGCATCTGTTGGAGCAAATGCAAAGGAAAGGAGAAAATAGAATTAAGCTATCAATATATTCTTCCTTCTTCCCTGCATTCCAGGCAAACTTTTGTAGGCTGATATTGAAAACAAACTAGTTTTATATAGAAGCCACATTGGGATGAAGAACCTGTTATGGGACAACATTAGAAATACTCAGCACGTCCAGTGTTTCTTTTAATCATTTCAATAAAACACTGAAATGCCTCTGATCTGAGAATGAAAAATTCAGGTCTCTTGCCCTTTCCCATTTTAAACTACTTTGTGAGAATTTTCACAAACAAGATCACCAAGAAGGAAATTCAGGGGTTTTGTTAAACCCATCCTGACACTGTGTATTGTTATCTACACTTGTGTTTCAATGGGTTCTATCTTGTAAATACTCTATAGAAAAAAAAATCATCTTCTTAAAAGTAAAATTTCCTGGATTTTTTTTTTCCCCCCAGTGAGAGCCTCCTGTTATCATGCTTTCATTTATTGTTTGGGGTTTTGGCTTAGTTGTTGTATCTAGTCCTTGCTGAGTATAAAGGGTATTGTATGTGGCTGTAATGATGTGGCTTTATTTCACAACGTGTCTCACATAGATGAAAGCTCCCCTGTGTTAATGCTTCACTCTGCAGCCCTGCACTGGGAGCACTTTCATGCAGGACAGTGTCATTTGGTCTACAGCAAACAGGCTGTATTGAATTCCCAGCACCTGACAGGATCAACAAGAGCTTTCACAAAGGAAATTTTCTGAGTGAAACCCAGCATTAAATAATACTCAACAAAATGAAACCAAACAAACCCAGAAAGCACAAACCCCAAATAGTTGTCTATGTGTTGTGAAGCATGAGCACTTTGAAATTCACTGAGGGAGAAGGAGAATGACCATTTCTTTCTCAAAACCAGCCTAGTTCAGCCATCCAGGCTGAGACAGCCCAAGCCTTGGAGTCCATGGGGAATCACTGTGAGCATCTTTGATGCTATTCCTTGCAAACACTCTAGTTTGGTAGACTTAAATACTACTACTACTACTACTATCTGTTGTTGTGATTATGATTATGATTATGATTAATGATACAATTCCTGGAAGCAAAACAAAAGCACAGATGTTCTATGTGGTGCTAGGTCTTAAATCTAGGGTTAAGACAACAAACATCCTGATAATGTATTAACAATGTTAAATGAGGTATTAGACCACAGCAAAAGATGATAAAACTTGAAGTCTGACCATAATAAATATTATCCATCCATCCATGCATCCATCCATCCATCTATCCATCCATCAAAATTCCTATATTTCAAAATCATCAGTTCATTTCCATGTCTGAGCAGATGCTCCAGTGTCTGCAAGCTTGTTAGATTAGCAAATGCTATTTTTATAGAATTCCCTGTTATTTCACAGGTTTGCTGTGAATTCAGGTGACTCCTCTCTGTGCTTTTACTTTAGACAGGAGAAATGTGAATGGCACACTTTGGCAGGGTTCCAGGAAGCCGGAGAATGATTCGTATGTAAGAAGGCACTGCCAGCTTGAAGGTAATTGCTAAACAGATTTCAGCTGATTTTGCATTTTCAACAAAGTATTTAAAAGGGCACTTAGAATTTTTTTTTTTTTTTTTCAATAATCCAACTAAATAATTTTTCAGATCATTTAGAGGTTTATTTTGTCCCCAAGAGGGGCAAAAGTAGTTAAAATAAAGCTTATCTTAAAACTGGGAAGCTAAGAGCACGCTGACCAATTCTCTCTGTAGTCTATAGGAAACTTTCCCTACAGTAAATTGCCATAGTTGTGTTGTATAGAGCTTCCCCAGCCAGAGTAATCTGTGTTTCCTGGATATTTTACACAGCTCCAGATATCCAACAGGGAAAGGGTGCAACTTTTCTCACAAAACTTTTTGTGACAGGTGTAAAAGAGAGTTGGCAGTATTTTGTCTGATTCTCTTTCTAATCCTGTTCTGACGAACTTTATTAAAACAACTTTACAGTTAATGCATGGGAAGTTGCTTATGACATTGCTTAAGAGTGTACCAATACAAATTTATTAAAATAAAATTGAGTATTAACAAGTGAGCAGTCACCTCACCTATTTAAACACAAACTGGGCTTTAAAAATCAAAATGCTTTGATAATCTGCTTGATGTTGCTTCCAGGAATGGCATTTATATTTGTACTTTTCAAAGTTAAGCTAGATCTTATACTGTTTCTTAATCAGACTAAACCAGACAAGGCTCAGCAGAAACTAAGATAGGTGAGATTAAAGTGGAAGTATGCCTTGTTCTCAATTTAAACCAAAAAATGTGGGAATATCTTCTGTACAAATGGTCTAGAGATCATCCACTGATAAGAGATTCAATAATTACCTGGATATGTCAAAGAAAGCAAAGGATAGGGCACCAACTTTCCTTCTGAATTTTGTTGAGTTCACCACTTGAAGTCAAACACTTAAATGTTTGGAAATAGATCTGGAATTGCAATATGTATTGCATTTGCCCATCTATGGGCAAATTTGGTTTCTTGAACCAGAACCAGAAATAAGAGATGACAGGAATATTTAGAGGAATTCTTGTGCTGAACTAGGGAGAGGAAAAGGAACCTTCAGTGTCATTGGCTTGCAAGGAACAGGTTATAATGATAGGTGAAAGAAATATTTGACATTTCTCTCCTGACAAGTCTTACTTTTAACCAAAACAATTTTGTAATGATTCTTCCAATGATACTCTAGATGTTGCTGGATTGGAAGCAGGGAAAGGCTGAATGAGAAAGCAGAACTTTTTGACCTTCCTCCAAAGTCTTTTCTACTCCAGGCACTTTTTACCCTTTTAAATATCCAAAGCATGCAAAAGAAGCAGTGCACATTTTAAAAGCTGACAAGTGTTGTAATTGAAGGGCAGGGGCCCAGAGGGAACAGGAAGCAAAGCTGGCAGCTAAATAAAAATCTCCCTTTCCCCTACTGCAGTAAAATTATTGCAAGGGAAGTCCCCTTCACACAGCAGTGAAAACCTTTGCAAGGAGATTCACAGTGTATCATTATTGATCAAGATAATTCGTCACTATTGATCAAAATTTTCTCTTAGCAGAGATAATTCTTCAAGGGCTGCAAGTCTATTGCACAAAATGAATTTCTGTTATATTTAAAATCCATGTATGGTGGTCACCATAGACTTCTCTGCTTACTTCTGAGCTGTATTCACAGACCTGTCTCAAATCTCACTGAAATAATTGTAGAGACAGACACTGGTAGCCTTTGGATGAAGCCCTTGATGACAGCATGTGCATTATTGCATCTACAACCCCAAATTTTCCAGGATGAAAACACAGTGAACACATATTCATCCCACAGACACAATAGTGGAAATACCTGCCTTTGCTCACAAGGCCAAACCCAAATCACCAGCACGAGATTTTTCAGCCTTAAAGCATCATTGCTGAAAAGTTTACTGTGAAGTCACACTCTGGGCTTCCATGAAGGAAGAGAAACAGGAAAGAAGTGACACGTCTCAGAGTGGATGTGACTCTCCACTGGTCCTAATTCCTTCCACAGGAGGGTGGCTGGTACCTGTTACCAGATAAGGAAGACAAGAACACTGCAGCTCTATTGAAGTTCATTTATATATATATTTGCATGTTATTGTTGGTGGTTGGTTGTTGTTGCTGTTGTTTGGTTGTTGTTTTTTGGTTGTTTTTTTACACAAATACCTTATTCCATTATTCAGTGGGTGGAGAGCTGATCTAAGCAAGATGTAAGAGCAATGTGGGTGCAGGTTATTACAGCTAACAAAAACTAAGGTTGGGGGAGCACTGAGGTTTGCTTAAATAACTTGCTGTTTTAATTTGGGTTTGAACAGTATTACGTCAAAAGCAGTGTCACTGTATGTAGTCTTTCAGATTAAGGATATTATATGTTTCCCCACAATTGTTTGTGATTCAGCTGCAAACAGCTACTCAATGATTGAATTTTGGATTAGACTGTAAGAGGACTTTGGGGCAAAGACCTGAACACTGCAAGATTTAATTTCCAGATTAAGCTCAGAGAGCATAGGGATGAAGTGTACAGAGATGCCTGCAGGAGATGAAAACAAGTTATCCTGGGGACCAGAAAGAACCCAGTGATGTTAATCTGGTGCTGCATGAGCACTGCTTAGCATGAGTTAGGTGCCCCTGGAAGTCCAGCTAGCTATTAATGAAATAAACACCCAGATTGTCAGCCACCAGGCCCTCAATGACTTCAGGGAGATTTGTAGGTGCTTAAGACAAAATCTGGACCAGGATCTTATGTTCCTCTTCAAATATAAATTTTAATGATCACATTCAGACACTTTTTCCATGTGATAGCTAAAGAATCTAAGTCACTCAGAATTATTCATTGAATTACTCTTTCTTTTCCTGTTAATTGTAGGGAATACTATGCAATCAGTCTTGCCTGCCTACAGTTAGTATTTGTGGATCTATATTTTAAATAAGGTGTCCTTTTGCAAACAGGGGAACTACTGATGCTGTAAGGTATTTCACAGAAGCAATAAAGATGCCAAATTAGGATTAATGAGAAAAAAAACCCAACACATTCCTGCTGTTTTTGAGTGACTTTAGAAAATGTGGTGTGATTAGCAGATATTTTTCTTCATGTTTTTTTTTTTTTTTTCTCCCTGAAAAATATCTGAGTGATCCTGATATCTGTTCTGGTGGAATCTAATCCATAGGGCTGTCCTGTACAGTAGTTGGTGCTTTGCCTTAAGATTGGGAGTAAAAGTAGATCTTTCAAAGAAAGCTTGCTTAAAATAACTTTTTCAGACTTGTTTGACCTATTATTGCTCAATGCTGTGGTGAAGGTTAATACCCTTCCCATCCAAATGCTCATTTATTGCAAGAGATGAGAGGACGTTCATCCTTTGAAAGCAATTTCTAATCTAATCTCAGATAAACAGATCTCAGTTGAAAAGATAATTTTTGCCCTTCATTTTTCATATGAATATTCTAGATTTTGCTGCTGTAAATCAGCAGGGCAAAAGGAAAGTCACAGTGGGGTTCTGGGTTAGTAAACTGAGTGCTGAATACAGAAGAAGAAATAAGCACAAATGAGTTTTTTTTCTGTGGGTCAGTTTGCCAATTTGTTCTGAAGTCTCACTTCAAAACAGTTTAAGATAAAATGTGTGCTTAAATGGTATAAGATTAACTTCAGAGAGTCAAAATGTCAGCTCAAAACATCAAGTGCAATTCAAATGATATTCCTCATAAAAACATAAAGCAGGACATTTTAAAGAATGTTTTCTCTTTTTTGGTCATAATTCACAGAAGATAATATTATTGCTGATGGAATACATTTGCTCCAAGGAAAGAAGATAGAAGAAACAACATGTCAGGTGAAACAACTACTCTTTTTTTTTTTCAGAATCTAAATTTTCATTCAAATAAAATTCCATTTCTTGTTTCCATTCAGCATTTGCCTAGCCTAAACTTCATACTCAGTATGCCTCTGTACTTTAGAAGCTGATTTTAAAAGAAGACTCTGGTGGCTTCCAAAGTTGTTCATGGTTTTTTCTTATGCAGGCCATATGGATTTCATTGCCTAGAAAACCTTTTCCTTCCCTGAGTGAATATATTTCTGCTAAATTGATGTTCTAGAACTGTGTCTGGCAAGATCTATAATAAGTGTTTAGATCTGTCTTGCATGATCCCTATTGGCATATGTATCCTAATGCTTTCTGAATTTCTATAAACTTATACCATATCTCTTCTTCCTAAATCTATATTTGTCATCTCACTGGCATGAGGAATTAATTAATTCTGACCCTTGGGTTTGCATAATCAACAACATAGAAGTAGATAACAACTCATTAGCTGGTGAACAGCAGAGGTGAGGAGAAAAGCCTTGTAGCTCTGGAATTGGAATGACTGGTGTTTGGGTTTTATTTACTTCCAGTCCAATGTTTCTCCAATGTTCAGTTCCTATCTGTGACAAACCAGCTTAGCTCTGCTGATTTTACAGGACACAACAGTTTACCCAGTTTGGGACTAAAAATGTGTAACACACCTGTATATATGTGTGTGTCCTAAATGAGGAATTAATACAATAACATTCTTTAGAAGCTGAAAATCTATTAATTATTCCTTTGCAGAAAAGTTTTAAATTCAAGGTGGGGATTAAACTTTAGAAAAAATTCATCTTTGGGCTGAGCTTCTTCTGTTGTTTCTATACAATATCAAGAGTCCTTTTAGATGTTTAGGTTAAAACCAAGAAAAAAATGTATATTCATCACCCTCAAGGCACCTGAGACAAGACAGAGAGCTGTTTAGGCAGTGTTTAGGCAGTGCTCAGCTCCAGTGTAGGTCAAAGTCGAGATCTGGGTAAAAAAAGAGTCAAATTATCTGCATTTGGGGGACAGATAATCATATTGGAAACTGGTGCCTGCAAAGTCAGTGTGTCCCAGGTTTCTCCTGCTTTCCCCCAGGGTTTTATCTGTCTCTCTGTATCTTGTTAGTTTGTTCCCATGATTATCTCCTCTCCCAGCTGACAAAAGAATACCTGAGGAGGAAGGAAAGAAGGGGAATAAAATAACTGTTTTTCTTTTGCATTTCTCATTCTCTGATTTCTTTCTCTCATTTTCCAAGCATTGTGGAGAAAGATTATGCTTTGGTTTCCTACAATAGTTCTTCCCTTAGTGGGAGGGCTCTCTGGCTCTGCCCCTATTCTGCCATGACAGCTTTTGGATGGCTCCTGGTAAAGATCCTAGAGGTCATTCCTCAGACATGACAGACTGTGGAGGGAAAAAGGGAATAAGGCCTATGTTTGCTTTAAGTATAAGTTCCCATAAAATCCCCTAAAACTTTTCCCCATGAACAATTTGCCCCATTTTAGAAGCAAAGTACTTTTTTTTTTTTTGACTTCTCAAAGTATTTGAAGATGCTTTTTTCAGGTGCATGAATGATGAACTATGGGGACTTGTGTCCCTCCAAACTTTGGTATCAGTTTAAGATCTATTGCACTTGCTTTTTAAAAATTTCAGGTTTAATGTCATTACTTTGAATTTTTGTGATTGTTACTTCTTGATTTCATGATCATCAAGGTAACATTGATAGAATTCTCTTTTTAGCTTCCAAAATAGTCTTATTATATCTGTATTCATTTGCTGCATACATTACACACACAAATCAGGAAATGCTGAGAGAACAGCATTATGGGGGAAGCTCTTTTTTTGCTAAATTAGCACAAAAGAGTGTCCTTATGGAGTGCCTGTCTGCTGATGCACACAGCATGGGGAACAGACAAGAGGAATTAGAAGTCTGCATGGAATTGCACAACTGCAGCCTCAGGGTCACAAAACTGGGAGGGATAGCTCACATAACTGAGCTGTCCCAGAAAGTCCAGGGAATTACAGGCTGCTACTCCCAGGAATGTGATGGAGCAATGGGCACAAACTGAATACAGGAAATTTCACTTAATGCAAAGAGAGCACTCTTCTAGTATGAGGTGGTCAGACACTGATGAAGCTTCCTAGAGAGGATATGAGAAGTTCATCTTTGGAGACATTCCTGACAGGAGATGGACCTATGCAGCTTGCTCTGGTGACCAGTTCTGAGCAGGGAGCTAAACTAGACAATCCCCAAAAGTGCATTCCTACCTCAGCCAGTCTGTGGGAGTTTGTGATTCTGTGTGCCATGGAAGAGGCAAATTTACAAGCAGGAGTAAGTAGCACAGGTGAAACCTTACATTTTTTTTTTTCTTTTGTTGAAGGAAAAAAAAAAAATAGGAAAAGAGAAAGCAAGTAAGTTTCCCTGAGTGCTTCACAAAAGCTTTAATCCTTCTCCATTTCCTAAATTGACATTCATTCATTCCATTCATTCTGTAAGTGCTAGAAAATGGGGCTTGAAACAGAAGTACAGGTTGAGGGATATAGCATGAACACCACTGCAATAATTGTACCTTGCCATAAAAAGTGCCTTTACTTTCTGCATTTATTTTTCATACCTTTGTTCTTATTTACTCATGTCTAGCAGGGCTCCCTTGATGGCTCTAAGCCTTTGTAGCATATTGGGAAGGACATAAAATATCAAGTAACGCAGTCTTTGGGCTAATACATTTTCAGAAATGTTTCATGCCTCATTTCTCACGTAAATTCTTAGGTTGCATTCAGCCTTCAACGTGTCATTCATATTCATGAAGGGAAAAGGCCAGTGTTCATCACTTTGCTGCTGAGCTGTAGGCACTGTCAGGCTTGCCCCAAGGGACTGCAGCAGTGCCCCGAGGAAGGTGCATTCCTCTGGTGTCCCTCTCCTGAGGACAATGTGACCAACATATGGCTTTTGGGCAGATGATGGAAGTGTGAATGGTCTTGCCTTAGTTCTGAGGATTGTCCCATTTTCTCCCCACTGATAATCCAGTTCAAACTCACACCCCTGGTACTCAACATCCCAGGAAAAATGAGGTGAACTAAGCAGATTTTAGAGCTGCATCAGTGATGATTCTCAGCTGGGGAGTTGCTGCTTAAGGAAGTCTTGTCTGGCTTTCCTGTTCATTGAGCATGGAAAGCCAAGATCTAGGATGAGATCCAAGGATCCCATACTATAATACACAGCTCTGCCATGGTATCACTTTCACTCTGATGTCTCCAAGATATTACTGAGACCCAGATAATGGAGGAAATCAAGACAGCTCAATACCAAAGTAATTTCAATGGGTGGCAGCTGGTGTATGTCCATCTTTTACTTTCATATCCAAGAATACCAGGCTGAATTAGTGCTGAGCTCTTATCTAGGTTTAATTACATGATGCTAAATATTCTTATTCATCTTATATAAGCTGTATTCTTTTTTTTTTTTTTTTTTATTTTTTTTTTTTCTTACTATCTAGGTGATGAACTATGAGCAATGGATCCCACCAAGAGTTCACAATCCAGGTGTGCCTGGTAACAGTGAAATGGTGAGTTGCCATGAAAATTGTTTATTTTTTTCACCAACAGCTGGGAAGAATAGGCTGGTTTTTCCTGTGCTATATGTTCCTTCTCCAAAAGCTGAAAGATCTTTATCCATACCCAAGTAATTAATCATGATATTTCTTTGTCTTCTGTAGAATACCATATTATTGCTCTGCTATTAATCTTTATATTTCTTTATCATTTATGGAACATTGTATTATTGCTGTGATTTCCAGGAAAGAATCTGCCTATTATCCTAGGCTGCTTAGTCTTACTCTGTACTCATTTTAAACTAGTTGGAGTACCAGACCAACACCATGGGAATATTTAAAGGTCAGATATTTATGGGCAGGAGCACATGAAAGAAGTCTGCACAGTGCTTCTCTCTTCCCTGGTTGACTGTGGCTTTATCAACATTTTTAAGAGAAAATTTATCGAAATTTGGTGCATTTTGCAGAACTCTTTAGAACAGAGCAAGCAGTTGTCTATCATCACATACCATTTTAATATTAATTATGTGCAGCCATGTTATTACTGAAACTTTCCAAACATTTTTATGGTACCATAGCAATTAGCACCATTGACACAGTAAACACCCAATAATTTTTGTCTTTGCTCTACTACACTATACTCTGAATTTAAGTGCATTGGTAGTCATGATTAAATCATTGCACTTCTTTGGGAAAGGCAAAGCAGTTGAAGAAAAATCACAGAGATTAGACTGTGCCATGACTAAATTCTTTATGCTGAGAAGTGTCATGCTGTGCAAGTAGTTTTATTGAAATTAATGCAGTTACACCCAGGAAAGAGAGTGCTCAACAGGACTGAGATTGCAGGAATCTGACCAGCAGTGTTTTACACTTAGCTCCCAAATTGCTGTATTTCTGTCACCAGGTTAATCCTCATAGCATCTCACTGTGCAAAGATTTCTAAGGTATTTAAAATACCTTTGAATAAACTGGAAACAGTTTAGCAGACAAAATTTTGGTCTTCTGCAATGCATTTTAGAAGTGCATCTTTAAAATGTATTTTTTTTTGTGCTTAAGTATTCCTGCACGCTTCATGCAAATTATTTGCAACTAAAGGGCAGCCTGTGATTTATTTTTTTATGCAATTCATTTTGATTTGTGATGTGACATGATTTTTCATCACTAAAACCCATTAAGTAGGGAAATCAATAACATTCTTGGCTCTTATTCATGCAAGAATTCTTTTCTTATAGATAGCTCTGCTTATAGGTTGGGGCAAAGCACAGATCACCTGATTGTCAGGTTTCTACATTAAAGAATGTTTGGATAGGCAGATAAAGTTCCATATTTAAATGCTTAGGTAAGCCAAAATAAAATACTGTAAATTTAAAAGCTATCTCACCAGCAGCTGATACTGCATGAGCTTTTTCCTCCATGAAAGAGAGTTACTGCATTTATTATTTAAGCACTTATGACTTTTCCCTAACAATAGACTATATGAAATGAGTGCTTTTAAGGAAAAGAGGATTAGAGTTTGCCATTAATGAAATTATCTGAATAGATTATCTTCCATTTATCTTGATGTCTCCATGATGGAAACCCCAGATCATAAATCAAAGTCATCATGTTGCTTTTGTGTCGTTACTTATAAGTGAACAAATTATTATTGCTACAAGAGATCTAATATGAGAGCAATATTAGCATTTTAAACCACTGTGATTTATTTTGCAAAGACATCTCACAATGAGAGACTGAAAAATTGCACCTCAGTTTCTCTCATTAGCTGAGGTAAAAATGCATTCCTGCTCTCTTGAATTTGGAAGAGGAAAGAAATCTACACGCAGGTGAAGGACAGAAAAGCACAGCAGAACAGTTGGTGCTGGTGTGCACCCTGTGTCCTATGGAGGGTCTACCTGTGCTCACATCCTCTCTGTTGGGCACCAACCAGTAGCTGGAGGCCATCAGCTGAACTTCTGGAAAGTCTCTTTGGTTTTAATTTCATCTGTAACGAGTTGAGTTTGTGGTGCTTTGACACTGATGTGCAGCTTTTGGGGATAGCTGCAAAATTCACTGCAGAACTAAGACACTGATGAGGCCATGACTTACAAGAGGCACTGGAGACATGAAAAGGTGTCAACTCTCTGCCTTCCTGCTGTGTTCCTGTGGTTGATTCCCAGTTTCCAGAGCACTGCAGATTGATGAGATGCAGCATGCCGCTGAGAAGGAGGGAGTCTAAACCCAAGTGCTATCCACTCTGGGAACTTTTGCATTATTGTGATTAAAGAAGAGGACTCAGAGGGTCCTATCCTTCAGGAAAGCAGTCAGCAAAGGCTCCATCAGCATCAGTGTGATTTATATCACCCATTAAGGTAGCCCTGTAAGGTGTATCTAGACACATAATAATAATAACTATAGTAATATTTTATGTAACTAGGAGTATTTTATAATAACATTGCCTGAAAGAATAAGGCAGTTTCAGATTTTTTGGGGTGTGGATATATGTTTATTTCACTTGGTCCTTCTTGTATTCAGTAATGCTCAGGTATTCAAGGAAAGTAATATGTAAACAACAATATGAACACCAGCCTAAGCTTATATTTCTTGTGAGTTTCCTTTCCCCCTTTTTTAACCTATTAGTCTGAAGCAAGGAAAAGCCTAACTTTCAAAAGCACTGTGTCAATGATCAGATCTTAGAATCCAACAATGTCGTTCTCAAGACAAACACCATGTTACCCTCTGTTTTAGAAAGGTTTGAATGATTTAAATGTCTCTCTTGTTTTTGTTTTTGTTTTTTGTTTTTGTTTTTTTGGCAGGGCACAGAAACAGACAATAGAGCTGAGTCCAGGGGAACATTAAAACGATTGCAGAAATTGGTCCGAACAAAGAAAACGAGTACACAGAGCTTGGAAGATGTCAAGCATGTTCTGGTTCCCCTCAGTAAGTACAGCATCAGATCAGCATTCTCCCCAACATTTGGCAAATGACACTGGATTGAACATAACTGTAAACAATCCTGTCCTGGTCTGTCATTCACCACCCACGATTCTGAGCCCCCAAGTGAGATGTTAGTGCGATACCGCTGCAGCACGGCTTCCCCATGGTGTGAAACCCGCTTCCTGTGACCCTGGTGGGGTTTTGTAACAGCACAGCTCACAAGTGGGGATTCTAGATGAATAGAATTGTATAACAGCAGGGCCTCCCTGCTGGGGACACTTTGGGTTTCCTACTTTTGTATCACATTTCGAGTCAGAAACGCAAAATTCACAAATGGGGAAGATAATTTCCAGTGCTAATCTGTGGGTCAGCAGCATCTGAGAGTGCAGGAAGGTCTGAGGTGTGACAAGCAAGTTGGTCTCTCATCTGTGTAATTCTTGCACCTGGCTGTGACACCCAGGAATTCTGGGCTGATTCTGGCCTCAGCTGATTTTCTGTAGTCTCCTGTAGAACTCTGATCTGACTATGCAACAATGCTTCCTCTGAACTTTTTTCCCAAATTATTTTAACAGTGGTCGTCCACTGCACTTGTTTATATGATTATTTATAATCCAGTATTAGCAAAATTAAAATTTTAAATTAGGTTTAAAATTTTTAAATAAAGTTTAAATTATCTGTTGAACTACTGCTCCAGCCAAATCACTGCTTGGGCTGAAACATGAGGAAATAGGGATTTTAGCAATTACTTTGTAACTACAAAGGAGTATATACAAGGAGTACATACAAGTATATACAAGGAGTACATACAAGGAGTGGGAGAGCAATAGTCCAGAAAGCTTCCTGAACTTTTCCAGCTCAACTCATGCTCTCTGAAACTATCAGCAATATGACATTCAGTTAGCAAATTTTCATGGGCAGAACTAATAAAATTTTCCACACCTTTGAGGGAACAAGGTGAATATACCAAATGGAGAATAAATCTCACTTTTGGCTCAGAGGCCTGACCCAGTACAAAATCCATTCCATCTCCCTAATTATCATAATTATTTGGTTTTGATTTTGTTTGTTTGTTTTTGTTTGTTTGTTTGTTTGTTTTTTGCTTGTTTCTGTTCTTGGTTTTTTGTTTGGTTGTTTTGTTTAGTTTTATTTTGTTTTTGCTGGGGGGTTTTTTGAGAGGTTTTTATTTTTGTTACTTTTTTTACCAGAGTCCTTGGTTTTTTCATTATATGGAGTGAAAGACAGCTATTAAATTAAAAACAAAACAAAACAAAACAAAACCAGTGTGCTACTTTCTCTATGAATTGCAACATACTATAACAAATATTTGCATTTTTAAAGATACCTTAGAAGATGCTTATCTCTCTGAAGAGGATGAAGAAGCACTAACTTCTTGCATGAAGCTGACAAAAGCTCAGGAAAAGAAGACATGGAGAGACAGCACAAGGAGGAAAGAAGAGACTGAGACCAGGACAGATTTCATTTCTGCCTCTCTGGGCCGCTCATACACTTCCAGACTTAATAACTTAGGAACTATTTCAATCCATTCTGAAACAGAGTTTCACTTGTGGAGTGACTGGAAGCCATTTCCTGACAACCAGCTCTGTCCTTGTGACTTTTTAATTTCAAAAATAGAAGAATGGGAAAACTGTACTTGCTCTTCTCATCAGCCACATCTTACATACTCCCTAACTGATATGGATCTACAGTACTCCTGGGTAAGTGGAAGTGGTTGCTTTTGTGCTGATATGCATAAAAATTGGAAACTTTTTGCAATGATTCAGCATTAAAGAGATGCTGTCATCTTCCATGTGGTTATGAAATGCAGTAAACCAAATTTAGATTTCAGGTAAATGGATGTGAATGCATGGCTCAGGCTAACACCAGGGGTTCATATAGCCCTAGGTAGTTCATTTTTAACCATGCAGACATCAGCAGTTAGAGATGGAAGGCTCTAGGCTATTCAGTTTCTCATCAGCACTCATGTTTTTTTTTTTTTTTTTGTTTTTTCATCTGTGCTATACTCATCCTTCCAGGCTTAGAAAACTTTCTGAAAGTCTGGGCTAAGTCAATAAGGCACAATGAAGCCAATGGCCCTGGAGCAGGCTCCTAGAGGTCACTGCAATGCTAGTAAAGGACACTAGAGTTATTTAGGCAAATTTCACAGGTTGCAGAGGTATCTGTGTTTCTGTCTCCTTGGTCAGCTTAGCTGGTGGAGCCTATTTTTGCAATTACCCATGTGGCAGCAGGATTCTAGGGACAGAAACAAAGTAGAGTTTGGTCTGAAATTATCTTCATTGCATAGATCTGTGGAGGAGGATTTCGTATTTTAATTGCAGACTTTTTTGAAATGGATAGTCAAAACTAGAAGAACAAAACAAAGAGAAACTCTTTGTGGTGAGATATACAAAATATAGAGACTGCAACAAGGTTTTTCTCCCTCTCCTCACTGGGCACAGCAGATCTTCTGGCACTCCACAGAGTGGTGAGCACATGGAGGGTGACTGGTAGAGTGAAATACATCAGGGAAGCAGTAAAAAGTAGCTAGTTTCTCTTTATGCCTGTTTCTTCTACAGAGGGAACAGAGCTGCCTCTCACTGTGCAATAAAACCAGCTCCCAGGAAAGTGCACCTAAACCACAGGAGGTGAGACACCTGCTGAAATCTGAGCCAGCTGAGTGTTCAGTGTTCACAGCCTTAGACCAGAGAGTGTCCTGCTGAGAGCAGCATGGTCTGTAACATGTGCACATGTAGCATTAGAAAGGTAATAGATGTGGGTCTATGCAGCAGCCATATTTCTGAATTCATGGAGGAGGTAATTCAGGTCCTTTTCAGTGACACAGCAGCTGACATACCAGGCAGGACCTGAAATGTGGGATTTATCTAGCTGCAGATTTTCCTGGGATTTGATATAGAAAACAGAGTCTAAAACTTTGGCTGATGGATAATTTTAAAAAGAAAGAAAGGAAACTGCCCCTTAAAAAAAGCTGAGGGAGATGCAGCAGTGAAACCCTGGCCAGCCCCAGCCCTGCACACTCCCAGGGAGAGCACCTGCAGACAGACCTGCAGACAGAGAGTTGGCAGAAATGGGCTGGGAGCTGTGAACAAAGGCTGTGCTCTGTCAGGGGAGTGCCCCTGCATGCCAGGAGACAGGGGTCACTGCAGAAAGTGGGTTGTGCCAGGGATGCTGGGCTCCATCATATGTCTGGCTCCTTTCTGCAAGCAGCTTTCAGCATCCCAATTGAAGGCTGAAATCCCAGGTAAAAACAGTAATAGAAGTGTCAGTCAGATTTATGACAACATAAGTGTCAATTCAAATAATTTTATTTCATTTTGTCACAAACAGGCTGCTAACATTCCCTACCCTGGTGAGATTTGTCCTACCCATGTTTCTATTAAGAGCCAGCAAAGGGTTTAGTGTTTTTTTCACCGAGTTGTTTATTTTGCCATCTGCCTTCCTGACAGGCTTTCTGACTTTATTGTATCTCTGTGGGCTCAGTGTCTTTAGATTTAAATTACAGCCAATGGCAAGACGTCTCATTCTTTGCATCTTCATTCTACCAACTGGCTCAAATGAAGTTTACAAAGGCTGTATTTTCAGTTTTGCTGTTTAAGGATCAAAAAGCGGACACTGGTGGTTTACTATGAGAGGATCAGAGGGGATGGTGCAGATGTTCTTTCTGATGTTGATTTACTTATTAGAGTAAAATCAATGTATTCCATAACACTCTTCCCTATTCTGTGAGAAAGAAGGTATGGTTTCATTTTCTTGAGTTGGTAACTCCTCTGTTGTCTCTGCAGCACCGAGTTGTGCAGGAGACAGTTGGAGATGAACTATCAAAATGCTTGTTGGTATGTCCTGAATTGAGACCAAACTGGTAGATGCAAGACAAAGATCCAAGACTCTGCTATTCCATCAGCAAATTGCTGCTGATCTGGCTTGGGGGACAGACAAATATCTAGATCAGACAAATATTATCCAGATGTATCTCAGCAATGCACGCAAAGCTTTATTAAAGTAAAGCTTTATTAAAGGTTGGGTGGCAGATAGTAAATTAAGTAGTGCTTTCCTGTAATCACAAGGAAAGACATGGATCTCCATGACAGATTGCTGTTTAGAGAGCAAAATATGAGTAAATATTGTTTAAAAAAAAATATGTTTAGAGAAAAAATATGAGTAATCCTAATTCCCTTTCTCCAGTTTCTTCCCTTGATTCCCTCTTCCTTTCTTCCTCATCAGCAGTTTACACAGCCCCCTTATGGTGCTTCAACTTGCCAGTTTCTGTCACCCAAACCAGTAAAAAGGCTGATGGAGGTTGTCTAGGCAAGGACTGTGAGAGCAGACTCCAAAAACCATCTTCAGCTCCAAGAGGCTCCTCCAGCTACTCTTCCTTCAGCCTCCCCCAGTTAAACCTTCAGTAACCATCCACATTAGCTGGACAGCCTCTGGCACAGGAATATTGCAGACCACCTACATCCCACCCATCCTGCCATGGTGCCACTGTTAGATTCTTTGTGCAGTTAACTACAGGTTTGGTTTTTTTTGGGGGGTTGCTTTTTTTTGGTTTGTTTTGTTGTTTTTTTTAATATAAATTTATTTATTTATTTATTTATTTATCATTCAACTTCTTAAAATATAATTAGTGGTTGGTCAAAATTTTGCCAAGGGCAACATAAAGCATTGTTTGGTTTTTTTTTTTTTTTTTGGTGAGTCAAGCATGCCATGTTAGATTATTGTTACTGGTATTCTTTCCAGAGAGAGGCAATTTATAAATAGTCCTTCCTTAGAAAGTGAAAGAGTATATTTAAAAAAATACAGAGTACTTGAGGGAAAAAAAGAGAAAAATATCCATGCATGTTTGGATAAAGTAACTACTATGCTGCATATTTTTCCTTTTATCACAAAGTATATTGGGAGATCTGGACTGATGTTTGTGATGTTATGAATCAGCTGAAAAGCAGTCAGAGGACAGAAGAAAAGATTGTCCAGACACCACTCTAACAACCACTTGACCCCAATGGGAAAGGTTATTGGGTTTTTGTACTTTTTTTTATTCCTCAGGCTTAGCCCTGCAGAAAACAGTTAAGCTGTCTGTCTCAGACTAGGGTTTTTTGTGTGTGTATTTACTAAAAGCTGCCCTTCTGTCATCTGTATGCTAAGATACTCACTACCCTAACAAAGTAGTATACTTAGAAGTGCCATGCCCATATGACTACTATTCAAGCTCTTTCAGCCTTCTGTTGCTTTTTCTCAGTCTGTACAATTGCATAAGACTTTTGCAACCTCATAAGGCAGGAAAAATCTACAGTCAGAGGGTTGTAAACTTCAGGAACTTGCAAGGCTTGAATGGACCTGAAAGGCACCATGGAGCACGGTGAGGTCACAGCTGAGGTCCTCTTCACAAAAGGGTTCCCAGACTATCCTGGACAGGCTGAGACAGAGAGAAGAAATGCAGATGAGTCCTTTTCTCCTCTCCATCAATACTTCAACGTGCTACATCACTGGCTGACTCATCCACTCCCCTAAAACCTGTGGAATATGGAAGATGTGTTTGTAGAATCACACAGGCCTCCTTTATAGGAAAGGGAAAGGAGAACAACATCCTCTGCTGGAGACAAATCAGCAGAGAGTTACTGGAAGTGGGTTTCTCTTCTTCACACACCTTAGCAACATGGTTAAGTTTTACAGAAAAAGGATTTAGTCATTGATACCATAAGAGTATTTATCTGGTGCAACCTATGTTTGGCATTCACTGAGAATGAAATATGAAGGACATTTCCTAAGACTAAAAAGGCTGGGATTTTGATGAGGAGAAAGAAAAAAAATCTAAAGGTACTGCAGAGGAAGATACATTTTCTCTCCCATATTCAGGTTAAGAGGAGATTAGAAAGCTTTAAAAGATTGTCTTCTATCTGATATGAATGTACTGCATTGTGGTGGAATGAACAGTAAGTTTGGGGAAACTGCAAAAGACTTTATATCAATTCCTGTGTTCATTCTCTCCATATTCCTCTCAGGAAAGTGTTATGGTCTTATCACAGTTATGTTTATCTTGCTGTTACTGGCCATGGTTCTCTGCCATTCCAGTGTCCTGGTGGCTTTTCCCTTTCCTCCTGTTCTGGCTTGCTTCCTAGTCAGACAAGCCATTTCTCAGCACCTCCATTTGAGGACACATGGCTAGTTTGACACTCATTTTTCTTGTTGAAGCAACACTCCAATTTCAACCCTGGTTTTGTCCATTTCCTTACTCTAACTTTTCCTGACTGTACATAATAGGGTCTGGTTGCTGGTTGCCCCATGTCATCCTTGTTTCCTTGCTGTGGTTGCTCTTACCCTGCCCTCTGCCCCTCCCCTGCTGCCCCTGATCATTTGGGTTCCCAAAAACGTGCTGCATATTGCCTGGAGGCTTCTGCAGACCTTGGGTGTCTGTGATACCAGTGACTGATCCCTGCTCCCTGGACTAGTGGAGTGGGGAGGAAGGGTGAGGACAGCTGGTAATGAACAAACAGGGCACAGTGCTCTTCTCTAGCAAAATGTGCTCCAAAGATGAAAGCTGTATTTGCACTGCCCAGAGAATTGCTGTGGGAAGATTTCTGCTCCATTTCAGCCAGCAGATTCTCTGCACACCAGAATGCTGTGGGCTTTAATGGACTTTCTGACTGCTCAATTTTCTTAAGCAATTTGACTGTTTTCTGAAGCTTTTCCTTTTTTCAGCTAATACCTTTCTGTTGAGAGACACCTGAACATGCCTTAGAAGAGCTTTCTCAATTGCATTTTGAATCCTCATTTGGCACAAATATAGCACTGAAAAGAATGCCTGGAAATACCCAAATTGCTTTTCTGAGACACCAATTTTCAACTGCTCCGGTCACTCTGGCTGCTTCACTATCAGTAATAAGTGCTTCTTTTAAAAGCTACAGCTCTTGTTCCTATTTCAGTGACAAGGTAGGAAGCCAGATCCTCACCAAGTATAAATCTATTTTCTATGGGTGTTAGAGAGTCCTGCTCAGCTGCAGCCAAGCTGAGTCCCAAGGTCTTTGCCCAGGGAGGAGATAAAGGGCAGCTGAAAGGCAGTAAACAAAACCAATCAAGACATGCATGTTCAGGAGACAAGCTGTGCCTAAGACATAAAAACATTATTTTTTTCCTAAGATATGAAACTGTCCCCAGCTGTTACTCTTTCATCTTTTCATATCTTCATTTATAAGGCCCTCAACAGGTTTCCTGTTGCTTTTTACAACATTCTAGCTAATTTCAGTGTTACCCTGCTCTCCCCATTGGTTCACCAGCTCAGCCCTTCTCCCTCTGTATTCAGCACCACTCTTGCAAGGTAAAGAGGCAGCTGGAAACACCTCTATGCTCCCCAGACTGCAGACATGGGATGTACAGGAACTGATAGACCAAAAGGAACAGTGCTACAAAGACACTCATTTTTTCCGCATTCAAATCCTGTTCCAGAAACTCGTGAAAACCTATTTTGAATTTTAAGAATTTGTGAGTGGGTAGTGATTGAGATTTATGCAAATCTGCTGTAGAAAAGCGCTGGTGACATTTGAATGGCTTTGTTTTTTAAAGTGATGAAAAGCCAAGAGCCACAACTAAATTTTCAATGTTTACTTTTCCTGGAAATACGTAGAAAAATAAGGACTCAGAAAAAAAAGACACAAATGCTAGGGAATTTAAGAACACTCATTTTCTTGATGCTTCAGAGTCTGTAGTTATACTTTTTCTACTGTCACAGGAACCTTTATTCAAGAAACAGTCACAGCAACAAGTTGGTAAATATTATAGGGCTTGTTTCAGTTAAATGCAAAATGTGAGAGAAAATCACCTTTTAAAGTGCAAAGCTTCTCTCAAGCTTTGTGCTGGGAAAACAGGAAATTGGGAGGGTGTCCAGCCTCTCTAAAGATGCATCATTGCACTGTGCTGATAGTAAATATCTGCCACTGCCACTCCACTTCCTACAGTGATTTTTGTTATTTCTTGCATAGTAATGCAAAAATTTGGTGTCCTCATCTGGGATGACTTTGACCATGCAGTCTTAAAGCAGGTTTTAAAAAATGTGAAAAATCTGATGCTGTTATTCTTCACTATGGTAACTCGTGTCCTATTTTTATTTTTAATACCTGACTAGAATTTCCATAGCTATATAGGGAATGATATCATATTTTCCATTAATCTTAGAGGCACGGATACCTAACTCTACCATAAAGCTCCTCAAATCTTTTTCTGCCACAAACTTCTGGGCTGTTTTGTGAAGTTGGATTGCTAGTTCTTGCTAGCATATATGAGGCAGAATGATAATGAAGTGAATTTATTTGCACTAAAAGATATTTTAGAATACCACAACATTTTTAATATTGTTACAAATAACTGCAGAAGAGCATTGTGATTCACCTCAGCAGATTTCATGGGTTTGCTCCTGACATAGTTGCTAGGTCCTACACAGCTACAGTTGGAGAAAAATGATTGATTTTGAGTCACTGTCATGAATGTAGTATGAGGGACAATGTGATAATTGAAATTGCAGGGAAAACTGTGTATTTGGTAGACTTATTCTTTGTAAATAGCATATGAATTCTTGATAGAAAAAGAAGAGTGCTACCTGCTTCATGAAACATGATTAAGAGTCAAAATATAATTAAGCTAAGTGATGCTGTTGGTAACAAACTGTCTGGTGAAAGGATGACTTCCTGCTGGCCTGCTTTAGAACTGCCAAAATGATGCACTTTTGCCTACTGAAGGAAATAGATTGCATTGCCTATCTGCTGCTTTATTTACTTACTCTGTGACAATATCATCCTTATGTGGATCTGCTGTCAGTCCAGTAGAAAATACATTCTTCTTGTTGTGTTTTTATTTAAAAAAATATTTAAAGCTATTATTTTTTTCCCATACACCATACAAAGCAAAAAAATAAAAACCAAAAACACAAACCCAAAATAAAACCCAACACATTACTCTGCTTGATCTCTTGCTGAATGAATCAGCCAATACAGGCTATGTTTTCATGCTGTGTTGTGCTAATGCATTAGCTCGTGGTGCTGGCAGGGACATCTTGACCAATGAAACCATTAGGCAACTTTTAAAATTTTTACAATGCAATTTATCTCCTCACACAAAGTAATGCAGTTTTGCCTCTGTGTAGAATCACTGCTGAAACCTAAATATTTTCTAGATCTTGTTCTTGTTGAGTTGGTGACAAGCCTCCCATTTGTAGCCAAAATGTTAAATCTTCACTGTGCTTGCAGTAGCTCAGTGCACTCTTTGTGTGTACTCATCTTCATGCAGGAGAACGAGCAAGCTTAGCTTCAGATTTCCTCAGAATCCCTGATGAAGCTGAAATTAAAGTGCTACCCATGTGGCTAATTAGGTAAGGGTTTTGAGGCTTTGGTAAGGATGACTCAAGGATCCTCACTGACCTTAAGTTGCAAGAATAGCTGAGTGGTGGCTGGCAGTGCACACCACAGTGCCTGATACTCCTCTTCCAGCTGATTTAAATGGCTCTTCTTTTGGGGACATCAATTTTCTGGAGGTTCTGAGATGGCTCAGAACCTGGTTATGTTTGCTTGTTCTCTTGTGAGCGTAGATTAAGCTTCTTATTATCTTTGGTAAGTCACTTTTATATGAACAGCTCCCTAAAGCCTATTTGTGAAATAAGCCTGTCATAAATTTGAAGAAATTAGTTCTGTTTTCATCCCCCTCACACAGAAGGGAAAGTCACATGATATCAGTGCTCAGCAATTGCACAAATGGAAGAGTGAGGATTTTCAGTGCCACCAAGGTTTCCAGGGCTGCAGCATTATTATAATGGATGTGTTTCAAAGCCCTGTAAAAGAAGCACTTCTGTTGTGACATGCTCCAAAAGCAGGGCATGTCTTGCATAACTCCAAGCTTGTTTTTAGAAACTGAAAATTTAATGTGAAAACTCTGTGTTCATCCAACTTGGAAAAAATACTCGTGGGTGAAATGAATAAGAACAGGGACTGGAAAATAAGACTGGAAATGAAACAATGAGCACAGAATGGACACACCTGTAATTCTGCTATTTAAATACTTTCAGATATATGGACAGATCACTGGAAGACAAAGACCAGAGCTTTTCAGAAAAAAAAAATGGACAGTGATTTGTATCTGAGTATTCACTTTTATTTTGAAAGGAATTCACCTATGGTAATGAAATTTCTGGATGGTTTTTCTGTAGACATTTAATTTATTGAAGAGGTTCGCCTTCCCTAATACATAAGGAAAGCAAATTGGAAACTTGAACATAACATAATTCTTGCTGGAAGTGCTTCCACTCCAGTCCATTTGAAGAAATCTGGCTGAATAATTTTTGCAAAATAACCAAATTAATTAGGTTAAATGATGTGAAACTTCTTGTTCACTTCTACTTGAACTTATCTTTGATTGCATAGTACAAGAAATGATGACAAACTGTGTGGGAAGTAGGAAAATCAAGAGTTCAGATAGTGTAAGATCATGAGACAGAAACTTTTGCAGATGTCTTGAGGGTTTCTATATTTAGTTCTTGATTGTGTAAGTGTTTTAATACCTAGATTTCCTTCTTCATATTTATGCTTCGACACAATTCCCCTAAAAATTATGGCAGGATAGTATTCAGATCTTCCAGCCTGAAAGACATGAAATCAAACTCCCCAAACTTTGCTTTCAGCTATATTTGCTCAAATTTTCTGCACATCTAACCACAGGGTCACACCTTGAGAATTACATGCAGTCAGTGATCAATTGCAAAGTAAATAACTTTTAACACAATTTCTTAGTGCCTGCCTGAACTGGAATGACAAAATAAATCCTTACTCCAGTTCCCTACAGCAGCACAGCTTCTTTAAAGTCATGAATCATGATCCAGTGATTAAGGATGTAGATAATGCAGATTCAATTCCCTGCACTACTACAGACCTCTTGTGTGAAATTAGACAAATCACTTCATTTGTCTGCCTCAGGCTTCATTTGCAAAATGGGGATGGTGTGTTCTTGTACACATCAGATGGTTGTTGCAAGAGCAAGGATACACATTCCAACTTGTGCCCCAGAAGGGCAGCAGTTCAAACAGTTTATTTGCAGGCTCTGACACTGTCATTCAGATTCATGGTTTGCACTAAATTAGACAGACATTCAGTAGAGAAAATGTAGTAAATGTTAAAGCTGTCTTATTAAAACTGCACCATGGAACACACATGTATAGGGGTGAGAATCAGGTATCACAGACAGCAATAATTCTGCCTTTCCTTGGCTTCAAAAGTTTGTTTCTTCCTCTAATGAGTTTGGCTGTGTATGGTATATAAGGGTGCTGATTTTTTAGGAGCTTAGGTATTACTCTAGAGGTGGACCTCTAGGGGTGTTTGAACCCAAAGATATTTCAAAGGTTCTTGTGAACTTTCCCCTCACAAGCCAGAGGAGCATAATATTAATGTTTCTCTCCACCAGTTTGTATATATATTGAAAAACCAAAAAAAATTGTTGTAAGTTTAGGCTAGGAAGCCTAAATCTAACTTTCAAAGTTCCCTCCTGGAGTGGGGATCCTCTCCAGTTTGCTGTCTGTAGCTCAGTAAAACTTTTATCAGGTCATTGACCTGTTTGAAGGAAAAGTTTTGATGCCTTTTCATCATCTTCTGCTTTCTGGGGCAGCAATAAGGCAAAGGAGACAGAAACCACATAAAATAATACATGTGATAGGAAAAAGAAGAATCATATTGATGAGAATAGATGGTAAAAAACATTCTCTAGAGAAGAGGTCTGCAAGATGTGAGTCAAAACCTCATACACTTTTTGGGAAGTGAGAGGGGAAGGAATTTGATAATAGACTGAAAAAAGGTAAAGATTGGTGGAAGGAATATGGAAGAAAAGTGGGATGTTTGTGAAGAGGTAAAAAACATTTATCTCTTTCTACAGAGCACAGTTTTGGAGACAGCCTTCTATTTCTATTCCCCTGTCTCCCCAAAGACAAGTTACTGACACATCAGTAATTACCTTAAACATACTGAGCTCTGTGACTGTCCCTGTGAGTGCCTTTAGCCTACAGCCTGAGATAAAACACATAATCTCAAGCCCTTAATGAAATAAATTTATGTGACTGGGCTTCACTTCTTGTTGAGGGGCTGAGAGCAAGTCCCCACCCTGTTAGTGAGGCTCAGCTGACCTGGGACAGCTTATTCAGTTGTGACCATTCAGCCACAGCCTGAAGCATGAAATCCTGGGTGAGGCAAGAGAGGCACTAGCCATGACCAGCACAGGCTGCAGCAATCACCTTGCCTCTCCTTGGTGCCAAAACCCAGCAGGAAAAGCATCTCTTCTTTGTCAGGGAGCCCAGTGTGGCTGCAGCTTGCCCACCCTCCCTCACTCCTGCCCTGGATGGATCCAGGTAACCTCCCACACCTCCCAGACAAGCACAGAGCATCAGCCAGGCTGCCCTACACTGAGGTTCAGACCTGGAAGTAAGAGAAAATGAACCTCTCAAGTCTCATTCCCAGTGTGTGTGATTTGGCAGGTCTGCTGATGGAGCTAGTTTGACCCAGATCCTGCCAGATTTTGAAGGTATTGTCATTAATGTTAACTTGCTACAGTGAGCCTACAGCTCTGGTACAGAGGTTGAGGAGGAGAGATGAGAAGGAAACATTAAGATTGCAAATGATCACCTTTCCTCAATGATGAAAATTCTGTTTCTGCTGGCTATCAGTCAGGTATCACACCATTTGAATGGGTAGAAATAGATTTTTAAAACCAATTACAAATAAAACCATCTTGTCCTTCTCTGTCACTTCCAAATTAGGATTTTCACCCACTTTAAACCATGTTAAAGGAGAAAGGGAGAACAACATTTTCCTGCAGAATCAGTATGAAATTCAAGCCCTGTAAGTGAATGGATGTGCAGGGTGTTGTGTTATTCCTTTTCCTGTTAGCCTTGGCATAGCAGTCCTAATGCTGTGATGGCACAGCAATGTGACACTCTGACACCAGTGAAGAAATTCAGCAGGAGATGTTTACTGGGAAAAGATGGTTCCAACTGCAGAGTGTTCTGACAGGAGGCTGGCATTACTGTTAATCAGAATTTACTTCTGTTGATCTTGATTCTAATCAGAGATAGGCTGGCAGACATCATGTACATACCTTGAAAAAATCCCCTGCTGCACTGCCAGTGCTCCTGTCTTAAGCTGGTCTTCTAAATAGCAAATGAAGTGTGTCATGTTTTGTGTATGAGATTAAAACAGAAAGCTAAATTTATTTCTATATCAGTTTCCTTTATTGAAAAATCTCATATCTGAACAAGGCAACCATCACTATTTATCTGTAAATGCATTTCTGGGAGGCTGAACTTCAGCTGGATGACTATAAAACAAGTCATACAAATCTGCAAATTCTGTGGGATAAAATGCCCTTGTAGCTGATTAGTAATCACAGCATTCACTAACAGAATCCACTGAGATGTTCTAGGTATGAGCACTGCAGTGTAGCTTTGATTTTAACATTCACTCTGAGAAACAGCGTGGCTGCTCATCTGAACTCACAGCAGCAGCATCCTGCCAGTGGCTCTCTGCTGTTCATCACAGACTGTAAAGTGTACTCTGCCTGCAGAGTACAGGAATTGTACAGGAAAACCACCAGTGACGCATGTTCCTGTAGCAAATTATTACAGGATGCTGGACAAGACTGTGGCTTCTGCTTTACAAGACACCAACCTTGCTGACTTTGGGTTTTCTCAGCAGGAACACCTGGAGGATATAGACACAACTTTGGCTCTTACTCTTCAGGCTAATAAGAAAGGGATTTGTTCAATAGATGAAAGCCAATCTCCTTGAGAATCCTTATGTCACAGTAGTATAGATTTTTATTAGTGTTAGGGCTAACCTGACACAGTGTAGGTATGACTGATCTGTTCATCTACTGCTAATGCAAGAGAATGTGTTGGGATCAAAGCTTGAGATAAGTTCCTGGTACTTCAATTTCCCTTCAGGCCAGCTGGTGCTGGGAACATGCCAAGGACACAGTCTGAGGGCCTGGCAATGAGACACTTTTTCTTACTCACAGAGCATCAACCACTCTTTTGGACCAGACACTTCTTTAAAGTCTGCTAGTGGTGTTCTATAGCCTGTCCTTGCCATAATTCCTCATGACTCCATTGACCTTAAAGGCAAAAGATTAACATAAAAGAAGGAAGAATCACAGTAACATTTTTTTCAGGAAGAGAAGGAAGCCCAATAGTTTGAGAGGCCAAAATCATATTTCCTGGGACCTGGCATGATAAGGGTATTTCTGTTGCTCTGCATCCTGATGGTTGCTTAAACAAGCTTAGACTCTCATTATTTGTGGTGTCTTATGTCTTTTCATTTTATGTATGTCAATAAAAATCCACCCAATGTAAATGATTTAACAAAAATTAAGTTTTTGAAGTATAATTTAGGTGTTGTTCGCTTTGCTGCATAGCAAGATTTCGTAAGTATTATACTTTGTATGGGATAGGAGTCTTCTTTATATAGAGTCAACACAGCCACTAATCAAAACTGTATGCTTAAAATATTCTTTAATCATGTCCTATCTCTCTAGGACTCTCAAGTTCTGTATCTTCTCCACGTTCTATTCCTGATGAGGAAAGCACATGGGAGTCTATTCAATAGGAAATCATAAACTTTGTTGCATGAAGTCCCTGAGTATTTTGGACCAATATTCAATAATAAATCCTGGATGAGAATTTTCAGATAGCATGGGAGTCCTAAATATGGGGCTTTAAGCATCCAGTTCCATTCCCCAGCATCCCAGTGGAAAAAAATCACAGTTAAATTAATTGAATTAAAATTAAAGCGAGTGTGTTGTTTAAACAGTTACAGCCCAGCCTTCAGCCTCTGTTTTCTTTCATGGGTTGTTATCAGTGGAGGGAGGGCTTGATTGCACTTCTCCACGCTTGCTCCTTTTAGTTTCTGAAGAGTCTTTGCTGTGGTAGTTTCTGGAGAGAGCTCTGCTGAGGATTAGCAGTGACTGTAATCATTCCTGGCTCAAATCAGACCAGGAGAGGGAAGTATCTAGCTAAATTCTGGCCCATAATTAATACATTTGAGGAAATTGTGTTCTGCTCACGAACATTCCTTGAGGAAATAAAGATTAAATTTGTTGTGTAAATTATTCACTGCAAATTATTCACTCGGCTTCACTTGCTATTCTGAGATTTCTGCAATATCTAAGTTAGATGGCACAGGGAGACACATGGCCATAAAACCACAGGCTGAAGGCAGGATTCATTTCTTGGGCAAAATATGTCTTCTTTTAATTAAAATAAATAGACTAAGACACTCTGGACTTGTTTATCATTAGGGAAAGCAGGTATCTTTGATTCTCCAGTTAAACTTGGACCAGAGAAAGTCTCATTTCATTTGCTTTTTGACAGGTGTGCTAAACCCTTCAATCTACTTCAAGCCCTACATTCTAGTTTTATCAGAATAATCAGGTATTGAAAGGATAGGTTTACTCTTGCAGTTTAGTCTGGAAGAGATCTCTCCTCCCAGGGCAGGTAACTGGATGGAGCCCCTGAGGGAATATGATACCATGTGGGAGGGAGGCACATACAGCACTTGAACATCCAGGACCATTCATCACGGTCCATTCATTAAAAGTGAGTAATGATAATAATAAGCTATAAAGGATGTTGCCTTTTATAAATATAATGGCAGTGGGAATCATTCTCATGGGGTCATCTTAATTATTTTTAAGTGGATAGCCTTTTTGCCTATAAGACCTTCCAGATAAAAGAGTGACATTGCCTGGTTGTTTCAAGATAGAGGAGTCAGTCCAAGCCCCATAAAAATTACCTGAAAAACTTCTATTGATTTCACTAGGATTTGGATCAGATTCAAAGTCCAGCAAGGAAATGAAATAAGTTACATGCAGTCATGTCCAACAGAAAACTAAGTATAAGAATTTTTCTTTTAATTTTACACAGGTACTCATTCCCCTTTGAAAAATTAGCTTCAAATACAGAGGATATAAGCACCAAGCTTATTATTAATTTTTAATTCAAAAGAGCTCCTTTTGAAACTTAATGGTTAACTAAATTAACTTAATGTTATATATGTTTGAGTTTCTTCACTTTGTTACTTTTTAAAACTGGTGGGTCAACCTTCCAAGGGCAAGAACATAATCAGGTCAGCCTTCAAGCTGCTGTAATTTTTCTGATATGTGGATGAGGAAAGGAAATAGATATGGGTGGGTACTATATCTCTTGAAATAGCCTCTTTCTTCCTGTTTAACAATAAATATTCTACAGAAAGGAAGCTCATATATTACTCTTCAGCTGAGTTCCCATTTTATTAATCATGAAGATTTTAACAGTGGCCTGAGACAGGAAATCACAGTCTAATGATCAGCAGAGTCTGATTTAATCCTCACATTTGGACCAGATTAAAAAGAAAACCAATATACTGCAATGTAAATCTATGGAGATAGTAATCAAGTTTAATTACTATTAAACATACATACAGCTTTTGTTACAACTTATGGCCCTACTGAATTACTAAGGCTGATTAAATATCCAAGGTGAAACCTCCTTCTACGTAGAAACTTAAACTGTTATTTCAGGTGGTGTTTTCAAATATAGGGAAAAAATATCTCTGAGTTACATTTTATTATTATTTAATTATTATTACTAATCTCAATTATTAGGAACTCTGATGGATATGTTGTTTTCAATAATAAAACCCACATATCCAGCTTTGTTTTAAATTAGTGTTGTTCTGATTAAAATGTGAAGTGAAGCATCATGGGCTGAGGCTCAAAACATGGTCCACTGCAACCCACTGACCTAGAGAGTTTTGGGCTATATTTGTCAGAATTTTGGTACCTTAACTGCAGCTCCTCCTCCTCTTCTTACCAACCTCCATCTTAGAAGGCCTGGAAAGGAATATCCCATAATACCATTAGTGTGTAACAATTATTCCTTCATCAGTCAGTCTCTGTCTATCCAGCTGCCCATCCATCAGAACCCAAAATGCCCTCCAAAACTTCTCTTAAACATTTAAAGAGAAATCCAAATAGCAAACCAAAATGGGAATTCATCTGGTGAGCATGTCTTATCCCTCCTTGAAATATTTATATGGTAGAAGAGAAAGAAGAATATTATTAAAAGAGGCTATATTTATGCCAAAATTATGAGTTAAGGCTCCTTAGAATATATTTGCTTGGAAAAAGATAATTTTGAAAAAAAATAACATTTTGAAAAAAAAAATTACTGAAGTTTTTTCTTGGCAGTTACTCCTGAACCTTTTTCTTGCAACTTACTAAGATATTTCTTTTACATTTGTAGTAATCTTAAATTAAGATTTAATTGAAGCTCTGTGGGGAGCCTGAAAATTTGGGGTTTGAAAGTGAGAATTTGCCTCCATTGCTCAGCAAAAAATTGGGAATATTTCATAGTTCAAGGTTTGTGTCCTATGATTCACAAGAAATAAGTTTCACTTAGGATGCTCAAGTCTTTTGTTTGTTTCTCTAAGATGAAAATATTCAAACAAAATTAAGAAGGAATTTAAGCTATTTTAATAGTTCCACTTTCTTTTAGCTTTTGGGCTGGTTTTCAAGTGTTGCAGAGGACTTCTGCCATTTCCCTCAGCCTGTTTGTTTAAAGTCTTCTGTAAGACTTGCCTTTTCTCTCATGACTTTTTCAACAAATCAAGGAAAATTCTGTGATGAATGGCAAGAAATTACTTCACTATGCAAGAGAAAAAGATGGCTTTAGGTAATTCCCTTCTCTACCAATCAGCAACCTTTAACCTCATTGCTTTTATTGCATTGCTGGAGAGCCAAGAGAGGAATGGAGGAGTTAGGGGCCAGCTATACCCACAGTGTAGCTCACACTGATACCAATAATATCTCTTGCTTCTCTGAATATCAGCACACCTTCTTCACACACAAGTCCCAGCACAGGTGAAAGTTAAAGGTGCACTTAGTGCCATAAGGGGAAAAATTAAGAGAGGGAAAGAGAATTATTTTCTTGAGGTTGTCTTGAGGCCTGATGGTGACACAGCAGCAGATGAGTTTTAAAGCATCTCTCACTTTGACCCCTGCCCTAATTTTCAGCTCATCTCCTTGGTGCACCTCTCTCTTTCTTATCCCCATCACTTCCTTCCTCACCCCCTCCCCAAAAGAACAATTTAGTTTACTCCCCCTTGCAACAAGGCAGCTGTGTGAAGTCACATCCTGATAGAACAAGGAACTGCATAACCCATGTGCACGTCCAGAGTGCCCTCCCTTGCTCTTAGTTTGGTCACAAACTCATAGCAGTGGCACACCAGTGGATTAACGTGAGCTAAACATGCTGAAGAGAAAACCTTCTAATGTGTCTGATAAGGAGAAAAGTCAAAAGCCAAAGGTAAGGATATCTCATTCTTGTTATCATTTAATAATAATAACAGGAATTCTTAACAATTTTTAATATGAGGGTTTCCTCTTAAATCCTAACTTTAGGATTTTCTTACATGTGTGCAAATACATCAGTGCTATAATCTCAGGAATCTGTTTGCATATACTCACTTTCTAATAGTAGAGACCCAATTCAAGGAATCATCACTGTGGAGCTGCTATAGCTGTGCTAAAGAATTTGGGTGCTGGACTTTGTTGTTTTATGCTCTGCATCAGTCTTTTAGCAGATGGGCACAAAAAATCCTGTTTCTCCATTTCATCTGTGATCAACCAGTGATGTCCCAGAAAGCAGTGTGAGAATCAGTGAAGAATTAGAAAAGCTTTTAAATTCGTTCCTTACTTTAATAAATTCTCTCTTGCATCACCATAACCACGGGAGAAGAGGGTACTTGGCAATCGGTGATTGTCACCTTAACTTCTCTGGGAATCATTAAAATACCAGCCTGAGAGAAATGCTCTGAACAGATTGACTATGTGCTACACTGGAAACTTTCCACAACCTGGAATTGTAAGAAAGGAAGTGAGAGTTTTGCAAGATGCACCAGGATTTATCCAATGCTCAAAATTTATTTTCAGTCCCTGGACTGAGTGCAAAATGACCTCTGTGCATTGCACTGTACAAGTGTTGTAGAGTATTGTAAAGCTGCAGTGCAACAGCTCAACCTGACTACTTCAGTCTCCATTTCTGCCTCAGTTTATGGGTGCTGAAAACTTAACAAGGAGATTAGAAATGCCTTTTAGTATTTCTCTGCCTAAACAACTGATGTCTCCCAATTTACAGAGCCACCTTCTCATTGTTTGGGGAAAGACCTCCCTTAGTGACTTCTGTGTCCTAAGAGATTACTGCAGACACTGTTTCTGCAAGGATGCCTTCTGGTTTTACACAGCATTGGCTTTTGTGGACTGTGCTTGCAATTTTAGACTATGATGCACTAACAATTAAAATTAACGGCTTGTCCCATGAATTTGAAGTTATTTTGATAAGATTTACCTCACATTTTAATATATTTTTTAAGCATTGCACCAGTTGGTTTGATATGCATTGTTTTTCTTCTCATACTGTGTTTTAATGACAGGGAAGAATTATAATTACTATCTAATTACATTATCAGTTTAAAAAAATGATCATGAATGACTCTGGGGATGGGCTTTGCTTCCATGTCTGGAAAATATTTTCAAAAGCCAGTTTTGTCCACTCTCTTCTTTCAGAGTAATGCATTCTTTAATAATAGTCTGATTTTTATTTTTAAAAGCCCACTTTTGCACACAGCTGTGTAAACTTTCCACAAGGAGAATGCCTTTGCTGAATGTGCTGCTCACAATCAGGGCAGGGGAGCAGACAGCCCCATGTTGCACAGAATGGGAATCTTGGTTTGTTGGAGCACATTTTGAAACTTGTCCCAGGGAAGCAACGTAAATACTGCAGTTGCTTAATGCTGAATTGGGTAAGATTAGCTCCTCACCCCTTGGAGAAGTTACAGGATTTCACAAGTGACCTCTGTAGGTCACGTCCTGGCTGGCCCTGCTCTGTGCCAGAAACATTTGGTACATCCTCAGCTCACAGGGCACAGTACCATTGCCACTGGGCAGCTCTTGGGCTACCTCATCTTGCCTTTAGGCCACTGAGACATCCCAGTGTCTCCAACACATCCATACAAACCTGTGGGAGAGCCATAAGGCCTGTTTTTAATTTTAAATGAAGATCATATATGCAGCCTTACACTCTCAAAGAGACACCAAAAACATATTTTTAGGTAATTGAACCTTAACCATGGTGACTAATTGTCTTTATCACAACTGTAGGAATTTCTGTGCTAATTACGTTAATTAATGTTTCACCAATATTTTCTTTTTAACTCCTTTGTTTTTCTTACTTTCTAATGTGAAGAATAGTGGCATGAATTGATGTCTTTTGATAAAGATGAATGAATATCACAGAATGCTGGTGTTAAAGCCGTTCTCAAGGCAATTTTCTGTCCCTGTATAAAACCCCTCATGATGGTGGGCAATTCAATGGCCAATGCCAGAGTAATACAGGTTCAGTATCTCACTGTTCACTATGTGCAATGCATTTACCTTATTTATTATTGTGGTGCTTAAGGGACTTCTGCAGATGTGTTAGATGCTGCATAGACAAAAATCTATTTTAACACTCTCAGTGTACACTATGGAGAAGTTGACTTATGCCACAAAAGAATAGTTTTGCAGGGTTTTTTTGTCATGCAGCAAGATTTCAGCAGTGCTGCAGCCATGCTAATAATTTCTTTGAATGTCTGTCAGCTTTTGTGTATTCATGGGTATGCATATAACTACTGAATGCATTTATATAAATAAACATTCATTGTTAGGCAAAAAGACATCTAAACCAGGTGTCATTCCAGAAAAAACTGGGAGAGAAATGAGAGAGAAATGCATTCCAAGGAGATACTGGAAGGATTCTGATCCTTTGCAAATGTTTATCATTGTAGCTGCACATACATTTATACCTTGTATAATAGCTGAGGAAGCTGAATTATAAAGGAAAAGTCCTAAGGGTTAAAAATACCCTGCTTAATGTTGAAGAGATCCAACCATTTGAAGGGCTAAACTCTCTAATCCAAGCATATCTAATCTAACCTATGTGTCTATCCAGGACCTTAAATGACTTTCTATCACCACAGAAGCTGTGCATCTCCCATCCCTCCCTCTAGGGAGTCCTTACCTGCCCTCCTTCCCTTTCTGCCAGAGGAGACAGGGCTTGGTGTACATGGTGTAGCTGCTCAGAGCTGTGGAATTATCTGTGGGCAGGTGAGGTCAGGCAAAGTAGGTCTTGCAGAAAGCCCTGAGGTCTGTGGTCATGCTGGTGGCTGGAGCAGCACTGCAGGGACAGCGTGTGGCCCCTGCAATCCTGGAGCACTGCAGAGAGGGAACACAAGTGGGGAAAAGTGTCCTAGGTGTGTTTCAGCCATGGGTCTGTCTGTCTGTCCCACCACCCCTCAGAGAGCTGGGGAGGAGGAGAGCAGGTCGCTTGGAGGATGAGGCAAAGTCCTGATATCACCTGGATTTCAGCCTCTTTGATGTTACAGATGTCAGTGCATCTGGGGAGTGCAAGGAAGCAAGATTTAGAATGATGGTAAGAAAAAACACTCCAAGAAATTATACAGTTCCTAGTCTTCTCACCCTTCCTACCCTTCAGGCAGCACCATACACATAAAAACCCACTAATGCACTTCACAGCTATTCTGCATTCCACTTTGCACTGTTTTACACATTTGTCCAGGTGCAAATAATCTGTGAAACAGCCCTGCATTGTTCTGCCCACTTGCCAGCACGTGTAATGTGCTGGGCAGAACCTGCTCCTTTCTCTCTCTCTGTCTGTCTCTTCCCCTTTCCTCGGACACAGCAAACTTGAGAACTGCCTGATGATTCTTGGCTTTACTTCAACGTGAAACAAAGATGACTTTGTGCCATTTTTTCTGGCTTGACTGAAGAAAGTCTTGTGTCATTATTCTACATGACAGTTGATCTATGTTTATGCTAAAGGTTTGAGACATTTTTGTTTCCTTATTCTGCTTCCAAATGCACTTGGTGCTTTAAACTCAGCTTACTTCTGGTGTGTAAGACAATTCAGGGTCAATGCCTCTACATTTTATTTAGGCAAAAAAGATGTCCAAGCTTCTAATTAAATCAATATTTGCTTACTTAAGTAATAAACCATTATTTGTTTTCAGGGTTATGAGAAAAGAGTGCCAAATGCAACAGGAGGAGACATTATAATATGCAAATCTATTCCTGAGTACAATTTCATACCAGTAATTTTGCAAGCTTAAAATGAAACCCTCACACTACTGAAATCAATGTACATATTTGCCATAGACTTGAGGCCAGAATTTTACCTTTTTATATATTCTTCACAGAAGGCCTGATCCTGATTCTGACTTAAATGAATAAATTAGCTGTGAACCCAATGATTTCAGCAGGATTATCTGAGTAAAGTTTATTGCTTGCCTAAGTGTTTGGAGCCTGTAATGCAGCCAGATGCTATAAGCAAGTTTTTTGGTGCCACATTTTTCTCAGATGGTGGCTCATGACTCTCCAATGGGGAATACTTATTAAAAAAAAAAAAAAAAAAAATAGGTACAGGAAACCTAAACACCAAAAATAATTCAAGACATAATTAGATCTTCTGTAGGACAAGATCTGCAGTGAAGAGATTGCTCAGCGTTAATGAATATTAACTAGGATTTATCCTTGAGTGGGAAAAGCTGAAGGTTTTAATTTTATTTCAAAGGTAAAGACTGGTAGAGTTATGAAGTTTTATATTCTTTTCTTTCCCTCTGAAATTTCGAGTGCATAATAAATGAGCCACTGCTAATGTCACAGATGCTAATTTTCACAACCATGACTGAAGTGATGTTAGTTTCCATTTGCATTTCATTCTAACAATGATGAGAGGTGATGAGTTGATGATAAGCTGTTTTCACCACACTGCCCGCTGTGCAAATTTATGCTCATAGGCAAAGATGACACATAGTTCTGTCATTTAAGGGCTTTACTGCCTTGCCTCTTGAAGAAAGACTGTTTGTCAAAAGCCATTTGAACTCTGGTAAATAAGCAGGAACAGATGACAACATCTGGGAAGTATTTTTAAGAACCTGGTTTATGGTGTAAATACCTGTGGGCCTTTAGTGGGGGGGTTCAGAGAGAGAATAATGATACTTGTAAAAACCATGTGTGTGTAGATGGGGAAAGGAGGGATTGCAGGTGACACTTCAGAAGGTGTTTTCTGTCTCCCCTAGGCTTCATAAAACACTGGAACAAGGTTAGAGTGAACCTTGGGTTGTTTTCCTTGTGTGAGTGGGTGGTTCTACATATTACTGCTCCTTTTCCTTCTATTTTTTCTTTATTTATATTATCATCATGTTTCTTGCTCATCACTCTCTATTTTGAAGAGCAGCTTCAGAAAATTGTGTCTTAACATATATGTTAAAATTCCTCTTCTAGAAAGATATTGAAATTTGAGGAATTTTGTTTTCTCAGCAGGAAAGTCCAGAGTGTTTGTGGGGAAAGAGCAGCCATCTCTCACCTGGCTTTGGCAGGAGGCTGATTAGGACAACCATACTCCCCATTTTGATGCTCACATCAAGACACAGTTTCATTGAGGATTCTTACATCTCTTGGCTAACTTTTGTTACAAAGGAAAAATTATATCCGTGGCTTGTTCCAGTACTGATGTATTTTGTGTATTCCCTTGATTAAAGCATCTTTTACATTTTCAGAAACTTTGCACAATACTAATTTAATTTTCTTGTTTTTTCCCTGTCTTGGCTTCCTTCACTAGCCAGCTTAACTCCTTAAGAGCAGAATATTTTAAAACAAGTGAGAGCAATCTTCCGAAGGGAATATTTGCATATTAATATTCATTTTGCTTACAATAACAAATCCAGGGTGTTGTTTGTTTTCTTAAGCTAATAGGAGCATTTCTAGAAGTCTGCCTGCACCACCTTATCCAGGCATTTTTAGAAACCAGACTATCAGCCACAGCATTATAACTGTGCTCTCTGATAAATAACATAGCACAACTACCAAGGTGACATAAATCAACATTAGTTGCCTCCTAATTCTTTAAGAGTTGTTTAAGAGCACTTGACTTACTTACTGTGTTTCTAGGAAAACCAAAATACCCCAAAGTAAACACTGGTCAGGATGTCTGTCATTGCTGGGAAAAAAGCAGTAACAATGTAAGGGCAGGACTAGCAGAGGATGTGGCCTACAGTTTCCTGTAGCTCAATATTCGTCTAGTAATCTACGTCATGGCATAAATTCAGACAAAAGCTGTTATAAAGCCATCACCTGGCAGCTGTATAAGCACTTTCTAGGTGGCTACAAACACTTCAGAAGAATCAACCCCTTGCTCTGTGGGCAGAACCCACTGGGAATACCCACTCCTGAGAAGGGGAAAAAAGTTTTCTGTGTCTCTGTAATCAAAATATCCCTCAAGCCTTCTCTTCTGAAAGGCTGCAACAAACACAGCAGAGTTACTCCAGTTGTTAGAAACAGTTATAGTCTATTCCACATATTGGCAGTGTCACTGGCTTTGCTCAACATTTGCTGCTTGCAACCAGGCTACAGATGCTCTGAATATTTAGAATACCATATATCTTTTAAACCATCCAAATAGAAAACTTTATTTCATGAATCAGATAGTGTGGGTGTTGTTATTCCACAGGAAGATGAACGACCACTTATCTTTTTCCTAAGTGAAACCTCTTCTGTACTCATTCTTACTCTTACCCTTGCAGCTTTTTAAAAATTTTATTCCACTGACAGTGCATCCAAGAGCATGTTCTTACTATTTTTCATCTTAAACTTGAGAATTAAACTCCAGACTGGGAAAAAGTTTGGAGACAGAATTCTTCAGGGAAGCTGCTTCCTTGACTATGCACAATATATACCTTTCTGCTGGTTTTCCTCTCCATACTTTCTTTGGCTTGTTCCATGGACACACAGAAATCTGGATAATGACTTCATCTCTACAGAGTTTTCAGACTGTTTAATTGCCAGACATAAAATCATCTGGGCCCTTTCTGGAAAGCTGAAGGTCAAGAGCAAAGGGTCTTCTATCTCATCACCCAGCACTGAAGCTGACAGGTTTTCTCTGGCAAGAAGCTCCAGTGGCCTGCTGTTTTGCACCATTATGTCTTCTGGGTGGAGTTTTAGTCCTTTTCCTACCCTTCTATGCCTTCATCTCTTTTATCATCTTCACAAGAACAATCATGTAACCTAGCACTGCTGAACTTGATTTCCATGAGGTGCTAAATGGAGAGCTGTAAGAAGTGAGAGTTCCTCTACTTGTCCATGCTGGCCTCATCAGAAAGTGTGGTAGGTTTGCTGTTCTTCCAGATATGTTGAAGGACGAGTGGGATATGAGTCCCTGAGTACTTGGGTCTACTTTTTTCTGCAGTGCTCCTCATGGCTTCTTCAGGGAGAAGATAAACACTAGAGGAGTTCTGCTCAACCTGAGAACATGGTGCAGTTTCATGTCTTCCCCTTACCATTATGTTTGAGACAGGGATGGAGCTGTGTCACTGACAGGCTGCAGCCATTAGATAGAGAAATCAGCTCCCCTCAGCAACAGCACAGCCAAAACCAGCTGTGTGAAGAGGACACAACACAGTGGCTGAGGCAGCTGAGTGAGCTCACTCAGATTCTCTGCTGCCTCCACTTGTGCAAAGAGGATGCTCAGCTCTGCCCCTCCTGAGCTGTTTCACTCGCCACAGCTCTGCTCTTTGGCTCTTACACTTCTGTCTGTCCACCTCCTTCTTTAAGATCAGATGTAAAGTTCAAAAACCACTTCAGAAATTTGGAAAGGGGATGTTGTTCACTGCTGGATAAGCAGCTCAGAACCTGAGGAGAGGATGCATGAAGTGACTGATGATGGCAGAGCAGGCACTCAGCTCTAGCACAAGCACGTGGCAGGGCTCTTCTGATGCTGGCTATTGGCATGTTTACATTATTTTCCTCCTGTCTCTATAATGGAGTTTATATTTGCTCTATTAATACATCTTAGTAATTGTGGTAAAATGTTTGAAAATATCTTTGGTTTGTTATTTTAGCCAGTATTTGAAGGAACGGGAAGAGGCAACATCTTCTTACCCCTTTGTGACAGCTTAAAATTGTGTAGTTGGCAGAGTTCCCTTTGCAGTGATTTCCCTTTCAGTGATTTGGCTGATTTCAACAGGACCTGGAGTATTAAATCTGGGGCTCGAAGCACTCCTCAAAGCCCTCAGTGCTGTTGCTGCCCCACTGGGGAGTGTCTCTCCACTACGTGTGGTTCTTGTGGAGGCTGCGGGAGCAGGGCAAGGGGGAAATGCTCAGTCTCACTTTTCTCATGTGTCAGGATGAAAACACACTGCAGGCACCTGGTGCACTTGTTTTTTATGAAATGAAGCTGTAGTTTTCCACTGAGCTATGATCACAAGGACTCATGCCACAGAGATAATCAAATGGAGAGAGGGGCCTTACAGGCACTCTGGTGAGCTGTTGATTGTATTAATTCCTTTCCTGGAGTGACCTGAACAGAATCAGGATGATATCTTCAGAATCCTAGAATTTTTTTTTTTTTTTCCTAGGACTGTAATTATTGAGTTTACACTACAAAGCAAAGATGGAATTTAATGCATTATAACTTGAGCACTAAGAAGGATTATTACACACTCCTAAATCATATGGAAACCCTGAGCTGGCAACCTTCTTTCAGCTTCCATACAAAACCAAAAGCTTGCTGAACCTATAAGTTCAAAATTCCAGGCAGAATATTTAGGATTCCCAGACATAAACTGTGTGAGCATGTCCAGTTTTTGAAGCCTGAGAAGCTGCAATGAAGTGCCACGTGTGCTTTATTCAACTGGGCAATAAGGATAGCTTTGGCCTGTGGGTGACAATAAGCCAATGCTGGAACACAGCCATTTGACAAGGGAGGATGCAAGAAAGAGAAAAAATGGTGACCCTAGTCTACATTTCAAAGGAGTCAAAAGTTAACCCACTCTAATGAGCGTAGTATTTTATTTCTTTGTTAGTTTTTTGCTTTGTTTCCCAATAAAAAAATAGCTTAAATAAATGAACATCTAGATCTGATGAAGCACTCAAATTCACAGTGACTGATGATAGATACTGCACTGAATTTTGCTTCTCTACTGTAGTGCATCTCCATTAAGGCAATTTCAGCTAATCTCACTATGGATTCATTAATCAAGTGTAGTCAGGATGTCTGAAGGGAGATAATGAGGGGGAAAAATGGCCTACTGTTTGGATCTTATTCTTCAGCTAGTTATTTTGTTTATCGTGTTCCATAATATTTGTACCCCAATAAATAAGTTCCAGTTGCAGTTAGTTATCATAACAGATGACTAAGACATCTTTACTTACAAATTCACAACCATCCCATAAATAGATCAATTAATTTTGTGTTCTCTTTACATCACATGCCTATGCAGGATCAGTTAGCAGTGAAATGGGAACAAGGTGGACTGGTGAATTTTAAAATTTCCTCCCTTTATCCAAAGATGCAAGCATCTGTGGAGATAAAATCTCTAATCCCACATCTTCTTCTCTAAGCACTAACATACTGCAGTATCAGCAGTTCTTAGTGTCTTCCAAAATTTCTCCTCTGAAATGCCCAAGAAAAGATTTGTTCATTTTTTACTTACTTTTTACTCATTTAGAATTACATACGGTATATCTGCCCCACATAAAGCTGTCACTATATTACTTTAAAAAAAAAAAAAATGTTGAGGTTCTAAGAGCCCGGTGGGTTTGGAGACTGCTGAAGATGGGAATGTTTATAAGCTCTGTGATATTAACTGCAGCACTCAACCTCAGGTGACATAAAGCATGCAAAAAAGAACTTTCTGTCAGTTTTATTATTTCTAAAAAGGTTCCCCTTGAAAGAGAAGAGTGACCTTGCTCTGCTGAGCTGACATATGCCACTGAATTAATGGCTAGGCTTTGCTGTAGGGAAGCTTGCAGAAACATTACAACTCCAATGGCTGAGTTTGCTGCGAACATTAATCAGGGGAAGCAAGATGATGTATCAAACACTCATTTAAAAGTAATAAAAACTAACTCTCTTTCTGCCCCCCTCCCCCAGGTTTCTTAGAATTAGCTTATTGTTGGTCATTACCTGTTGTCAAGGGTAAGACTGCAGCAGGGCAGTAAAACTCGTGTAAGGGCTTTCTGAAGTTTGCTTACTCTTCAGAAAAAGAACAAACGAGCTTTTGGGACGGTCAGACTTGACCGTGACTTAGAGGTTGTTTTTTTTAAATCTTGTTTTCATCTGGAAGGTCATTTAAAGGGAGACCTTCCACTGAACAGCCACATTCCCACCTCCTCTGCCAGAGCACACTGGTTGCCCCACTTGTGGGTGTGCTAGCCAGGGGTAAGGGTCCCTGTAAAACTGAACCTTTGGGGCTGGATTCTTCTCAGCTCCTCTTTGGGCATATGTATTTTTGTCTTTACTTAAAGCAAACATGTTTATGAGTAATTTCTCTCACACAGGAAATTCAGCAAAACCCTAGAAGGTCAGGACCTAGATAACACGCAGCATTATTAAAATCATGCTGTATAAGTAAGCAGGGAAAGGATTTTAATTGAAGCTGCTAGGTGATTTGGGTTTGAAATGTGAGAATTCGTCTGTGAACTCAGCTGGTTTGAAGAGGAGGAAGTTTCAGGAGAGAAAAGATGTTGGTATTTAAGGGATTAAAGATCAAAGCCTGCAATGCTCACCAAGTGTTTAACCAGCCCTTACCCAGGCAGCACTCCCCTCTGCTGCAGTGATGGTTTTGTGGAGGGTGGATTTCAAGGCTCATCCCTCGGTGCTTCTGCCCATGTGTAAATGAAGGGTAAAAAAAGGATAGCAGGGAGGTGGAAGTGCACATCATGCCAAATCCTTAACTGTCATTTTCATAGCTCCTCTGAGTTTGTCACACATCCTTAACCTTCTTTTAAAGTCATTTTCTTTTCATGGTTTTGTGTGCCACTGAAAGTCACTTTTAATTAAATGTCATATAAATAATAAAGTCTTAATTACATAATTATTGCAAATACCTGTGTGCACACTCCCAGAATTGGACAGACTGCCAGGAGAGCACTATGAGTGACTTTTCTCACTGGGAACTGAGAGTGCTCTGCAGCAACTGGGCAGGAACAACGGTGTTCAGAATTCAGGGTTAATGTGCATTTAAAGAAAGTGGACTCAGATCCCTTCCCCCCCTTGCACATTTTGCAATGCTCACTTGCAGAAAACTTTCCGAGTGTTCAGACCGGCGTTTCCTAAATTGCTTCCTTATTTAGTCCCTCACAAAGTTGTTTAATCATCGCAGTACTTTTGTTTTTTGGTTTTTTTTGCCAGAATAAACTGCCTCTTTGCTCAGACATCCTACATGGCTGCCCCTTTCCAGAGGAATACCTTGCAAGCAATCCCACCCTGGTTTAACTCCAGGAACAGCAGCTGTGCCCTTGTTCTCAGCAGCCCCAGTGCCTGCCCAGGGCAAGGTGTCCCTGGGAAGGAATCTGGGTTTGTAGTGGAGACTCAGGCTGGGTTTTTGGGATCTACAAGCCTCGTGTCAGCAGGGATTGAGGCTGCAGACAGAGGCTGGTACCACTGAAAGGCACTGATAAAACAGCTGCTCAGTGTTTACTTTGGAGAGAGCAGCTTGTGCCTGGGGGAGTGTTAGGTATGATTAGCTCAAATTTTTTTTAATTCACCTTTGCTTTTCCACAGTTAAAATTAGGGTGTTTGATCTGAGGCTTCATGGTGGCAGCTCTGTTCAAAGTTCACTTTGCTTCCCTCTCTCCCCCACCTCCATGCAGCTTCTGAACACCAGGCCATGATAACAACCAGTCTTTTATAGAGTCATTTTTAAGCCAGTTAAAAATGCCATTTCAGTAGATTGCTCTATTTGAGTTAGCAGGAACAAGCTGTATCTTTTTTATTGCTTTTGACTGGTGAAGTGCAAGGTTTAGGCCGTGTTTCATGTGGGCTATAAAGTTATATTAATGTGTTGGTTAGTGGTCAGAAGTTCTGTATGTGTAACTAATGTGTAAATAATAAAAATTCCATGTGGCAGAGAGGTCATGATGTTTTCTCTTTTGTTGCTTCCCTTACCCTTTGGAGAATTGCTAAATCTTTTATGCAAATTCTCATTCTTTATACAGAAGTGAGGATTTTTTTGCTGGTGTTTGGTTTGTGTTTTTTTTTTTTTTTTTTTCCTACAGAACATCCAAAAAACTATAAATTGCTATCTTGCCATCTGGGAAAGTAGGAGACAATTCTTTTGATTATCTATGCAAGAAGATAAGCTAGCAGAGTGGAAATATTTATCCCTTCTTGGTAACTCTTTCATTCTCAGAGTGGTCCCCTCCTTCTGAAGGGGCTAGGACCATCAGAGAATAGAACAAATGAATCAAATCCTGATCTCCACTTATCTCCATCAATCAGAGCAGCAAGAACAGGCTGTTCTCTTGAGGGCTGCTGTGTCTGCTTTCAAAAAAGAGGGAAGCAGACAAGTGTCTGTGGCAGGCAAGGAAATTGAGCAACATGCTGAGCTCTCTTTTTATTACTTCCAGTGTCCACATTTGCCCTTATACAGCTTACATGGTTTGGGTAGTCAAAAGATGAATGGAAATTAAAATTAAAATACATGGAGGAATTTTAAGAGATTTACTTGTGTGAGAGGGTCAGCACAAAGCCTTTGACACATGTGGGACTTAAAAGATATTTTCAATAGGACTTGAAGCAAAATATAATGGACCAGAATTTCTGACAGCAGGCAACCAGATTGCTGAGCAGTGTGAATTGTCCAAAGAAAAATATGGGATTAATATCTCCCACAATGATTATTTATCAGGATAACTTCTGTCTGTTTTGGCTCAAAGGTTGTTTTTAGAGACAGGGAAGCTCTGACTAGTTTGTCACAGACAAGAACTTACTTCTCCTATTATATGTCCTACAAGGGAAGGATGTTTTTATAACAGAAAGACATGAATTGCAGAACCTGTTGTTGTCTTACTATTTGCATACCATACCATATTATTTTCTAGGGGAAAAATGATAGGCTATTTACAGACAAACCAGACAATCAACTACAGACTGTCCAAATTAAAATAAACAACAACTACACGGCACTTATCCCTTTAAAAAGATTATTTGAAGTTCCTGGATTTCAGGGAATAAATTATATAGGAGAAGATGGAAGAAGATTTTCAAATACTTGAAAGTATATTTGATATTTTCTATTATGTTAGTTTGGAATACTGAATGGGAAGAGATGAAAGTTAATGCATTGATTTATAGAAATCATTTGATCAGTCCTTGTGCGGGAAAACACAGTTGTTTCTCCCTCTGCCCATACCTCCATTAGATTTTACTGAGCAAATTCATATTTGCTTAACATATCCCTGGGTAGCCCTTGCATGAATTGAGCCAGAAAAACCACTTAACTTTATAGGATGCTGAATCCTGGTATCAAAAGTCAATAGCGTATTTTCTCTTAGTAGCTTTGCATTTACTTTAAAAGCTTCCCTTCACCTGGAAATAAGGCCTGTCCATATCTTCACAAAGTAGGTGTTCCCTGACACTAATGCAGTGACTGACACTACTGAAAGTAATAGTCCCATTTCCTTTGCAGCCAGGAGCTCCTAAATCTGCTTTTCGTTATCAGTATAATGGGGTTGGATACATTTTTAAAAGGTGGTGCCTATTGATTACTTAATGGAAAAAGTTAGTGTAGAGAACTGCTGAAGCAGCCCTATTCAGTGCTCTCCAGTGCAGCAAGACCATTATCTAGAACAGTGGAAATCATCCTGTAACCCTTATTAATATTTAATAAGGATGAAGCAACACTGAAGTACACTACCAAATAGCCCAGGGCTCCTGCACGTGTAGGATATGAGGTTGTTTCAAGGGTCAAAAAAGAATAACTGATTTCCCTGTGCTCAAGCTGTTTATAGGCAAGACCAACACTAAACAATGTTTCTTCTCTTGTTCATTTAAAACTATTTCAAGCACATCTGCACTTTAATATACACTTATTCCTACTAGACATATTGAAGTGTTGGAATGCAACAGAAAGGTCAGTGTATGTTTTGAGATTGCTGAGACAATTTTATATTTTCTCTTCAAGGTATTGCTGTGAATCCCAGGCTCCCTTCTCCCTCCTGCTCTGTGCTGCAGGGTACATTTGGCTGGGTTGACAAGCTAGTGAAAGGTGTTAATCCTGTCTAATAGAACCATAATCCTCAGGGCTGTGTTTTTATATCATACTATTGAGCTAACCCCTTGTCACAGGATGTTCTTCATCTAGTTAATAGCAAAGCTCTTTATGGGAATTTTAGATAAAAATTAAGTGTAGAATTCAAATTGTCTTTTTCAATTTCACAATGTAAAAACAAACAAATACACCATAATGTTTAGACAACAAAGATTTTACAATCAATTAAGAGGAGAGCTGTTTGATTTTTGTCTTTTTTTTTTTTTTCCCCTCAGTGAATAGTAAATGTCATTATAGTTGTCCAATAATATTCCCAAATCTGGGTCAGTTTCTTCAAATAACCTTTGGCTGGAAGTATTTTTCAGGTTAGATGTGCCCAGAAATATAGGGGGTGAGGGAAGAGGATGTTATTATTCTTTTAAGCTGTGCTGCTGAGATTATGGAGCCAAAATATGGGTAGAGTTTTCTCCTCCATCTGACTCTGCTCAGGCTCCCATTGCTATGTCCACACACAGTTTTTGGGAGAGGTGGCAGAGCTGGTTAATAATAACTTTGGGGAAACAGGGAAATACATCAATGAGGGATTTCTCCTTAACTTCTCTGGAAGCAGGTCCAGGCCAGAGTTAGGCAGAGTGAAGGCTCCCAAATGAGTCCTTTGCTCCTCCTGTTTTGTTGCCCAAGGGATATTTCACCTCTGCTGCCTCTGAGGCTGGCTCATGACAATCCTTGCCTGGTGGAGAAGACTGGAACTCTGTAATAGGAAAGCTGGGAGCTCACAAGCCTTTTGAGATTTGTGGAGTTCCTGGATTGACAGCAAAAGGAGGGAGATGCCAGGTGAAGAGTGCACAGTGGGGGCTTTAGAAACCTGGGGGAGATGAAAATATGACTCATGTGGCTCAGGGTGGGGGAAGAAAGCAATGGAACAAGGAGCTAGTTTGGCTGAGATCACATGGGCAAGGCAAAGGATGAACAAGTACAGGACAATCTGAAGCCCAAATAGTCCGAAATCACTTATTAAATAAGACAGAATCTATTTATTTTGTGGTTTACTATTTTAGTTCTGTGTTTTTTTCCCTGCAGAGGGGATTTTGAATACTCAAAAGCAGACTGAGATTGTATTGCTTCATATTTAATAGTGAACCCTGCTCAAGAGCTCTCATACTGCATTAAAGACTTTCATTTAGCATAGAAAAGGGAAGTACTTATAAAAACCCAAGTCATTCTAGATTTAGCTGTGAGTATTGCTGGAGACATAAAAACAAGCTCTTAAAGACACTGTAGAGTGGAGGCATGTCCAAATTCTGGCTGTTTCTGGGACCAAACTCCTGACTTGTCATCAATGCCAATTTTATGCATTTTGCCACCATGGGCAGCACAGTGTCAGGCAGCTCTGCCTGGTCATGCCTGGCAGATATTTCTGTCTGACCCCACTCCTCACAATCTGCTGTGCTACTTCCCTCCTTTCCATGTCATTTATCCATGTGCAGAAAGAGTAAAAACTAGAGGGAAATCAGAGCAATCCATTCACTGTCTCTTAATGCACAGCTCAGGTGATGTAGCTTTGTTAAGCCAAGTAAAGCTGTGGCATGGCAGAAAATTGTACCCATTTATGTTTAAAAGTCAGAATTTCTAATTGGAAAATTGGGAAGAAAAGCATGAGACCTGCCTGATTATTCTGTTACTTACTCCCTCTGCAATGTATGCATTTTGGATAAGATGTGTTCATAATCCTCAGCAGTCTTTGCTCATTCCTGATGGTAAATAACCATAAATTGTCTCTCCAGCTTCAAAAATATATTGTATAAATTGCCACAATTTATACCACAAAAAACCAAGTCTATTTCTTGTATCATATTTATGAAAACACCTTTTTTTTTTTTTTTTGAAACTCATAAGCAAGTCTTTCTTACCTGCAAATAATGCATGGTTATCTACATACAGAAGTAATGTGAAACAGATGTAGAAGAACTCATAATCATATTCATTACCTAATTTGAAGCAGTATTGTTTCTCTTACTTGCATTTTTCTACTTCTACCTGTACAGTCACAATTTCTTCCCCCTATAGTCACCTCGTATTTTGTTTCTAGCTGGATGTAGCAGTTCATGGTCCACTGATATGGGAGGGATTTTTAACACCAACAGGTTGCTTGAAAGTTTTATTTAAGTCTTGATAACAGGGCAAAGCCAAACACCAGCAGTGAGTGAAGGTTTGTCTTTTCTTTTGCAGCGCACCAGCAGCTTTGGAAGCTTTGACCGTTTCAGGCATCACTCCATATCCAAGACAGATGATTCAGCTGAGGTCTGTAGAACACACAGTTTAAATTTCTGCAGCTCCCTTTCCCATTACAGTTATGCAAAAACATTGGAAAGCTGTTGTGAAAATTTTACACTGGTGAGAACTTTGCTTGTATACCTGCATCTGAGTGATTGAGGCCTTGACAAAATATACAAGAGAATCACACCTTAACTTTGGCACTTTGATGTGAAAATAGAAACAATTAGGAAAAATAAAGTGCACTTCACACTGGTGCATGTCCAAAGTAACCAGCATTTTACAAGTAACCCACAGATGTCTCACTTTTGTTTTCAAGAGCTCTGCAAAATTTCCCTCAATTCGTATTGATATTAGGGGCAATAAATAATGGGAAACAGCATTACCTACCATAAAACAGATTTTCTTTCTGTCATTCATGCATAGAGTATTGTGCTGCAAACCAGTTTAGGTACACAGTTTCCAAGGAAAATGGCCATGACTGAATTTTGTCACGCTAACTTTGTTACTGTCCTTAATATTTCCCCGTAATTCCTTTTTCATTATGCTGTATTTTATTTTTATGGTGAGTTATTGCTTGCTTTTTGATTTCAAAACAGATATCTGAGCTGGAGACTATAAGTGACATTGGGGAAGCAGTACAAATCAAAGCAGCAAACAATGGAGGAAGTCTGAGTAAGAAGATGAGAGCCATTTCACTTACCATGAAGAAAAAGATGGGTAAAAAATACATCAAGGCACTCTCTGAGGAGATGGTAAGTACAGCCTAAGAGCCTTGTGTTTGTTGGAAATACATGTGAAGCAAAATTATGTGCATTTTTTCTGTTCATGTTTCAACTGTCCTCAGTTGTGACAAACCATAAAACCAGGGTAACAACACTAGCTGAATTTAGCCAGCTTTTGGTATGTACCTGTTCTTTCACTGCATTTTAGTGTGCACACAAATCACATAGTAAGGGCCCAAGAGAGTCATAAGAGTTTTGCATCATTTAATTTTGCTTTTTCATCAAGGAACATTTGCATGAGCATGTGTGTACAAGCACAAAAAACCCCTCTTCATGTGGACACAAGGGAGTATTGGTTGACCCCCATCATCAGCCTGATGCTCAGTTTATACAAAGAGCTTCATTAGAAGAATTTATCTCCCTATACAAAATTTACTTCTGGAGTACACTTTGTAAAGGTCAGCCAACATCCTGGAGAATTCCAACTCATATGCCTCATCTCCTTTTACCTTATCTAATCTCAGTGAAACTATCTTTATTAAACATAAAAATCATAATCTTACACATACTGCAAACCCTGTTTTCTCAGTACTTTTTTATCAGTAAGTTCCAAAATTTAAAAACATAAGGAAAAAAAAACTTGTCACACTTAACAATCCTAAAAAATCTAGCTAGTCTGCATCCTAGCTCATGTGTCAATATCAAGTAAGAATAAATAAGTAAATAAATAGAGGAACTTCACAAATAGAAAATAATTTTTTTACAGGATGCCTTTAAATAGTTTTTGGAGGACCAGGACAAGGATCCATATTTCATTAGTTTCGTTTTCTTTTATTTTTTTTTTCCTAAAAATGCAATCCATGATCTTTATATTATATGTTTAATTTCCTTTCTGCACATTTAAAGCAACAATTCCCGTGACAGAAATTCAATGGATTATCTGGTTGGACACACATGTAGCATGATCTTCATTCCTGTAGGAGATGATGATAATCAATACCAGCCTCCTGATTAATCTGTTGTGCTGCTGGCTGGTGTAACAAGCCCAATTCTTGTTTAAAACCAGTATAGTTCTTCATTTCAGTGCTCTGCCTGATATGAACCTGTATGGGTCTCTGCTTCACACATGCACTGCCATCTTTGCTTCATCATCTAACTGGTGAAGAACTCATTTTTCCCCAACTACAATGTGCTGAAGGAAGTTTCAGTTGCATAAGGATATCACATGCACTGGCAACAGGATGAACTCTGTTGGAAAATCCCTCAGTGTGAAAGATCATCCCTATTTCATTTATCTGTAACATCGTCTCTAACTTAACTGTGAATGTGGATCTTATTGTTTTGAACAGGTGTGATTTCTTGGTATAAACTCAAGGGGCCAATTCCACACACTGTTAAAGTTTGTGAGAGGAACATGTGCCTGTGAGTTCTGGAATGCACAGGATTTGGAGGGCAGGGTGAATGCTGGCAGTGTGGTGAGCACGGTGCTAGAACACACCAGTGCCCTATGCTGTCCCCAGCCTGCCACCAAGCAACCACCATCCTCAGAAGTTCTGTGTAAAGCACAGCTTAAAAAAAGCTCAGCATAAAACACAGCTGTGTCAGCCAGCTCCTCACCACCTGCTCTCAGAACTGAGCTTTATATTCCTTCTCTGAGACAAGCAGGCAAAATCTTATCAGACTGCCTACAAATTCCCCATTACAAGCTTTCAGCTCTGCCATGTTGTGTTGCCATCTTCCTAGCTTAGCTGTTTGAGTAGGGATGGGATGGAGTGAGAGGGGCAGAAAAAAGACAGGAAATTTTTCCAGGATCATAAAATACCAGGGGTGATTGTTAAGCATGATTAGTACCAGGCATCAACTTCTAAAATGCCTTCTCTCACAAAGGAGTTCTTAATAAAGTCCAATGACGAGCTAATCTCCAATGATGCTTTAAAACAAAACAAAACAAAAAATTCTCTAAAATACATTTCTTGGGGGTTAACAATTGATTTTTGTGTTAAAGAATGAAGAGGGGAAAGATGACAATGATCCTGGTGGTGGAGCACACACTGAGAAGGTCTCCTTAAAAACCAGTGACTCTTTGGAAAGTCTCTATAGTCTGAACAGTGGCCAGAGCTCATCTAGTAAGTACAAGACACCTATACTTCTTATTCAGTCACTGAATCAATATATTGCTTATGTCTGTGGAATCAGAGTTGGTGGTCAAAAATGTGATGGTAGAGAGCTCTTCATTCTGGCAGACAAAGTGCAATTTGGTTAAATGGGTAGCAGCTAGAGTAGATATGCATCCATCCAGAAATAAATTGAGTGTTTTTAAGAGTGGAAATACTAACGGAAGAAAAAGAATAAAATAACATGAATTATAGGGCACGTTGCTGGTATATGGGCCATAAATTTTTGTGGGGTTATCACTGGCATAGTGCTGGGTTTACAATCACTGGGTGCAGCCACACTAGCATCCTCTCCTGGCCTGGCTGTGAGTTCATCCTTTGCCCTGGAGATGGGAGGCAGACAAAGCCTCTCTGACATGGTGGGGGATGTGGGTCTGACCTGGCAGATTTGGGGCAGGGAGACACAGCCCACCCAAAACCCACTGAGAACCCTCCCCCAGCAGGGTAATCTCAGTTGGAGGGCAGAGGAGTCTGATGAGAAATGTGCCCCACCTCTCTCTGCGCTGCTCTGCTGTGGATATTTGCTGGGTGGCAGGCCACTGCTATCCCTGGTGACACTGCTGTGCCACCCTGAGTGCAGCCTGGAGCTGCAGCCCAGACCATTTGCACTTAGAGTTAATCTGACCCTGAGATGGAGCTCTGCACTTAAGCAATCACCTCAAACAAAACCATTTTTATGATCATTTTCTGTGACGTGATTTGTGAAAATCGTATATGGGAGTTTACTTCCAACACACTGCTGCTCTTATCTAAGAACATATTTGGATGGGATATTGCAGAGCTTGCTCAAATTTGCTTGAATTACTCTGCTGATATTTTATTGCTCAACTTGGATAAAATGACAGGCAGAAATGTTGATAAGATTAAAATTTCCCTCTGCAATGCAGGTTCCTTTGATGTTTCAGCTAGCTGTGGAATGAAATAAAATAACTTCTACAGTACTTGTTTTCATTTCTCTGAATAAACAGCAGAAGTTCAGCAGAATTATTTCCCTAAATCGCACTTTTAGGGTACATTTTATTAATCTGCAGAGGTAATATTTCAAAAACTCTGTAAATAAAATGCGTGGCCCATTAGTATCATCACCAAAAAAGATTACTTTAGGGAAGATATTAATGAAAGATCTCCTACCCATTTTCTTCTGTCCCTTGTAGCATGATTGTTACTGAATGTAGTTATCCCGCGATGTGTCGAACCCGCACAGAACAGGCTCTGTGTGGTGCTGAATGCATTCCTTTGGGTGGGATGTGTGGGCATTGGGTGCAGGGGTGTCTCAAGCTGTGTCTCTGCAGGTGGGGTGACCAGCTGCTCCGATGGCACCAGCAACAGGGACAGCCTGCGGCTGGAGGACGAGGTGCCCTACGCCGGCCCCTTCTGCGGCCGCGCCAAGGTGCACACCGACTTCACCCCCAGCCCCTACGACACCGACTCCCTGAAAATCAAGGTAACACGGCCACCAGGACTCCTTCCTGCCCACCACCAATGCCTGGGGACCAGTTTGTACATGCCAATCATACATTTAGTCATCAATTTTTAACTGTTTAAGCGTGTGGAGCACTCTAAAGGCAAGGCTGATCCGGTTTCGCAGTGCTTCTATAAGGACTTAGTTCAGACAAGGTTTAGCTGCAAACCAAGTGCTGCTCAAGGCTTTTTAAGGCACAGATTCCAGGTAGTAACCTCTTCATGGTATCTCCCTAAATACTCCAGCCTTCCTCAGAGTAAAATGCATGTTGCTACCCATATACATGGTCTGGAGTAAGAAAGAGTGAAGTCCCATGGGATGTGGAGTTGTCTCCTCAAGCTTTCACAATCACAACAAGGATATATTCAAAACTCAGTGGCACTCATTGCCTTTAAGGAAAACATTTTGCCTTTCCTTAAAGTTTTCTTTAATGAAGCAGTTTGGCTTTCCACTAAACTTTTCTTTAAGGAGAACAGTTTGGCTTTCCATTAAACTTTTCCCTAAGCCTATGTTTGAACGTTCTTCTGCCCAGACATGGCAAGGGCTGTCTGGGCTGTGTGAGTGAGGAAGAGAAGCAGCAAAAAGGGGCCCAGTTGAATATTATTAAAAACTCAGCCCTTCAGACTCTTTTCTTCTTCACAGCTTCTTGTTTTTGCCAAATCCTGTATCTCACACAGACTCCCTCTCCTCCTTTTTGGTCTACATGAGAGCTGTTGCTCTTCTGGGACTTGCAGTCTTCAGCACTTGCCCTCAACTTCCACCCACATCAAGGGCACTTATTTTAACACAGTTTAACTGTTTTAACTATTTAACTGGTTATGAAATGGCAAATATCTGCTGGGTCATAGAGCTTTCTATTTTAGTCACTAGGGTGGTCTATTTTGGAATTATAAACCAATACTTAGGAGTGAAATTCCCTAAACTTATCACACAAAATTTCAGTACCCTGAATCTGCATTCAAAGTAAATCTGCAGCTTGGCTGGGAGCCACTGCCTAATCCTGACCTGCATCCACATCTGAATGCACGAGTTTGTAGAATAGAATGTGCTTATAGAGCTTTAAATAAATGTTTGTTTAGTTTCCATTTCAAATGTGCTCACAGCTCTGAGCCCCATGTTCTAACTAAACCAGGTCACCAGCTCACAATGAATTTTGTACTTGAGTTTGTACCAAAACTAGGGTGACCATTGACTTGCTGTTCCTTGACCAGACCAGGAAAGATGTAAGTCTTGGAGCTGTGGACACATCTTAACAAACTGAGCTTGATTTCTAACTTTGTAACACAATCCCAAACGAAGAAGGTGTTTGTTGGATAACTCTTCAAAGGCTTTCAGCATTTTTCTGTGATATGTGCCAAGAAGAGAGGGCTCATTTCTGAGGTCCTTGGGAGCAGCTCATGTAGGGTGTATGACTTTGTAAGAGCCTTTTTACTATGAGAATTACTCAGAATGACAATTTTCCTGAGCTGAGACCTTGGTTGCCACACTGTGGCTGTGAACACCTTCACCAAAAAACCCTCTTGTTATAGCTGTTTTGTCACCCTTTTAAGCACTCGTATTTGTTAAGGGAGTTAAATATTCTTTATTGTCTTTGAGAAAAGTAGCCAGTGGTTTTTTACTGTAAAATGGGTAAGAGTCCACCTTTCACATAGGTCAGCTATCTGTTTTAGAAAACTCTTGAGAGGCTAGATAATAAGATTATTCTGTAAATGCTATGGCACATATTTTGAAAATAACCTTACAGTAATTCTTTGCTTTTTGCCAAAAACTACACCCACTGCCCATGACAAAAGTTAATTGCTCAAGCAACCCTATCCCTTTTCAGGGACCAAGTAGAGCATAAAAACAGTGAGGGGGCTGCTTATGCTCACCTTTCCTTTGCAAAGGTTTGGAGATAAGGACTAGCTCCACTTTCTGTAATTATTTTCCTGGGATTTTATAAAAGCAAAAGCACTAAATCTAGGTAATTAAAAAAAGTTACTTTGCACAGACTCGTGCTGGTTTTGGTCCATAGAGGAAAAGCTACATATAACAAACCAGAGGTTTGTTATAAGCAGTGGTGTGCTTTTTTTATTGTTCTAGAAAGGAGACATCATAGATATCATCTGCAAAACTCCCATGGGCATATGGACAGGCATGCTGAACAACAAAGTAGGAAATTTCAAGTTCATTTACGTGGATATTATCTTGGAAGAAGAAGCTGCACCCAGAAAGATAAACCCACACAGAGGAAGCAAAAGGACCAAGCCTAAAACATTGCAAGAGCTCCTGGAATGTGTCCACCTGCAGGTCAGCCAAGGCATTTCCCAGCTCTATTTGAAACGTTCATGTTCTGTGCGCTCGGGTTTGAATGTCATTTACAGGCAGGAGGAGAAAGGCAGGTTTCAGCAGTTTTGATGTCAGCAAAGCAAAGCAAAGCAAAGCAAAGCAAAGCAAAGCAAAGCAAAGCAACCTCGTTTCTGTCTTTTATCTGATGTGAGCGATGCCAAGATGATTTTTTGCGTTTTCTTTTATATGCCGTTTATATAACTTCAATGTATCCTCCGTATTCTTGGCATGCAAGAGTGTATTTCCTTAAGAAAAAAGAAAAAAGAATTTCCTTGTAATTCCCTAAGTCTGATAACTTAGCATAGCCCTAGTATTTTGCTAAGCCAGGAGACCAAACATCCTAAACACCTCATAGCAGGAGGCCAGAAAACCCTACACTATCTTGGGAAACTAAGATCCTTTCTAGAACATGTCCTGTAAACTAGAGATTTGGCCCATCCAGGGGAATTCCATGAATGGGGATATATTACACCATTCATCCAGGTCTCTCATTGGGGCATCCTTGTTAGATATGCTAATTTGTAAGGTCTATAAACTGTATATGGGATCTATTGTGTGTGTGTATTGCAGCACATCCCACCTTGGTGAAGTGGCACACCATAAGGATCCTCATTAAAATATTGAGGTAAAAAACCCCTTATCACTTAGCTGTGCCTGGCTCTCAGTTTTTAAGACCTGGACAGGCAACATGAGTGCCTTACAGAACTGCATTTTACCCCATCATGTGGCTGGGCTAGGACACCCCACTGAGAGAGGGACACTGGTGACATGTCAGGTCAGCCTGACTGCAGTTGTGTGCTCAAGTACAGATGTGTGGCTGTGGATATTTCAGGGACAGGGCTGCAGCCTGACTCCAGAGCCAAAACTGAGAATCTGTGTTTCTAATTTCTTATGTTCTTTAGGGAACAACAGTGTTTTTGCACTATGCTTGTGTTGCCCCTCTCTGCAACCCTAGAGCTTGACTGAGTGTCAAAATGTAATGAGGTCATGATTTACAAGTAACATTTTTAATAAGGGTAATTGCTTTGCTGCTGATGCAAACACTCCTTTCCCTGGAGCATGCACAGAGTTCTGTACTGAGTCAACACACAGCTCAAGGGGGACCTTGTGTGGCACAGCAAGGCCTGGGGCTCCCTTTGCTTCTCCCCTTGCTTGTATTGAGGGCTCCTCCTGTGAAAAGGCAGGAGCTCCTTTCCTCAGTGTGGGAGACACTCATGGAGTGACCCACAAAAGTCCAGACACTGAGCAGATTAAATAATTTCTGAAAGAGCTCTGCCCTGGTCCTGCTTGCTGCTAGACTGTGCTATAGAGCTCAGGCACAGATGCTGGCATGGCCAGGAGGGCTCCAAGGCATCTCTGCCTCTGCTCCCTCTTGCTCTCCACCTCTGCCAAAGGTAAATCAATTGGATTGGAGCCCATTTCAACCTGGCCAAAAAGAAAAAGTGAAATTGTTCCTATTTCTCCACTAAACATAGTGCTTGTTTCCATGAGAGGATTTCCTTGTTTCCTTTTGTAGGAATATGCCTCAAGCCTCCTGCTGAATGGCTATGAAACTCTAGAGGACTTGAAGGATCTACAGGAAAGCCACCTTATTGAATTAAATATTTCGAACCCAGAAGACAGGGCAAGATTGTTATCAGTAATTGAAAATCTACACGACTGTGACAGTAAGTGTTTAAGATTTGTTAAGAATATATGCACTAGTATCTTAAGCAAAAGAGAGCTTAGTTCAAACAGCTCCAGTAAAGATTTTTCTTTAATTTTTTTAAACAACATTCTGCAGATAATTACAATTTTTTTCTTCCCTTTCTTCATCCTACACTTAAATCCTTATCCAAATCAGCTTTTTTTTGGCAGGAAAGTATTGTAAAAGAAACAAATGAAAAAACAAAAAACCACTAATAGCTGATTTTTATTCTTCTCTCAAAATTAATCTAGCTTGTGTTTCTGGTGAGCTTCCAAGAGTTGAACATATGGGGTGTGTATATGCACGTATCTTGGTCACCATTTTGTTCTCTTCACTAGTTCCTTTTGTGGGGAGTGGGAAAGCTAGGATACAGAATAGGAAAACTTTTTTCATGATATTTTAATGATATTTCCAGTCTGACTTCAAATTGTAAATAATTTATGTCAATTTTGTAGAAACCACAGCTAAGCATCTACTTAATTAGACACTCAGCCAAAACAGGAGGGGCTTTTGTGTTCATTAATATTTGTGCATACTCCCCCTATGCTGAGCAGTCATGTAATCAAATGTGCACTTCTAATTGAGAAGCAAAAGAAAGAGAGAGAAGGATAAACAATGCCTTCCTGGGATAGTTTAATATCAATTTTTGTCAGGCATCCACTTATCTCCTTAGTAGGTAGGCAGTTTTCCTTTTTTTTTTTTTTTTTTTTTTCTGAATGGGCTTTTTTTGGAACCCCATTTGTACATTAAGTTATTCCTGTTCTTATTCAGCTTCCAGTGAAAGGCTCTTGCAGACATGTTGGACTGGCATTAGAAAGGTTCTCTTTGCCCTCCAGGTTCAGAAGTTCTTTCTGGCCTATTGCTTTGTGAGATTACAGGTTTGAAAAGAACTCTTGAAGGGCTGTCTATGTAGAAGCAATGATTGAAAGAGTGAATCCAGAAAAAAGGGTTACATTTTGCAGAAGTTTTATCACAGGGATCTGACAGGAAGTCACCTGAAAATGTATATACTGAGTAGAGTGTGTTTTTTGTGGCAACCAGCCTTGCTGCACTTTCTGCACCTTTTACTGTGAATGTTTTTTACACATTTAACACCAGAAAAATAGTAAAGAAAAATGCTAGACTGTAATTATGCAGTTTTATATCATTGTGAAAGCCAAACTGAAACATAATGGTTTCTAACAAACCACACAAGTGCCAAACCATTCTGTAGTGGCGAGAGTATGGTTTGCTATTCATATTTGCTGGGTAACAAAAAGCAGAGCAAGCAGCTTTTGAAACTGAAGGTGTCAGAACACTTAACGTTCCACATGCACCTGTGCAAGAACCAAACCTAACAACAAGGTCCTTACATGTCCCATATACTGAAAATTAATATATTCACTTTTATTATCCAAATTGGATTCTTCCTACATTGGCAGCATAGGATTAAGTCACTTCTCCAGGCAAAAAAAGTGTCCCTGATGTTATCTGCATGGTAGTCTAATAGTTCAAATTCTTGTAACAGCTCTGGGAATAATAACATTAAATCTTATAAAGTGGTCCATGCTTCAGAATCAGTGACAACATTGTAGTCTTATTTCAAGAGATGAAATGAACATTTGTTTCACATGCACTTTAGATAGGCATAGCAAATCTTTCCAGTATTCAAATTCAATCAAATAATTTCCCCAGAATTTATGAATGCTCACAGGGACCAGAACAACATCTTTTTGTGTCATGCCAGCTATAAGCGTTCATTTAGGTCTAGTTAAATTCTGTGTATATTTTAAGGTAAGCCAGGAGTAAATACTGTCCTAGTTTGATTCTTGAATCTTGCCTTGTCTGGTTGCAAAGTGATCAGAGCATTTCTCACGTGACTGGTGGGGACAGAACTGAACAACCTGTTCCAGAAAGGAGGATACTAAAGACCAAAATGGATAGAAGCTATCTGTTAAGTTGTTATAACAAAAGACAGGGCGTCAAGATGATCTTGGGGATAAGCTCTGCATGAGTCTGACGTTATACCAATCATTTGACCTCTCTGTCCTTCTGTCAATCAGATTGGAAAATTGGGTTGAAAGAGCTGGGTGCTACTGTGAAAGTGAATTCTGCATCTGGACTGAACTTTCCTGGGTCAATTTTTTTTTTTTTTTTTTTCTAAATGGCCATGGCTCAGTCCAGCATAAATGATTTTTTAATTAAAATTGATTTTCTGCATTGCTTAGAAGTGAGCTGCATAATTACCCACAGCTACAATGTAGTCTGTTTACTGGCCAAGAGAATTCTAGATGGAATTTCAGCACTTTCCAGGTAAAAAGTTCACTTTTTAAAAATAAGCTTTCTGAAAAAATAAGCTAAGGCCATAGACTGTATTTACTGTTCTAAGCCCATCTTTCTCACAGAGCTTGGAAGACTTCCATGTCTCTGCATTCCATTCATGCTTTCATGAAGCACGTGTTTGAATAATGGATGGAGAGTCAGGTATGGCCCAGAGTTGAAATACAAGGGTTTCTGAGTTTTTGTGACACTGCTATTACTCAGAACAGCCAAGTGTGCTGGAACATTAGCCTCATTTTACCAGACCCCTCCTATAAGTGCAGTAAAGCAAGATTTCATATTTCTTTCACATGAAATCTGATCTTGTGATGTGTCCAGAGGTTTTTACAAGGCTTTTAATTTCTTTGTCATTCCTTGGCTTTTTCTTGACATTTATTGTATGTTATACTAAGTAATTTCTTCATGACACATACTTGTGGTGTATAATTCATTTTGCAGAATAAACATTTATTGAGTTTTCTAACCAAAAGACCTGCAGCAGTAGTTTCCACATAATATGCTACTTAAAGCCATGCAAAATATAGGATTTTTAGCAGTGACATTTTTAATCTTACATTTGATTTAGACCTGAATGAATTCAAAAGAATAAACTTTACTCATCTTATACTATGAATTTTAAAAAGTAAGTTTTATTTAGCAAATGCTACGACACAGTGTTTTAAAGCAGATTTTTCTTTCTATTACTGCACTCTCTTCTTTCTCCCTTTTCTGGGACTCCAGGCCCCAATTCATCATCTTCAAGTACTTCAGGTAGCAAGGCTATCCTAGAACTGCAAGGATTTTTGAGCTCCTCATGACATCTCTCTGCTTCTCAGACATCTTTTTAGGTTTTCTATAAGTTGGTCAGACTCATATATTTGGGGCAAAAATCTTGGTTTCAATAAATTAATGGCTGTGAGGAAAAAAAAAAAAAAAAAAAAAAGATGATTTTTTCATAAAGTATTTCTTAATAGCTTTCCATTCTTCTCCCAGATGGCTTCTAGACAGGAGATGGATGTCTGTGCTTTTGTAGGATGCTATTTTTAAAGTGAAGCAGTTGCTGGATGGTTAATGAATAAAGTCATAAAAAAAGTTTGGAACTTCTTTTCTTGACTGCTTCCCAGGACACACGTTTGTATGTGTGCAAAATAGGCTTGATCCTCTTCTCACATAGATGATTTTAATCAAGAGGTTCATCCCTGAAATCCACTGGGTTACACTAGTCCAAAGCTATTCTCAGCTAAAGAAAAATTTGACTTCATTGGATACATGCATACAGTTCATTTTATGGAAAAAAAATCACCAAAAGGTGAATATGCGCTATTTGGAGGTCAATATTTTACACTTATCTCCCCAAATCCATTTCCTTAGCTTACTTTTCATATTTAAGTGCAGATCATACTTTAAATTCCACTACTAATACCAAATAAGGTTTATTCTTTATTGTTCTTGGACAGCAAGATAGGAGATAGATAAGGACACGACTTTCAGTTCTCAGTCACATTCCTTATGTGAGAATCAGGCACCAAAAGTTTCATTTTACACTGGGCAGTCCCTTTCAATACATGGGATCACACAGTATCTCATCAAGGTCCAATAGTGCTCAAACACAATCTCCCCTTTGGTACTGTGGTACAACTCATTGGCCTGAACATAATATTGCCAGATTTCCCAAGAAGCTTATCCTTGCATGCATATTAGTATTTCTCATTTTTTTTTTTTTATTTTTCACACACATCTGTTTGCTTTCAGGTTTTAGATAAAAAAAAAGAAGCTTCTCATTTCTGTTTTCACCACAAGTTCTCACATCAGTTCACTAACTTTTCCACAAAAGCTATGCCACTGATTTCAGTGAATGCAATATTTTAAGTTGTGTATCTGTAAATATCCACAAATATTTAGTTTTTTGCATGCCCAAAGTATTGCACTTCAGGTTTCTCTGCATCTTTTCCAAGTATTACTGCTTCAAAATAATCCTTTCTGAGTTTGATGCTTTGTGAGTTCTCATTTCATTTTCACACTTAGATGGTCTAACTGGTATAGGTGATACATGGCTTATGTACATACACAGGTCTGGTTTCATCCCCCAAAATTCACTTTGTTCCATGGGGCCCAGCTGCAGGGCAAGGAGCAATGGCCATAAACTAAAACACAAGAAGTTTCACCTCAACATGAAGAACTTTGCAGTGAGGGTGGCAGAGCACTGGAGCAGCTGCCCAGGGAGGGTGCAGAGTCTCCTTTTCTGGAAACATTCCAAACCCACCTGGACACGTTCCTGTGCACCTGCTCCAGGTGTCCCTGCCTTGGCAGGGGGGTTGGACCAGATGGTCTCCAGAGGTCTGTTCCAAGTATGCTGTGATTCTGTGATTTTGAGTCTTTAGTGATTGAAGGTACTGTCACTATGGCACTGCTGCAGCTCCCAGGAGGGCAGGCAGGTGACTCAGCCTAGAGCTGTGCTCCTAGCCCAGTTCTGCTGGACAAAACTCACAAAGGCAAACTCTCACAGAGCACACTCATGAAGTTTGGTTTGCTCCTGTATGACCTTCCTTCTGTCCAAGACAAAATCCAAGCCTCCTGCCACTCATCTGGTTTAAACAGGCATAACTGCACAGGAGTCAGAGTGACCTCTGTGCATTCTTGAGTTGAATTCCCTTAAACCCAAGCTTAAAGTGCTTCCCTAATCAGGACTTTAACCTCATTAGGAAGAGGAAAAGTGCTGGTGAAGGAAAAAAGAAATCCATCCTTGCACGTGTCATGCACATCTAAGTCACTGAATAACAAAAAACTCATTTTAAAGGTCTAAATAGTGAGGAAGATAAGGGATGCATCACACATCTCTTACCAAGGCTAAAGGCCTCACATTTTTTTCAGAAGTCTGAATATAATCCTACTGTCTAAAAGAGTACTGGAATATATGTGTCAAAATGATGCATATCTTGGGCTCTTCTGGCCATATCATAGACAACAGTGACTGAGAGCCATTTATCTTATGTGAAACTGCTTTACTGTAGAAAAATGATAGGACTTCCATTTGTTGATAAGATAGTTATTTCTGATGATTCCGCAACATCTAACGGCAGTTTAATTTTATCAATTCCTGTTTTCTGTGCAGCATGGCTTTCTTCTGATGTCCAAAAGATTAAGGCAGCAAACCTACCTTTCCTAATGTAGAACTTGAGGGTGTACATGTTAGAGAAATGACTTAAGTAAAGCAGGGTAGAAGAGTCAAAAGCTTAAAAAAAAAAAAAATAGAAAAAAGGAAAAAGAGCAAAAGTTGCTTTGCTCTTCTCATGCAGCAACTTCTAAAATTGCATGCTATGTTTTTTTATAATACTCAGCATCCTGTTCAAGTGGTTTAGTAGTTACTGCATAATATTTAAGATTGCTTTAAAGAGAAAAAAAGGCACCAAAGTTTGCTTTCAGTCCTCTCTTCATAAAAATGGAAGAGGAGGGATGTTCTTCCAATTTCTTCTGCTTAGAATGAAAAATAGAAGATATAAGAAAATAGAAAAATAGAAGATTTTTTTTTCTGTCTCAAACACCGGAATATTTTTGATTTTCAGTTTTTCATGTAAGAAAATGTGACTACTTTTACAGGAAGTTATATCTATGTCTTCTAATAGAAATTTCTCATTTTCTTAGTTGACCTAAATTCAGATTAAAAAAAAAAAAAAAAGAAATCTTAGTTCTAGGCTTGTATGTGCATTTTCCCTGAAAAACACTAGGGAGACATTGATATAAAAAAATTTAGGATCTGTTGTTCACATAGGAACTGCTCAGATTATCCAGACAACCAGTTACAAGGCACTAATACAGTGACTGAGACTGCATTTTCCTTTTAATCCACTGGTTACTCAGTCTTCTTTTCATTGTAAAACAAACAGAGTGGATGGAGGCTCCTGTCTGACCTTGAAAAGGTAAACAGGATTAACACTTTTGAGGTCAGTGCCTGCCAGGGCAGCAGAGGATGCTGGAGCAGCAGATGAAGAGGCAGCGAGCAGCATTTGGTGGCCAAGGGGATTAGGGGGAGGCAGCAGGGCAGGAGGGCTCCCAGGGCTGCACAGGACTTGGGTCCCCTTGCCCTGGCAGGATGGTGCTGCCAGGAGCTGAAAACACTCTCAGGACAAGGCTTTGCTTTGCTGCTGTTATTTGTGCTGAGCTGCCTCTGTCGCTGCCAGCAGCAGCGGGAATACCTTCACCCGTGTGATGCCTTTGTAATTCCTTCCTCACTTCAATCAGAAATCAATTGGAACCCTACATGATCAAATATTTTCCCTGCAAAGAGAGAGATAACATTTGACATGACAAACTGTGTTCTGTAAAGTGAGAAGGAGATCAAACAGTTACAGATATCAATTAAATCTGCCACAACGTGTACTCTTGCACGCAAGTGCAATTAACCATTAATTTATTTGGGAACAAGATGGAACTTTTATTCCTTGGAAAATATTTAAAGTGATTTTTTTTTTTTTTTATTATTCTTCTAAATACATCTGGTTATGCCTATACCCTCAGACTTTATTGAAAGCATAACTAAGCTGAAACTTTGGATTATTTAAAAAATCAGCTTAGTTTTTCAATTTATTAGGCAACTGGAAGTTAGAAGATATTAAGCAGATTTAATCAGGCCAAATAAATTGACAAGACTTCCATCAAGACCTCAAAATGTTTCTCAATAAATCACAATGCTTTGTGAAATAAGCTTGTTGAAATCTCACAAAATGAAAAGGTCTCCAAATAAACTCTCCCAACTGTTCCATTTCACTCTAAAAGAGTGAAAAAATTAAAATCTTTCATTTCTAATTTATTCTGTTATTCCATACAAGATAGGAAAAAAAATCAAATTTACAATCTTTCCCATTTTACCAAATGTTATAATTTCCAGCAATTGAAATGAAAGTCAGTATGGGTATTCTTCAAGGAAATTTTAAAATTCTAGGAACTAAAACAGATTTAGATTTTGACACAGCATTAAATCCTTCCTATCTTTGGATTTCCATTCTGCCTGAACTTAAATTGAGACAGTTTAAATATGACTAAAGATCCAGAGCTGACTATTTAACCAAGGAGTGACAAATCAAGTAGAAGAAGGGAACTTTCTTTGCAAAAACAAAAAGGTACCATTTTTCTGATGGGCTAAAAATCTGGAGCAAAACCATCTGTTTCCTCTGAGATGTGTTCCCTATACTCTGTTTGGAAAGCCAGATACAAATTGAAGTAAAACTACAGCTAGAGGAGGTTGATAACAGCACAAGAAGAAAAGTATGAAATGGAAATATTTATATTTTATAGTTTATTTTCTTAAGAAATTTACTGTGAGTAAACATGTACTTCACAGCCAGAGAACAGGAAGAGGAAATTTAAAATCAGTACATTTAAGAGTCACTATATATATGTATGTCTTGTTGAGCTCTTCTTGAGAGGTCTGTTGATACTGCCACTGAGTTCCAGATTTTTGAATTTGAACAGATTACTCATACAGCAGCTAAACAAGGGCAAATTATTTGCAAGATAATTTGCTTCTACTTAGTTTTGGAACAGTGTTCAAAAACCATGCAGCAGAAATTAGGCATCTTAGCTTCCTCTGAGGTTTCTGTGTTATGGAAAATAACCTTCTGGATATCAAGCTAAGCTTAGGAAGTTTCCATCAGCCACCCACTCCTGCTGAAAAGCTCGGTGCTTTAGAAAAGCTGGTTACCACGTCTTTGTGCTGAGCACTTCTGAAGGCCAGCACGATCTCTCTCCCTGCAGAGAGCACATCAGGTGGTGGGGGTTGCACTCAAGAGACACAGATCTGCAGTGCAGTGTGTTATAGACAAGGCACAGAGGCTCTGTGGCTAACTCAGCATCCCACTCTGCAGCACACGAGCATGGGATGGGGAAAGATCCATCCCTGCTGTGACCACACATGGGGACTGGAGCACTGTGCACAGCCTGAAGGACCTCAGCATAAAGGATCAGGACAAAGCCTCCAGCATTCACCTCTGAGAAACATCCAGAGGGAAAAAGACCAACCTCAATGTCAACTCAGATGTTGTTGCACTTGTGTATTCATACTTTTAATTCTCTGACGCTGAGGTTCTGTTTCTGATGGACAAAAAATATTGATGTGGTCATGTGTAGATTAACAGTTCTGTTTCCAAAGTTCTTCAAGAGCAGTCATGCTGCTATCTCAGCTCTTCCCCAAGGTACCTGTATTCACAATTTTTTCTTTCTTTTTCTGTTCTTTCTAGTTGAAGAACAGCAGAAAAATGAGGGTGGTCAGGAGACGCAGAACTCAAGCCCTCACCAGAGTTTTGACAAATCACAGTTAAATGACTGTCCAAGAGATTCTGGCTGTTACATCTCGTCAGAAAATTCAGATAATGGTAAAGAAGAAGCAGACTCAGAAGCCTTGTCTGACATGGTGCAGTCAATAACAATCAGTGAGTCAAACTGATTCAGTCCTGCTGCTCTCCTGCAGATTTTCAGAAAAGACAATCACATTTGTCAGTGGGATGGCACAGAAGCAGAACACAAAATGTTCTCAACACTGAAAAACTACTTTTTTTCTGATTCATGATGTTCTAAACTGTTTCATATGCGTACACTTCATAGCTAAATGTTAGTTGATAATAAGAATTTCTTACGTTTTTCTTTTCAATGAATCCACAGGTATTTCCCTGGAAAAGTTTATACAGAAGTATTTATAAATATTTGTACAGCAAATGAATTTTCTATAATAATAGTGAAATTTTTAGGCAGTGGTTCATAATCTGGAGATGTTCATTTCTGGAACAGTCCAAAATGTAAATATTGTACATATTTATTTTGAATATATATGGATTAATCACATTGTCTCTATTTTCAGCTGTGTTTTGCTGATTTCTGTACAGAATGTATTTTCCTTGACATATCATCATCATAAAAAGGTGGATACAGTCACACCCTACTTTGGGAAGCACCAAGCCAATTCTCACTAATATTAAAGCTGTTTCACACCACTTTTCTCCAAAATGAGCTCTAAAGTAGGCTGTTATTTCCTGTACTTTTTCCTGGAGGCATGAGAGAACTGTAGGGTGAATCTGAATTCGGGTCTCTGTGATCCTTGTCTTGTGGAAGAACAGAGCCATTCAAATGGCTCATGCAGGGGCAAATTTCTTATGGTTCTTTTCACACCTGTTCTCATTTGTCCCAAACATTATACAGAGAATTCAAAATGGAGAAATGAAACCCATCAGGACCAATGCTATGCTTTTATGATAACGTTTTGTGGAGATGTTGCCTTTTGTGTGTGGTGTGAAGTTTGTTAATAGAGTATCTGTTTGTATACAAAACTTGGAAGTTAACATGGTTATTGTACATGGTTGTCTTTTATATGAGATTTTATTGTCTTTTCCCAGTATATTTCACACTGGAATACACATTTTAACTGCCTGTCTTCTTTTAGAGTACTTCTTTCAATAATAAACAGAATCATGTGTTTAAGCCCTTTAAAAATACTTGATTTTTAACACGGTGATTACATTTCAAAGACTGCTCTCTTCTAAGACTAATGCAGTAAATAGGAATTCCACTGAGCATTTTTAGCCTGTATAAGAATCTGTGTATCAAATCAATAGAGAGACTTTTTCTCAGTCATTAGTCACACAGTTTTCACACAATTTAAGACATTTTGCATTTATGTTAAAAAGTTTCCACATGTTGCTGACAGCTTGAAAGAAAATCACCTTCAGAAGAGATGAAACACAAAATGTTCCAACCCAAAAAGAGTATTTCTGAAGAAGCTATGAACAAATGGAAAGCTTTTCTCCCTTTTTTCTTTTCCCCAACGTAAGTGTTTTCTGTACTTTTCATGACTTCTCAAAAAACTACTGCTGTAGGACCCCTAATACACTAATCTGCCTTGAAGGCTGTAATATAAAAATTGCAATTTTAGAAAATTGCATTAACAAGATTTCAAAGATTTGGAGTAAATAAACTCTGTTTAGAAAAAAATACACCAGAAAAGGAGCTACTATAATTTGTTATTGTTTTAACTTAACTTTTCATGCCAGCAAAAAATGTCATTGTTTAGCAGCAATGACCCCATACTGCCAGGTGTGGTGGGGGTGCAGAACCCTTGGTGGGATGAAGGATGTGAGAGCTTGTATCAGGCAGCTAAACTTGTTTCTTAATGCTTTTCCAGCCAGTAGTGTATCATGACATGCAGTACTGACATTACTTAATATGACTTAACTTCCAAAATAATGGGTTTGAATTGGATTCTATCATCTCCTCATTCTAAAAAAGGACTAAATTCAGCTTGAATTCCTCTCAGAGGCGCTTATCTTTTGGCTTTTGTGGCAGAGGCACTGAGTCTTCAGGTTCTGAAGACATCCACAAAATTGCTGAACCTGTAAAAGTATGTTAAGGTGAGCTTAAACATGATTGTGACTGTCAAGAAGCAGCTCAGTTAGCTGGGTCAAGGACTAACAACCACAGAGACCAGAGTTGTGTCCTGGTATAAATACTTTGAGAAATGTTAATTTGCACAGGTTTGCAAATAAAAATAGGCCTCCCTAGCCCATTGCAGTGAGACAGGCAATGCTTTCAACAACAAAATACCCAACAGCTGCTGTATTTTACAGGAATTAAACTCTGCCTATTGGGCTGACAGCAAGGAGATACAGGTGTAAGGTTAAGTGGTTGGGAATGAAGGGCATGAGTTATAACCACTCTGATCTGTAATCAGTAAGGCTTTGTCCAAAGGGCTTCTTATTCAGAAAAATATATCAACTGAAAGCTTGTTTGAGACTTTTGTAGCTTCCTGCAAAGGCAGAGCAGATTAGATCTCAAACTTGAGACACTTCCTCTCTCTCACACTGTTCTGAGAAAAAGAATGAGGAAATCTTGTGCCACAAAGAAAAAAAAATATGTTTCCTATAAGAAGCAGACCCAACTTTCTTTCCTCTCATTAATCACATTGATCATGGATTAAACTGTTTGGAATAGCAGAAGCATTTCTCCAACTGGTTTAAATGCTGGGTAATCTGAATAAAAGGTTATTTTAGGAACTCTTGGAAAAAGTCTGCTGAAGATCTGAGTGACTTTGAAGTAATCCTTAAAATGTCCCTAAGATAGGGAAGAGAAGAAAGGAGTAGAGGATTTGTTCCTGTCTGTCACTTGCTCAAGAGTGTCACGTCCCTTTTCATTTTTAATAACCTTCCTCTACATTTAAGGAGGACTAAAACATTTGCAAGTTTCTTATTTGTAACTGCAGTTACAAAGAGATGCAAAACCAGTCAGTAACAGCAGAGGCAAAGCTAAGAAGGGCAGCCCTTCTAGCCTTTAGGCAGTGGGGATTTCCTGGCTGTGCAGGGCTGTGGTGCAGGTGCAGCAGACTCCCCAGGGCTGGCTGCTGACACGTGTGCTGCTGCTGCCCACAGCAAAAACCACAGCTCAGAAAGACCTTGGTGACCCCACAAAAATTCAGGTGGTGGCAGGCCTCCTCCTTCTGAAAGCAAAATCATCTCTGGTCAGAGTCAGCAGTGTTTAACAGTGCTGCCCCATGCTCAGCCCCAAGTGACTGCCATCCACAGCTGGCATCACTTAAAGGAGGGCTGCCCCACCATCAAAGAGAGGAGCTGGGTGCCAGCTCAGCCCTATGAGCCATGTGCATTAGCCTGCAGGTCCCAGGAGGCAGCATCCTGCTCTCCAGGATTTGTAACAACACTTCCAAAAGTCAGAGTGTGAATGCAGCAGCAGAGGGGCTACCAGCATGGAGGGGTTTGCTCTCATTTTGCTGAGGTGCCCATGAGCACAGCAAGCACAAAGAAGAATATGGGAAGTTCTGTGGAAATTCTGGAGAAGGTTCATCTCCAAGGGACTCAACCAACTCCAGGCTGCCAGCTGGGCTTCACAGCACTCATACAACCCTGAGCCCAGCCAATTTTTCACCCACCTTACCAGTCATTTCCACCCCCCACCTCACCAGTTCTACCCTGAGTGTCTGGTCTGTGATGTGCAGAAGCCCACAGCTCATCAGCTGTGATATAAAGGGCACCTTTATACCACAGCACTTTCTCCTACGTAGTGGCAATTGAAATAATTTCTGGCATTGTCACGGAGCTGCATCACACTGGTAGACCCATTTGTAAAGAAGGCTGGTGCACAGATAACAAGGCAATATTGAAAGAATAAATGGGTGCTATGAAGCAGGCAAGCCAGTTTGTAGATGTCACAGTGTTCACAGGATGAGTACAGCTTGCCCTAGCCTGGAAATCAGTTTTTCCATCAAGTCAAGGCCAGTACAGTTCCTTCTGCCCACACAAACACGCACAGATCTGTGGTCAACAGGTAAGGGAAGATGACACAGACTGATCCAGTGCCTTCAGTCACAGTGGCAGCTTGGTACCTGTCCTAAGACAGCTTTGATGGCAGTTGTGCAACTGAGTCACAGTGTCACAGATGCCTGAGCCTTTGTCATGTCAGAGAGAAGCAGTCTCAACATGTCTAGTAACAGCATGGCAAGCACTCTGCCTTTTTCACAGCTCCAAGACAAGGTTTTGGGCTATGTTAGCATCTGAATAGATTATTTGCATCATGCTCTGACTGTGTGTGTTATAGCACTGCTCTGTACAATGACACTCTGTGCAGGTCCAGGAATAGGTGACACCAATGGTACAAGTATATCCCTTTGGTTTAACAGCTCCTGCATGAGATGTTCATCTGTGTCCCTGATCCTTGGATCCTGGCAGGCAAATGCAGATTTTTGCCTACAACTGAGGAGAGGGTGGAGGAGGCAATAATGTGGCTGTATGGAGCACTCAGTCTGTATTTCTCCAGAACTACCTGATGAACCCACCAGCCTGCAGCTGCTCATCTGCCTGTGCCAGTCCTGAGGATTGGCCAGAAGACTGACACAGGCAGGAATCCTTGCTACAGGCACAGGCTGGAATCCCTCCTGAAGGCTGACAACCCTTAAATTGAACCCAGTTTTGGGGTTCCCAGCACAGTAAGGACAGGGACCTGTTGGAGCCATTCAGAGGAGGCACCAAGATGACCAGAGGGATGGAGCAGCTCTGCTGGGAGGAAAGGCTGAGAGAATTTTCAGCCTGGAGAAGAGCAGGCTTTGAGATGATCTAATTGTGGCCTTTCAGTACCTAAAGGGAGCCCACAGGAAAGATGGAGAAGACTATTTACAAGGGCCTGGAATGACAGGGCAAGGAGGAATGGCTTCAAACTGACTGAGTAGGTTTAGATTAGAGATTAGGAAAAAGTTATTTGTGGTAAAACACTGGCCAAGTTGCTCAGACAACTTGAGGATGCCCCATCCCTGGAAGTTCAAGGCCAGGTTGGATGGAGCTCTGAGCAACCAGGTCCTCTGAAAGGTGTCCTTGCCTGGGGTAGGGGGGTGGAATGGAGGATCTGTGAGGCTCCTTTCAACCCAAAGCATTCTATTCTTCTATGATTCTGTGATTAACTGATCCTAGAAGAAGGGCTGATCTGTTCACTGCAAAACCAATAAACGTGGTTTCAAACCTATTTTCTTTTGGCTAGAAAAGGCCATCAAATCTCACTACAGATACATGGGCAAAAGGGGATGGAGAACAGTAATAAACTCAGGGCAACACAGCTGTTGAATCTACAGAGTTAGATCATGTATGCATAAACAGCAGTCATTGCAATGAGCATGAATTATGTATTCAGGGAAATCTATATTCTCTAGAAGGGGGACACAGATGGGAGGAGGTCCATGATAGGCTTGGAGGGTCTGAGAGGGTAATTTTATTTTTTGTGGCTAGGCAGAATTTCTGTGACATGCTCAGAAATCTCTGCTAGGTATGAGAACTGTCTGCTGTCAGCAAGAGCACGGAAAATCTGCCTGTGCCAAGAAGTCATACACAAATGAGGGACAAGAGGGCTGGAGGGCAAGTGGTGCTCCTTAACAGTTCACATACCTTGGCTGCTTAACTTAAGCCTGGCCAGTGTCCCACAAAGTGCATGCTTCGTGGGCAGAGCAAATGTCCCCAGCTCCTAAGGCCCTCTCCTCATGCCAATCAGAATATTCCTCTGGAGGACCTCTCGTGCTGTGTGCCACACACAGGGTTTTAGGGTGGAACATCAAAGATGTAGCCATGCTGTACAACCCAGCATTAGGACATGGAGACAGCTCAGGACTGTGCAGGACCATCAGGTAATTTTGACAGACTGTGGCCAAACTGGTTGACACTCTTTGGTGTCATGTTGATATGGCTGAGGGAGGGCTTCAACCTGAATGATTCCCAATCCTCAGCTTTCCTGCAGAAAGAATCAAACAGTGTGAATTGTAGATACTCTGAATGCAAACAAACATAAAAATGTTGGGGGTTACTCAGTGGCTTGGGGTGGAGTTTGCATGCAGTTTATTCCCTGCCACCAGGACAGGCAGCCTGTGCTGCTGCTATTCCCATCTTCTGCAGCACCTCATCCAGACACTACTGACCTGCTTTGCTCTGATGCCCAGTACCCACTGCAAGTCTCAGTGGTTAGCTGAGTTAGCTCAGCCAGAGCTGAAAATCAGGCCCCAGCCTTTTGCCACTCTTCTTTGAAAAGAAACAAGGTCTTTATGCCTGTGATGCACATTATATCACAAATCTCTCCAAAATGTTCACCATCATATTTGAGAGCAGTCTCTTGCTACCTATATTAAAAAAATCCTCCAGAGAAGGCACTTCTCAAAATACTGTTGGCAATAACCTTAGACTTTAGAGAGTGCAAATGTAAAAGAAGTGGAAATAGAAAGCCACTCATGTGGGGAAAAAAACACTTTAGAGAAAAATGAATGCATCAAACCCGAGGAACTTGTACTCTTTTAAAGAAATCTCTCAGTGTATTATTACCTAACAATGTTGCCTCCTAAGTTTGTTCTCATCTCCAATATAAGAGCTGAATGACTATCATTATTTACATGGGCATATTAAAATAAAATGTAACTTGCTCAAGAACAGTTATTTCTCTTTAAATGTCTCTTTGGTAAAAATATTCAGCAAATACTTTCTTATTGATGTTTTGGGCTACATGGCTATTTAAAGAGAGTGCTGAAGTATCAGAAGGAGCTAAAAGATCATATAGCTAACTAATAGCTATGCACCACTCAATTGTATGTACATGCCTGCAGGTCATCTACCTGTCTTAGTTCTGCTTTATTTTTCAACCAGAATGTAATAGCAGTCTTTTCTTATTTTAACTTGGTTAAGAAAAACGTGCTTTGTGACCTAGAAAAGGCTTTGGAGGGACTGCTTTTTCATTTTGCTTGCAGAGTGGAAGGAAGACATCATCAGTGGAAGGGGCTGTGTGACCAGTGACTTTGTCAGCTACAGTTTTGTATCATTAGAGAAAAAAAAAAGGGAAAATTGACTGGTTTGGACTGAATTTGTAGACCAGTCACCTATAATTCTTGAATAAATTCAGTCTCTCCAACACTGTAGTTTTGTTTTTTCCATTGGCAAAAAACCTAAATCTTGCCCAACTGGCAGAAAAAGTAGGCATTATTTGACAAAAATAAACAAATTAGTGTGAGACATGATTCAACAATATAAGATCTTAGATAAGAGGTTTAGGTACATACTGCACAGTACTTCTTACTTTCAAAATTGAATACAGGGGATCATTTAATTAAAACCTATTCAACTGAAAATCCTATTTATCTGAAACAAATGTTTGTCCTATCTATAATATCAACAAACTATTCACATGAGCAACTAGCAATAAACAACAGAAAGATGCACAATGAATGTCAATTAACACAATTTGCTATCAAATAAACTTGCAGTTTATGTATACAGCTTTAGCACTGTCCTGTGTATCCATTATAAAGGTCAATTAACCTCAATTGCAGCTAGTCAGCTTGTTCTAAAACAAAATCAACATAAGATAGCATTCATTTTTTTTAAATCAGTATCTCAGCAATTTGGTTGCCTGGCACTGAAGAACTTCTAAATTGCTAAAAGTCTTTGCTAGAAGTTTTACGTTACCAAATGTCAGAGTGAGATTGGCTGAAATTGTCAAGGTATCACAGTGTGGCTGCAAAAGGCTTTTAAAAATATTCATTATTCAGCACATAATCACGGATTCAGAACAACAAAGAGCTTTGGTATGTGTGTGCCTCAAAGGATGAAAATCTTCCTAAGTAAAGCTTTCGATGCATACACTGATCCAAGACTGCACTAACAAATCTCTTGAAATGGAAATCCTTGCTGAAAATGCCTGTGTGCTTTAAACACTATCAAAAGTTTTCTTTCTCCCCCCTCCCCTTTGGCTGCAGAATGTCAGCATTTATGGTAAAAGTCAATCAGGTGCTCACTTGTTCTGCTTAATCAGGAAGAAGTGGCACCACGTGAGCACTGGGAGCTCTCATCTGGAATTGCACAAGCATCACTAACTCAAAGGGCTAGCAATGCTGGAGAAAGCAAAAGCAAGTGGTTAGAAGTCTGACATATTGGTCTGTGAGAGAGGCATTAGATATCTGAAATCACACTTGGAAACACAGGTGAATCCCTGGACTTAGAGAAATGCTGGTTTTCTCAAAATTAATAATTCTACTATTAAAAAAAAAAGATAAAAAAGAGGCAAACAAACCAGAAAAACAACACACACAAAAATAAACCCCCAAACCAAAACCCAAAAACTGATATGGATTATTGATCACTTAGCAGGACATTCTCCAGTAGATATTTCAGCCACCAGCCATTGAGTTAGGCTTCTATGCAACCTGTGTTTGAGAGGCTGTTTAACTCAATTCTTAAAAAATAATGGGCAAGGTGGTGGCTGACATGATGAATCCCAACTCTGGCCCTGCCAGATGCTTCTACAGTCTTTTTTAAGCTGATGATAGTTACAAAATGACTACAGTGGTGTCTTCTCTCCTTAGAAGGAGATCATAGGAGACTGTACAAAGACCTAAGGGAAAAAAAAAAAAAAATTGCTTTCTCGGCACATACAAACACACCTTCCTTCTCAGAAGGTTAACAGGGGCTCTGTGCTTTCTGTGTCCTTTATGAACTTTGCCTTTGCTGTAGGCAGACAGTGTTCAGTGCTAAAAAGCAATTTTCCCAGTGCTACTGCAGCCCACAGAAAATAAAAAAAAAAAAAAAAAAAGTCAGAACTTTAGAACATAATTATACCAGACATAAACCTGTGGGAAAAGGCTTTGTTTTCCGGGTAAAATTCACCTGTGTCCCTAAGGCCTGTGAAATACTTGCCTACAATTGTAGTCTGAAAACTCCAGTCTCTTAACTACATTAGAGTATCCTGACTCACTGCTTCATTCGACTTCAGTGCTTAATTCTTCCTAGAGGTGATTTTTACTTAGCACTTCATTGCTACAGCAAACATCAAACTGCATTACACTGTTTAACTCATCAGGATTACAGCAGTAAAAAGAACAATGGGCACTCATAAAAAAAGTAAGAGTCACTTTCCTGGCTGATGTGTGCGTGCCTTCAAAGCTCAGCTACAAACATGAACGCAGTTCATGACTACAGAAGCAGCAAGGAGTTTTTCTTTGCATTTTTTCACCTTGCTAAAAGAAGCCATCCTAAAAGCAAATCAGTGTCTGAATCTTAGCAATGCAGTTTCAGTGTGAGATAGAGTGAAAACAGATGCTTGGCTTGTCTATCTAACAATGAATGGGTGATCTGTACAGACCTGGCAGAAATCTTCAGATAATCCTTAAGTTTCCTGTAAAAAGAGACAATGTTCAGTTATTGATCAAGGGTATGTGGGGATGCTGCAGTTCCTTCAACTAACAAAAAAAAAAAAAATCCTATGTACTATGATTTCTCTCTAGTAGATAAACTTTTTAATCAAATCATCTTTCACCCTCGTAGGAGCTTGCTAGAGGAAAGCAACCTCATAAATCATGGGGCTTGGTCTGGTAACATTTTAAGAAAAAGACCACCTGAGTCAGCCAGCTTGGTGTAAGGTAATACCTCTTAAAAGGCATCCTGAACATCATCAGGGTCTTGTGAAACAACATTTTGATTAGCTAAGTGAAAATGAATCACAAGTGTTGGCATACAGCTATGCTATCATTTTATTCAAAGAATGATCAATCGGTGGCAGAGTGATGAAACATTAAACAGACAGATCAATTCAAGACATTATATTCTTACAAGTCTCCTAGATCCTCTACTCAAGATCTGATAGTTTCCACAAGACTTATCAGACAGGGATGATAATTACAAAGATATGGTAATTGAGGGCATTATATCAAGCGTGTGAGCTGGATCTGCTGTCACAGCAAGAACTTCTTCACTGAGAACTGGCAGAGAAGGATTTTCTTTCCCTGTGACTGGCACAGCAGGATCCTCATCCAGCCACTGGCACAGTAATAGGTTCCACTTTAAATCTATCCTATCTACACCCTGTTGAAGTAATTCAGTTAATTGTGTGCATCAGTCTTGGGAGAAATCTTTCATACTGCTAGTTATGTCCTTGGATGAGCAGGGGAGCAATCAAACACTGAGGGGGCACTGCTGCCTGCTAGACCTGGAGCCACTGCCTCAGAGCCAAGAGTCCACTTAAGCACCAAGGAACCAAGCAGCCCACAAGATCAACTAAGCTTTTAACTGCTATAAATTACTCAAGGAGGGACGTGCTGTAAGCATAAATGTTCACCGTGGTGCACAGCATGGGGGAAAAGCTAGCCAGAGTATGACTTGGCAATTCAGAGAATTTGATACTAATGTTAGTTTATTAAATTTCCTTTTTTAGCTTTAGGAAAAAAAAAAAAAAAAAAAAAAAAAAAGACTGAGTAAACCAAAAGAATTGCAATGAAGGCCAGACAAAACATTTACCCTGACAGCTGAGACAGAGTTCTTCTCCAGACTCTGCCAATATTGACTTCCACATAAAGTCCTATTTTTTTATAGAAGAGGTTAACCTTCCACAATTTACTTACTCATGAAATATAAGGTGAACAGAGACACTAATGCAAATGATCCAGTATATTAAAAAATGCATTGAGCCAGGAAACATTCAAAGTTCTGTTATAAATTATCTTTTAAGGTTTGGAATAGTAGACATAGTGGCTGTGCCAAGCCCTATTAACTGGAATAGATGGATTTAGAAGGAATCTTTTTTAGGGCTGGTCTCTAAAAGATAAGGGGGCTTTCTGTCCCACTCATTCTTCAAAGATTATTTTTAAAGATGGTTATAGATAGTCCATCACGTTGTTAGGACCCGAGTAGCAAAGTATATATGGGCAACTAGAAGTATATATTTCAAAGGAGCAAGGTATAATAACAACAGTTTGATCCCTTCCTATCCCATCCCATAAAAGTTATCACTGTCATTTATAAGGGTGGGGGAGAAAAGGCTGCATTGGCTTGGTCAGCTTTTGATGTGAGCTGCAAATGATAACTTGTGCTGTTCTCCTTCCCCTCCTGCCCCCAGACTGCAGTCAGAGCAGTAACCAAAGCACCTGATCTGAATAACTAAGTTTTTTTGCTTCTCTCTCCAGCCTGGGACACCAGAGAGATAAGTTCACACACCACTGTTTTATTTTTACTACAATTCCACTGACTCAGAGACTTTTGTGGTAATTGAAATAACAGGAGACTACGAGGAAGTTCCCCTAATTTTCCTGCTGCTTGGGGAGCTGAAAGGCCTGTAGGTGTTAACTAAATCTTGATCACATCAAATGGCCAATGTGGGGTAGCAATACTGTGCCAGGTCTCTGTGCAGACAATTTTATTTGGCTGTAGCAATTCTTTCCTCCTTATGAGGGTTTTAGAGAAAGTTTTTGCACAAATTAGTTCCAATTAAACCCCAGTTACAAACTCCTTGCACATATTTCTTGGTGGATGCAAATCTTCACTAAGAGAAAATTGCTAAAACCCAGAATCAGACAGCTTAGAGATGGGATGAATCTCTTTCCCTGTGGGATTGTCCTTTAGTAATCAGGTTTAAAACTTGCTAGCATCTGCTGAGACGAATTGAAAGGTTTTCATACAGACTGGGATGGGACAGGTTTTAAAATGAGTTGTACTTCTCCTTTAAATATGAATAATGTGCTAGCTGGTGAGAAGTAAAAGGGATAAAAATAGAAAGATTAAAAAAAAATTTTTCCTTGGGTACAAGATCTGATATGGAGATTTTTGCTACGTAGGCTGTGCTGAAAACCCTCTAACACTTTGGAGGGACCATTCTGGTTTAGTTTACCACTGTGACTGAGACAGAAGGGGTTAGTGTTGAGACAGCAAGAGAAAAGGATTTCCTCTGGCAGGTGTATTGACCTAGCTAACAAGAAATGCCAAAGAGATGCTGGCTGTGATAAGAGATTCGAGGATACCTTGCTCCAGTGTCCCCAGCTTCAGTCAGTTTATGTGAATCCAGTGTTGCATAGCTTTGCAAAGCCAAAAGAGACAGCAGACTATGCATTCAGCTGGGGCTGGGTTTCACAGCTCTTTGCTCAATATGCCAACCTTTTGTGAGGGCCATTCAAGTTCAGCAGTCAAGCATGGAGCACCCCAGACACCACGTCCTCACATGCTCAGGTACTCTTTACAAGCTGCAGTATTGTAGTATTGTGCAGTATGGTGCATGAAGTTCTGCTTGGAGCCAAAACCAGTTCCTACACCTGCCAGAAGGTAAATTAGCAATAGTGATTTTTTACAACTGCAGTTTCTCAGTTGTTTTAAAGTCACTGAGTAACTTCCATGGTTACTTTCTTAGCAAGAAAACTGCTTGTGCAGTATCTGCCCGACGTGCTTGAACTATCTGGCATTTAATCATTCTTTTTAATTTAACGTAGAGAGATAACTCCTCGTGTCTAGTCTCTTCAGGAGGTGACTTACTTCCTGTGTAATTTCCCTTTGCACAGCATGAAAAACAGCTATGCAGTTCATCTCTTCCTGTCTGCTCATTTTTAGCTCCAAGGTACAGAGCTGGGTACTGTTGCACATTATGCCAGAGGTCTATTAAGCAGCATACTGGTGCACCGAGGTGGAAAAATGTAGCAGGCAGTGATGCTGGCTGCATTCAGCACGAGCCTCGTAAATCCTGGGCACATTCTCTGCATCACCTAAGAGGTGCTGAGGAAAAAGAGAAAAGCTGTGCTACCTGCATGCATGATGGACTGCCAGCACTGAGATGTTCCCTCAGACTGTGCTGAGGGAAATTCTGCTGCTCCAAGGCTTGTGTCAGCAGGGGAGGCAGAGACAAGAAAGGGAAAGAACAGCAAGGGGATGTGCCCAGGTTGTACCATGGGGATCAAGGCTTTGGAGGTGCTGTTAGATCCTACATGAGAGCAGCTCCATGGGCTGGGCTGGCAGCCAGACACAGAGTTAGGAAGTCATAACCAGCTTCTCACTCTGCTTCAACAAATGTGGACTCAGCAAAGCAGAAGCTCTGGCCCAGCGTCTTTGCTGAACACAGAGCCTGAGATGTGGGTGCATTTTCACCACTCACATTCTCTCCTGCTGTCTGACTGCAAGGTTTATGCAGAATCCATTCAGTGAGTTTTGGATTCTTTGCAGGAAAAACAACGTGTCAGCAGGTATTGTCTTGCTCTCTGAAAGAAGTAATCTTCTTTCACTCAGAGGGTCTCCAGGGCTGGCTCCAAGCTCTGCAAATCAAAGGGGATGTTTGAAAGAGAGGGCTCTGGATTTAGCCCCAAAGCCTGTCAAACATTTTAAGTGTCACATAGTGCTCCTTGGAAGTATCACTATCTCTGTATTTTGGGTGTAAATTGTAACATAAAATGACACAAGTTTTGCTACAGGCTCCTACAAAATGGTGGTGGCCGATATTAAAGGTGATATCCCATGTTTGCCCATATTCTCATGATGTACCTCTGAGGGTATCAGCACCTCAGCTCTCACAGGTGTGAGCCAGCACAGAACTGGAAATTGGAAACAATCTCTTGGGTTCTATCTGCAAGGAAGCTTCAAGCCAGTGCCTGCCTGTCAGCAGCACTGAGCCATCCCTGTGAGGCCATGCTGTCCCTGCAGCTGCTGGACAGCCTCACCCCTCAAGCTTTAAACACCAAGTGCCCAAACAAACATCAGGAATGGTGCTCCAGCAAATTGTTCCTGGTATAGGCATGAAAACAAAATAAAACATCTTGCTTTGATAATTTTTTTGAAGTTATGCTCCACTCACTGAATGGGACTGAAAAAATTCAAGGTGCCCTTCCCACCTACACAAGTGCCCTGTGCAAGTCTCCAGAGATGCAGTGGACTGGGAAAATGCAATGGCTGAGTCACAAGGCTTGGCCAAGAGGTTAACAGTGCATCCCCACTAAAAATGATGGGGTGCACCTGAGCCAAAGGTGAGCCCTGGGTCAGCACTGTCCACGCACAGCTCTGTGCCCTGGACCAAGAGCCAACGTGGAACAGTGGGGAGACAGCAGACACTGCCAGCCCCTCCATCCCCTCTGGAATAATTAAGACATCAGGATGTAATTTCTTTATTTTTGCCCTAAAAACGTTGCATTAGAAAGCTCCTGTTTTCTGCAGGGTTGCAGAGGATAACAAATGGATGGGGAGGCCAGGGGACCGAGCCCTGGCAGCCGAGGAGAGAGCCATGCTGAGGAATACCTCATGTTAAACAAGCAGCATAATTATTCTGCTCTACTTAGCACCAGCTAGGCCTCATTCGGAGAACAACGCTCATTTCGGGGCACTGCATTTTAAAACAGACTGAGACACTGGAGAGGGTTCAGATGAGAGCAACAAAAATGATTGAAGAGTTAGTAAATAAGACCTCTGAGAAAAGGTTATGAGAGCAGGGGCTGCTTGGTCTGGAGGAAAGAGGACTGAGGGGAAGCATTACTGTCTGCAGATATGCAAAGGGCTGTTAGAGAGACGACACAGACCAATTATTCTCATTAGAGAGCAAGAACAGAACAAGAAGCAATGGGTTTAAGATGCAGCAAGGGGGAATTTAGATTAAATAATAGGCAAATGTTATAACTATTGGAAAAGTTAGGATACGGAACAAGCTTACAGTGAAGTTTGCAGAATCACCTTTACTGGACAAATATGTGGCTGAGAGGAGAGACGTACCTGTCAGGGCTAGGCTAAGGCTAAGGACATACAGAGCTCTTCACTGCACAGCAGTGATCCTGAGCCCTTCACAGGCAGACAAGGATGGCTCCTAATAAACAGAAAGGAAAATGAGGGGATTGTGTATATGCACATGAATGTGGGTGTTTATGAACACTGCTGTAATTAACACTATACAACAAAAAAATGCTATCAGTAGTCACAGCCCTTATTGTTATTCCATGTTTTGTCCCAAAACACCACCTCTCCACATCAGTCTTTTTCCAACACTAAGAAAGTCATGACTGAGACATCAGTAAAACATACATATTTGGGTTCCAGTCCTACATTATTTGTCCCATAGGATGGGATGCTTGGCAGGAAGCTCACAGAGCTTGATTTACAACCAAAATAACACACAGTGTGGAAGTGCCATGGATGACCAGTGCTACTGCCATGGAGGCGGACTGTGAAAGCTCCATCATTTTACCTCCATGCCTAGTTCAGATACAACTGTACACCAGGCCCTTTCTACCCAATGGTTACCTTAACTACAAGCCAGAAATCAACAAAAGCACAGGCGGGGAACCACAAATGGAAATGGAACCACTGAGTCACTCCCACTGCTACCTGCAGTGTTAGAACTGTGCAGAGCCTGAGAAATGCCACTATGAAAACACAGTGCAAACACAGAAATAGCTGTGTCTGAAGCTCAAATATTACCTTGAATTCATATTATCCCTACCACTTCTGTGAAGTCCTCAATGCTTTGAAAATTACACTTGCAAGTAAGCACTGTGCTATCAATGCATTTGATTTTTTTTCTAAAACATGAACTTCACCTTTTGTCATTAAAAGAATGTCCAGCCCAAACCAAAAAGGCTTCCAGTCTGAGTCTTCAAAAGCTAATCTGAGAATTTTGAAAATTTTGGTCTAAATAATATGATTAATGTTGAGTACCATTTAACCTGGAGTGAAGCTTTTTGCTGAAGTTTTACAAATATATTTGAAACAGGAAAAAAAAAAAAAAGGCACAGGCAGTGTTAATCCAAATGTGAACACTGAAAAGAGTGACAGTGTAGTCAAGTACAAAATACTTATTTGTTACTATACTATAGCTGCTCAGAAACACTGCTCTCCTTGCTGTAGGTCACTGCTTTGGAGAGGTTATCACCACTGACCAAGCTCTTTGCAACATTTTTTTGAGGCTATCATAAAGGCAAGCAAGAAGCATGTGCTGATAAAGAACTGATTTGAAATGTCAGCCTTATGGGAGGAGGTGCCAGTACAGCAGTACAGCTGGCTTTTTTTTTTTTTTTTTTTTTTCCTAATGTACAAGAGGATTAAAACCTTCCTGGTCAGGAAGAAAACCCAGAGGAAAAGAAGCCAAAAGTCTGACAGGGCTATGAACCTCATAGCTATAGCAATAATTTTGCAAATGACTAATAATAAGGAGTCGATAATCCAAAGGATGATCTCTGAAGTGAAGAGCACCAAATTACTTTGGGGAGAAAATCAATTATCTCCTTTTGTGGCTGCACAGCTTACAATATGCAAATGTACAGAAGTTACCATAGTCACAGAAACCTGAATATCAACTTGGAAGAGAAAAAAACAAGGAATTTTACAAGAATTGCTCAAAAACATGTTCTTAATGAATGGATGCGTATCTGCTTTATTGACACAGCTGCAATGTTATTCTAATATTCTTCATTGCAAAGGCTGACAGCCATCTAGAGATGTCAGCATCTATGAAAGAGATGGTGAAAGCAGAATGGGGTGACTGGGTCTGGAAGGCAGTAGAGAAATCAAATTATCATCAAATATTGTGGGCAGATTTTTAACATCTCTTCTCTTGCTGAGTGGTGTCTTTCTCCATAACTGGGTCACTGAAATTAATGGAACTACTTGCAAGTAAAACAGTACTCAGTGTGCCTTAGAGCATCAGTCTGACCCACAGCACATATTCAAATGTCACCTTGTATTTTAATGTATCTCAGACTTGAGGGGGTTTAAAAATTATTATTAAATTAGAAATAGACTCCTTATTGGGATCAGGCTCTTTTTTTCACAAGAAGCACAAATGTCTTTAGAGGAGATGTCTGAACATTTGGCCACTTGTTACTAAAAATCCCATTTCCATGCCTGTGTAATCCACATTCCCTGAAGGTTTTGAGAGCAAGGAGCTTATTGTTGATGAAAAGGGAGAAGTGCAGCCTAAGGGCTGCTTGGGAACTCCAGATGGACAGAGGTCTCCAAGGGGAGGGGTGCATTCCTGAGCATCTGCTGGTGAGCCAGGAAGACTGTGTGGGACAGACCTCAGACACTTTGCAGTTAAGCATCGGGTTAGGGACTTTGGTTAAAACGCATTTAACCTCTGGATTTAAGGATAAAACACTATTATCCCTATTGGGGGATAACTGACAAAAGCACTGTATCAATTGTGCTTGGAATGATGAGTTTCCCTAATTACAAGCACCGCCTTTACGACCACACCAGGGAAGCCTCTGAAAAGACTCAGAAAGAAATGAGACAAGGAAAGTTTTATCCAGAACAGCTTATTTAGGAGCAAGGATTTTTTTCTCAGCCACAGTGTATCCCTGGTATTTTCTAAAAATGGGAACAGAATGGTGTCACTTCTGAGATGCTGAAAAGAGCTGAAAGTACTTGGACTAAAGCCATGGAGAGAGAGCAATTCAACTGAGGGACATGGATAAGGACCTCCTAGCCTTATTACATGATTTGAGAGAAGGCACAGACATTTCTCTCAGCATTAAAAAAAGGAAAGCAAAGCAGTGAGAGATCTTTGTGCCCCACAGGTGAATTTCCTCGGTTCTGGAGGAAAAATTCTTAGACTTAACAGAGAGGATGGAAAAAGTATTTGTGAATTCCCTCACTACTTATGTCTCTGAGAGACAGACTGGGGTTAAGACTTCACTAGGAGGGGAAAATCCTACCTAATACCATTTCACTGTTCCTCAAGCTTATTCTGTGACCCCTTTTATATCTGCTTTTATACATGCTCTTCAGAGACACATGGGATGATTAACAACATCATAGATAACTTCATTTAGTGTCCCAAGCTACTGGGATAAGGCACTAAGCTGGAGCTATTTAAATGTTTTTTAAGGTAACTCCTAAAGCCTAAATACAGAACTTATTAATACCTGTAGTGCTTCACTGTAAGCATGATAAGGTCAAGAAACTGCCAACTTGTCCAGGCCACCAAAATATTTGTACTCCACAGGACACCTGCCATGAAACCAAAGACTGCCTCCAAGGATGGTTTAGGTCAGGCCATGAAAGTCTGGGCTCTCAGCCTCCCTCTCTGCTGGGGTGTTGCTGCTGAGTTAATTTTCAGTCCTGATGTAAACTGACACTGCACCTGCTTAAGAACTAAACCTTCAGTGAAGGAATTCTTCTTTTCACATTGGGTGAAAATTGCAGCTGAGTGGCCCTCAAAATCAACATTTATGGCAAAAAAAAAGTCAGACATAGCTGAGAAAGCTGGGAAAGATCTACTTTAGTACTACTATAGAGGTACATCAACTATACTTCTGTCTCTTTTGGAGTAGCACTGAATTATTACCTCTTGCCAGCTGTAGCATATGATATGCATTAATCAAAAACATGTATTTGGAAATAAATAGCAACAGCAAAATGTACAGGCTGCATCACCTTCATGCCACTGGCCATTGCTTTGCTTAGGCTCATTCCTTACAGGAATTACCATAGAAATACATTGGTCTGCCTAACATAGCAAGCTACAAGAGCAGTCTCAGAAGAAGGTGCTATGAAATATTTACATACATTAATTCTCTGAAGTCACTTATGGCATGCATAGGCCTTTGAAAAGTTTTGTCCTACCACCATTTTGTACAAGTTGGTCATAACTCTGCAACTTGAAAATCATTATCCTCCCCATCAGCTTCTGTTCTTGCTCTTACTATCAATCTTAAAGTCCACTCTGAGACCCACAACATTTAGCCTTTTATTAGACAGACCTCATCAACAATTCAGTCCAGCAAACCTTGACAAGAATTTTTCTTTTCAAGTAGCAGACAGACTATGTATATATATTTAAGGATAACATGGGAGTTGGTTGCCTTAGTAACAAGATCTTTCAGCCATTGTGTTTAGTATTTACTCAGCACTGGAAATGTACACTGTATTGAGAAAAAAATACAGTATTTTTATTAGTCTGCCCCTGTATAGATGCCCATCAGCAGCAAATGCACACTGAGTAGTCTGACTTTCCATTTCTGAGTTATGTGAAACCTTTGAGAAGGGAGCATGCAGAAATGAAACCAGGGCACCTGCTGCAATGTATTTTTGTTACAAGTGTTTTGAGAGAAAAAAAACTGTTGTGAGAGTTTAAAGCTCTGCGCTAAAGATATTCCTTATCTCTCAATATGTCCAGAAGCAGAAAACTATAAAAGCATTCCTATCCCAAGGTTTCATACTATGCTGAAAACAAATCTACAGAAAATAGTTATGAAAGAGGATATTTGTAAAGTGGAGGTTTCCACAACTGCATTAATGTGCAGTACAGTTAACAAGAAGTGTTAAAAGGCTGTTTTACTTGGCATTTGGGGAGATGGAGGTGAGTGTGTATACATTTAAAGTGCTATTTCAAAGCCCGCTTCACTCTGGGTGACCCACTGGGTTTTCACAGTTTTTATTTCAGGACCCAAGAACAGAACTAGGCTCTTCTGCTTGGAAGTACCAGTGCAGGTCATCCAGGACTTTATGGTCCCAAATGTTCAGGGCTGAGGCTGGAGAAGGTTTAAGCATGTGAACCAACCTGTTTCTCCTAACAGTCTGTGCATTACCTCCTGCTCTTATGGTAACCCAGCTCTTGTACTGATAAGAAATCCATTTCTGGGCTGCTCTTTCTCATTATAATTTAAGAAAGTGTAAAACACTTCTGCATTATAGCAATTTAACATCTGATATGGCCTCTGTCACACTGTTATATCATACCCTTACAGGATGATGGACTCCAGTCTAATACAGCTTTTCCTCCTCTAACTACTGCAATCCCATATCCATTTTGCAATTCAGATGGAACAGATCCTGCTCAGACAGCAAAGCAAAATGTTGTAATCTTATAGAATAATTTAAATGTAATTATAGACAGAACATTTATTCTATATTTAAAAATAAGAGCTGGAAAATAGATGTGGAAAGGTCTTAGAGTGGAGAAAGCAGGTTGAACCAGACAGTTCTGCTGGTTTAAAGCTCTACCCAACAAATCCAGGCTTTTTTTTCTATCATGAACAGTTTTTTCCCCAGTCCTGACTTTCTCAGGTTTCTTTAGCACCAAATATTGTTGCTATTGTTGTTATAGATGGGTTTGCAACGAGCTCTTGGGTTAACTGCTGAAAAGGAGGCCTGAAGACTGCTACCAGACAGCATTACTGGGCTTTGCACTCCCCCCAGAGGGGCAGGAATGTGAGTCACTGTGTTCATGTGTAGGGCTCTGCTGATGCTCCACCAGCTGGAAAAGCCAGTGGTGCCACACAATGTCAGTGCAAGGGAGGCTACAAAGCACCCAGCTGGATGGGGATCAGCAGCAACAGAGAGGTGGATCCATTATCCAACAGAAATCACTTCCCCCAGGTGGATTAAAATGTTTGTGTTTAAAAAGAAATGTGCTTTTTTTTTTCTCCCCATTTCTCATGCCATCCTTTGGTGTAATATAGAGAAAGCTTCATATTTCTGTAAAAAGTGGAGGGAAAAAAAGGTAGATAATACACATTGTTTAAAAATGGCATAGAGATAGCGAGCTGCTTTCCTTGACAGGCCCTCCATGAATTATTATTGCAGGCTGCAAACTAAGCTGCATTTTCTCAGGAGTGTCTTTTACAGGAAGAGCTCTGCTCCTGTTTATCACACACTTGAATTAAAATCTATCAATTTGCCGTAAAAAAAAAAAAAAAAAAAAAAAAAAAAAAAAAAAAAAAAGAGTTCTGAGAATTGGGAAAAGGTTTCAGCAAATAGAGATTTTTGTCCAATTAAAAAAAAAAAAAAATCTTTGCTTGTCATGCTCAGATTTTAGGGCCACGGAATTTGAAACTAAAATATGTAAAAGTCACACAGAAGGAGCTTACCAGCAGAATTCTTATTCACACAATAATCAGAAAGAAGAAACAAAATGGCAGTGAATTACTAACCCTCAGTGACTGCAGATAACCAACAACTCAATGGTATTCTATAGGAGTACAAAATCAAATTACCAAAGAGTTTTAACTATTTGGCTCCCAATCCCATACACTTTTGAACTATCCAGACATGTCATATATTCCATATATCGACCCAGAATGTGTAATCCAACCTCAAAAAGCTGTGTATTAGTAGCTGTGACCATACAGACCATGATACACAACCATTGTTTTGCTTTCAATTAAAGTAGAAGCAACAAGGATGCAGACAGATCTTGCAATTTGGGTTATTCATTACTACTAAAATTGCAACACTTTTCCATTTGTTTTATTTTGCTGATACGCAGATTGCAGGTTTTTAACTGTATTTTTTTTTTTGATTGGCACAGCACTGTGTATCTGTGTCTATCCTAAAGTGCTTCTGTCATACCTAACTGCTTCTGAAATGAAAGCACAGACGATGGTGACTGCAATAAACAGCAGACAGAGGACAGGCAGTTTGTTGCATTGTTCCTTGGATCCTTTTCAGCAAAATATTGATGTTGCATGATGTGAACTGAATCTACATCTCCTCATGAGACAGAGGACAGCTACAGTGGGAGTAAACAGGTAAGGAGAAAAAGGAAGGGTAAGTTTGTTGTTCAGCAGCTGAAGCTGTCAAGGTCCTTAGGAAAGGGAAAATCTGAAAGAATCGACATCTGTCAGCTCTGCTCACTTTGGGACTGACTGACAGCAAGAGAAGAGCATTATACTGAGATGGGAAACATTTGGGACTTCTCCAGACCATATGAAGAGATGCATTCTCAGTCCCAACAATTCAGCAGAAATTTATATACTTCTACTACCTCTTTCTGAGCTCCCTCACACTGTTTAATTGCAGCTGTGGGTGCTGTGGGAGCACCTTAGTGTGATGACAGCCCTCTGTGCTATGTACTGCAAACAGAAAAAAAAGAAAAAGGCAGTCCAGCCCAATGAGACTGTTTGCACACAGTCAGAAATGTTTCTTAGAACCATGGCATAAACATACTGTTGCATTTTTATCAGTATTTTGTATTTGGTAAAAATATTCCAAAGCTTAAGGGCTCAGCGCCCACAAATATGCTGGCACACAGATTTTGCATTTCTTGTAAAGTCTCTGCCTGTGCTTGAGTGTGCATAAGCAGTAGCTGATTTTTCAAACACTTGCATATCTGAGCTGCAGGACTGAGCCAAAAGCATGGCAATGAATCATGGCCTGCACGAAGGTGTTGATACAGTCCAGCAGACCTACACACAGTGCAACCTTTCAAGAAAGAGAGAGGAAACTGGCATGGGACTCTTATTTTATAATGATTGCACAGAAAGGCTAATCTCTGCTTCTGTGGATGGATCATTTTCCCTAGCTGTGCACACTTGTTCTGGAATGGCTCTAACTTTACATTACCTGCTTCCAACAAACTTCTCTCCAGGCTAAACAGACATTTGCTACACACACAGAGTGCATGGGGGAGTGATGCTGAGAAAAGAAGACGTGGTGTGGCTGACATCTTTGCTTGTCTTGTAAGAGTCATCTGAGTAACGTCAGAATGATTCCATCAGTACTGTCAGGAATAGGTTTAAGAGCCCTCCAGGTAGGTTGCAAGCCTTGGCACAGGGAACAGCTGAGGCAGAGTGGTTGCCAATTGACCAGAGGGTCTGGGAAGGTACAAAGCAGCACTAAGGACCTTGACTTAGGCTGATGACACAGTTTTCTTCTTCAACATTTCTTTCCCTGTCTCCAAGGGTCTGGAGTATAAAAGAAGCATGGTGGGCTATGCTGTCAAGAGCTATTGGTTTCACATATGGCACTCAGGAATAACACCAAACTGAGTTTGTATAATGCTGGATGAGCTTGCTCACATCTCAGTTGTATCTGAACCATGTATCCACTAAACTGAAGTATGCTGGGCACTTACACAATAATGGCAACTCTGGTTCCTGCAGGACAGATGTGTACTATAAAGATCATTAAGAAATGCCACTACCACCTTACCCAGTGAGCAATTATAAATGAGGACACTTCTCTCCCATCAAATCTTTGATGATACCACTTAATACATATTGCTAAAAATAATGGAAGAAGGCTGATGTTGTTGTGAGATCTCTGGAACAGTGTTTGAGACTTTTTTTTTTCAAACTGTATTGGCCCTCCAGCCTTGTTATTTATTCTTAAGTCACTGACCTTCAGTGTTCCTTTGCTTCACACAGTGTAAAGAGGAATGCATGCTCTTACTTATTATTTCTTCCTGGATTGGAAACAATTTGGGCCAGGAAGCTAGGTTTTCTAGGAAAATAGGCAGAGCCTAGCTGCTCCTGGAGTACAGTAACCCTACTTCTAAGTGATGACTGAAATAGATCTTCTGTGCCAGTCAAAAGAGTCACAGTTAGGGCCCAAAGGATCTTATCCAGTGTACAAATCCACTGAGATACTGTAGGTGACAATACCTCCAGGAAAAGAAAAAAAAAGAAAAAAGAAAAAAAGAAAAAGAAAAAGAAAAAAACTAATAGAACTTTTCTTTATCCACACATATTGCAAAACTCCTCTGCCTGGGGAGCTCACTGTTGAGGCAGCTATATTTATTTGAGTGCATTCTTGTGTTTATCCTTTTGCTGTCATTTACAATACACCAAACTGACAAGCCTGACTGACATCTGTATGGATTTCATACACACAGCAACAACATGAATGAGGTAAAGTGGCCTCTTGGGAGACTGCTGGAATTCTTGTTCATTATCATTATCACCATGATGATTGGTGCAGATGATGAGACTCCCAGCCATCCCATCCTTGAGCTCTGCAGCCCTCCATACAGCAGAGTGTTGCAAACAGTGCTATAAGTGATCACTTCTCCTGTCACCTCCTGCAGTACCACACTCCCTGCTCCCACACAGGGCACCCAAGCTGAGCAGAAGGTGGAAGATGTGTTCCAGGCACCAGCATGAATCCAAGCCAAGCCATGAGTCAGACCCACTACCCCAGGTTGCTGTGGCTGGGGAGAATTCAGCCAAGCCCAGAGCTGCCTTTTGGCCTTGTAACACTGGCCCATTCACCATGGTCAAGCAGGAAGAGAAGGTCTCTGTTACCAGACCAGTAAGTACCAGACTGCTTTGTCTCTTCAATAAAATGTTTCTGGTTTTCATTTTTCACGCCACAGAAAGCTGCATTAGCATTCAGACCAACTGAAATTCAAGTAGAAAAGTGAGGCAGATAAAAAATCTGTGAAAATCTCTTTTCTCTTCTGAATTATTTTTCCTAGACATCTACTGGGTTACATTATACTGGTATCACTGCATTCATGAAAGGGGAAATAGTAATCTCATTGTTAACCTCAAAATTATTTCATGAGGTTTCAGTGAAATAGGTATGTTAAAGCAATTAAAGAAACTGCAATGAAAATGTGGCACTGTTTTCATGACTTACGCCTTTACAAGACTTTAGATAACTACTGCTAAAGGTTAATATGCCTTATATGAATCTGCAGGTATCTGTCAGACACCAAAAGCAATCTGGGGAAGGAATGCTGCACGGCAGAGACATCTGCTGGGAGCTCCTTGCATTCCTCCCATGCCTCGTGGTTCAGCTCTCTGGGGTTGTGGATGCTGGGAGAAGCCCTGAGCTGCTCCTGCTGCCTCCAGCTGGGGAGTGAGTTGGTGGCTAATGGAGAATTCAGCTCACCCCTGCCCAGCCATGGCCAGTCAGCCACTCAACAGGAGCCAGAAATCTTTAGGCTATATGCTGGAATTTTAATGGAAACTTTTGCATCTAAATTGAAAGCTATGCTCCCCTATCCAGCTGCCTGACATTGAACTGTCTGTCAGAGGAAGGCTGGTGAAATTCTTCCCTCTCCCAAGCATATACAGCAGGAGAAGATCAATGTTTTAATTAGGGAAAGAAACTATCAGGGACACCTGCAATTTTGACAATGTGTTTTCACTAAGGCACTGTTATCTAAGTTAAAAACTGAAAATGAGGTTTCAGACTCTAGCATCTCCTAAATTCCTACATAAATCACCTCCCTTCTCAGAGAGACATTGATTCTACTCTCCACCTACAAAGTGAATCTCAATCCCTCTCCCCCTTCCTCCTTTATAGTGGGAAAACACGGATTGATCACCCTGGGTTGACAGGATCACACTGTGCTTTGACCATATCCCAGCATCCTGTATTTCACTTTTAGACACTGGCTTTAAAATGATTGAGACAATGCAGAAAGCACTCACCGATAAACCCTGGAAAGATAAAACCCTGTTTTGTACAACAGCAGAAAAGAAGATGCTTTGCAATCTCAATTCCCTTTTCTCCAAATGCAAGGATAAAGCTGGTGCAAAGCATCCTGCAAATGAAAACAAGCTGTATTTGATTCCACACACACCAAATGCTTGAACTGTGTTTAGCACATCACAGGTGGAGGGTTTGAGTGATAATCCCCTGTGCAGCAGGATTTTTCCTGCAGACACCAGTTCACATCTGATGGGAGACTGTTTTAAAACCAGCCTCTGCTCTTACATTGTAAGAACAACTCTCTCCCTCAAGCTACTTGCAGACAAAAACATGTTTACCTCCACCTATCAAAGCACTAGGGGAAAAGAACAGCCTCTTGAAGGAAATTAATCCCCAAAAAGCATTTGAAATGTTATAAACAGCTTACTACCAGAGTGAACAGATGCACTAAGAAGGATAAACAAGCAAGCATTCGCCCAGCCCCTGGGAGGGAGTTGGCTGCACATCCCCTTTACACTCACACCAGAGGCAGGGGGCTTTCAGGGTCCCTGTGTGTGGTGGCCAAAGGCCACTGGATGTGGCCCAGCCCAGGGATCCAAGGCAAGCAGCCCAGGACTAGCAGCCAGCCCTGGCACCAGAGCACCTTGCACTCCCTCACTCAGGGGCAATCAGAGAGGCTTTATCACAGCTTGTGCAAAGCAGGGGTGAACCTGCACTGCCCACCCTCGGGTGAGGGTACTCACCTCCAAGAATGTGCCTTGCCTGCACACAGGGAAGTGGCAAAAGCACAGCATTCCAGGAAAACAAAGACCAGCCTTCCAATGTCTGCCCCAACCACTTTTATGCTTTCTCCACTCTGTGGGGCAGAGTCTACCCATAGTTTTCTCTCCCTGTCAAATAAGCCTCTCCCTCTACTGCCTATTCTGTGCAAGATCAAGCTGTTTTCTCCAGAAACACTGAATGTTCCCTTCTTCTCCTGAACAACCCATTCCTGGGTGTAGCACTCCCCCAGATAATGGAGGAAAATGGAAACAGGCCTCCCTCTCACAAATGAGAGCAGGTAAAAAAAGGTGATACAGAAGACACAGTGATAATGCCCAAAAACACAAGGGCAAGATTACTAGGATTAGTTCTGCCTGTTTTGGCAGATGCAAGACAAGTCTGGCATCGTTGTGCAGAGTCCAGGAGTATCCATGAGCAGGTCCTAATATGTCACAGGGAAGATGTGTAGGGAAGGAATGAGGCCCTTCTGGACTTCTAAGTACATCTGCTAAAGACCATGTGTTGCCTACAGAATACGAGTGGTGGACTGAGCCTTCAAACTCTGCAGGAGCCCAAACCAGCTACAGGTTTAACCTTAAGGACAAAAACCTGCTCCAGAAAAGGAAGAAATCTCTGAAATGAGGGGCTTGTATCAGTGTTTTTAAAAAACATATCCCTACATATCTGCACTCTGCATCATCATATTTCAGATGGTCCCTATGTATTAAAAAACGGCTGCTATTAAATATCAAAATCATCAGCAAAATCCAGTTTGGTTGTTTGTGCTAAACCTTTCTTTCTGCTCACCGTCCACTGACAGTGGCACAAAACACAAAGTGCCTGCTCATGAGTTACTTGGATGAAGAAATACTGTAAACACCGATTAGGAGTTTCCCTCCACTTAAAAATGAGCACAAGTACAATGGTCCCACTTCAAGAAACACGATTAAAGTATCCAAAAGAAATTAAGGAAAGAAATTAAGCTACCTAAGTAATTAGAAAACAGTCAGATCGTGAGTCATTCAGGAGGCTGAATGGTTTAATCTTCTCTTCCCTTGCCAAAGAAGTTTCCACCTTCTCATGCTGAGAATGAAGCACATCACTATATGTTAACTATAAGTGGAGGATGAACACATTTTTTACTATTAAGTTTAAGTGGTGCCACTTTATTTGCCTATAGAAGAAGCTTTTAAGAAGTGAGCTCCTGGGAATGACTTTTGGGTTATGCGCCCTTCCATCACTTATGAAAAACTTGTCTAAACGCCAGGTGGGCAAGAAGGAAATCCCTCCTCACCATCAATAACAGAACTAGGCAACTGGTAGCCAGCGAATTGTGATTTGTTTGCTGAAATGTGTACTTATTGTGAAGTTTTGAGAATCGGTGTGCTTGATTTGTGGAAAGCTTCTATTTTGCATCCTGCGCAGAATAAACAATGTCTCCTTTGGCAGATGACTGTTCTGGGTGAGGCGGTGGTGCGGCTGGGCTGGGAGGTTTTGGGGAGTTTTGCTTCTGCTCTCGCGTCTTTCTGCCGTCGGTGTTGGCCCGGCTTGGCTCTCCAGGGTGGCACGAGCTTCCCGTCCTCGGTGTGTTCCGCTGTGTCCAATTCTGGACTCCTCTGTACAGGAGTAAGCTGGATCTCCTGGAGCGGGTCCAGCGGAGGGCAACAAAGATGGTGAGGGGACTGAGCCGCTTAGAGGCAAAGGCTGAGGGAGCTGGGGCTGTTCAGCCTCAAGAGGAGATGAGTGAGAGGGAACCTCATCAGTGTCTGTCAGTGCCTGCAGGGAGGGGTCAGAGCATGGACCAGGCTCTGCTCAGTGGTGCCAGCAAAGGGACAAGAGGCAAGGAGCAGGAATGGATGCACAGAAAGTTCCACCTGAACAGGAGGAAGAACTTCTTCACTGTGCAGTGACCAGGCACTGGAACAGATCACCCAGAGAGTGTGTGGAGTCTTCCTCACTGCAGATATCCCAGAACTGTGTGGATGCAATCCTATGCCATGGGCTCTAGGTTGATCCTGCTCGAGCAGGGAGGTTGGACTGGATGAGCCACTGTGGTTCCTTCCAACCCGACCCATTGTGGGATTCTGTGAAAGCCAAAGTGCTCAGTGGCACATTGCTCAGAAATGCCTGGAGAGATTTGCAAGCCAGGGCTTTCTGACCAGTCAGTTTGAAGTACTACTATGACCACCCTACCCTGCTAGAAAAAAGAGATCACCCACTCTTTGAAATTTAACTTATTTTCATTTTTTGATGAGATTTTGTTTGTTGGTGCTTTTTTTTGGTAATCATCTAAGGCATTATTTGATGCTAGACTTTTGGGTTTTCCTGCATCTTTTGATTATAAGTAAAGTAAAAAGAAAATCAACCAAACAACAAACTCTTCTGCACATAAACTGGTCTTTCGTTGGGTTTCAAGGTACAGAAAAGATACAGAGGTGTGGGAAGATGCTTTTTTGGGAGCTATGGCTGAAATAGAATGAGTTAGTATGGGTTTCTCTCTCCTTATTTTTGGACTTCTGGTGAAACTGGAGGTGTTAAATTGGGAGTTTGTTGTTTCACTGTGATTTTGGGAAGCCCCATTAACTCGATGTCCTTTTAGGGTCCTTTGTAGGCAGCTCCTCCAGAAGTACTAATTAGCCTGTGTTATTGCAGAAACATGCAGAGAGGAATAGAATTATTACAATGTGGTGATATTCTTGGCTTGACTGTCTCTTGGGCTTTTTTTCCTTAATCAGTTTAATATTTAATGCCTAAAATCCTTGACTTCTAGCCACTCTCTGTTGAGAAGGAAATTAAAAGCTAATTAGGTAGCTAAACAGGCTCCGGAGTGTGAAATAAAGCTGCAGGAGGTGCAGTGTGTCACACCGCATCATTTGCATTGACTTGTAGGTTTGCAGAGTTGATCCCCTAACCCTGCTGTTCCCAACTCCTTGTTTCAGGCTCTGCTGTGCTGGCCCTGCTCTTAGCCAGCTACCTGGCCCAGCAGTACCTGCCCATGCCCACCCCCAGAGTGATTGGGATCGACCTCGGCACCACCTACTGCTCCGTCGGCGTCTTCCTGCCCGGCAGCGGGGACGTGAAGGTCATTGCAGATGAGAGTGGGCACAGCAGCATCCCCAGTGTGGTCTCCTTCACAGACACAGGGGTGCATGTGGGCTATGAAGGCCTGGAGCTAGCTGATGCCAACCCTCAGAACACCATATATGATGCCAAGAGATTCATTGGGAAAGTCTTCACTTCAGAAGAACTGCAGAGTGAAAGCAGCAGGTATCCCTTTAAGGTAAGCAGGCACCACCTTCAGTGCCCTCCAAGCAGTAAGGTGCAGGATACAATCCAGGCTGGGGATGAGCAGATCCAGAGCAGCCCTGGAGAAGGACTTGGGGGTGCTGTGGGTGAAGGCTGGCCATGCCCCAGCCATGGCTGGGAGCCCAGAGCCCCCCGTGTGCTGGGCTGCACCCAGAGCCCCGTGGGCAGCAGGGCAGGGTGGATTCTGCCCCTCTGCCCCTCTGCTGAGACCCCACCTGCAGGGCTGCACCAGCTCTGGGCTCCAGCACACAGCTGGGGCATAGCTCTGCTATGGGAAAAAGACAGGAGAATTGGATTGGCTTGGGATTGGAGAAGTCCTTGGGGTGAACTAATTGTGGCTTTCCGACACCTGAAGGGAGCTTACAAGGAAGATGGAAAGAGGCTGGACAGGACAAGGGGGAATGGCTTCAAACTGATAGAGAGTAGGTTTAGATTAGGGATTAGGAAAAACATTTTTTACTGTGAGGGTGGTGAGACCCTGCCACAGGTTGCCCAGGGAAGCTGTGGATGCCCCATCCCTGGAAGTGTTAAAGGCCAGGTTGGATGGGGGTCTGAGCAACCTGGTCTAGTGGAAGGTTTCCCTGCCACTGGCAGGGGGTTGGAAGGAGATGAGCTATAAGGTCCCTCCAACCTGATTCTATGTCACCTGAAATGTGGTTGATCATCTTGTCAGACCTTGAGTCATTTGACTCAATAGATATCCAGAGAGAGGATGGAAAAGGTTGTGGAAGTTGTGTACATCTCCATGAGAGCTGATAATGACTTTCCAGAAGACACTGTATTTTCCTACTCAGAAATGTGTTTCTGGGTAACCTTCCAGTCCCTTCTTTGAAAGGATAAATTTAAACTGGAAATGCTAACTGTGCTTTGCTGAAACTTTACTTCTCCCTGAAATTGTAAAATAAAACCACAAACAAACAAAAATCAACAAACCTCCCCTCCAAAAAAAACAAAACCTGAAAAAGTTTTAAAGCCACATGTTCTCTGTCCCAATGGCACTTCACAATTTACTTGACCAGCAATGAGCATGGTGCGGAATGGGTTGGAAAAACAAAAAAAAAAAAATCATGTACTGCAAGGGGTCTTTGAAGTCTTTTTAATTTTTTAATATTGTTAAGAAAAGGTGTTTCAGTACCAAGCTGTTTGTTTCCTTTCAGAAATCTGAAAGGCAACCTTATGATATAAAAATTATCCCTTCTGTCTTTGAATGTGGTGTTGGTAGTTGATTGCACAGTTTCTAGGTCTTAACTTTTTTTAATATGTTTTACTGGGGCACCATGGGTGTCATTTGTTTGGTTATACTTTGACCCCTTAAGTGGTATGTTTTGCATAATCCTCCTAATCCAGAAATAAAAGTGATCCAGAAATGGCAAAAGCATATTTAAAATTTTCCAGAATAAAGAGACTTCATGCAAATAAAACATTTGGTGGGAACAGACTGGGGGAACATGGGAAGATTTCTCACTTGGGGGTTGTGTCGCTTTATCCTTCTAGATTGTCAACAACAATGGATTAGCTGAATTTTCTGTGACAACTAATGAAACCTTTCACATCACTCCAGAGCGCATTGGCTCTAAGCTGCTGCTGCAACTGAAGAAAATGGCAGAAGCCAACCTTGGCATGCCCATTTCCAAGGCAGTCATCTCCGTGCCAGCAGAGTTTGATGAAAGGCAGCGGAATTCTACCATTAAGGCAGCTAACCTTGCAGGTGATGTCTCTCTATTTCAGAGTATTTCTTAGAGACCTTGAGGTCTATTTCACTAACAGTAAGGTTTTATGAAGGATATAGAAACAGTGAATCAGTGACAGAGAAGTTTAGAAAGGATTTATTGTGAGGAACAGCTGCTGAGTACCAAAAAGTGCAGCTCGCTAGCGCAAACATACGTGCCTGGAAGTAAGTTTTACTTCAGGGAAAATAGTCTCTTTTATAATCTCCAAATAGGGAAACTATATAAAGCACCCTTGGACAATCATTTAAACAGAAATAGAGCACATGAGATAAATCTCTTTAGCAAGATTTCTCTGGAAGCAGTGTGTTTAAGCACATTATTGGTTTGTGATTTTGCCCTGATGCTGAAGCAGTACTATTTTAGTATTAAGTAAGGAAAAGATTTCATTGGATATTACTGCTTAGGAAACTACTTCCTTTAGATCTGACACTTACTTTGAGGTGAGTGTGGTTAAAAAAACCCCAGCAAGTAATGGCAAATGCCATTCTGATGGAAGAACTGCAGTTTTCTGAGGTGTAGCTGAATGTTGCTTGTTGTCTCTGCTCTTCATAGGGCTCAGCGTTCTGCGAGTAATCAATGAGCCCACAGCTGCTGCTATGGCTTATGGTCTCCACAAAGCTGATGTGTTTAATGTTCTGGTGGTGGATTTGGGTGGAGGAACTTTGGATGTGTCTCTCTTGAACAAGATGGGAGGGATGTTCATCACACGAGCCATGGCAGGTGAGAAAAATACTTTTGTTTCTCAAGGAGTGGGAGGCAAGGTGCACCTGGAGTCACTGTTGGAGGGATTTTTTTAAAACACACCAGCCATGTTACAGAGTGTTTTCCTAATGCATTCTCAGCTGATTTTCCTGCAAAATTAGGTCTGTGGCTGGTTTCAGCAATTAAGACCACAAAGTCATAGGTTTTGGCTGACCCAGAGGGGTAAGTTGTGGTTTAATTTTATCCATGTCTGTTAACTTTTGTGCCCACTAATAAAGTGCTGGTGCATGTTACAGTTACCTTGACTGGACTTTTTGGAGGCTGGAGTTGTTTAAAATCTTCCTGCCACCTTTGCCCAAACTGGGAATATTGGCAGATCACTGACCAATGCTTTGGTGCATCCTTGCCTTGTGTTTGGTGCTGGTTCAGTTGAGCAGGGTTTGGGAACACACAGGCTGTTAACCCACAAGTTTTGCAATTGGTGTATGAATGATTCATCCCTGGGCACAGAGCTCTGGCAGCAGTGTTTGGTCAGACTGTAGTGAAGAGACATCTGTGCTTCAGCTGGCCTGCCTGCACACAGCTCTGAGGTCCAGTGCCAGCTGCCTGTGTTGCCTTTGGCAAGCAAGTTCAGATGTGAGCTGCTGCTGCTGCTCAGTCCAGTTAGAGTGGAGCAGCAAGAGAGGTTCACTCTGATTTAGTCAGACAGTTGTCTACTAAGTAAGTTGCTGTTTTCAGTCAAAACAAAACAGTGGAAATTATTATCCATCATGTGTGCAGTGGACAACAATTTTGTCTGTTGTCACAGCTCTGTGAGCTCCTGTGCTTATGGTCCTGTGATTTTTCTGGCCCTTGAGCACCATCTCCCAGTGAAGGAGAAGCAGTGTGCTGCTTTCTGGGGCTTTGGAGGTGCTCTGTCTGATGCCTTCTATTCTGATCTTTCAGGTAACAACAAACTTGGAGGACAGGACTTCAATCAGAGGTTGATGGTGTATTTATATGATCAGCTCCGTCAGATGTACGGATCTCTGCCAACACAAAAAGAGGAGATTCACCGCCTCAGACAGGCTGTGGAGGCTGTTAAATTAAACCTGACTGTCCATGAGACAGCTACACTGAGGGTGTTGTTGACTCTGCCAGCAAACAAGTTTACAAGAGAACTTGCAGAAAGCCAGGTAAAAACAAACAGTGCACTAAAAGACAAGGCCTCACAGAACGCAAAACTAATGAAAAATCTTGGAGACACTTCCAAAGTAGAGGACAATTTTGTCGAAGTTGTGTTTGAAACAGAAATCTCTCGGGAGCTGTTTGAGATGTTAAATGAGGACCTTTTTGAGAAGATTCTTGTGCCTATTGAACAAGTGTTGCAGGAAGGGCACCTGCACAAAGCAGAAGTAGATGAAATTGTGTTAGTTGGAGGCTCCACACGGATTCCCAAAATACGTGAAGTTATTCGGGACTTCTTTGGAAAGGAACCCAACACCTCCGTAGATCCTGACCTGGCAGTTGTGACGGGCGTAGCCATCCAAGCAGGAATTCTTGCTGGGTCCTGGCCTCTCCAAGTCAGTGCTATAGAAATCCCTAACAAGCATTTACGGAAGACTAATTTTAACTGAAAAGAAACTCTTCTCAATTGCATTCCAGCTCTCCAAAGGGATCCATACTTATCTGACTGGCAATGGAGCCTAATCTTAGCTACATTCTATTCAATTTTCACCTGTTCCTGTTAGGTGTTACTGGACACCTACCTTTGCTAAAGCTTGATATTACTTTAAAGGTACAAACGAGTTCTGAAGTGTGCTGTGTTTACTTGGAGATGGGATATTGGATGAAAATGCCAGTGATGACACACCCATATTTTCTTGCTAAATTTTATTAGCAAATCCTGGAGCGGTGTGTATTTGAAGTGTAAAGGGAGTGTGACCAGAGGGTTGAGATGATGTGGTGCTGAGGTGTTCCTGGGTCCAGTGTATTTGCTTGGAAGGACTGTGAAGCAGCGTTAACGCACAGAGTGCTGGCAGTGTTCAGCTTACACTTACTGGTTAGATTGAGCCATTCAAACATTTAAGCACCTTTCCTAAAGGCATCTTGCAGCTTAAATGAGACTGAGGCATTCACTTGATTCTTCTGCTGTTCATAACAGCATAATGGTATTGCTGAGGCTCTGTGGCAATTAGTCCCATGATTAGGAAACCTTATTGAAAATGTAGCTCTTGGTAGTGCAGTTTCTTGGTCTCCAAGGGCTTCATTCCTGACCTGGCTGTGATGGTTAAACACAGGTGCTGCTGTTTTACCACTGATGTTCTCCACAGAGAACGAGGGTACGTTGCCAAATATTCATACCTGCCCCTGCCTTATTTTAAATCTACACTGATTTTATGTATCTTGAAGCTACACCTGCCTGTCTTCCCTTGAATTTGACCAATGTGAATTTCATCGTTTTGCATTTACAAGTGTGTGACATCTCCCTGATGTACCCTAAGCCATACTGTCCTTGGGGAGAAAGTGTGGGACAGAAGGGATGGCCTGGATGAAATGTAGTTTCTGTAGCCCTAGAAAATGAAAATTGACCCAATTACTTTGTGCTTTTTAGCTTTTATGTGGTTTAGGTTTTGTCATATCCCCACCCTAAACTGAACAGAAGTTATAGCTGTCCTTTTGGGAAAGAAGCAGTGTTGTGTTTAACTCAGGGTTTGAGGTGGCACTTCTTAGGACTCTCTTTTAGACAAATAGGTAGCTGTCCAGATATTTTGAAAATGTGTGAGGAGAACAAAGTTACTGATCTGAAAAATAAACCAAATTGGTGACAGTTCTCTCTTTGGAGGGATTAAGCAATAATCAGACACCAGCTGAATTCTGTTATCTGCTTGGAACTTCCTACCAAAAAAACCGTGTTATTCACTAAGACTGGTTTCAACATCCATCAGCTCAGTCTTCATCAGGTAAGCTCTAGTAATAGGTGGTTGTAAGGATTTTCTTTTCTTCTCCAGAATAATTTTGTATTAACCATGCTAAGATAAAGTATGGGGCTTAGATTTATTGTTTTAACCTATGACTATATTAAAACAGGCTTATTACTCTCCTGGCAGTAGGCCTGATTTATGGCACTGCCATAAATCAGTTGTGCTGATTCAGCTTTTTACATAGCTATTGTCTAAATGCATCTTTGAAGTAATCCAATTAAAAACCTCTTAAACTTGATGCCTCTTAAAACCTTGAATCGTGGTTGCAAACAGCCATTCCATCAGCATTGTTTAACTTGACAGAAGATTCCCAGAGTACTGCTGACAAATGTTTAATTTTCCCGAGTTGAAAACCAAAGGGATTTTTTTTATTTGAGGATTCTTTTTTCCTTTGTGCCTCTGAAAGTAACCTCAGCTAAGTTTGTATGGAGCTTACAGTAAGTAAAACTCCTGCAGTGAAAGAAGTGCCTCTTCAGTGACACCATGGATGAATGCCAATGTGCAGTACAGTCCTCAGTTGCTGTTGGGGGCCTTTGCTTTGCAGATATAAATGTGTGTGTTCAACATCTGTAACATCTGTCTTTAGAGTCATTGTGGCCTTTCCTTCTGCCCTGCTGTAAGTTCATCTCAAAATCCACTGGAGTTACAGTAGGACTTAGGTCTTCATGTCTTTAATGCACCGTGTAAAACAAGCAGACTTATATAGAAATAGATCCACATCACAGGGAAGTTAAATGATTAAAAGCTTTTGCAGTTTTGGGACAAGTTAGGTAGGAGCTGTTAAAACTCTCAAAGCAAATAAATGAAGTACTTTTTCCTTTCATATCCTCCTTTACCCTGGGGGAGTTAAATCAGTGTTAATCTGGGAACTGGAAGGGAAGGGCAGGTTGTTAACTTGTAAAAACTAAATTCACAAAAGGATATTTATTCAGATTTCTGTACAGGTTGGATTTTTTAGTAGAGAAGTTACTGTACACTGGATATCACAATGCATCCTTATTTATTAAATTTTCTGAATTATTTATTTTGTATCTTTTAATACTGTATTTTGGCACAAACAATTGAATTTTAAAGGTGAGTCCATTGCTCTAAAGTGGGTATTTCCAGGTATGTACCTGGGTTGCTTAGCAAAAGTCTCTCTGTAAAAACTTGATATTTGAAGGCTGAAATCTTTCTGTAATCCTTATCATTGCCTGTGGTGGTAGGTGTGTAACAAATTTCTCTAGCTAAGGCTTGTTTGGTAAATTGAAATTCTGAAAGCATCAAGAGGCCTCTGCAATTATGTGTTCCCTTAATTACTTCCCAGTGCAGATGATGAAATGCATTTTATAAATAACATTTTAGATTTTTTTTAATAAAAGCATTTTCTATCCCTTGGGTCTGTCTTTTTACTTTCTCAAGGAAATTCTCTGTCTTCCTCAAATGCCTTGGAAGCATAGAAGATGAGGTTGTGTCAGCTGTGTGCGTTTGTATATCTGCTTTGTCCGGGGGAGCTGTAAAGTCTGCAGAAGCCTGAACAATTACAGTGTTTCATAAATGTTTCAAAGCTGGCAAAAAGCAGAAACGTGTCTCTTCCTGTGAGGGAAAGAGGAAGTTCCTGCTCAACTTCTTTCCAGTTTCTCCTGCCATACTGCCAGGAAAGTGTAGAGCAAGGACAAGGAGCAGGGCTGAGGGAGGCAGCTCCTGAGAAGGTGGATGTTTGAGCGCTGTGGGGGGTGAAGTGGGAGCAGAGAATAAGCAAGTTGTGCTCCATGCTCCTTCCTGTGAAAAGGAATGATGGAGTGCTGGCCCCTTGTGAGCCTCATTCCTCAGGTCTGCTCTGTCCCCTGCGTGTCCCACTCTTCCTATGAGTGGTCCCACAGGACAAGACTGGAATCCAATTCCCAAATACCAAGGAAGCTCAGAGAGTTCCTGTTTGGAGGAGGATGGTTGGGGGAGCGAGGTATGGAGGTTTATATATTTGCTAGCAAAGAGGCAACTTCACCTGACTGCATTTTTTGGGGATTCTTTCACAGTGGGATTTTATAACACTCAATTAGATATGTAAGATGTGGTTTTCAGTTTTTCAGAAATCACAAAAGGAAACATGACTTAATGGGGCACATTTATTGCCTCAAGAACTACCTAATTATACATGGCAATGTGCATATCCTAAAAATCAGCCCCAAGTGGCATCTGTCTCCACACAATAAGCAGTTTTTTTTTTCCTGAATGTGTAATCATAATAAGAATTATTAACTAAATGAACAACTTAGTTCAAGTTAATTAAAACAACATGTCAACAGCAAGATTATTTTCCAGTCTTTACTAATCCAGCAGTTTAAACATACACCATGAAAATCCCTGCTTCATCCTGTTGTCCTAGTGCCAATATAATAAATACAAGTGATTTGTATAAAATCTGAATTTTAAGAAACCTGATCAATATACACAGATTGTAGCTGTAGTAAACAGCAATGCTGCAAGGAGCTCTTGAGTAACTCAGTTGTTTTATATGGAATATAAAATCTTGCACCTATATATATGGAATGCCAGAGATCCCTTGAGTGTTCCTTCATTAGTTTTCTTTATATTCTTGTTCCAGGCTCTGCAACCATTTCAGAAAAGGCACCTTTTCATTGTAGCAAATTCAGCAGTGTATCATATTCTAGAATCATTCCTGCATCCAGAACTGGCACTCAACAATAAAAGAGCAGAAAGATTACAGAAGAAAAATCAGCTCTTCAGCCTCATTTTCCAGTCCTAGTACAGGTATCTCTGGTTTATGGGAACACATGTCAAGGAAGTAGTTTATTTTCAAATGGCTTATCAAAACTTACCTCTCTGGATCCATGACTGTGTGTAACCTGTGGGCTATAGTTAACACTCTGCACTTGTGAAACTCTCTTTTGATGGTGGACTGCAAAAAGTTTTCTGTTTCTCTGTTAACAGAAGTTGTCACCTAATCTAGGACCAGTTTTTTTGTCTTTTGTAGCAAAGCATGGGCCAGACAGACCAGCTGTCTCTGCCCAACAGTGTTAAAAATACATTTGAGAAGGGCAAGTCAGGCAAATAGAGGACAGGGAGCACAAGATAAAGCTGAGATTACATGTCTGTACTTCTTTCCTAACAACACCTTATGCTTCTGAGAAGATTACAGAAATATATTCATCCTGCTTTGGAATTTTCTTTCTTCTTGCTCAGCAAATCAATAGTAGTTAAGGTAGGACTCTTCAACACTCATGGCTGAACTTTGAATCTTAAACCCAGTTTCAGTTTCTATATTCACATTATAGTGGGGCACTTGGAATGAGCCAGATTGAATGCTGAATCACTTTTTAATAATGTTCAGTGTAAAAGTTTGGATATTTCTATATGTTAGCTATAGTTTGTGCCTTCTAGAAATGTCTTCCTAAAAATGATCTGTCAGAAAATTCAGGTTGATATTCAGTACACTATTTAAGACCTGTCCCTTTGCTGCACAAAGCTTCAATATTTGTCTCCTCAGTTTCGAGTATCACTCTCCTTGCATAGTTATGTGTACATGATTTAAAGTTAAAACTGAATTTTTTGCCTAAGCAAATAGAACAAAAGAATAAGCTCTCTGCACTTCGGTGGGTTTTGAATTTATTGGGTTTTTTGGTTTTTGGTTTTTTTTTTGGCTTTTTTTTTTGGTTGTTTCTTTTTTTTTTTTTTTTTCTGGTTTGATTTATTTTTTTTTAATATATATAAATGGGCACTTTTCTACCCAAATCTAATGAGGTGCTGCATGAATTGCAACACCACACTCCCCCTTCTTTACACTTACTTATATACTTGAGCTGAAGATAGTCCACACCCTTGGCTTCCCATATAGCACCAACCATCAGAATTTATACCACTGTGACCAGTTGTTCATCTCAAAGAAACTCACACTACCAGAATAGTTCTACTAAAAATGACAGGAGATGTGTCATTTCTATCCTGATACCTTCTGAAGTATATTGTCTGGAAGGATCACATAATTTTACAGCACTGGAAAATAACAGCATTAGCACTTGATTATGTACCTGAGATTTTCGCCACCTTCTGCCAACTCATGGAGGAGCTTCTTTGGCAGTGACTGGACCTCTGTTGCTGATGTATTTACAGAAATATTTTTATAGTCTTTTCTGGCAGTAGCCTGATTAAGTTTTAGTTGGATCTTGGCCCTTCTGATTTCCTCCCTCCTTCCTGACATCCTTGCAGTCCTCCTAAGCTGCTTGAATCAGCAACCTGGACTGCTGAAAGGCCAACAATTAGGGCACAGCTGAACTTGGTGAAACCGACTTGCAACTCTTTATCACCTCATATGCTATGTATTAACGTTTTTATAGGTCAGGCAGCTACTTTTACTTCTACATTATTATCCCTTGCATGTGGTGTAGTTAATAATGCTGCTGCCTCAGCAAATCTTATTAAAGGTGAGGTAAGTTATAGATAGACTTCCACAATGGTTAGTCATCTTTCAAACATCTGAAAAACAATGAAACTACCGGGTACAGAACTCAAAAGCAATTTCTCTAAAATCATGGGACACTCTAACCTCCTAAGAAGACAGTGTGGCAAAATTCAGCCTCTCTTACTCACTACTGCTATATAGCAAAAAACAGTGATCCTGTATTTCCTTACTTTTTCCCAGACATCCAACCCCATGTCATTCAGTAAATTTGGGGACTTAACCCACAACCAAAATAGAAAGAGTTTGGTTTCTACATGTATTTTCAGTATTATGTCTGTACAGGTGGCTAACAAAAAAAACCATGTACTTTCAGGATTACAGTGTTACAATAGAAATTCTGATGAAATTCAAAGTTATTATAAATAAACAACCATCAAAATACAATGTCAGTCTCTCAGCCTGCCACCAGGGTGTAACATTCTGTGTTTTGATCAAGCAAAGTCTTTTAACACTGTGTGTATTTTAGGTTTTGTTGTGAAAGAGAAGTAGCACACATGATTGCCTTTTTGTAGATCAGGCCAACAACTGCAGTCTTGATTTTGACTGCTGTAAGAATGTTGTTCTGATGGTATAACTGATGGAGAACAGTTTGTGAGAGAACCACAAAAACCAGGGCAATAGCAGAGCCACAGCCACTCCCATATGAACTAGGCTGGGTTTCACTGGCCACAATCACTGCTCTGGGAAAAAAAAAAAAAGAAAATTAATTTTAATTTCCATCCAGTAAATCAACAGCCAACAACAAACATTTCACAAATTAAGACACTGGCAACTTGTTTAATTGAATCTGTTTTGGATCTAGATATGGTTAAAGATCATAACAAATTAGGATTTTCAAAACAGCAGGTTTTATGTGTTTTCCAATCTCTTGGCTCAGAAGCAATTCTCAAATACAAATCTAGACATGAATGTGCTTTTGCTGACTTCTCTGACAGTGAAGTACAAATGAAGAATAAAAAAAAGAATTTTATAAAATAATTTTTTCTTTTAAATTAGGAATTTGTACTTAGAAATGTTGTAACTACCAACCACAAGAGCAAGAGTGGAAAAAAAAATCTATAGGAAAATTCTTAGTTTTTGTGCTAGTAAAAGATAATCTTAAATAGCCATCAGCCATGATGTCTTCAGGCAGATTTTATAGTTAACCATTTTGATCAGGATTGCATTAATTCAGAGTATATTTTGGAGGTAACCAATAATTCTGTTCATCCACTCTTTTCTGTGTAAGCACTCAAGTGCTTTTAAAAGATAAGATTATGTCTTAACACATCTGTGGTAAGCACAATATCTAAAAACCATTTCTATCAATGTCATGGTACCAGCAACACAATAACAAAGTGCATTTTCATATTAAATACCATTAGATATTATATATTTATGTGATTTTTTTTTAAAGTAGAGATGGAAAAAAATGACAAAATGGAAGAAAAGTTAGGTATCTTCTTTAGTGCATTTTTCTTAGCATTTGAATTTATATTTGTATATTAAATATTTACAAACAATACTGTGGAACTTTTACTAATTTTGTCTCAGTCCTTTAGCTATGAAATTCTTGATCTCTTTGAGCTTTCCTTCATTAGACCATTTTCAAATAATGGAGAGGTAAATTTAGATACAGGTAACCCTTTAGCTTTATTATTACTATTGCCCTTGGAACAAAAAATGAAACACATTAAAAATTTACTTCATTACTTGTGGACTCATAAAAGCCAGAATGTCAGCTGTAACTCAGAAATGCAACTGTAATCAATTAATATTTAAATATTTGCCATTATGGCAAAATCAAAGATGGCTTGTGGGAACATAAATAGCACTCTTTGCATGCAAGAAGCCTGCAAGATTACAAAAATATAGAGTGTATTAAGAGAAAAAAAATAATTTGAACTTTGTCCACATTTACAGTATAAAATATGTTATATTGGAGTGTCCATCTAAAGCCATCAGTGTACTGTCATCTGAAAAAGAACATTTCCTACAGATAAAAGAAAAGCTTTGGAGTAAGAAATTAAGTCTGATTTTATTTAGCCTGGCTAATTGTTATTTAGGAAAGGATAAATGCAATTCCTAGGGTTGCCCCTATCATCCATGAATATAATTACAATATACTTTAATCCTCAAGTTATTATCACAAGTCAAAACAAAATGTATCAGAAATAAACAGAGATAAGCTTCAATATAAATGCATTCTCATTTATAGCAGGCTTGCAGCAACTTTATATTTAAGGCTGAATAACTCTATTATTTCTAATATTTTCTGTTGTCAAGCAACTTTTTTTTAAAGTTTGGATTTTGCTCAAACAATTGCAAAGATTCTTGAAAGGGCTCAAATAAAACAATACAGAATTTCTTAATTATCATAGTGGTGATGGACAGCAAACTGATAATGGGCTTCTGTACCTACCTGAAATACAGATGCAAAGAAAAGACACAGGGAAGCAGAAAAGTTCAGAGAGAAGAGTTGAACAGTTTCTGACAACATGGTAATTCATGACCAAATAAGACTCCTGTAGATTCTGTAGGCACAGTAGGCACCTTACCACTTGAAATGCTGAAATGTAACCAGGTGTCTTTCTGAGAGGTAAAGTTGAATTTAAACAATTAGAAAAATCCTACAGCCATACTAGAGATCACTGATCCCAACACTGAGAGGCCTCTGTGTCCTACAAAATGTAGGGTGTTCAATAAAGAAGTGTGTTTTTTAAATCTTCTGCAGTTTCTAGACTCAGCTTCAGAAAAGGATATTGCCTATTGTCAGAATTACAGCTACCATTAATCCTGGGACAGACTTCTGGACTTCTTTTCTCCACTGCTTTTCAAATGCTGTTTGGTGAATCACCTTCTTTGAGTTCTAACAGGTCATCCCTTTCCAATGGCTTCTTGTAGCCTAGAGATACCACTCTGAAAGAAAGGAATTAATTGGGACAGCCTGAAACACAACAGACAAGAAATGCAGGACTGCTAATTCAAAAAGCTAATGATATAAACTAGTGTATATAAATAAACTCTGTGATCAAAGTTACAGATATAATCCTATAATAGCTACAGACTAAATTGTGGAACATACTCACAGTTACCTTGAGTACACTGAAATTCACCTGGAGTAAGGAGAGCCCATGGAGATTGTCACAACTGAACAGAGAGTTCTGAGGAACCTTTATACCCCAGAATATGTCTGTATTTCTGATCCCATACTTCTTTACAGAAAAATATACTATATATAAAATACTAAATATACTATTTCATATAAAGACGTGTTATATCATTATCCGCTTACTATTCTGATCTGGAGCAAAATACCTTTTTATCATAGGAGTGTTTTACCTTTGAATCCCAGGTTCATTTATGTTGGAAAAGGCCCTTAAGATGATATAACACTACCAAGTTTACCATTAAGGATGTCCCTGAGTGTCATGTCTACACATCTTTTAAATACCTCCAGGGATGGTGACTTATTACATTGCAACTCATCCTCAAGGGAGGTAAATCACATTGCACTGCTGGGTTTCAGTACAAACACAATGAAAATTTCCTTACAGCTTCCCTACAGACCTTCAGCTGCTAATTTTTTCTTTTAATTAAGTGCTTTTACACTGAAGTATCAACAAAAATGAAACCTGGTCTTAAAAATGGCAGAACAGGGCTGACGAATACACTCAGCCTAAATAAACCATGACAGAAACACAGGTATTAGAATTTTTTTTTTTTTTTTTTTTTTTTTTTTTGTCACCTGAGAGAGGTCTATGGCCTCAGGAATTAATAGAAAAATTTAACTGGCTTCCTTAAATCTTTGACAGTTAAATCCTACAGGGATTTCCTTTGTTGTGGTTTCTTTTTTTTTTTTTTTTTTTTTTTTTTTTGGGGGATTTTTTGTTTGTTGGTTTTGTGTGGTTTTGGTTTTTGTTTTGGTTTTGTCTTGTTTTGTTTTGTTTTGTTTTGTTTTTTTCCTATTTGATAACATTGCTATTGGAAGTTATCAACAGCTAATCCCTAAAGACAAGCTGGGAAATTTAGGACACCCTAATATAAATAAAGCACTACGAACACGTGCCATAAACACATAAATGAGAAGAGTATGAGACTTGTGCACTACTGCCAATTTCATAAGGCATTGGAGGTAAGAGTAATAGAGGCAAACAAAACAGAAATCTCCCATAGGAATGTGTGTGTATCCATGTGTGCCCCAGGAATGTGTGTGTATTTCTGTGTGCCCCAGGAATGTGTGTGTATTTCTGTGTGCCCCAGGAATGTGTGTGTATTTCTGTGTGCCCCAGGAATGTGTGTGTATACATGTGTGCCCCAGGAATGTGTGTGTATCCATGTGTGCCCCAGGAATGTGTGTGTATTTCTGTGTGCCCAGGAATGTGTGTGTATCCGTGTGTGCCCCAGGAATGTGTGTGTATCCATGTGTGCCCCAGGAATGTGTGTGTATCCATGTGTGCCCCAGGAATGTGTGTGTATTTCTGTGTGCCCCAGGAATGTGTGTGTATCCATGTGTGCCCCAGGAATGTGTGTGTATCCATGTGTGCCCAGGAATGTGTGTGTATTTCTGTGTGCCCCAGGAATGTGTGTGTATCCGTGTGTACCCAAGGAATGTGTGTGTATCCATGTGTGCCCCAGGAATGTGTGTGTATCCATGTGTGCCCCAGGAATGTGTGTGTATCCGTGTGTGCCCCAGGAATGTGTGTGTATTTCTGTGTGCCCAAGGAATGTGTGTGTATCCATGTGTGCCCCAGGAATGTGTGTCCATGTGTGCCCCAGGAATGTGTGTGTATCCCCCCAGGAATGTGTGTGTATCCATGTGTGCCCCAGGAATGTGTGTGTATCCATGTGTGCCCCAGGAATGTGTGTGTATCCGTGTGTGCCCCAGGAATGTGTGTGTATCCATGTGTGTGTGTATATTTCTGTGTGCCCCAGGAATGTGTGTGTATCCATGTGTGCCCAGGAATGTGTGTGTATTTCTGTGTGCCCCAGGAATGTGTGTGTATCCATGTGTGCCCCAGGAATGTGTGTGTATTTCTGTGTGCCCAAGGAATGTGTGTGTATCCATGTGTGCCCAGGAATGTGTGTGTATCCATGTGTGCCCCAGGAATGTGTGTGTATCCATGTGTGCCCCAGGAATGTGTGTGTATTTCTGTGTGCCCCAGGAATGTGTGTGTATCCATGTGTGCCCCAGGAATGTGTGTATCCATGTGTGCCCAGGAATGTGTGTGTATCCATGTGTGCCCCAGGAATGTGTGTGTATCCATGTGTGCCCCAGGAATGTGTGTGTATCCGTGTGTGCCCCAGGAATGTGTGTGTAACCACACCCAGGAGTGACTGTAACTCCCCCAAGGCGTTAATTCTGTTCCCTGGTCACCTCTTTATAATAATCCCAGCCCAAGGACGCAGTTTCAGCCTTTTCCAGCAGATGTCCTGAAACTCCCACTGACACATCCGGCGCTCCTGGGTAATTTTCCTCAATAATTTCTGTTACAATGCTACAAATGACTGTGGACAGTCCATAAGGATGTATGTGGCACAGCACTGGCTTCAGGAAGTGTTGGGACAATGCTCCCAGGCTCAGGGTGTGACTCTGAGGAATGGTCCTGTGCAAGACAAGCAGTTGGACTCCCAGCAGGTCCCTTTCAACTCAACCTGTTCTGTGATTCTGGGGTTCTGTAGCTATTGTATGTGTGAAAAAAGAGGTTCACTTCTTTGGTAAATTTTAAAAAGTTTAATAAAAGACAATAAGAGACGGTAAAGTAAAAGTTTATAATGGTTGGGTGCTTGGCATTTAGCCAAGAGCACACACTGACTTAGAAAACACTTTTTAAAATCCATTAAGTTGTTGTATATTCTTACATTTTATGCATTATTCCAAATCACTCCTTCTAATCTGTAAATTAATTTTTTTTTTCTTGTGGCTCTTTTTTGTAAGTGCACTTTTTGATAATGAAGGTTAATATTTTATCTTTTTTAATTTTGGTATTCGTCATCCCTGTCTTCATTTAGGATAATCTAAGAATATGAAGAATTTTTTTATTATCTTTTTTTTTTGAGTTAGTTACATGAATAAAAGTGTTTTTACATTACTATGTTACATTTATCACAATACTATTTCTAAGTGTTATTAATAGTAGAACTAAAAGAAATTATATTTATTCAAAGTTTTCTAACATTATACATATAGCATTTATTTTAATTGTGAAAAGCCAGTGGTATAGTATATACTTATAACATATGCATAGCACACTTCGAAAATAGTGTGACTCTTGAATGTTCCTTTTTTGATAAAGTTCAAAGATATGAACATTTCTCTCATATAAGGATAGGGGAAAAAAATTTAAAAAAAAACCCAACCCCACCCCAGAAAACCAAACAAACCAAATCCCTAAAAACAAACAAACAAACAAACAAACCAAAACAAAACCAAAAAACCAAAAAAATAAACCCCAAAAACAAACCAAACAAACAAACAAAAAAAAAAGCCACCACCGAAAACAACAAAAAAACCCCAACAAAAATCCTCAAAACCAACCAACCAAAAAAAAGATTTATCCAGTTATCCAGTATTAACATGTAATTTTCTTGATATCCTCTGCTACTGGCCACACTCTCTTTGCCTTCTTTTGCTATTTTTGGTACTCCATGTGTCATTGTCACAACTCTGTCATTTTCTCATTCTTTCAGAGAGTCTTTCTTTCACCTGGTGCCCTTCACATTCACTTCAATATGGCAGGGGCAGTTCAGGAGAGCTCTGTGCAATTTTTGCATTTGCACCTTAATTCTGGTAAGGACAAAACTATAAGTTTGAAAGCACTGGTGGAGGCATCTGCTAGTAAGGAAATTGTTGACTTGATGGACTCTTTACCCTGTGCTGTCAGGCTGAAATTGTTACCTCTAGAGAAATAGAAACTTGAGTTGTTAACACTGTAAAAGTTCAGAAGAATTTAATTTTGCATGCATTCTGGCTTAAAAAATTAAAAGACTGACAAACTATAAAATAACACAGAATGTTTGAAAATAAAGCTGATCTACTTTATTTCAACATCTAGTATAGTTGGAAAAAGAAATAGAAAGAGAAAAGAAATGGAAAAAAGAGAAGGGTGACATGAGAAGGGTGCACACTGTGTCTGTGCTGGAGGAGATGGGGAGGGGGACAGAGCAAAGAGTGGCACAGTGGGCACAGGTCCAGCTGGGGGCTGTGTCATGATGGTTGCACGTCACTTCAATGTTTTAAGGCACTTAATTCAGTTTTTCTTTCCTGTGTTTCCCCTGCTGACAGGAGGAAAAGGTTGATGTTGGCAAGCCTTGCACTGGAAGTATGCATGGCACAGGAACGTGCCACAGAGTGTTTCCTTCTCCTCTGAGTGAAACTGCAAGTGAAGAGTGAATAATTACTGGGAAACCACCTAATTATGTGCAAATTGGGCTAAGAAACTGCACTTTCCAAATGCTGCCTTCATCAGCATGATAAAGCATTGTGATAGTTACTAACAAAATACACGTGTACAATATTGAATGTTGTTTGCTTCTCAATAAAAATTACTGCAGCATGATTGATATCTTTAAACCTGGAGTTACACCTGCCTTATAACCCACACCTGCCTGGTTGCTACAAACAGATTTCCACCATGTACAAATATTCAGTATTCCAAGTATAATTTTAAAGTGTTATTTTACAAAGGAGAGCATTTTCAGAAGCCATCCTGATGACAACAATGTGAAAAGTAATCATTAAAGAATTTATTTTCCAAACCACAAATAGTGTACATTACCTTAGCACCCCTGTTTTCTAATGGAGGATTAGTTACCAACATGTCAAGGCTATTTAGAAAGGGATTATCGATTTACAGGAATTGCAAACATCAGTGTAGAAGATGGTAAGTCTCAAATTTCTTCCAACAAGTCAGAGTTTTTTTATTTGCAATCTTTAGACAGCTTATTTTCAGTTAAACATTCTGCATTGCAAAAGCCCAGCCTGGTGGGATTTCCTCTTGCCTGGAAGGGAGCAGTGCTCTTACGTTTATTGGTTAGAGAAGAATTTTTCTGTAGAAGTGACTTGTGAAGTAAGAGAAATGAGAGTTGTTCTGAGAATGGGATTTCCCAACTCTTCGGAATCCCTGGGGGCAGAGAGGTTAGAAGGGGAAATGCCATTTGCATGTGACCACAGGTCAGCATATCAAGGCTTGTGTAAGAACTTGATCTTAATCTTGAAAACCACACAGTTTTCAGATGCTGTTTTTTTAAAAATTTCTGGGGATATATTCAATTGGAATAATGGCATTCTTTTATTGATAAAATATAGAAATCTTGTACTGTAGTAAAATGATTTTTTTTTTTCAGCGTGAATATGTGGCCAGTCTTCAGATTTTTTTTTTTTTTTTTTTTTTTTTTTGTAGCTGGCAGTCTGTGGGGTTTATTTTTAACTCGAAAATTATCAGGGTTTATTCAGCAGGTACTGACAGTCCTGAGCACTGTGGGGGACACCCAAAGTCCTGAAGAGGCAGTGCCAACATCCCCCAGTGATTTGCAAAAGGCACTTTCAGAGCAGATAACTCTGAATTTCAGTGTGAGGAAGAATGCATCCTTGTGGGAAAAGCACATGGCATAATGAGTGGGCATGACAACAGTGCAGCACAGCAGGATGGGAAATAGCTGAACTTTGGTTTGTGAGAGTGCACCTGAAACTCAGAGTCACTGTGAAGATTTACATGACAGTGACATGACAGAGCTGACAGTAGGACCTATAACCAATAACAGAAGTTGAGATTTATGAATTTGTCAGAAGTACAAGTGAGCACAGTTGGTAAGCACAGTTTCCTTGTCTGAACCCAGAGATGTGAGTTCACCCCAGTTCAACATCCTGATTAACACCACAAAACTTTCTGGGCATTGATTTCATGTGGGAGTCCTTTCCCAACACTGGTTTCAGAGGGCTTTGAAAACATTTTATAAGGGGTTATGTCAACATTACTGTGAGCTGAGCTTATTTCAGTTTTCAGTTCAGGAGAAACTTAAAATATCCTCTCTTTTCCCTGTTTCTGTATAACAGAACAAATGTTAGCAGTTTATTCACAGCTAGTGGCATTAGGTATGTGTAAAAGTACACATGTAAGATTTTCTTCTAAGACCAGGTGATTGGCTCTTGGATAAACCAGTAAATGTTTTACTGGGGCTGTTAGCAGTTTGGTTTTAGTGGTGTTGATCTCTCCATGCTTTAACTTGTATATGAATGGGTGCTGTGTGCTGAGGCTCCCTCACTGGAGGTTTTTTGGGTGCACTAGGCTTTTGTTGTAACAATAATCTAGATTAAAAAGTAGGGAGAGGGAAGAGCCAGACTGACACTCTGCCATTACTTGTTCTAAGCAATACTGATGTCAGTAAACCTGTGCTTTTATAGTGATGGTTGGGCAAAGTGTCAAAGATTTGAGATGACAGGGAAATGCAAAGGAATTCAAGAGCTGCCATAGTGAACTTTACTCCAAACAAAGTGACATATTTGAGAAATGGAAGCAAAAAATTAATTAAAGGTCATTTGTTGAGCTGATTTTCATACCAGCAGACATACTGAATCTTTTTCTCCTTGTGTCTGCATTCAAAGAGAAAAAAATGCCTTTGATGACATCTCCTGAAGGCTGTCTGCTGCAAAACCTTGTGCAGCTTTGATGAGCTGCTCAGATTCATAAAGCTGAAGACACTGATCACTCAAAATTAATAATGAAACACACAAACACACACACACACCCTTAACTGTAGTGGAAGGAACCAAAGGAAACCCAGACCTATGCTTAGAAGCACTGTGAAGGATATACCATGCAAAAAACATTCCTAAGGTGCATTTGCATCATATTTGAGTGATTATGATATGGTTTTCTTTCTCCTGCACTGGAAATAATTGACACACAGATATAGGAAGGCTGAGCATCCACACTTCACACAAGAATAATACAAGGTTCTCCTCATTATCTGCCTCTTTGCCTCACCACAAACTTTAAAATCTGTAGTTTGCACTCCTGTATTTACCCAATGAGGTGATTTGTAAATAAATGTGCTTCATAAAAAGAAATATTTCTTCATTTGTTTTGCAGCTGGGATACAGAGGGAATGAGGTTTAAAAACACACTGCAAATCAGTATCTGGGTGAGGTTTGTGGGTCTCTAAGCTCCATTTCTCTGTCAGAGGGGATTTTCAGACCCTCTCTGAATTTAGATTAGAGAATGAATCCTTGGAAAAGCTCAGATGATAATTTTATGGGAAAATTATATCTGGAGATACACTTCTCCGAATTGTTTTCAAGTTCTCACATGAAGACCCTTCTGTCAGCAGAATGACCTTTTGTTCTAAGCTTTTTGCCCATTTCAGTGCCCCTAAGTGCAGTTCAATGAAACACTTAAAACACCCACACTGTGGATCTTCAGTGGGATACACTAGTTACCTCACTTCCTAAACTCCATGCATGCAGGAGTTGTCAGTAATATGACATCACTTGCTTACGTGTAAATCTGCTGATAGACAGAGGGAAATAGATTAAAAATCAGTCCCAACCCTCAAAGCCCAGGAACCACCCTATCTACTGAAGTCACTCCAAAGGAGGAGTCATAAATTGCAGAAGCTTGACTACAGCTTTGCTTTTTGCTTTCTGCTTCCTACTCACTCACTTCTTTGGTGTCATTCAGTTGTGCCAGAAGTCTAGCATAAGGAAACACTCAATTTGCCACTTGTCTCTGGATACTACACATCACTTATTCTCCGCTTCCACATGTTGAAATTGTGTTTCTTCATCTGTTTGATATGCTGGGTGAAATCAGGTAAGAACCATTAGCTTACTTGCGATGTAGAATCTTTGCTTTAATCAAATATTTTTAAAATAAATATTCCTTAATTTAAATTGGCCAAAGATTAAGATAAAATAGTATGATTTATGCCTAATGGAGCAGATGATCAGTAAAAAAGAATTCAATAACTTTCAAATTGAGACATAATTTTCATTTTAAAGTAAATAGAACCAAGCCTGATACTTTATCTCTGGCTTGTACTTTGCCCAGAGACTGGCTCAGGTATTTGCACTTTGTACAAAGTAGACCTAATAATGAAACAGTCTTAGTATACTCATGTGAGTTTATTGGCTGCTGCTCATTTGATAGGTGCTTAGATTTTCAAGTTATGTGTTAGATTTTAAACAGTAAAATTTAGTTACAAAAAAGACTGTGCACTTAAGATTTTCCCCTTTTCAACCACACAGGATAATTAAAATGCTTACCAACGTGCTCAAGAAAGTTAAAATTATACATTAACTTCATTAAAATGCATTTGTACCAGCCCAATGCTTACGTGTATGTTTTGATTGTACAGAAAAGAGTGAGTACTCCAACAAGAGTGCACAAAGGGCAGCTGAGTATTGCTTTCAGTATTCAATGAGGAACAGGCGTTTGTAAAACTTCCCCCAGTGACTCCTCGCTAAACAATTCAAAAAATTAAATCTATAAACCTATTTGTAGTACTTATCTAATTCCACAGTAAAGACATCATCATTTGGTTTTATTCTCTATTTACTTTTGAAGGAATAACTTCTGTCATTTCACAGCCAAGAGTAAAGGAGTTGCTTCCTTTTGACATTTGCCAGCTAGTAAATAGGTTTGGCAGCTGAAATAGTCTCCTTGTGATAGATTTCTCACTCCCATGGAACAGGCTGTCATTCCACTGGTTCTAGAAGAAGTAATTTTTATTTCTACCAATCAAAGGATTAAAAAGAAAATAAAAATATTTTAGGGGATATAGAGCAATACCTTAGCATGAATCTTTTTATATTTTAGATTTGAAGGAGTGAATTTTAAGGATCAGTGATTAAACTTGGATTTAAAGGCCACATGAGGCAAAATGAGTGTTTCATGTTGTACCTTTGAAACTATAATCAAGTGACTGTTTTTTTCTCTTTTGTAGATGAAGTTAGTGTAATGTAATCGATATTCTAATTTAATCATCATATATAAATATATGAAAACCAGAAATCAAATGTGACACATATTGTTAACATCTCAGGATCATGTCACATGCACGACTTTTACCAGATTCTTGATTATTATATTCATTAAATTCAGCTGAACAGTTCTCAGTTTCACAACTTCTTGGATAAGTCCAAGCAATGAAATGAGTTGCCTTCCTGTATAGTTAGTTAATAAACTGCCTAGTAATCTCAGTAAAAGTTGCTTATATTATTACATGTTTAAATTAAGAAAACAATGGTATTTATTTTGAAATATAATTCTGTCTTTTTCTTTATGCAATAATTGTAGTTACTGCCATAACATAACATGGTAACAGGCATGAAACTTTTGTCTAGTTGATTTGCAGCAGGGAGTTTCAGGTTATTTTTAAAATTGTGTAACTTTAAGCCGGCTCTTGTTTGGATATATCCTTTTTTTTGTTTGTTTGTTTTTTTTTTGTTGTTGTTGTTGTTGTGATGTCCAGCTCAGAGGGGACCAATCTAGTCCTTGATTTGGCGTTAGAAGTGATTGGTCTAGTTCCCTAAATTAGTGAATTAGTGTCTTTAGTGAATTAGTGGATCTTTACTGCATCTTGAATGCCGTTAATTCATATTGTTTAGCTTTGCTTAGACCTGACCTGTAGTATTGAACACATATTTCAGATACCTTGTATGCCAGCCACACTTGCTCTTTGCAGCTTTAAGAAAGGGTGTAATCTTGCTGTTCACCTCAGATAAGGTGGATTTGATTCTGCCTCTAAGCTGTTCTCTGGGAAAAGGAGAAGGGCTGGAACTGCTTCTCTTATGACTCAAAAAATCTGGGAAATTGAAGTTATTTTTTAATACTATTTTTAAGGAACTAAGAAGACACTGTTTATTTTCTCACTTTTGCTTTCTTGAAAGTGACTTGTTTTGCAAAGATTTTTATGACAGAAGAGTTGAGAAAGGTGCCATCAAGCACCAGAGAGACAAAAGTCTTGTCTTAAGTAATGTAACCCACTAGAAGACAAGAGATGGGCCAAAAACATTGGCCAAAATCCAACTAACACCATAGCAAAGGTGAAGAGGCTATAGGAGAACTGTGACAGGTGTTGGTGTTCTGCCCAGAGTCCTGAAGAGCTTTATCCACACAATGTGACCTCAGCAGCCAGAAGATATCTTTAAAATGTGAACTTTGGGTGTTGATAACCAGACAGGGGAGAAATTTAGCATTTTTAGACTCTTTTGAAAATCTCCATCCTCTTATTGACCAGGTTAACCTGGTACACCCTGTCCAAGTATAGACAGAAATGCTAAATCCTACTCTTTTCTGTGCCATTATGTACACTGACCTTGATTCTAATTTTTTCAAACTGAGAGTAAGATTCTGAGTTTTTTCTGCCTTTGTTTCTTGGTGCTGTTACGGTGATCCAAAGCTAGGAAATTGTTCTGGATCATTCCTGTTTTGTCAGGCAGCTATTTTTATTGCTAGATCAAACAAATAAGGTCTAAGGATTGGCAACACAGCCACCCTGGCCCAAAGAGGAAGAAAGAACCACAACAGCCTTCCTGTTTATACTGCACACATTTGTTGTGAAAAATTCTGAGAACCTGCCTTTGACGGTGAAGTAAAGGATCTTATCAACACTGACTACTAATTAGTACTTATAAGGAAAAAAATATATTGTTAGGGGAAAATTGGGATAATTTCACATTTGAAGGATTTGGAGGAGTATAGTGGTATCTTCAAAGTTATTAGTTGAACTGTAGTTCCTTGTTCAGTGCATGTATTGACACTTCTTTCCAAAGGTCAAGAGTAAGGAAAATGGAAGCTCTCCGCTGTCAGCAGAAAAAGATATAGAAAGAAAAGGGAAGAGGTGGTATTTCAGGTAGCCCAAGTCATCAAATGACTGTCTTAACATTTTCATCTTTTTCAGATGAGGAATGTCCCGAATTTACAGACCTTAACATTGGCAATGCTTTGTCTGGAACAGAACTCCACGTTCAGCTGCTCCTGTACACGAGGGAAAATCAAGATTGTTCTGAGAGACTCATTGAACACAACGTTGCTGCATCTGAGTATCTGAATACAACCAGGAAAATTGTCTTTGTTATTCATGGCTTCAGGCCAACAGGATCTCCTCCAGCATGGCTGGGTGACATGAAGGAGCTTTTACTCTCTGTAGAGGATATTAATCTCATCATAGTTGATTGGAATCGTGGTGCTACCACTGTGAATTACGCAACTGCAGTGGAAAACTGCAAAAAAGTTGCAGAAATACTGAAGAATTATGTTGACCAGATGCTGGTGAGGCAGAGCATTGCATCTGTTCTGAATAAGTGTCAAGAGCATGGTTTGAGTGGGAATGGGTATTTAAAATATATCTGTAGAGAAGTCCAGTGAACAATATCAAATCACATTACTTTAGAGAAGTATTGCTAACTTTACATGCAGTTATTATTGCAAATATTTAACTTCACCTGAGTTCTTGTTTACCTCTCATTGCAATGTGCCTGACAGTGTGTTGTGTTGCACAAAAGTGCATCTGATTTCTTGAACCAGCTGTAAGTTTAAGGTCTTCTGGAAAGAGTGAATTCAGCAGTGGGGAAGTGAAGGGAGAGGTGATCAAATGGTATGCAGTGTAAACATTTTACAAAGGCATTGCACTACAGTTTTTACTATTAACCTACCATAAAGAGTTTTAAATGAGAAATAAACCACTGGCAAAGATATAAATATTAATTCCAAAATGGTATACATTTATTGTCTCTAGAGGCAGTGGCTGAAATCATAGTTGATGCCAGTGGTCTTAACTGAGCTGTAGATTTAATGCTTGATCAAATGAACAAGACATGTCATGATGTTATTTATGCCATTGTCTGGTTTGTCACTTGAATTTTCTTCTTTTTTCATCACTTATTTCTCATAAATGCAGAAATGTTGAATGCTGTGCAGTAAAAAAAGATTCCCATGGAATTTGAGGAAAACATCCAACATTTTATAAAGGCTGAGGTGAAAGGAGAGAAATCAGAATCTGTCCTCTGGGACTAGATACAGTGATAGCAATTTGCAATTGTACCAGTAGATTTATCATTATGGAATTAAAAAAAAAAAAAAAAAAAAAGTTAAAGAGGGCAATAAGAGGAGTCTCCAAGTAAATTGTTGTTTCCAGATCTGCCTGGCAAACATTGACAGTATGTGTGAGTCCTGAGAGTGGTGGGAGGGGGGTCTGCAGTGTCCCACAGCTAGGCACATACAAGGTGTTGTGATGCCTTTCTCATTCATTTGGAGACATATTAATATTTCAGATCCTGTGTGTCTCCCCATCATTTTGCAGGGATACCAACTAGGTCAGCTGACACTGTTTTAGAGTTCTTCAGTAGGTTTTTATTTGGATTTTTTGGAATACTGCCTGCTTTGTAGAATAGTCATTTAAAGGTGTGCATTTGGCACCATTATTCAGCAGTTGTGTGGCATAAGTATTTGTTAATGGTATAGTGTTTTTAATTTACTTTATTGGAAGGATAAAGCTGGGAAATAGATTTTTTTTTCCTCATTTGTAGTTTTGGTTTCTTATATCTGATAAATGTCTTCCTCTTCCCTTCCCTGCTACCCTTCTAACTAATGTGGCATTTCAGAATAAATGTGACTCAAGCTTCCTTTTTACACTTTTCTACATAAAGAATTTAATAATTTCTAAAATTTAACTAATATAGAATTGCAAACTGAAAGGAACTTTGTAATATCTTCTTTCTTTTTTTTTTTTTTTTTTTTAGCTATAAATTTAGAAATATAATTTAAAGTACTGAAAAAAGTGAAAACTAAATTAGGCTATTGATTTTTGTTCCATTAATTCTGTGTGTGACTGACTTTGGTGTTTTTTTCCCCTGATAGGTGGGTGGAGCTTCTCTTGACTCTGTGTACATGATTGGAGTTAGTCTTGGTGCTCATATAGCAGGTTTTGTTGGCCAGAAGTATGATGGCAAACTTGGCAGAATTACAGGTGAGGCTTTTAATCCCAGTGCACATATTCTATTGTACCTTGTATTGTTGTCAGAGCACTGAGACATCGACAAATGAGAACTGAATATTTGATGACATACTGAACATTTGAGGAAAAATACAACCCTGATAGCAGTTCAGGAAATTGAGCAAGTCTGCCTTCAGGACATAAATTACAGATGAAATTTTCCAACCTGTCTGCTTCTAGTCTCTCAAATGAAAATTGAGTGCTACATCTAAATGCCACTTAAGTTAAATGATATGTTACCTGAGTGTCTGACTAGTTGTGTTCTGGAGATGAGAGCAGTTACATTGTGCACTTTGGTTTTATGAAGTGCATAATAGCTATAGTATTTTCTAGGGAAAAGGAAAAACAAATTCTCCTGATTTGATCCCCAAAGTTCTTGGCTTATATTTATCTAAAATAATGGGAGTTGAGCACATCTAGTTATGGAAAAAGACAAATTAATAGATATGGGTTGATCAGTGGTAGTAATATTTGTTTTTCTTAGCAAGTTGAAAAAAAAATAATGCTTTTTATTAAAAAAAAAAAAAACTTTTATACCAAGAAAACGAAGACTCACTGCTGAATAATGCTCAGATGTTAGTCTTTTATATATCTGTAGAAGGATTTGAGGGTTTATGATGCAAATGTTGTTTTTATTCAGGTCTGGATCCAGCAGGCCCTTCGTTCACTGGAGGACCACCAGAGAGCAGACTGGATCCCACTGATGCACAGTTTGTGGATGTAATCCATTCAGATATTGATGGTAATAACATAGCCTTGCCTTGCCTATTTCAGCTTGAGGAAAGGCAGGAAAGCAGAAGAGAAGGGATAAGCTGTTTCAGTAACATCCAAATAGTGCTGCAGGACAATATTTTGTGTTACCACAAATGTTCTTTTGCTGTGCAAATGTGTATGAACACAGAGGTTGCAAGCACAGGGTTATCACTGAATTAATCCCTTCTGAGACAGTCAGGCTCTGCTCTATCAACTTAGTGCACCACAGAGCCACTGCTTAAAATACTAAAATATGTTACTGTAAGGTTAAAAAGAAGAACATTGTAAAGTCTGCTTCATCTGTGCTTTAATCTCTGGTTTCATTTTTTCCTCAAAACCATAAGTAAACCTTTAATACCACAATTGTCCCATTATTTGTATAGTTTTATATCCGTTTCCTTAATAATATCCAATTTTAAGCATTTTCCTATACAAATTTAAATGTGAGGCTGTAAAATACCAGCTTTTGTAATGTTCCCACTATGTGAATAAAGATAACGTGTGGTAAAAAGGAATTAACTCAGATTGAATTAACTCTTACTCATGGCATTTTGTTTACCTTTATGGGACAGATACATATTTTCCTGCTTTTTTTTACTGCTAATATTAGTGTACTTCAGAATCCAATGTCCTGGAAAAAATTGAAAATTTTACTCTGATGAAAATTGCACTGGGAAAGAATTTTGGTTCTGGAGAGAATATGAATTTCATAAATTTATATATGTAAATAATATCTCAGTTACATCTGTTTCTGTTCTTTCCCTTTTGCAGCAGTAGGAATCTTACACAATTTTGTATACATTTGTGTACAGCATTTTACATGTGTATAATTTTCTTAAAGAGAAAAAAGCCCTTGACTTTTACTTCATAGTATGACTTTGATTTACTGTACAAAAAGAATGCTATAACTGCCAAAATTTTCTTTAAAACTTCCATGATTTTTGGAGTGAATATGATGATAAATAATTGCCTTCGTAATTCTGTTTATGTGGGATTTTTCATTCATGATGTTTTTACTTTAGTACTAGGTTTCAAGAAGCCTTTAGGAACCATTGATTTCTATCCAAATGGAGGAATGGATCAGCCTGGTTGTCCAAAAACATTTTTCAGTGGTAAATAAAAATATGTTTAATTAATGAGAAAAACAGTTTGAGATCAAATTAAAAAAGGTTAAATTGAATTGAACGTACACTATGCTTAGTAATATGGGACCTGAGACTGTATTCTTTCTTTTCCACCCTTATGCAGAAAAAAAAAATTATAAAGATATTTGAAAATAATCTTGCTGTAACATACATATCTCATCATATTATTAATATTGGCATGATGGAATTATGTTATTGTATGATATATACAATCTGAATATAATGATCATTATTTTTCCATGGTTGTATGGGGGAAGGTGTTTGTGTCCCAGTGGTTTGGGCAGGATCCCTTGCCTATGACATGGAAGGCAAAACTTCCACATCCCCTCTGTGGTTTAGGTTCCTCCTGGCTGGCAATGATGAACTAGGTTTTGGCATCAGATATATCCTTTAGGCTCTAGGATGAAAAAAAGTTTTATGAAATGGTTTTTTGATGTAGAATTTTGCATATTTCAACTTCCATGAGTATTAGACAAGGTTGCTGGCAATTATTGTTGTTTAATCTTTTGGATATATCTGTTTCTGTCAGTGTTTCCCATTGCTAAACTGCACAGTGCTGCTACCACTTAGAGCTGCTGCAAAGGCACAGGGCTTCCACTTGTGTGTCTGTGAGTGTGGGAGAATCCCTTCAGCCAGCACAATGCCCTTCTCTGCAATTCCCAAAGTTTGCTTTTTCAGGAAAGGAAGGAATTTAATTTCCCAGAAAAGTAGAGAGAAAAATCTCTGAAGTGTTCCTCATGGTAATTTTTTTTTTGGTCAAAACTGTCAGTCAGAGAGTGGTACAGCACTGGCACAGGTTTCATGGAGAAGTTGTGGATGTACCACAGGATGAACCCTGGAAGTGTTCAAGGCCAGGTTGGATGGAGCTCTGAGCAACCTGGTGTAGTGGAAGGTGCTCCTGCCCAAGGCAGAGGGGTTGAAACAAGATGATATTTAAGGTCCCTTCCAACCCAAACCATTGTATTGTTATCCTTATACAGCACCTTTTTTTCATTAATAAAAAGTATAAAGTATTCTTTTTATATTCTTTTTTTTTTATTCTCCCCTGAAGGATTTCGGTTTTTTAAGTGTGACCATCAGAGAGCTGTCTTCCTCTTCTTGTCATCCTTGAAAAGCAAGTGTGACATAATAACATATCCTTGTGACTCTTATTTGGATTACAAGAGAGGAAAATGTGTTGACTGTGATGCTTTCCAGCCATTGTCCTGCCCAGTACTGGGTAAGTGATACCATATCTGTTCTGGGCTGGGTGAGATTTCCTGGGAAGTTAAAGTGGTTTAGAGTTCAAGGATTTGTCTGCTTTAGAGTTATCTCTGTTAAGCACAGGTGCTGAATGCTCCTACCCTTTGGTCTTATGCTTTCCAGTCTGGAATGGATTCAGTGTTTCCCCTTTCTAGAGAGGAGCTGCTAGTGCTTAGTTCATCACTTGAGGCTTTAAAAGTGTCTTATGAACCCTAGAGGAACTGTGCTTTTTATTCAAGAGTATTAATATTAAAAGAAACTTTATGGTTTCTTTCACTCTTCCTTTGGAATCAAGCTTTTATTTGGAGGGGATTTTAATTGTTTTGGGGTTTGTTGCTTTTAGAGAGGATCTTTTGAAAAGAACTACAATAGTGTGAGCATTTCCTAGTTGGAATGAAAGTTAAATTTAAGAAATTTAAAACCCACATAATTAGAAACTAACTTTCAATTTGTACCTTGTCATTTTTTGAACACTTACACTGGGATATGCATGCTATATTAGTTGCATCAGGTTAGATTAAAAAAAAAAATAGATAGATCTGTGTGTAATTTTATGAAAAAACTCTGACTTTAATGAGCCTTTATAGTAGGAAAGAAAGACACCAAGACTTCCCCAGCATGGTTATTGGCCATGCCTGATGCACTTGGACAGAATGCCCAAGGTAGGGGTGGAGAAATATTTCCCCAGTCAGCTGCTGAGTCTGGGAACTGAGTGGAGAAGCAGCATCCTTCTGCTGCAATCTTTCCTGCTTCCTGCTTGGAGGTGGCAGCTCTGCAGCCTGGAATTAGCCCTCCTTGCCCAGGCAGAGAGATTAACAGGGAGAGAATAAGATCATCCATTCTAGAAACAAGAACTGTTATCAAACCCCAAAGACAAAAATAATGGAATAAAAAAAAATTGTATAAATGTCTTTCTAAATTAAATCCATGAGCTTAGGGAGTTTGCTGTGTCTTATATTTTATTAAACAATATCTACAAATAGGCTAAAGAGTTTAAAAATATTTAATGATTTGAAAGAAAGAAGGGAAATCTATTCTGTAAGTGCTCTATCCAAGTATGTGGGCTACAGTTTTTATTACCTCCTCAGGATTTTGTAGGCATTACTTTTTGGATTTAGTGTCTAGGCTAAAGAGGTAACTATTTCATGATGTCATTTTAGTGATACTAATATATTAGAGGAATTAAATACTTGCATACTACAGTCTATTTTACTCAGAGGATTCCTTCTTTTTTCTAGTCAGTTTTTTTTCTCAGAGGATATTTAAGAAAATTAAAGCTAAATTTGTCAGTTTGTGAGATTTTTTTTGTGTAAACGTATGTGTATCATGATTTTGCTAAATGTCTGAAATGAAATATTTAAACTTTGGATTTCAGGTTATCATGCTGATAGATGGAAAAACCTGTTGATACAATATAGCTCACCAACAAAAGCTTACTTTGATACCTCGGGCCAAGACCCTTTCTGCAGTGAGTGACTAAATACATACATAAAACCTCTTTATAAAAATGCATTACTATTATTTTTAGCTGATCTGGAGTGAAAACATGTCAAAAGTAGCAAGCTATAGTTAGCCACTGTGTAAGATGATGTAAAAACCACAAACTAAGGGTCAGTTCACAGACTGGAGGAAGAAGAAGAATGATGGTAGCAGAAGAAAAAGCAATGCTGTGTGAAGTGGGAAAGAAATGTAAATTTAAAAGTAGTGGGATGAACTGCCAAGAGGAAGAAGGAAACCAGCAATTTTAAATCTTTTTTTTTTTGCATAAAATTTACTTTAAAAAACTCCTCTTCCCAGTGTCTTTCAGCTCAACTCAAACCTGGTAATACTGTTCTCCCCTGACCCTGTCTGGTGGTGGTAAAAGAGAGAAAAGCAGGAGAAAATATTATCAAAGATAGGAGGAGGCACACAGAGCAGAATAAGAAATATTACAATGATAGTATAAACTTAAGGGAAAATCTGCAAAATCAAGAAGAAAAAACTATGCAATGTGAGGAAGTAAAACAAAGCAGTCTGAAAAAGATTTATTTACAAATAAATATATATAGTAAATATGTATATAATAAATATGTATATGTATAATAAATACTATACATAGATATATTATTTATAATATATATAATATGCATATATATATAATACTATACATACATACATACATATATATATATACAGAAATTAATAAGAGGTCTTAAAAAGAAGGGAAATTGGAAACTTGAGCAAGGCAAGGCCTCATATGAGGGGTTTTTCAGGAGGGAATGATAATAAACAACATGCAAAAAATAAAGGAAGTTTTCCTTGGTGTCCTGACTGGGAGCAGTAAAGGTGTGTGATTCCAGTGCTGGTGATGATTACAGAAGGCCAGGTCAGGGTTTCTGAGGGTTCAAGGCAGGTCAGCTTTTTATTCTCTTTTGAACTGGTAGCAAAAGTAAAGAATCATCTACCAGTGAATACATTTAGCAGAGTTATACTACTAACTATTTCCTGTTGAGGTCATTTTTTGACTCTCATGATTTCCTATTTCTTCTTGCAGTGTACAACTACTTACTGGACATTACTACCTGGAATAAAAGCACTAGGAGAGGTTTCATTGAAGTTAAAATAACAGACTATGCTGGGAACACAGTAGAGTCACAGATGAGTAGGTATGTTGTTCTTTGTCTTGAAATCTTTTTTTAATCACTTTTTATAGGACTAATTTTCTGAGCTTTTTAAACCTTTTAACTTGATAGCTTGTAAGCTGAAGAAGTGTCTTGAGTTTGTACAGACTTGGCCATGGCCCCATTTCCTGGATGTGGCTCAGTGCCAGGGGCAATGCCCCCACACTGGAACAATCATTTCCATCTCCTTGCTTGGTGCTGGTTTGAATCCTGTTCTAGCTGTCCTTGTTCTGAATGCTCAAGGCTGATACATCTCACAAGATTTCCCAGTTTATTGGTAATGCTTAGCAATAATGGATATTACTCAGCTAACAAAAGCCTGACTAAATATTTTTCTTTAGTGAAGCTTCAACATTTCAGCAATATAAAAGAGTCAAAATACTGACTGGATTTCACCGAGACATTGAAAACATTGCAAAAATTTCCTTGACCTATTCTACAAAGACTTTAATAGGCCCAAAACACAAGCTCAGGATTCTTCAGATGAAGCTGAAATCTCTCAATAATCCAAAAAGGTGAGTGTTTGTCATGTACCACAGCTGGGTATCAGCAAAGGTGCTCAGGATGTTTTCTCAGTAACCTGTATTTCCATGTATTATTTTTTTTTAATTGCATATTACTAAGTGTATGAATATTCTCATCCTCCTGATGATCAAATTGGCCATGTGGAAGAGCTGCTGTGTACATTAACATTTGGTGCCCAGCAGCCTGTACATGGAGGTGTCACACATGCTGTGTGTCACAGCTGTGCTATCAAGGACCAGCCTGACTTACACCTGCATGGTCAGCTTCTCCTCCATAAAACAAACTTTATCAAGCACTTTTCTGATTTTCTCAAGTGTCTGTTCACAGCTTTTCACACCCAGGTGTGAAATGGAGCACTTCAGCAACATGTGCAACTGAAATAGTTTTTTGTGGTCTTATTGATTAAGGTGAAAAGTTGTTTTAAGATCAGAACACAGTTTGAGTCTGCTTACAGTTAAAATTAAATAATCTGCATATTTTTGTTGGGGTTTTTTTGGGGTTTTTTGTTCTTTTGTTGTTGCTTTTTTTTTTTTTTTTTTTTTTAATCACAAAGCTTTTATTAATTCTGATTTAAAATATTTCAGCAGTATTATATATGTTCATTTTTTAAATCTCCAAATTTCCTTGTACAATTAAAATTAAATTAAATTTTGCAATTGCATCTTGTGAAAAGAACATATTACACGGAATAGGTAAGAAATATCCAGGAGTAGCAAGAATACTTTGAGAGTTGTTACTTTGTTTCTTATTAAAGGCAGATTCGAGAAAGTCAGAATTTAAAATAAAAGCCTAAAAATGTTTATCAAATAAGTAATATCAAATGAGTAATGAGTGAGAATAATATTACAACACTTAATAATCTTATGTCAGTATATTTTATTAACTTGAGATGTAAAATTTGAGGATTTCTTATATGGTGTATGATAAGAGCCTTGTAGAAATTTGGTATGATACTTTGCAAAAATTATGAAACCTTCTTAAACTAATCTACTATTTTAGATTTACTCATAAAGAGGAGGAGATGGATGGGAGAGACTTAGGAAGGAACAAAAAAATTATCAAAATAGTACCCCAGAATGTACATACATTTGACTTTATTAACTTACTGAAAGCCATAACTCTCAAGCTCTTAGGTGAAAATGGCATGATTTTATTTGAAAGCATTTGGTGATGAGAGAGGGTGAAAAGTTCTAAATCATATTCCAATTTTTTTCTCAGCCCAGTGGTGATAAATCAGAAGACATATTTCGTGTAAGCTTGTCAGCACTTGGAACTTTCTAAGATAATCTAGCAAGTAAACAAGAAAGATTTTCAGTGAACAGCCCTTACAGGGTCTGTTTTCATTTCTGTTAGTCTGACTTTTGTTATTTTAAACATAAGATGCACTTGATATGCTTTAATATAGGATCCACTAAAGTCCTTTATGTAGAGCCTCATCAGATTGCAGCTGTAGAGGCATGTTAGATACTTTTAGAGAATGGTGAAAAATACTGTATTAAATCAGCATGTGAAGGTAATTTAAATGCAGATGTTACAGCATTATTGGTTGGTATAATTACCTAATTGCTCATTGTAATTATACCAACCTATATTTATCTTATTTACATATAATCACAACAATTATTTGAATACAGGAGGATCAACTAGAAACTACATTAAAAATATTTAAATTATTCACAACAAAGTAGTAGATAAAAACCAGGGCACAGATGCAGGGATAAAATCCTGCCCAGTCTCCTCAGGTCTGGGTTAATGGCAAACTGTGGAGTTTGGGGAGTATCACAGACAATTGTCTGCTGGGCTGGTCCACTATTCACACAGATGGTGTGTGAAAATGGGACTGCTGAAAGGTGCACATAATTTTCATGCTTTTCTTCTGATCTCTGAGATATATCATTTCTGCTCACCCCTGAAATCAGAAAGCTTTGCTAACTTGTGCATGTCCAGGTGTCCCAAAAAAGCTTATGAACCTGTCAATGAATTCAAACTCATTAAAGGGGAAGGTGAATGTCCCAAAGATATTTAGCCCAGGCATCTCTGGGGTTTTTTGACCAAAAAAAGAACCTAGATAATATAAAGAAAGCCTTGAAAATACCTCTTCTGAACAAGTGGGCGTGCCCATCCATGCTTTTTAGTAGACACCAGAGGAGCCATTTGGGTTGAGGGTTTAAGGAAGCCTCACCTAACAAAAACATTTTTAGTGTTTTGCTCCTTGTTGGTGAACCTGCTCACTGCTCAGGGCTGTTCTCCTGTGAGGCATACCTGTTACTCAGTAATCACAAGCTGAGATTGATTGCACTTCAAATAAGATAAAATACATTGCTTTTATTTCTAGAATTCAGCATTAGGGTTTGGTATTTTGTCCCCTGTGCAAAAATGTTATAATAATGAAACATTGAATTCAAATAAAAACAAATTGCTGATGAAAGAGTGGATGAACTTCTATGCTTTCCATTGTACAAAACACCAGAATTAATCTTGAACTTTTTAGTCATAAAATTACTCTCATAACCTCTGGAGACCTTAAAAGGTGTCATATTCTCAAGCAGAAACCTGACAGTCCTTTTACATACAGACAAGGTCAGAACTGGTTGAAAATCTTATATGGATGAGCAACAATAGAAATTCCTGGTGTGCTGTTCTCTCCTTTTGCTGTTTTACTCTATTTTACATCACAGGCTGAAATGAATTGTGTGGTATAGCCACATCTGTGAGTTCAGAGAAATAATGAAGATAATTTTAAATAAAATAAGTCTCATAGCTTGTATGCTATGGAGGTGCCCTCAGAGGGTGTGTCCATCACTTGCCTGTTCAACCAGTCCCCACACATTACAGTAGTGCATGAAAAGCAGGACTGTGACCTGCCTCTCCCTTAAAAGGCAGAGCACTTATATTGACCTCAAAACCCATGTTTTCCATGTATATGTGGCTCCCTTTGTGGCCTCTTTATGTGTCCATGCAGTATTAGTCAGCTTTGAGTTTTCTAGGTGTTTAGGAGACAAATTGCTCTGTTGCATTAAATTTTTTTACAAATGCTGTCATTGCAAGTGGAAGAGAAAATATTATGATGTGGTTCTTTACTTTCCTATGTAAAATAAAAGCAGAGAAATTTTCCTACCAAGGGAACTCAAAATAAATTATTCAGACCCTATTTTAACAGGAATAGTGTGGATTTTAGGTCATGCTGCTAAAGCATTAATTTGAATGCAGATTAATACCTGTAATGGATGAAATGCTGCATCTTTGTACTTCAGACCAGTGTGATACATTTCTTTGCACCATCCAGCTGATGTTTGGGTGTTTTTCAGTCCATCAAAGCTACTCTAGGAATGCATGAAATAGGGTATAAACATAGACAATGAGACACTTCTTGTCCTAAGTAGCGTCTCTGAGATCTGGAGGTTTAATAATTCAAATACTGGAATATTTTTCTGTTAAAGTTAACTTTTTCTATTGTGATTTTTTTTTCCTTTTCTGTTTTTGTAGGCCACAGCTGTGCAGATACGATTTTGTACTGATGGAGAACACTGAGCTGACCTTCAAACCTATCCCTTGCTCTGAGAGGGGTACATGAAAAGAGGGCTACTACCAACCTAATTTCTCTCAGAGCAGTGACATTTTGATGCTTCCTCAGGATAAAGACTGCAATGAGAAAGGAAATGAGATAAGCTAGATTTATTTTTCAAGAGTCTACCTGATAATGTGCAGTATTTGCTCTGAGTGCCTTAGGCTGAAATTAATTGAAAAGCTCAGACATGTATGTGCTTGGAAAATTATTTGAGTAAAGTAAATGTATCATGCTTGAGAACATGCAGTGGTCTGTTTGTTACTATTTGTTAGCAATGAAGCAACTGCTGAATTAAATATGAATTATCTGCATAATCCTGGCACATTATTTGTCATATGTATATTTAAATATTTATTATTTGTAATGGCTTTTACATGGAAACATAATGATCTGTCTACTAAGTGAATTTAATATACTGTACATGTGATCTACAGATCTAATACACAATGGTTTTTGCTGTGCTGTGTTCATTGGATAAATGAATTCACATTTTCACTTTATATGATGTCTCAGTATAAGAAGTGGAACAATTATATTTGTGAGTACATTTGTAAATTTTCCAGTTTAAATCTGTTGTCTTTATGCTCATTGTAAATGAATGCTATCACAGGCATTCAGATTTTTTTTTTTAATAAGTACTATGGACAGGGCAGTGTTGTTTCAGATACAAAGTAATGTAATGTCTATTCTAAGGACAATAATTTAGAAGTGAAATAAATGTATTTTCATTTTGTTTCTTTTTGGGCCTCTTGGAATTAGAGCTGCTGCTCAGATTGAGACTGGTGACAGCTTTCCAAGTATTGGGATGTGAGCAGAAATAAATGATACAAAAAGATTACCTTCTCCAATTCATAAAAAAATGTTCTCTCATTCGAGACTGCCTTTTCTGATGGAACTGATTGGAAGACAGATGGGTTTATTTTTCTTCTGTAAGGCTGTTTTTGTGTTTCATGCTGGTTTCTCATGCAAATGCATCCTAAGTACATTATCAATTTCCTTTCTTTCCTATGCCCCCTCTATCCCTTCACTTGACAACAATGCTTGATCAAACCTATTAACCAATTTCATCTGAATGTCAGTGGGGTGGGATGTCCAAAACCTGTGAATTGTATGTTTTGTTGTGAGTCAAAAGCTGGGTTGTAAGGAAGATGGAATATAGTGACCCAAGGCAGGCATGTTTTCACAGCTGGGACAGCTCCAGCATGCTGGTCAGTCCATGCAAAGCTCTGAACCAGCCATTGCACATGCTTTTACTTGTCCAGACAAGTACATAAAAAAATATACAGACTTGTGGACAGACATGTTTATGGACTGACCCTTTAAAAAAAAAAAAAAATCTAGAGAAATAGTAATTGCATTACCATACCTATATTAGATTCCCATACTTATGGTCAAGTTCTCAGCTTGAGCATTGTAGTTCTTGTAGTTCTTGGTTCCTTTCCTTTGAGGAAGTCATTAGGAGATAAACAGGAGAAGACATTTTTGTCTGCTTATATGCTTATGTACGTAGGGGTATATTTTTAAAATTTCTCTTATTTTCTGTTTTTTTGAAACTGCTGTTACTCTACTTATTTAATTCTGCAGATTTTGTCCAGCCTTTCTCTCATCTATCCTAGTCTGACCTTAAAAGGTCTCTGAGTCTCCTCTTTTTCCTCATCTTGCCTCCAAATATCTGCTACTTATATCCCTTTAAACTAGCACAGAGACCTGAGGCTAGATTTCAAATGTCTGGAACTAGAATCTTTCAATGTGTGATATAGATATTCAAGCACAGAAATATATCAGACTGAGATACCTTCCTAAATTTTTTCTGTTTTCCCTGTTGACAGAGGAAGGCATACAGAGAAGACTAAGTGTTGCTCAGTGCTGTGATAATGAAATGATAATATTTTATAAAGGGAATCATATTTTCACAGAATTTAAACATCCTTATAATATATATGGGATAGGAATAGTGATTTTTTTGCCTTGACTTTCATAAGCTTTGGGTAAAAAGGAAAAAAGCAGAGGGGTTCATAACTGGAGTTCCAATAAACAGCGTGAGACAAAGAAGCTTTCTATTCCCAGTTTCCAATTTTAGCTGGTAAATTCTGGTTTGTAAGAGGGACTGTTCCAGGCAGTGCATTTCCAGCACATAATTGCAGTTCTCAAGTGGCTGAGCACTTGTGTCTCCCAGCACCAGCAAAATGGGCTGTAATTGTTCGGAAAAGCAGTTTATTCCGTGGCTCACTGCCACATGCTACTTTGTACTAATTGTGTCAGCTCCCAGACTCAGCAGAGGATGCCACAGTCAGGCAGAAAATGAAAATCTTCCAGGGAGTTCCCTGCTCTGAAGCAAGTGGAGGTGGTGGCTCAGTGGAGCAGCCTTCTGCATTAGAGCTGAGAGGATGGACTCATTGCAGTTCATTTGTGCATTTGTGTTCACAGTGCAAGATACCCACTAACACAGCTCATTGTAATACAAAAAGTGTTATAATACACAAAGGTTTCATTGGGGAAATTCAGAAAGGGTTGAAAACACCAAATCAGATTCCTTTGAGATAATCTTAAATGGTGAATTAGGTGATTTCAGACCAGTTTGGTTTGGAATCAAACACTTGCCTTATACAACTGCCCTAAATGCTCCAGTTTTCTCCTGGCTATTATTTGGAAATAAGCCCTGTTGGGTTGCTTGGTGATGCCATTGTGCTTTGATTTTCTCACCTGTAAGATGGAAACACTTTGATGTGTGGAAACACATCACCAATTTGTGATGATAAATTTGTTAACCTTTTTTTAAAAGTACCTAGTTTCTATCTAGTATCTAGTTTGTTAAACAGTAATGGAGAATCTCTATACATGGGAAGAAAGATATATCCCATGAGTAAATGTAGGCTCTTTAATTAATCACTGTATTGTAGTGATACCAAAGGGATCTCATTAGTGTGTACTTGTAGTAATGAGCTCTAAGTTGGTTCCATCAGATGCAACAAGCTTGGGAAATTTAATGCAGTATTTATATTTAGTATTTAGTCACAGGGAGATTAAATTGTTAAGTGGCAGGTTTAAAAAAACTCGTACAAACTTTTTTTTTTTCCAGTGTGTGTGTGTAGGACCTGTTTAGTATTTGATAAATTCATCTTTTCTTTTAACTATACTGTTTGGAATGGCATGACACGAAGTATATGTCAAGAAACTCATTAAATGCTAGGAGTCACTGGAGCAAGCAGGATCTTACTTGGATGAAAGACAATGAGTATAAGACAGGAGATGTCTGCTGCATCACCATCTTAATTCACAGTAGGCTGAAATAGTCTAGATCAAAGATATGTAGGACAAGACCATTTTCTAGTTTAATTTGGGATGGCTTTATTGATTTCAGTGTTGCTATATAAGAGCTAAGGCTGTGGTTTATGATCTCTGCCTCAGATAAGGATTGATTACACCTTGCAATTACTTATTTGTATAAAGTGAAGTGCAGATATATGATGGTGGAATTAAAGGCTAGGTTTATATGCAGCTAAGTGGAAAGCAATTTAATAAGGAGATGCTGAAAGGAGTTTGGGTATCTTTTTAACAAGAAGAAAGCACTGTAAAAACATCTACTCTTCTCATGCAAAGTTTTGTAAATAGAGTTATAGGTTACTTCTGAAGGAGTATTTCAGGGAAATTAATAATCACATGTGGCATTAATGTCTGAATGGAAACAGATGGAACAATAGAGCACAGCTGATATGAGTCAGGGAGGAAGGATTCAGACATGGCGTCCTAAACAGGTACTAAAACAGGGTAAGTCCACAGTCACGTTCTGCATTTGACAGGTGCCACTGACAACACTCAGCTGGTACCTCAACTTCTTTTTCCACTTTGAAGTTTCCAAGTTTTCTTTTGAGCTTATGAGGAGAGAGAAAGCACAGGATAGCCCAGAAACTGGAGTTCTCAGCGGGAGAGGGACTCCTTATTTCAGGGGCTGTTAATATCATTTTAATACTGAATGGTCAATATGTAACTCCTAAAATTGTGTGTTCATTTGTCAATTTCCAGTGAACTTTCTGTCCTTTCTTTCAAGCTAAGAAGCAGGCTGTATGGCTGGTGCCACAAAGCTCTGGATTTGCTGAAGCTGCTAAGGAGGCCCAGCTCTGTGGCATCAAAATCCAGTTCTATTTTCAGCCCCTTTCATCCTTCTGTGTACTGTAGGAATGTAAGAGCTGACTCCCTAGCACTAATCAGAGTGCATTAGGTGTGCTCCTGGAAAGCATATTCCTATTTAATTTCATTTAAAAGCAACCCACTCTGTTCTGAGACCAGCCTGCAAGGCAAAGTTGGATGTGGTAAGTCAGGATTCAGACTGAAAGGCTTATGCAGATACTGCCAAGGTGCTGTGCATAAAGAGATCCATGCAATGGGTGTGTCTGGAAAATGGGAAGATGACACCTGTTTAAAAAGTGGGAATGTGGCAGCTAGTATTTCTACCACAGCCCAAAATACCACACACCCACTTGCTCCCTGCTTGACTGAGTATGAAGAGGGGGTGATTTTCATCATGTTTATCAAATACATGCAGTTTACACATTAATTGTGTGGTGTATTTAACCTTTTCATTTCCATGTTTTATCGTTCTGAGTATGAGCACAAGGAGTAGGGATAATGGTCCTGCTGATACAATCTACAGAGAAACAAAGGGGAAACCATAAATGGAGATTAGAAAAATGTGTGAAGATTTTGGAAGAAATTGAGAAGTTGTCAGAAGAGGGCAGCCTTTTCCCATAAACTATAAACCAACAGCATAAAGAGAACATCTGAAATTATTCCTTTCACTGGAGTTAAGCATGCCACTGTGGGGCTAACCTTGTTAAGGAAACTGGAACAGTCACAAAACTTCATCACAAGAAGAATGCTACTCTTTTGTGCTGCCTTCAAAGGACATAGGCCTGGCTTTGTAGAAATATTTTTTTCTCTTATGTTCAGACAATAGAGTTAGAAATTATTATAACATGAGTCAACAAAGGGAAATGAAATCATCATTCTTTTTGTTTTTATTTTTAGTTAAAGAGAAATGAACTTTGAATATTTTGGGTATTAAGGACAAAAGATGCTTGCTTAATATTACAGAGAAGTAAGCCAATATTTAGATTAAAAGTGATCAAAGAACTAGAAAATTAAATGAATGATGCTTTATTAATGTAGTCTTAATCATATAAATCTGTCTCAGTATTTATTCAAATACAATATGTAGTTCATAATGACTTTCAAATAATGACATTTATGTCATAAACAATTGGCAGATTACACTGGTTTTCCTACAGAATTCACTGGTGTCAGTAGCTCCAGCTACAACTAGTCTGTAACAATTCCAGTGAATTTGCCACTCCAGTGGAAAAATAATTTGAATGAACCATCATTTGTGAACTGATAAAGAGTTATACAGATTTTGTTTGTTTGGTTGTTTTTTTTTTTCGTTTGTGTGGGGTTTTTCTGTTTGGTTGGTTTCTGTGGTTTTTTGGTTTTGGTTTGGTTTTTGATTTCTGGGGTTATTTTAAATTTCTTGTTCCTGAGTGGAAGGAGTAGCCTTTTGCCTTTTGGCTGTGTCTCTGTGAGTAAATTGGATTCTAGCAGGGCTGGACTATGGAACTCTCAATGGAAAGTCAGACCAGGCTGAATATCTAGACTGGGAATTGAGTCTAGACACTGGGCTGAGTGAAGACTCAGCCTCAGTTAATGAAGGTTTTAGATCCTGATTCAGCAAAATTAAACTCCATTGATTTAAGTGATTGGTTAAGATAAAAATTAAGTGCTTTAATAGAAGCCTACCTAATTGCAGTCTCAAGTGCTTAAGTGCTTTTTGCTCAGAGATTAAAGATCATCTCAGTACTTAAAAACATCATAAAATATTTAGTTTGTGTATAATATGCATATTATGCCATTGTTCCAGTTAAGAAACAAACACACAGCATATTACTGTACTTCAAGATAGCTGAATTTTGGATATTTCCCAATGTTTTGACTAGCAAAGCACATGGGTTCCTGGTAGGTCCACGTTACTGAAGAGACACATATAAATGGGAACTTTTCCAGGAGCAGTATGACTCTATCTGTTAGTTAAGATGTCTCCTGAGCCTGGTTGGAGGCAGCAGCCTTGTACCTTTGTCTCTGTAGGGGTATGTGTGGTGGGCTGACCCCAGCAGGTGCCCCAAAGCTCTCAGTCACTGCCCTCCCCAGCTGGACAAGGGAGAGAAAATACAGCAAAGGGCTTGTGGGTTGAGATAAGGGCAGGGAGACATCACTCAGCAGTCACTGCCACAGGTACAACAGACTCACCCTGGGGAAATCAGATGAATTTATTACCATCAAATCAGAGAAGGGTAATGAGAGAGGAAACAAAATCCTAGGCCATCCTTTAATTGTCAATAACTGGATTTAATGTTTTTTACTTTCTTGTTTTTCCATTCCTTTCTTTCTGGACAAAGAAAGAAGAAAATCTGTTCTGGTCAGCAAAATCACCCACTTTGAAATCCTCAGTCCTTATTGTGGAAAGATTACTTTTAAAAAAATCTTAAACTAGAACAATTTAAAAAATAAATATAGGAAAAATATAGGAAAATAGGATAGGATAGGGTAGGGTAGGGTAGGGTAGGGTAGGGTAGGGTAGGTAGGGTAGGGTAGAATAAAATGGAATGGAATGGAATGGAATGGAATGGAATGGAATGGAATGGAATGGAATTAGAATAGAATAGAATAGAATAGAATAGAATAGAATAGAATAGAATAGAATAGAATAGAATAGAATAGAATAGAATAGAATAGAATAGAATAGAATAGAATAGATAATGATGAAGTGTTTAGCTCTATCAAGTGTAGGGCTTATGCTGATTTATATCCAGGTAAATCATCTGCCTTTCCTGGAAATGTTATTGCTGCTCCATCTGCCTCAGTGTACTCTGGTTGGTGTCAAATACCCTGTGCTTCAATTGCTTCAGCTAAACTGTGTGAGTTACCTTTATTGGGATAGATAGGAAGCTTGCAGCTTTGAGGACATTGTACCTACCAGGAGGACAGGGGTGACAAGTCCTAAAGAACAGAGCTGGAAAATAACACACGTCATCAACCTGATCAGCTGTGTAAAGTGAGAGAAATAAAGGAAAACCAGGGAAGTCTTTCAGAAGGAGACAGTCAAAATAATGACAAAAAAAAAAGTCTGGAACTTTTCCAGGGTAAAGAGGGAGATTTCTGGATGCAGTTTTACCTGGGAAAAGAACCTTGAATTGCTAAAAACTGGAGGAACTTTGTTGATAGACAAAGTTCCATCCCAGGCTGAGCCATATGGGGTTCATTCCAGTTCAGATGAGTGGGTTTTAAAGTCAGAGCTGGATCCTGAGCTGTCTGTCAGCTGAAAAAGTGCAGCTCTCCATGCTGGTACACTTTTTTCTGGGAGCCATGCCACCCAAACTTGGCCCAGCAGTGAGCTCCTCCCTCCCCTGCCCACTCAAGCACAGAACAAGAAGTCCCTGTTGCTGGAACTGCCTGTGACTGTGGCAACTCACCCATTCCTGCACTTTCCTACAGCAGCAACTTCTCCTGCCAACAAAAAAACCTCACAGGACCACAAACCCTACTTTACTGCTTGGATCTTAAAGATGATGCTCAGTGACAGAGTAACCTTGGTGTTTAAAACTAGAAACACCTATCACACAAAAATAATCCCAATGAACATTACTGACACTATTCAATGCACAAATGTTGAAGAGAGAAAAAAATGAAGCACTACCATATCTGGCCCTGAATGTCTTTTGGGTTGCAATTAAAGGATTGAAGTAGAGTCACAGAGTCATAGCTAGTGGCAATGCTCCTCACTCCATGTCTTCTCTGCTCCACATTTGTTAAGTTGCAAGGTACTGTGTTTCTTTTTTGTTTACTAAGTCTTAAAGTATTCAACAGAGTCAGTGGAAAAATTCCTCCTGATGGAAAGGAGCTTGGAGGAGCCCCCTCCCTACCTATCTCCATCCCAAACACCCCCCCCCCCCCAAAACCCCAAAAAACAACAAAAAAACCAACAAAAACCAGGAGTGATTATATCAACATCATATCTAAAGCAAATGAAGGGAAATGAGGTACAGTTTTAATGAAACTTTGAAAATGCATTCCGTTCTAAAAAATAAATATAACTAGAGCCCTTGCAGTAGTTTTATCCCATTATCTACAGGGACATAAACATTGCACTTGACTTCTGTCTCATGCAAGACCTTGAAGAAGAGATAGTGCTTTCAGGCATACAAATCACTGGAAGAAAGATCCAACATTGAATAAAAGAAGCTTGAAATGATTTTCAAGATGGAGATGCAGATTTTGCCTACAGCGTTAATATATTACAGTTTGGCATCTCTAAAATACAGCTGTGAAGAATGCTGTGAACTTGCTAATTAATAAGACACCTTTCCTCAGACATTTCATTAACCTAAACTTTTTCGTTTTCTGCAGATGAATGCATGCATGCCTGTTTTTAACCTTTGTACAATGGCTCCTCATGTTATAATTAATTTATTTCCACTAGCAAGATGAGAATATTGGGTTATAGAAGTAATTCAAAATGAGTCACATATAATTTATACTGATCAATATTGTTGAGTATAGTGTTTTATTTTCTGTTCTGACTTTCCATTTTATAGAAATACTGTATTGTCAAAAATACAGAACTCTAACATTTATTTTATCATCTAGATTTAAACAATAGGCATGTAAATAGTTAGGAGGATCCAGAGACCTTCAATATCATCTAGTCCAGCCATCCACACAGCACTTACAATAAACCCCTAAGTTGTATCTGAAAGTGCCACATCAGATGCCTCTTGAACTTCCAGAGATGATGACTCCACCATCTTCCTGGGTAATTATTCCAACGCTAAATTATTCCTTCAGTGAATTTTTTAAATGTATCTTGCACGTCCCCTTGTGCAACCTGAGGCAGTTTCACCTGAGACTTGGCAAAGGTGACCCACCTTGCTGTTTGTGTGTTTGAAAATTCACACTGAGGACTAATGCTTTGCATCTTTTCCCTTCACTTTTCCCTTATTTTCTTCCTTCTTGGTGGTATTGCTGATGCCACCACTCTGTAGAGATGGAATTTGCCAGTTCATTGGCTCCCTGCACTCATAGGCACCCAGAGGTTGGATGTCAGGTTGCCACAGTGATGCTGGATGAAATGGAAGGATTTCTGTCCCATAAATAATTCCCCTGTGAAAAGCTACCAGGTAAACTCACATGTTTAAAGTTTTAAACACTCACATTGTTAAAGTTTCATTTCCTGTGACAAATGCAGCACTAAATACAGCTACCAGATGATGTGAATTTTACTATTGATTCAATAGTAAAATTGAATACAAGTAAAATACAGGTAAAATACAAGTAAATTCCTAGTGAAATTAGTTTTAAGTCCTCGTGAGAATGAGGCCTTTATTTACCAGGCAAAGGGAATGATAGCACTCCATGTTTGGGAAAATAAGACACTTCTATAGCTGTAATAGTTTTAGGTACAGTAATTAAGAACTTAAATGTTAGTAGAGAGGAATGTGAAGCAGGTGGATTGATACTGGTTAGAGGAAGGGTGTTGTAACTGGTATTGATGCAGGATGTTGCTGTCCATGGTCTGAATGCCTGTGATCAGGTGAGTCACAGGAAGAAGAATTTCACTGAGTCTCCGTAGGCAAAATAAACCTTTTCTTGTTAGTGCATCAGGTTGATGTTAAGTATTTATGTTCAGTCTTGGCTGTGAGCAGATCTAAACTTCTTATTTTCAAGAACTGATTATAGAGGATCCTTCCCTATTTTCTTTCTTTTTTATTACTATTTAATTTTTATTTTTTAGTGTCTTTTGCGAAACAATTTATCATTATAGTGCCTATATATTAATTTCACACCAATTGGAGAAGTTTGTAACAAGGATGTTGTTTTATGGCATCCTTTTCCTCTCTCTGCCCAGTTTGGTAATAAATGTTTTCAGGTATGCAGTCATACACAGACTGTTTTGAATTCATGGTATTTTTCAGTGTGCAGATAGCTTTGGGATCCCTGCTTTAGTATTCATTTTATTATTTTTCTTGTGATTATTCTGGCTTACTTGGTGTTTATTATGTAGCACTCTCCTAATTATATGCTTGCACACTCCAAAGTTTAGGGATCTGAGTGTCTGTTATGTGTCTATTCCACAGCTCTTCATCAATTTCTTTCAATATGCTTTGACACTGCAGTCATTCAAAAAAATATCATTAAAACTACCCTTAATGTCTTACTAACTCCTTGAAGGTGGCACTTCAACTTTGTTTTTTTTCTAATTCTTATTCCATATTTTCCTGCCAGGCATTTTGGCAAAGTGAAATGAAAATTGCAGAATGGCATGAAGCCTGAGCAAGCCAGTAATTACCTACTTTGTATGCTTATGTTATGAAGTATTTCATCCTGAGTCTTTTGAAGATTTATGGATGTGTGCTTATTCAGAAGCATGTAGGGTTACAAAATCTTTTTCTCAAGAAATGGTTTTGAGCCTGCATCAATCTGCTTAATTTGGATCTTATCTCACCTAATTTTTTGAGTAATTTAAAATGAAAGAAGCTGAAACTCCTGTCTAAGGGATGCTCAAAGTATGGTTTCACTACATGGCTGAATTTAACCAGGGAACACACAGACTTGAAAATAATAGCAACAAAAGCAGCACAGAGTTTTGGCAGAGCCTAATTCCCAGATACAGCTTGGAGAATCCTCTCACACACACTCATTCTAGCTCAGCTGAGTCCCTGGCTGCTCTAGCTCCAGTTACCTGTCCTAAAGCCAGCTAGTTCTGAGTCTACCACAGCTGCTGACTGGTCTGCAAATCTTCTGGGATTTGGGAAATTCTTGCTGTGGTTGGAGCAGTTTTCCATCTTACCTGTTGAGTCAGGCTTTCTGCACATCAGTCTCTTCAGCACTTAAGCTTTGTGGTCTGGCTGCTTTTCTTAAATTGAGAAGCTGTTCTGAAACGTCCCTTCTCCACTTTTTTTTTTTTTTTCCCCTACTCTCATGATCTATTGCTTTCTAATTTCTGCCAGCCCACTGTCAAAAAGGGTGAACTCAGAAATGGAAAAAACTATGTGGTAAAATAAGCTAAAAGACATCTCTCAAACATTTGTAACCCAGTAAGCTACAAAAATGCATCTCACTGTGCTGACTTCCAACCAATAGTATGAGATAACTCAGGAAAGATATAGTAAAATGTGAGCATGAGAATGGTCTGCTTTTACTGCAAGAAAGAAACATGTTTTAGAGCACTCCTTTAGTCTACATTGTGGGTTTTCTTTGAAATCATTAAAGCAAGATGGCAAATAGCAGGACTTTTGTGAATCAATACAAAGGAGTTGAATATGTGCCAATGGCAGTGTTTTCATTACAGCAGACACAGAAGGCATATTTCTAAATAATACAATAAATCTTCTTGTCTTCAGATCTGAAGATAATATTCAACTGTTTGTGTTGGTTTTGGAAAGAGAGCATGAATAACAGAACATTTCAATTATTATGACAAGTCAGTAGGAGTTATTGCAGCTCAGATGTCATGTAATGATAAGAAAAGAACATAAAAAGAACATAAACACAGAAAGGGAAAAAAAAAAGATTTTTTTTTCTGTCTACGATGACATTTTAGTATTTTCCAGATCAAATTTAGAAAATTACCATCAGCAATGTCCAATTTAAAAACACCAAATCTATAGCAGTTCTTATTGAAGCCAATATGAGTAGATAAATATTTGTTTGCTATAAACAATTTTTTAGCAGGTAAACTGCCACAATATGTATAAGGAAATACCATAATTCAGATAGGATATTGGAATTCTTCTATTCAGTACTGTTCATTGTGCAGGTATCAGTTATCATTTGGTTTATCTAATGTAATCTATGTAATTTAGGGTCTCATGACATTTTCCAAACTCAGGGCATTATAGCTCGTAGAGGTCACTGTAGATGTCTTGTCCCTAAATTTTATCCTTTCCAGCTGGGCTCCTTATGAGGTGCTTTTCTGTTAAATAAGTAGCCTCTATTCTCATGTCCACGCCTTTCATGTGCTAAAACCTTCAGTATCAAAGTACTTTAGTCTCCTTCAAACTTCTATTAAAACAAGTAGGAGTTTTGTCTGATTGCAAAGCACTGGGAAGGAACTTATCTGAATGCTGCATAACAGCTCCTCTTATCTTGCAGACTTCCCAGATTGAATTGCTCTGCAAGAGGGTTTGGGATTTTTTCAGTTAAAAATGAGTACATCATTTTCATTATTCAATTATCTGTCATGCACTGGAGGAGTTTCAGTTTCTGAAAGAAGAAGAAAGAAGAAAACATGGTTTTCTATTTAAAGTGGCCATTCATTTTAACTTATTAGAGCCATAGTGAGTGTTAAAACAAAAGGATCAGAAACTATAAAACAAACTCCAAGAGACTGATCATTATAATCAGGTTTTTTTGAAGTTGAAGTGCTAAAATTATCAGTGCCCCAATGACTAGTTCTGATTGCATCCACTTGTATAGAGGATTCATAGGCAATGCAGTTTTATGAACATGAACAGTTTAACTAAATAAGTTTGTATCAGAAATAATGTGGTCAATTCTTTAAAGCTATACAATTTTTCTTTATCTAGTAGAAAGACAGACTTCTGAAAAATAAAATATTTTAACCTACAGAGAGGAGACCAGATGACAATACAGAAGAACAAAGAAGAGTTTAGAATGTGGGAGCACAGGAGAAATATTATCTATGCAGATACACTATATATGTGGCTGTATTAGTCTGTGGAGAATATGATTCCATAGAAAGTGCTGCAGGAAAAGGCAGTGGAAAAGTCAGCAATATTTTGTTTATGTAATCTTTTTGTATTATTTTTTTTTCCTGTAGAGGAAAAAATTCTCATGTATTCTGGAGTGAATGTGGAAGAATGGAAGAATTCAGACTTATCTAAGAAAGTCCAGAAAAAAAGGACAGTGGACATAATCTACTTCTCCCTACTGCTGGTGCCAAGTTTTCATTGATACTGATGGCTTAGGACAGTTTGGTCACAGAAACTGTGAATAACTAGGAGTTTTTAGCCATTTCTTCTGGCTGTTCCCCAGAACAGTTCTGTGGCAAATCCTGAAGAAGAAATCTGCACAGAATCTGTTCCTTCCTTGTCCACCTGTTGGCATCCAAAAAATTATGTCTCTGTCTCAGCTGTCCATCCATAAAATGAAAAATAATGGTTATTCCTCTACCTTCCAGAAATGTTATAAATGCACTAAGGCTTGTGAAGAATTTGCTCTTCAGCAATGCAAAATATAGAGGATGGAATCCTTTGTGGAAAAAAAGCTTTTTTGCTATTGAGGAATTTTTCCATTGCATTTATTTCAGTTTAACAATCAGTTTTAGCTGACAGTGTTTTAATACTAGAGATTTTGGATCTGTTTCTCTTTTTTTTTTTTTTTTTTTAATTTCAAGTGCTGTATTTCCAGGTTAGACTGAGCTATGCTGGTGTCGATGGCAAATTAAGACTTTTACCTTACAAGATTCCTCTGTTTTTGTGATCAGCCTCTTATTGTGAATGGCCATACTGTTTACACAGACAAATTGCATGAAACAAACAATCCCAAAAATGGTTGACCATCACTAGATTGTGGATTTAACTTATTTTTGTACTGAGGGCCTAGTGGAAATAGTAGCTTGTGGCTAGTTCTGTTGCCTGCTGGTGTAGCTGGAGTTTTTACAAGGAGGAAGTTAATGGGACAATTGAGTCTGTGGTCATTCCCACTCTGGAAGAGTGTCTGGACTCAAACCAGCCCTGCTGAGCTGGTGGAAGAGCTCTGCAGTTCACCCCTGTCTCTGCAACTTGGGTGTTGTTTTGGGGAGGGCCATGCTGTTAGGCTGTCATGGGCAGCAGAGAATGAAAGCTTTTAAAGCCTAATAAAACCGTACACATCAGCTGGTTTCTCTTGGGGGAAATATTGGTGTCCAGGCCTTTAGTGCCAGCAGCAGCCAACCCCATCCCACCCACAGGGTGTGGATCACCTGTCTGCTGGCCCTGGAGGGATGCAGCACCAAGAGTGGGGCCATCTTGGCTACTTGCTGGGATAGCACTTTATGGAACATACATTTCCCAAATCCTTTTGTGAAGAAATATTCTCCATGCAGAATATAAACCAGAAGAAGGAACATTTGAAAGCCTCCACGCTATTGCAGAACTGATTCTCTAAACATGCATAGCAGGAATAATTTATGGTGCTTGAAGGATATGATGGGTGCCCTGATGACCTCTCACACAAAACCTTTGTGATGGACAAGTCCTGTCAGGAATACTTAACGAGTAAAGTTGTCAGGGTTCAGTCTGGTATGGCATGGGTTTAAAAGCTAATTGTACAATCAAATAATGGCCTAAGGCAGGAGGAATAGTTTTGAGAGGATTGCTTTGGGCCATGGAGTCAGCTTTAATTTTGTCTCATGTTTTAGGCTTATTTGGTAAACTATTTCACATGCACACGAGGCTTTGTACTGCAATGGCACCCAGTATATAATTTATATGATTAAATAAATAGACCAGAGATCCAAATACATGGAAATGTTTCTCAGAACAATATGCAGTCTAAGGCTCCATATGGAATTAAGTAAATATAAGCCTGTCACCTTAAATATGTGGAAATGTCTTGACTCTAATGATACAATTGCAAGACTTTCCACAGCCGCAAAGCACAGGACTAATCTGGAGTGAGTCTTTGAAGTGCAAATTGTACATTTCCCACCAAACACTTGAAGTTAAAGATGGGAAACATCAATTCACACTACTGACAAAAAAAGACTTCAGTTTGTCACAAGAAGAAAGGATTTAAATTTGCAATTTTCATCTACAATATAAGGTGTTAATGAATTTTATATTTTATCCAGATGGGTATGTAAATTCCTTCTGAACTTTGTTCAGAAGAGCATCTATTGTGCAACTACTGAAAAGGGTAGAGTGTGTAGTCAATTGAGGGGGGAAACATCTAATTTACATTGTCCTGGTTTTTTTTTTTTTTTTTTTAGTTCTTTTATGGATCCTGACATGGTGTCCTTCTCAAATGTTGTGATTGAAATCAGTGGAAATACCTTTTTTTTTTTTTTTTTTTTTTTAAGATTTTTAAATAAGTTTCAGATCAGACCAGTTTTGCAAGAGGTAGGAAATTCCTTCTGAGTTTTGTCAGTATCCAATATCCAACACTCTTACTAATTCAGTTTTTTTCAGATAATAAACCACATTCAATAAATTAAGACACATTTCTTGGGGGGAGAAGTGGCAGATTCACTATAGATGACTTTGATCCTGTGATCCACCCATGGCAGACAGTCAGTGTTCCTCCAGTTTTTCTGCAGAAGCAGAATAAGAGCTGTAGAGCAAGACTTCACATCCTGAAGACAGATCTATTTTAAAAACAACCCCCAAGCTGTTGAACTCTGAGGTACAGAAAAATTTAAGGTCTTCTGTTGAAGTTAAAAGACTGGTTTATATCAAGAGTAGCTGAGTAACTTGCAACAACTTAATAGGAATCTTAAATATTCATAGTTACAACATTCCCTTTATGTTTGAATGGCATATTCTGTATTGCAATTTGTGCTGCTTTCTACTTCTTGTGTCACTGGATACTTCTGAGAAGAGTCTGGCTACATCTTCTTTATGCTCCTAATGCTCATGTAATTAAGACAAAACTTTTTAAAGTGTTTGTAGCTCCAAATTAGAGAGTAACATGACCAACAGATTTTTTGGTTCGATTTATTTCATTTCCTTCTTGAACTCTGTTTCTTAGGTATAATTTTGTTTTGATGCATGAAATTGATTACAGACACAGGAATACTGCACCATGAAATTGAAGCCTTTGTTAAAAAGTGAGGAGCAATCACCTTTACAGATCTGTTCCCTAAATGTGAGTCCTAAGAACAATTTCATAACTGAAACATGTACACTTTAAGTTATAGGTGGCTGCATAGATCTGGCCTTTGTAGTAGCTGCAGCCCTGACACATTTAAAAGTTTTTTTTTCTCCTGGAAATACTCCTCAAACATGAACTCTACCTCTAATTACCAGGATTTTCTCAACTAAGGACCATTTCCTAAATGCAGAACTGAGTCCAGCCTAGATTTCTCCTATCCATGGAATAAATCACTGGGATGAATTTTATGCTTGGCTACAACAGCATAAATGTAAAGTAGATTCATTGAGGTCCACTGGGTAGCTGCAGATTTATGTTGCCATTAGTGAGACGTGATTTGCTGGAATTGTTTGCTTTTTCACTTTCTCATTCCTACAGTGTCTATAGGAGTAAAATGTGAAATACCTATTATTTACTCTTAGTAGCATTCTAACAGTTAAATTTCATAGACATAAAACTTGCCCAAATCAGGTATAAACAATAATGTAACAAAAATATTTCTTTCCCGAAGGTAGTAGGAAACCTGGGTTTCCTAGGATATAGGTTATGATATCAGGCTGCTTTTCCATCCAGCCATTCCTTTGAAAAATCTAAGTCTTCTGTTAATGCAGGTACTGTAGTCTTAGAGACAGCAGCTTTTGCATTTTCTCTCACTAGGTGCTGAGAGCAGACAGACATTATTAACTCTCCATGAGGGAAAGAAAGGCTATGGGGTGAGTTAAGTCCTTACTAAGTACCAGAGAAGCCACGAGGGAGAAAGATGTTACCAGTGCCTCACTCACAGGAAGACTTTTCCCAAAATTCAGATGTAGCTGTTATACATCAGAGAGTTCAACATCATACAACACCTGTTTTATTGTTGCTCCTGAAAATCAGCAGATTTGTAAATAGGAGCTTCTCTGAGTTAATATTATTTCCCTTGTGTAGCTGGAGGAAAACAAAAGCATACCACAGAGGTATTGGATCTCTGAAAATTGCAGGAGGATAATAATGTTTGAATAATCCATTCTTTTAAAATTCTCTCTATTCTAATATGTGGGAACAGTAGATTGCCCAGCTGCCAGCAGCACCAGATTTGAGGCTCTGTTGCAGGATGGGTGGTGGGGGAAGAATCCTGAGAAACTTCAGCCTTCTTTTTTGGGCTTATGTTTATGGCAATGGCAATAAAATGCCAGAGCCCACTGGAATAAAAAAGGGCAATTTAAAATTATTTTTCAGGCCCATCTGAAATAAGTTAGATATCAACTTTGTCATGGGCATCTCAAGAGCTGCCCTGTTCTTTAGCATTCATAGTGGTAATAGTTATCAAACCTCATAGCATTGTAATTTTGCTGTGACAACTCTCTCTATTTCAGCAAATGCAATGGTTCAGCCTCCCAGCTTTAATTCAGCAGATTGATAGTGTACTTTAGTTTATTGCAATATTACTGGTCTGCAATGTATATCTGCCCTTGTAGCTGCCCTCTCTTCTTTGGAAAAACTCTTTCAATTTAGCAATTTATTGCCCAACACACTTCTTAAAATGTCACATAAAATTGGATCTTAATAGACATGGTTGGTAATAATCAATGACCTTTTAGAACATGTTGTGCCAATAAGTGGTTACTGACTGTCTTTCCTGAAATATCTTCAGTGATCCTGTTCTTTCTCCAAATATCTGAATAATTCCTCCAGGAATTTAATGAAACTTCACAGGCAAATGGATAGGGCAAATAGTCTCTCTTGCCTTGTGATCTGGAAAAAGTATTCTTGCAAACAGAGCAAATCTGTAGAATAAATGGTATAATTTTGTATTATGAAAGTCCATATACAGTGTCATCACATCTAATATAGGTTATGGCTGTACTGAGGTTTTAAAAGCAAAATTTCCCTTAGCCCAGCCACTTTGTGGTGAGTTTGTCTGGCTGAGCACAGATACAGGTTTGCCTGGCTGAGCACCTCCCCTGAAGTTCCAGGCAAGTATATATAAAAGCTTAAATCTGCTCTCCTATGGTTAGGTTGTTTCAAATACCCAAATTAATTAGATTGAAGCTACAGTACAATTACTGTTTGTATTGTGTTTCAGGCAGACACTGGAAGAAGGATTCAGGTATGGGTTTCTGCACCAGAAATACCAGTTTATGTGAGAGGAATTAATTGTGTGAATTGAGCAGTGTGTGACTACCTTTCTCGGGGAAACAATTCTGTTGGTTTGAAAACTCTTCACTAAAAAGGTGACACTAGGATCAGTTTACATCATAAACTGCCAGCTGCAGAATGTTCAGCTTCATTAAAAGCTCGGTGTTCTGTGTAGCACATTTCACTTATTTGAATTGTGTAGTACGAGACAGCTGAAGAGAGGAGGGAATTGCTCTCCATATGGTGTCCTTCAGTTCTGTCCCTAAACGAGGACCTTGATCAAGACTGGGCAACAGGTTGTTGGGCAGGCAGGAAAGGATACAGGAAAAGACAAAATACGTGGAATAATTTGAGTACCCACACTGCTGCTCACCCCTTTCCCTGTGATGTGAAAACATGTGTCAACATGGAGACAGTTTGATAGGTGAGGGAAAGAAGCAGGAGAAACAAACCAACCAAAACTGAGGAAAAGTAGTCATGAGCCACCTGCTGCCAAAAATGATGCCCAAAAATCTCTGAGCACCAGCCACTTTGAAAGCCAACTGTCCCTGCCCTACCTATCCCCTCAAACTGCCCAGCCCTTTCTTTCTGTATCCCATAATATTATGGTTCATAGAATTTCCCTTCGTCCAATTTGGGTCATCTGTCCCACCTGTGTCCCCCTCACTCTTCTTCTTACCCATCTTTTTTTATGCAGGGAAAAGAAACAAAAAAAAGAAAGGCTTGACTCTGTGGAAGCACTGCTTATCAATAGTCCAAATATGGATGTGTTATCAACGCTGTTTCAGCCACAAATACAAAACATAGCACCACATACAGGTTGCAACAACAACATACAGGTTTCTCTGAAGAAAGTTATCTCCATCTCAGCCAAACCAAGTACAGGAAAAAAGCCACAGTCAGGGCAAAAAGCAAAAGTGGGTATCTATGGTGAGTTTTTGATGTCTCTTGTGTAGGAGAAACTCAGCAATATTTATCCCTAATCGAGTCCTGTATGAATAAAAGTTCAAAGCCCAGTTCCTGATGTTTTATAACTCAAGTGTATAAATTAGACAGAATTTTAATTGTCAAATATTGAAGTGAAGATAACTTATTGAAAAGTGTCTTGAAGATGTTTCTGGACAGAGTTTCAATAGTTCTCTGAATATTTTTAGGACTTACCTGCAGAGGTTGTTTATGAAAATGTTGAAGAGCACAGGGCTGAGGATGGAGCCCTGTAGAACCCCACAAGTGAGAGGCCACCAGTCTGAGGTAACCCTTTGTGCCCAACCTGTGGGTTAGTCACTCACCCATCCCATGATGTTTATCCAGCTGTGGGATGGATTCTATCCAGAAGGATCCTGGGAGAGACAGGATCAAAACTTTACTGGAATCCAGAAAGATCATATCCTCTTCCCTTGATCAGCTGGGTGGGCTACCTTGCCACTAAAGGAAACCAGGTTTGATGAGCAGGACTTTTCTCTCATGAAGTTGTGCCAGCTGTGTTGTCTCCCAGGCATAATCAGAATATATCTCCAGATATATAATCAGAATATACCCCCAGAATAATCTCCTCCATAACTTTACCAGGCACTGAAGTGACACTGACAGCCTGTAGTTTCCAAAGTTACCCTTTTTGAAAACCAGGATAATTTTCATCAGCTGGGTCCAGTCAGCTGGGACCTCTGTTTTTCAAGACCAATCAAAAATTATCAGCAGAGGTTTTGCTTAGGCAGCTCTTTAAAGATTCTTGGATGAATCCCGTCAGACCCTGTAGATTTGTAGGGATCCAAATGAAGCAGTAGATCACACACCATTTCCCCTGGGAATTGGTCACTCAAAGAGGTGCAAACTGTTAAAAAAATCTTGGTTATCCTGCCTCCAAGGGTAGAGGTTCTTTGTTTTAAAAGAAACAGCCAAACTTACAGTAGTGTGTATATCCAGAAAAATGTGTCTAAATCCTTTTTATAGGGCATGTAGGTTATTTATTTAAGATTATGCAACAAATTCTTCCCTGGGAAAGGTAGTCAGTATCTTTTTTGCTATTTAATTATAAAATGTGTGTGCTACATCCGCTTCTTATGATTGTCTAGCACAAATAATTGTGTGATAATTAATGGCTTGCCAAAAGGCTGTATTTTTTATAAACAACAATTTATTCAAAGGGAATTTTAAGCAGGCACTTTCAATCCCCAATTGAAAATATATCTTGCCAGACAGTATTTATCTGCCCCAGTATTTGAAATATAATGAACAAAGTTTGATGCACTGCAAAGAGAGAATTGAAAAGAAAGTGCAAAACACTTAAAGGAAGTATTGAAATGCACTGAACTCAGCAAAATGCTCTGAAATACATCATGTTACCAGTAAGGTGGCAGTGGGGGAGGGTCCTATACAAGGAGTAATACATTTGTAGTGAATGGAATACTGATTTTCTGTTGCAGCCATAATCATGTACCTTAGGAGAGTAATATAAATCCAAATGATGTTATATTTACTAACCATAGACACTTCTGAGTAAGGGAGGGTTGTCTACACATACTCTCAGAGTCGGGTCCTTGCAGTTATTTTTAATGAAGTTGAATCTCGGTGTTGAGGTCTCTTTATGTATTCAATTATTCATTTTTTGTGATGAAATAACATTGATGTTTATGGACTCTATCAAGTAACATTTGATATGCATGATAACCTTCATCTGGGACTTCTGGTTTGGTCCAGAGTGGATAGATTTCTCTTAGCTTCATTGCAAAGGATGATTAAACAATTAGCAGGATCGATTCTGTACCTCTTTACTTACACAAATCCAAACTTCTGGAATTTTGCCTTTTTAATCTTCCATGTCTTTCATGCTCTGACTGACAATGGGAGAGTGTCCTTCCTTTGTTAACTCCATTTTTATCCAAATCAATTGCTGTCTCTTGAAGGGCAGATTAGCTATCAGGAATTCTATGTTCTATGTAAACTTCTGCTGTTATTGCTCGGGTTGTTTTTCTCCTATATGTCTGATTTGGGTTTTCTGGGGTTTTTTCCCCCTTAACTTTCACTGTAGCTCAAAAGCTTTGAAATTCACTTTCTTGCATAATAACATATATCTGTTAGGGCTGCTTTACTGATGAAATCCTTACCATTTACAGGGCATCCTGTTGCATTGGTAAAATAATGGAAATTATTTTGCATTACTGTAATAATGAAAATAATGACATCTTAAAAATAAAGTCTCTGATTATTCATTAGGATTCAGAAAGATTAAGTAGCATACTTTGAATTGCAACATCTGACCTACTTTTCCTATATTTAACCAGATGCACCCTTCAAGGCTCTGTTGCCTGATTTAAGGTGTGGGCTTCTCATTGTTCAGCAAAATGTAACAGAAATAAGAGAAGGTGTGGATGGTGGGATGTTTCCTGAGGGTTTAGAAAGAGCTTGGGCAACCTGTGTTTGACCCTCTGTATATTTGAAACTGAAATGTCACAGTCAGAGGAACTGAAACTGAGTATGAAGGTGCTAGGGAAGTTGTTTAACAAACATCTCCTTTTGATCCTGCCCTACTTTAACAGCAGAGAGGTATCAAGGTGAAAAAGGAACTGTTGCTAGAAGTGTAAAACTTAAACTGAACCCTCCTTAAGAAAAGCAGCAGAAGCTTTAGCACACCAGCACAGCATCATGTTTCTTTATAGGGAGTAGCAACAGGTTCCTTCTTCCCAGCATGTAATAAAAAAAATAGATGCAATAATAGAAATGATGACTACCTGTTCCTCTGTTGGCTTGAGGTTTGGTTTTTTTTTTTCCTTTTTTAAATTAATAGATCAATGATTAATATGCATTTGAGGGGGGTGAGGCACTGGAACAATTTTCCCAGAGAAGTTGTCAAAGTCCCATCCTTGGAAGTGTTCAGGGCTGGGTTTAACAGAGCTCTGAACAACCTGTTCTAGTGGAAGGTTTTCCCCATGGCAGAAGATTTGGAACTAAATGCTCTTTAAGGTATCTTCCAACCCAAAGCATTCTACAATTCTATGGTGTGCAGTATGGACACTGCTGTACCCACTCTAGTTAGTGACAGGTACTTGCTGAACAGCAATTTGTTCCACCACATTCAGTTGCATTTTCAACCAAAGGCTTTATATTCTTTCTCTTGCTATCTGTAGTTTTCAGGTGATGTTTCTTTGCATGGCTTTCACTTTTTCAAAACTGGGCAAATGACCTGCAGAAAAGGACTCTTTGTGAATACTTGCTCTTAAAGCCCATACCTCTAAATTTTTTGTAAAATATTACCACTGAGAATTAGAGATCCATACTTGGGTCAGCTTGAGTTAGTGTTGCTTCATAAGAGGCAGCAATTTGAAAAATAGAGGTTTGTCTGTCTATGTAAGATGCTTTTCCCTTACACTTTGATTCTAGTATTACCATGAGTCTTGCAGTACAACTACAGCATACTTAAAATTGAAACATTAGTTTCTTATTAGTGATAATATCAGTACAGCATTTTTAATAATAAACCATTCCTTATCACTGGAATATATTATAATTAGTAGTTCTCCTTTTGTAGGGCTGTGTCTAGGGCAGTGTTGAATGAGCAGTTCTTTCAATACAGTCTTTGGGAAGACTTATATGTCTTTTATGTGTTTGTGCTACAAAAGAAAGTGCACCTTCCTCCTACTTCTGCTTTTTTTCCACATTCATTTGAAGTAGTCATGTCCATCAATACACCTGCCATTGCTGCAATTTATATAAAAGATATTAATTCAGTCACATTTTTAGACTCAAATAGCAAAACTACTTCAGCAGCCTCTGTGAAGCTGAGTGAGTTGCATGAACCTATCTAATTTAATTTCAGAGTTCCAGCTGCTGGGAGGTCAAGGAGGACGGCGAGCACGATGGAAACAACAACAGCAGCAGCAGAAAGTAGGAAAGCATTAACTAATTGGAAGAGAGAGGTGTCTGTCCTTTGGTCAGAAAGAAACCCTGATTAAAATATGTCAAGGGTACAGCTGAGAAGTTGTTGGGAAAAGGAGAGAAAAATGCTTTCTCAAGCACTGTGGTGTGAAAGGGAAGGTTAGAGAGATTGCCTGAGGCAGTAGTACAGAATTCTTTTTGAAACAAGGGAAGGCAATATTGTAGGCTTATACAACATAGCTGAATACTAGCTATAGACAGATTATACAGGTATGAACCTATGTCAGAAGATCAAAAAAAAAGAGCTGTGAAAGCAGCATAAAGAGTGGATTAAAGAACTGAGGAAATAGCATTTTTATTTTTCCTTGTCAGCCTAGAAATCTGCAGCTATTTTCATAAGGTTTCCATAAAGATTCATCTGACTTCAATATTTGTAAGTACATGCTCACAAGAAGTAAGGGTAAAGTCTGAAGTTCCTGTGGCTCCTTTCCTTGCTTGTCCAGAACCATTTCTTAATGGGTGGATAATGGAATAAGCTCAAACCTCTCAAAATTATGCAGAGTGGATTGTGAGGTACCAAATGGTTTAAATCTAAGTGCTTGCAGGGTAGGGTTAGCATGTGAGCATTGAGGAAGAGCAGAGGATAACCAAAAAAATTCTGCTTCATTTTCTGAATTTTTCACAAAATGTTGAGTTCTGTCCTTTTCCCAGAGCAAAATGTGAGCTATCAATTCTGCTCTTTCCAAGGATAAAAAAACCAGATGCAAGATAAAGGAGGTCAGCAAAGCAAGGGAGGATTCAGGAAGAGGAAAATACAGTGATCACGCACGTAAAGCACACATTAGCCACAGTGGCATTTTAGAAAAGCCATTTAAGATTTCAGGAATTACAGATATCACCAAGTACGTGATCCTAAGGTGCTTTTCAAGGTGCCTGTGTTCTCATTTCTCCTTTTGGAGGCTTCCCTGTCCAGTCTAATTTAAGTTGCTCAGATTAAAGTGCATTCTAAAGTCCCTGAAAGGCTTCTCCCAGCTGGAAAAGCAATTTGTTCCATACTAAAAGTTCCTAGATGCATCATCAGTACATGGGGAATCCCCAGCCAGTTGTTTACATTTCTGTTTGTCTAGTTTATGTATCCTTTTTCTGAGACAAAGAACAGGTGCTATGGGACAAAATACAGCTCAGGACATCCTTTTAAAGGTGGCCTGTCTGGCAATCCAGTCATCCAGTCCTGACACTGGCCAGCTCAAGGCAGGAAAAACTCAATGCCTTTGTTTCTTAACATCAAGGCAAGAGTCAAGACACCACAGCACCAAAACTTAAGCCATTAAAGTGACTTTTACACATATTTTAACGTCCTTTAATGTGCTGCAAAGGGAAACTTCCAGAAAATGTGTTGCTATACATATGCTTGTCTTCTTTTAACATGAACTTACAAAAATTTATAAAAGAGAGGCTTGAGAAACTAAATAAAAACTATTGCATTAAATCCCACTAGATAAATCTATTTATACTTTATTACCAACACACCACATCTTCTCTTCCATATTAGCTGTGTGTCCAAAAAACCACAGATGTAATCAGGAACATGAACAAAATGATAGGAAAAATCTTCAAAAAATAGTGATCACTTGTTCTTAGGGATCTTTCTCCTGAGCTATGGAAGGAAAGATGGATTGCCCAGTGAAATCAGAGGAGAGTAAATGAACTGGCTTCCTCCTTAAGCCAGTTAAACTGCCTAACCAGTAAATTCACACTTGGCAGCAGAAATTCCCTTTGGAATTCAAAGAAGATATATTCATAAAACTTTCTGGGAAGTTGCAGAATAGGAATGATGTTGAATCATCACTTCCAAATAAGAGAGTGTGACTCTAGCTTTCTGCCCACTTTTATCTCAATGTGCTATTGTCAAGGATGCACTTCAAGCAGCAAAAAGGTAGTTAACAAATATGAGAATTATAGTATTTATCACTGTCTTGCCTTGATTCAGGGAAAGTCATGATTTCAATTTCTAAAGAGTTTGTAGGTAATAAGGTGTAGTTATTACAGGTGGTACTTAGTTGGTGATAAACCATGAAAAGGATCAAATAAAGGCTTTCAAATCTGCACAAATTCTTGTCTAATTAAGTGAGATGCAACTTTTCAGCAGCCAGTTTCTTTCTATCAAGGTCATTACAAAGTGTTATGGTATGTGATGGCATTTTTTCATTTCATGATGACTGGTTCCATTGGTTTTGTCTGCCATATATAAACCATTCATTTTTCTGAAGAATATATTAATTTATTCCTGTGATACCTTCTTTCTATTGATTTATGCTTTTCATCTGTCATTTATAAGTAACCGTTCCAGCCCTTGTGATTTTTTTTTAATCTATTCCCTAGATTCCTGTTGCTATTGATTTCTTTTTCTACTTTTGTATGCTATTTTTCAGAATTAATCCTTTTGAAACCTCTTTTTTTCTTTTTTTTTTTTTTTTTTTTTTTCAATATGTATGGCAAGAAAACCTGGAGCAATCCATTGACTTTGTAATAAAGGACAACCAATAACTGTGGTGCTTATTTCCAATTCCTCATCTTTCAGAAATATATTAATGTTTTTTGAGTACATCAGTTTCAGAACAGTAGCAAAAGGAATTGAGGTTTCTTTGAATATACTAGCTCATTCTCTTTCTTGCCTTGCCTAAAAGTGCTTTAGTAATTGAAAAATCTCATTTCAATTTTGGGAGTGATTTCCACATAGAGTTCTCTTCCTCCTCTTAATTGTCCTTTAAAATTCCTATTTCTACTTCTTTTAAATTCTGCAAGCAGGCTGGTGGCTTAAGGCATCTGTAATGGACTATCATACTTAAAATCTGTCCATAATGTGTCAGCAAAGACAATTACAGGTCTCTAAGAGTTCAAGTGAATTGCAGGTGTTTTGATGGTTTAAAAGCCAGCAGAAATTCCTCATAAATTGGTACTTTAAAAACAATGCTGGATTAGGTAAGCTGGGAGCAATAATTGTAATTTTTATTTACCCATAAAGCTCAAGCAATGAGGTACTCATCTGAATACTCACAACAGTTGTATGTGCTCTAAAATGGAATTGGAATAGTTCCCTTCATACATAGCAAACAGAATTTTTTTTTTTTTTTTTTTTTAAATCTATGGTGTACATGAAACTTTTTCTTTTCTATGATTGAAAGAAGCTGTCCAGCATATAGGTACATGACTTGCTTTGCATCAAAGGAAGAAAGTCACTCTTCCCAGCCTAACACAAAAGCCAAAAAACACTCCTCCTCCTGGAAACATGGTTTGGCCTATCTGGAAGTGTCAGCAGTAATAATAGGAACAATAATAGTCTGAAACAAAATTTTTAAAAAAGAAAAGAAAGTCTATTTTGACTCCCCTTACTGAGTCTTCTGGTTGTCCTTACATTCTAGTATCTGTGAATTTGGTCCTAGCAACATTGCTGAGGTTTCAAAATGTTCCTTATAAAATAACGAGTAGAAAAGCAGATTTTTTTTTTTATTAATAATTAAATTGTACGTCAGAATCCCAGTCACTGAGGTGATTTATTTTTTCCTAATTCCGTTCCAGTTGGGTTACCTAGGGAGTGACTGCCTTCATGGAGTGCTGCTTACTGGAAAGCACCAGAAAGAATATGAATTCCTTCCTTTTTCTTTGTACATCTTCATGTTGTCAGTGCTACTGTGCTGCCTAAAATCACTCCACTTCCATGACAGGAAGGGTGCAGTTTTTGCCTCAACTGCACTTTTTCTAGGAGCAATCATCAGTCTTTTCAGCTATGATTTTCCCCACCTATCCATATGTTCCTTGCAATGTGTTTTCCCAGCACCAGACCTCCCAGGCTTGGGGAGGCTCTGGAGTTCTCTCCCTCCCAGTGACATTTGCTCCAGCACTGGGCTCTGTCCCTCAACCCACAGCTCTGCCCTGGCAAAGGCATGGGAGAGGTGCTCCCTTCAAAGGAACCAAAGCCTTGCTTTCTTCTGTGCTGCTCAAAGTGCTTTTTGCCTCTCAGTCAGTAGAGGAAGGGTTTGAAGCTGGGATTTTTGGTTGTTTGTTCATTTTAAAGTATCCAAATATTCATTTAGCAACTGTGCATTTTTGGGAGCGGGTTACTGGCTGATAAAAAACCAGCACTGATCTTTGATTTTTTTCTAAAATGAATTTTGCCTCTAAAGAGCTGAAAAGATGAGCAAAAGCTTTCAATTCAGTCACTCTAATTGTTTCCAGTGAGTGGGAAGTGAGAAATAGACTTTATTTATGAATGCCACTGATCAAAAGAGATAAAACTAAACCTTGGTTATTAGTAAAGTCAAAAAGACTCCTATGTACTCATTCATTGTTATGAACAAAGTGTTCAGAAGCCATAAAACACAGGTAGATGCTGTGATGTGCCCCTGGAAATAAGACTCCCTCAAGCCTCAAAATGCTTTTAATGCTCATCAGTGGGAGGTTGATGTGCAGAGTACTTTTCATTGGGGGAAAAATCCATCCACCATCTCAACTTCACATTTAACAGCCTTGCTTTTGGTATGAAAGGCATTTGGCAAGTGAACCCATTACAACAATCAGGAGTGCTGCTCTAACAACTGCTGTCAGGCAAAGAGCTTCTGTTCTCTCTCTCCTCTCTTCCTACTCCTTTACTTAACAGCTATATTCAGTGAACAGACTCAAACTGTAATAAATAACTCTTAAAGATACTGGCACTCGAGGGACTGGCCTTCAACTTCTACACTCTCCTGTCTCTTCTGAAATAAAATTAAAAAAATATATTTTGACTTGGATTTTGCATTCCAAGAAGTAGTGACATGAATAAAAAAGAGCATTATTGCTAAACACATGCTTTCTGCTTTGATTGCCAGGATATAGGAGGGTGGAAAATGTCCATCCAGTATGACTGCAGCTGTACCATGGTTTACTCTTACAAAGTAATGAACTAATAATGTGCTGTATGTATTTGTGTGTGTGTGTGTGTGTGTGTGTGTGTGTGTTTTGGGCTTATACAAGACTACTGGTACAACTATTTGGGCAAAAAAACCCTGCTCTCACCAAAACAGTTGGGCTATTCTAGTAAATACGTACAGATTAATTTATGTATTTGAACTCTGTCCATTTACAGATTGTGGGCTTATTCAACATGTGGTTTTTGGCTAAGCACTGATTCCAAAATTGGTATCTCTGAGACTAATTAAGATCATTAGCATACTATTGAACATTTTCAAAACAATGTAATTGAGACCAAAATTTGATTTCTGTATTCCCTGCAGTTTTATTTGTGGTTTTGCTTCCATTTGGAAGTGGAGCCAAGGTCACAGAGTATTTCAATGACCTACAATAGATGGTTGCTAAATGTCATTCCCTTGAATACAATTATAACTTAAAAAAAAAAAAAAGTGCATTGCCCATTTGCTCTAAATGCATCTTTGATGGATGCTTCTTTATCTTTGTGATAGATTTTTTTCTCCCCTCCTCTATAACTCAATTGGATGAAGTCTTACATAGCTGTAATAATCAATAGTGATATAAAATCAATTAGAAATTGGTCTGGCATTATGAAACTGAGATTCTGGGTCAGATTTTAGGTAGGAAGTAATCAAAGTGCTTAACCTACTACACTACAAGGGGCTCATGAGCTAATTTTCACACAAAAGCATGATTATACTTGTAATTATGCAGTTTTGTTACAGCAGTATAACTATTTTTGACGCAACTCATATCAAATCTTAATTTTTAAGATGAGCAATTGGAAAAAGGTGAATGACCTCTTAGTTCATCCTGATAATCCAATACTTTATTTTGTACTTATGTTTGATATCACAATGATGGGTTTGCTCTTACTCCTCACATCTGTTTTCTGTGTCAGAAATCCTTCAAATTGTGCAATGCTAGAATGACTTTTAAGTTGAGGCTGACTGGGAGAAAGAAAGGCATGAATAAATGTGCTTCTACAAAGAAAATGTGAATTATGGTAGAATTTGAGGTGTTACATTTACAACCTATTCTCCATCCTCCTCTCATTTTGTTGACACATTCATACCCCATACCTACTAAAATTGTTCAATAAAATCCTGATTCTGCTGGAATCACTGCCAAAATACTGACTAATTTCAATGGCACAAATATTCATAGAGATAGAGAAGAAAGATGGTTGCTGTAATTGATCTTCCTGTCTCAATTATAAAAGGTGATTTCCTGCTCTTTTTTTGCTACCTAATAATAATACTAATTACTAGTATTGCTAGTAATACTAATTACTAATAATACAAATATTAGTAATATCAGTAATTCAGTAATACTAATATTTTCAAAATCTCAAACACAAAAAAAACCATCAAACAATAAACTAAACCACCATCAACAATAACACCCAAACCAAGGAAAACCCCACAAGCTGGCAAAAAAGATGCACTTTACAATAGAAGTAGGATGACTCTCATATAAATGTTTTTGTACTGAATCATAGAATGACTGAGTGATTTGGGTTGGAAGGGAACTTAAAGATCATATTCTTCCAACCTCCTGCTGTGGGTGGGAACACTTTCCACTAGACCACATTGCCCAGAGCTCCATCCAACCTGGCCTTGAACACTTCCAGGAATGGAACATCCACAAATTCTCTGGGCAACCTGCACCAGTGCCTCACTGGCATAAATAGTGTAGACTATATGTCTTTAAAAAGACTACATAGCACAAAATTATTACATAAACGTGAGCATTTCCTCTTTGCTCTCAACAGTGAGCTGTTCATACCTATCCCATCTAAATCCTCTTCCTTCAAGAAGACCTGAGCAATAAATGCTACTGCTCCCAAGTGACAGAGCCATAATGATAGTAACTGCCTAGATTTTATTTCCTTTTCTCTCTCTTTTGTGTATTTATAGTTCTAGTTTTTTTCAGCCCAAATGGATGTGGGAAAAAACCCAAAAAAATGAAATCCATCTACTTATTGCTATTTAGGTGATATGATTGGAAAAGTAGATTTTCTGTACCTCTCAACAGGGAGTTTTTCCTAGGCAGCAATTCAGATGACATCAGTTGGAAGGCATGAATACCCACTTGGAAGTTTACATTTAATTAGATGCTTTGTACTCCTTAAATTAAACACCTAGAGAAGAAAATTCATTGTGCCCTATAGTAACTAATATTTTTGAGCCTGAATTACTCCTCAGAGTACACTGTAAATTTGTTATTGCTTGGAGCATATTTTTGGGAGGCAAGATGATAGTTTGTAATTATGAACAAATAACTGCAGTAGTTCAGTATCTTTCTCCCTCAGGCTTTTCCTTTTTTTTATATTCAAATCCATTGCATCTGCTTATATCATCCCAAAACCAGTTCAAAGCCAAGATTTTGAGTTTTTTTCCTTGGCTCTCCCACCAATCTGTTTAACCATTTTTTAAGTGTCTATCACAGCAGTCTCTTTCTTACCCTGTGCACGTATTAGGAATCATTAGCTTTGTCACTAGAGGATAAGCATCCACATGGAAAAGCTCTGTAATGCACACAAGGTGCAGTCTATTGACATTACATCATATGCCTTGTTATATTACCAAAACAATTAAGTTATCTGAGTATCAACACTGCATGTACACATCACATCATTTTTAAATCAAAGCACTTAGCAGCAAAGAAATGAATAATTAAGAACACATCAAACTTAGGCTGCCCACACAGTAAGTACATTATTCTTCTCAAGACTTTAAAAGTCTGTAACCTTAATAGGCTACAAGCTCTTCAATGCAGCAGATTTTTGCTGCTGCTGTCCCATACTTGTCTGTGTCTGACAGAAGAGGACCCTGTCTGCTCTATAGCAAAAATGGAGGAGGTCAAAGATATCTTGTCTTAAGATTATGGACATGCATCTTGTAATTTTAATTTCATTCTAGGCTCATCATTATTTAGTCCTTGATAATTTCTTGTCATAACTGCTTGGCCCTTGTCTAATTTTGATTTTTCTCTGTCTGAGAAAATAATTTGTCTGGTGGAAACTGCACTGAGACCATGGATGCCAAGATTTGTGCCATGTCAGAGCAGTGCTACCCATACTGCCAGGTGTTAACCATGAGGATGGTTTTGATGGCCTTGTAAAATGAACATATCAAAGTGGACACTACCCTAAATGAGCTTCCTGACTGGGAATTAGTGGCTAGCCCAGGGCAGCAAAGCAAGGCTTCTCTGCCACAGCAGGATATGTCATTGCTTCATGCAGTTGGTCCCATTCAGCTCATGACTCCTGCCACCAGCATTTTAGCTCCCTTCTTCCATGCTTCATCTCTCAGGCCATCTGTACAGCAAGGTGACTTCTGAGTGTGAAGCCATAGCAGCCTGAGTTTTGACACAGTCATATCCATAGTCATGGATCAGTACTGGATATGCTCCAAGACACTTCCACTAAAGAGGGTTGTGTCTTCTCTGCACAATCTGTGGGGAGCCTAATTGGCACACCTGCTTTCAGGCTGTTGTTGGGGAAACTTGAACCATGCAATTTTAAGTGTGTTGCTACTCTAAAACCCTTCTTCTAAGCTTATGTTGCTGTCTACATCTCAGATCCTGAGATTTCAAAGCCTGTCTTCCCTTCAGTTTTGCTGTTTTTGCAAAATGTTGTAAATGCCTGGCACACAGTTTTGTCAGATATGTGTGTGTACATATATAAATATGTAAATTTTTTTATTAGCTAACAAAAGGAAGCTCAGTAGAAAAAGAAGACATTTTAGAATGTACATTAAGCAGCAAACACCTTGGGAAGGCTGTGATGAATTGCATGTATCATTTAAAATAAAAGGCATCAGTATTAAATAATTATTTAATTACTTGAATTACTTCCATCTGTCCAGCCTTCCATACTCTCTTCCATTTCCACAGCTGTAGTTTGTATTCTCATGCCATATAGGTATCTAGAATAGGCATGCACATAAGTAGATAATATAAATATTGATAAACTGAAGAGTCATGCATATTGTAAATAAGATAACCTTATCTACCCCCTGTCTTTTTTGATCATTGATGAACTCTCCATGTGTCTGCCTTTATTTTTTTTCAATCACTAAACTATTTTCAACAAATAGCAAGTGGTCAGTTCTTTTTGTTTCCACTTTATGTGAATTATTAGTGAGGAAAATTTCCTTTCTCAATGTAATTTTTTTTTCAAAAAATAATTTAACAATATTTTTTTGACGATGCTGAAACACAGCTTGTTTGTTGTCCTGGAATGTTTACTTAATATTTCATGTACTAGGCATTTAATTTCTGGAAATTTTTGTTTGCTGGGATTTACAAATGGTGAATACTCCCCTTTCTGCTTGAGAGTGCCTAAAATGTGACTTCTCACCTTATTTGCTTCCTTATCATCCCTGCGTAGATAAAAGGTCTAGTTCTGTTGTCACCCTCCTTAGTGGTTGCTCCTCACAAAACTGTGCTGCTTTATTTTGGGGTATTCACAGTACCACTTTTCTGGAGGACCTCAGGTCGTATTTCTGTGCTTAGGAAAGTTCTATAAACACTTCAAGTGTTGATAACCAAGCTGTAGTGTTGTTGAGGCACTACACTTCAAGGTGCTCAGAGAAGCTGTGGATGCCCCATCCCTGGGAATGTCCAAGGCCAGACTGGATGGAGCTCTGGGCAGCCTGGTCTAGTGGAAGTTGTCCCTGCCAGTAGCAAGTGGGTTGTAATGAGATGATCATTAAATTCCCTTCCAACCCAAACTATTCTGGGATTCTCTTGATTTTTAGTTAAGCACGAGAAGCAAGATGGAGGGAAAGAAATGATCTGAAGAGGAAAATCACCTCACACGTTAAGTACATGCAGATCTGGATTCATACAGGGATCTGGCTCGATGTATAAAGCCTCAACCATTTCTTAACCTCTCTGTCCCAATGTCCTTAGCTGCAGAATAAGGTTAATAATATTTACCAGCCAGTGGTGGTGGATGACTAATCTGCCAGAATGCATGCAATAAAGTATAATTTCTGTGTATTGCAGGGGGGATATCAGTGATGCTTCAGACACTCATGACCTGATCCCTATTTTCACAGAGCGCTGGCAGGAGCCCCTTGGCATATTCCCAGGAGGGATAGCATGCCATCTCCAAAGGGTGACAGCAATTTACGGCCGGAGCAGCTCGCCGGGGGCTCCGTCCCGCTCCCGCAGGCGGGGTTTTGCCGCACGTGTTGCTGCGGAGCCGGTGCCGCTGTCCGCGGTGCTGGAGCGCCGAGCGCCGCAACTTTCGCTCCCGCCCGGCCGCGTTTCCCGGGAGCGCGGCCCTGATTAAACTAACTCCTCCCTTCGGCGGCAGGAGCCCGTAGGAAAGGGGGCCTTCCTCTCGCTCTCCATCCGCTCCCCTTCTTTTTTTCGCTCCCTTTGGCAGAGCTAAGTGAGCTTGCTCCGCCTGGGCTGCGCACGCTGCTGAGCGCGGCTTTAATTCCAGTGGGATCTGCCCTTCCCCGGCAAACTTCGGGCGCCTCCCGCATCTCCCGGGACCGCGTTTCGGGGTTCCTGCCGCCCAGGTAAGAGGGGAGAGGGCAGCAGCTGAGAGATTAAAAAAGGAGATGGGGGCGGAATCCTGGGGTTTATCCCCAGGACTCACTCCCGGGGCGCGGGTGGGCGCGGCGGAGCAACCTCATCCTCCTCCTCCTCCTCCTCCTCATCCTCATCCTCATCCTCATCCTCATCCTCATCCTCATCCTCATCCTCATCCTCATCCTCATCCTCATCCTCCTCCTCCTCCTCATCCTCATCCTCATCCTCATCCTCATCCTCATCCTCATCCTCATCTTCATCCTCATCCTCATCCTCCTCCTCCGCGCATCTCCCGCCCCCCCGCCCCGCTGCTCCCTCGGCAGGTGCCTCCCTCCCGCCAGGTAACTTCCCCAAGTTCGGCCGGGGATGGAGGTGGGAAAGCGGGAGAGGTGAGTGGGCTATGGGGACAAGGGATAACCCCCGGTGCAGAGCTGCGCTGTGCTCCCACCTGGGCTTGTTCTGGGCATCCCTCGGAATCCTAATGCCAAAGATAAGGGAGGAGTCAATAACGTGCTGGCATGAAGACAGAGCATCGGAATTCTGCTCATTTTACCTACAATTTAATGCATCACAATGCCAGTTATTTCAAATTATAGATTGCGAGCAGTTGAGCTCATAAAAGGTATTAGATGCAGTATGTAAATTGGAAATTGCACGCTTCCCTTATTAATTTGGAACTAGCATAATATATTAAATTTTGCCGAAGTTAATAGTAAAAAAACAAAACGTTAGGCAAGAAAGATAGTTGTAATTAGCTTTGGAAGAAGTAATACAAATGCAAATGTGTGTGATGACACTTCAGTACAGACATGTTGCACCAAAGGAAACCCCTACCTGATAAATTTAAGTTCTGTGCAACAATTCAAAAGGAGGCTTTTTAATTTTTTTTTTTTCTTTCTTATAAGTTTGGATAAATGTAAATATGGCCACTGCATACCTGTGTGTATAGATAAAATATTTATGGCCAAGAAGGAATAGTAGTACTCAAGATGGGTCTTAATATTGGCCTACAGGATTGCAAAAATGGGCTCTAACTTTATTATTTAAAATCTTGGGTCAAGAATAGGCTGGGTACCAGCTGTAAATCCTTCTAGCCAAAGGTATGGCCTGCTATTTAAAGTTATTGATACTGGGTTACCCATTCCAGATTTAACCTACATAAAATGTACTTCATGAATTAAAATATTTGTGGAAAACCAACTGTATTTTATTCCTAATGTTATAGAAATTAATGATGGAAACTAATTTTGGAGTTATATGTTACTTGTTGCATCTCAGGTATGAAGTACACATTTCACTATTTCTCTGGCATTTTTTTGTACAGCTGGATATAGCAAGTACATAGGGGGTTGCTTCTGATCATTACACTTCTATAAGCCAGAAGCACAGAGGAAAATTGTTAAAAGTATTAATTCCCTTGTCTCATGTCTCCTGCTGGGCAGTGAGAAATAGGTGCTCTCCACTGCAGTTTAAATCTGGTGTAAGTAGGAGGTGTTTACCTGCATCTTCCCATCCAAGGCTCCATCAGCAATGCCAGTCAGATAAATGACTGAATGACTAATTGAATGAGAATTATTAATTTTGGCAAAGGATATTGACAAGGCTGTTGCTATAACTCACAGTTACAGGGGACATTCAGTTCACAGTCTTGGTAACATTAATAACCCATGTACTATTGTACTATTTACCAGATGTAAAATTTCTTTTTAGTTAATAAGTAGTAATTTGGTGTAAATGTGTGTCTTTTCTCTCTTAAATGAGTTTTGCTTTTAATGCAGAGGACTGTCATGTGATCTGTATCTTGCTCAAGCTACTGGAGTTCTTACAGAGTAGTTATGGTGTGATGTTTCTCTGAGTAGTTATGAATTTCTGTGGCACATTTTACTCTGGTTTCAGAGTGAATTAAAAATATCTGTTCTGATGTCAAGTAGAGTTCTCAAGATCAGCAGGAAAAAAATGCTTATCTGAAAGTCTCATTATTCCAAAATTCCTAAGTTAGGTAGGTTGCAAACATCAGAATAAATATGAAAAAGAATACCACCAATCCTATTTATAGAAACAATAAAGAAAATAAATAACATTATGGATGAAAGCCACTTCTTGATATGTTTTTTTCCTAAAACTTAGTAGGATTGATGTTTCCAATGCAAATTTTTGCTCAGGTTCAAGTACTAGGTGGGCGTTATTACCTTCCTTTGTCCCTCCTTGACTTCTTGTTTGTGCTAAAATTAAGTTTCCCAACAGTGAGACGTCTTCAGGTTTTTTCACAAGTAGCAATTGAAATCTCTTAACACGCCTACAAAGCTGAAAGCCAAGTCATCTATTTAAAGAGTGTTTTGAAGTGGTGCTTTTATTTGTTGGTTATCTGGGCAGTGGAGAAGCAGTTTATCTGGCACCAATTCCCTTGGAATAGTTGGGCTTTTCTGTGGAATAACTAATCTTAATGAATGTGGGGAATTGGCATCAGATTGAATCTTTATCCATGGTTCAGCTCAATGAAAAAAACTCAGGAGTGCCTCAGCTCAAGGGCTTTGTCTTTAAACATTGAATGTAGAGAGACTGTTACAAGGTCAGCTAGAAATTATAAAGCACAACAAATGGCCACCTATGAAGTCTCTACTGATGAAATATTTTGTAAGAAGGACAAAGCAGTCTGCAACTTTGGAGGGAATAAAATCCTTGGAGCCCAAATACCTGCATCACAGTCACAATGTCTAGTCTCTGATCTCCTCCTAGTGCATGTTTGGCTTACTCTGAGGGAGAGAAAAGTCTTGGCAGAGAACAGAACTGAACCAGCCTTTATGAAAGACAGAAACAAGCTCTGTGACTGCAATTGGAGCTGAGGCAGGAGTCACAGAAAAGCATAACATGGCATCAGGGGTTAAACTCAGGTGAAAGTGGAAAAATAACAGCAGTCTTTGCCCAAAAAATCCCCTCAGTCAAGGTGTCAAAATGAGATATTGCTTTTATTACACTGTACTGATGCTCAGGCATTGATTTTTCTTTTATCTGCTGGTCTGCTTCTCAATCAGCAGAATTTCTTCATCAGCTCTACTTTGCACCTCACAACTTCACATGGGGCTTGACTGGGAGTCGTGACTGGGCTCTGGCAGGCAGAATGCCCTTGGCTGTGGGAAAAACAATACTAAATACTATGGTGATCTTTCCAGTATAATGCTTTCTTCTTTTCTAACTTGTTTTCAACCATGGTTTGGAAAGTAGCTTTACTTTTTTTTTTCATTAAGACAGCTTTTAAAACCCAGGGCGTCCAACAATGTTAGTTTTTCTTTTAAACAGAAGACAAAACTCCCACAGCAGTAAATCCAAACTAATGGCTGCCAAGACATTTCCTTCCCTCCTCACCCTGTAAACAAAAAAATTCTGTCAGAGAAGCACACTTAGCTAGAGCCTAGAATCAGAGATATAAAATATTGAATGAATGATGGATTTAAGGTGGCACATTCTTAGGAAGCCTGGTGAGAATAAAGACCTCTTCAGGCCACAGAGGGTAAGTGTCTGCCCTCAAAGCTGGAAGTTTCTAGCACTTGTGGATCAGGTCTTTAAAATCACTAGATGCAACCTTGATATGCATAGGAAAGTTATTCAAAGAATTCCTTGAGGATTTTAAAATTTATCAGCCGTTGTGCTTTTTATCTTATAGAAGCCCAAAGAGCTAAACTCTGGAGAGATCCTTTAAAAGAGATGTAAGCATAATTCCAATGAATATTAGAAACTGCTGGACTACTCTCAAAAAAAATTTAGTAAATTATGCACTCTCTGAACATACGAAGGTATGATTGCTGGTATGGGTGGAACACTGACTATCTCATTCCCCTGAGATTTATACCTACTTGAGATTTTGCATATTCAACATAACAGGAAAAGAATCCCTAACTGTTTCCATCTCTGTTTATACTCCCACTCAAAAAATTAGGTGAGTTTTTGACTTTTCCTGTTCTTCACAGTTATTCTGCCCTAATTTGGTTTTTTTCAAGTCCATCAAAATTAGCTCAGGTCAGGCAGGGGGGTTTACAAGAATAACTGTGCAAGTTTCCTTGTTAGTGGTAATAATGTAAAAATATGTAGTATATAGACAACACTGTAATTTAATAACTTATGATCAGTTTTTTTAGCTATTCTATACTAGATAATGCTTCACTGGGATGCATTCAATGGATCAACCTTCAGCTAGTTTTTCTAAACAGACCTGTACAACATTATTACAAACATCTGTAACTAAAAAAAAAAACCAAACAAAAAAACCGAAAAAACAAACCATCAGGGACAAAGTTACTCTCAGGCACAACTGGGACTTATTCATTTTTTGATAGTTAGGGGAGGTGTCAGGTTTTCAGGAGCCTATATAGAGTTTACCACCCTGCTTGTATGCACCTGAGCAGACCCCCAGGTCAGATCTTGCAGACTTACAAGACTGTTGGCTGCTGTTAAGAGATCGAATAATTGATTTTTGCAGCCATGCTCCCACATAGGGGGAGCTGGAATGTGGTTGTGTTTCTGCACTCTCTCGAGACCACAGGACTGCGTGGTTCCTGAGCACGTTCCAGCAGCAGTTCAGCATTCCTGTTCATGTATGAGGCATCCAGATATTTCAGAGTGCTTTCCAGTCATTAAATACACATATAACACTCATGCAGAGAGTCATTATACTTGCTCTTCTGATGGGAGCAGGGGCTTTCTTTTCCCTTGTTTTTTTCTTGTTGAGTCAGAGCAAAGTCCTCCCCTTGAAAATTCCCCTGATAAATTCCAGCATTGAAAAGAGAAAGTTTGGGTTAGAGCTTTTTTGCTGTGCCATGGTATCTGCCTTCATTCCTCTAAGCAGCAGGTTAAAATGTGTCACTACAAGCACACTGGCACTGAAAAGTTTTTATGTTGCTTTGGTCACCTTAGGGAGCTTGGAAGTCTTGCTTCTAGCCTCGCCAGACCAAAAGGTACTGGTGGAATGTCTCTATTCTAATTTTTCTTCCCCATCTACCAAAAACAAAAGTGAAGAGTTGCTTTAGCCAAAATGTTTAAAGTCCCAGAAGAGAAAAATGTAAGTTTTATCAACCTCTATGGGCTTCTGATAATCTAGAGAGAATCCAGACCACAGCAGCATGTCCAGGACATGGAAGGTGGGCAACTGATGCACAACTTCTGTTATTTATTCTTTTTTACAGAAATTTCATTATCTAGTGTAGTGCTTCCCTTTCCTCTCTAAAGTGTAACACAAGAAAATACATCTTAAACCCCACAATTTTCTAATGTAAATGCAGAGTGGGGAAAAGGGATCAGAATAATGAATACTTCAGAGAAGTGCAGATGTTTAAGCAGAGTATTTTGTCCCTGCTCCATTTTATCTGATCTTTGTTTGTTGTGGATCCTCATTTTGGACATGAGTTTTTCTCACAGGGTTTGGGGTTTCATTTGTTTCTTTTTGTTTGGTTGGGGTTTTTTTTTTGGTTCTAATCTTTCAGTATTATTCTCCATATGTGTTTGAGATCAAAATAGTTATCATCTGAATTTAATTTAGTACACCTTTCTCTTTGTGATGGGCTGCTATTTCAGAGAGTACAATGCCACTATTAATCATCATAAAGAAAATGCATGAAAACAGTCCAAAATACGTGTCAGGCACTTCAAGGTGATGGATGCACAATAGATAGCCCCATTATTATCACTCAGTAACTGAAAACTTTTGGTCCTCACATTTTCTCACTTTAAAACATCATTAACTTGTTCATGGGATCCAATACTTTGTGAAAAATGTATTACTCTCCTACTCACTTTTTCCTCATCCTTCATGCTGTATAGACAGAGCCAGTTACCTGAAATTTCTTAATGTGTTGTAAGTTTACTTCTCAGTGTATGAGATAGCAAGAAAAACCAAAACAAATGGTTTTATGGAACAAAAGTCAATTCTATTGATTTTGATATGTTAATGCAAAAGCAGATTGTATGAGTGATTGTTATTAAGGAACTTATGTTTATGGGTCTCACAGTTTTATTTACTCCTTGGATTTGTTCTCTTTTGTGAATCAGAAAGACTTAGTCTAAAATATCCATGACAACTGAATGTAGCTGACATCATTCTTCTTTTAGGATTGTTACAAAAGTTATACAAACCTAATGAGATTGACCAGTGCAGCCCACAAATATTCATTCCCCAGTCAGATCATTCTCATCTGGGAAGGAAACAGCTGCAGTTTCCACAACCATCTTCTGCTCTCTATACTGATGCAGCCAATTCCTGTATCAGACCCTATCATCTGAACAACTGGAGGAAAAATCTATTTAAACTTTCTATTACAAAGGAAGTTGTTTGGTTGGGGTTTTTTTGTTTGATTTTTTTTTCTTTTTTTTTTTTTTTTTTTTTTTTTTTTTTTTTTTGTTTTGCTTTTTTTTTTTTTTTTTTCATTTTGGAAAAAAACCCTTTTTAAGTCTTAATGAAATTGACTTGAAGGTTCATAGTGTTTCAAAAAAGAGGCACTGGTAAGTTCCTATACGCAAAAGAACGGAAAAAACTATTTTTGTAAAGACCCAGTTTAAAACATTTTTGCCTTCATTCAGGAACAATTAATTCAGAGTTACAGTATGTCTGTAGGTAATTTTTATTTCTCCTAACAGTACTTTCTTTATAATATTAATCTTATGCTAAAAAGGTTCAATCTTAAAAATATTGTAACTCTTACATTTTTCACTTTAAATTTTAATCAGAGAATATGGAAGAATCAATAGTTACTTCAAGTTCAAAAGGGTCTGAAAGCAAACATGATTATAAGTTAGTAACTGAATGATTTAGTACGTTACTGAATAATCAATAATTGCTATCAGATGTTCCAAATATCAATTACTAAATATCTTTTGAAGAGCTTGTAACTACACCACAGAAGTTTCTGGCAGGTGTGGTGAACTGAAGAAGACATCAACAACACAGACAGTGGATTGAGTGCACCCTCAGCAAGTTTGCAGATGACACCAACCTGAGGGGTGTGGGTGGCACACCTGAAGGATGTGATGCCATCCAGAGGGATCTGGACAAGCTCAAGAAGTGGTCCATGGGAGTCTCATGAGGTTTGACAGACCAAGTCCAAGGTGCTGCACCTGTGTCAGGGCAGCCCCAGCACCAATCCAGGGTGGGGATGAGCAGGTCCAGAGCAGCCCTGGAGAAGGACTTGGGGGTGCTGTGGGTGAAGGCTGGCCATGCCCTGGCCATGGCTGGGAGCCCAGAGCCCCCCGAGTGCTGGGCTGCACCCAGAGCCCCGTGGGCAGCAGGGCAGGGAGGGGATTCTGCCCCTCTGCCCCTCTGCTGAGACCCCACCTGCAGGGCTGCAGCAGCTCTGGGCTCCAGCACAGCAAGGACAGGGAGCTGCTGGAGCCAGCCCAGAGGAGGCACCAAGGGGAGCAGAGGGATGGAGCAGCTCTGCTGGGAGGGAAGGCTGGGACAGCTGGGATTGTCCAGCCTGGAACAGAGAAGGCTCTGGGGTGACCCAGTTGGTGCCTTCCAGTGGGTAGCTTACAGGAAAGATGGAGAGAGATTATTTACAAGTGCCTGGAGTGACAGGACAAGGGGGAATGGCTTCAAACTGATAGCAGGTTTAGATCAGACATTAGGAAGGAATTCAAACTAAAACCCTTCTAAGGTTCTATGATTCCGCGATTTGCAGCAGCCCCTGTTCTGATGTCACAAGAATCTGTGTTCCAGCCATGGATTTGCCACCTCAGTTGAGCCATGGCTGCCCCCAAGCTGGAGATGTCCTGGGTGATCTGTTCAGCTCTGGGTGGGAGCTCATGGCTTTTGACTCTTTATGCACAAAGACAGCAGCAGCACAGTGTCTGGCAGCTTGGAGTGAGGAGCAGGAGTGCTCTGGCCCAGCAAGAGCAGCACTGGAAACCTCTGGTGTGGTATGGACCTTGTTTTGCTGCTCTTGTGTTGCATCTGAATTTAAGCAGGTAAAATAATCCTGATATGCAGGGAGGTCCTCATCAGATAGTATCTGGTTCCAAAGATGGCCCTCTGAGGGAGCTTGTATTCATAATGTCTTTGGTAATGCACTAACAGAAATGAGGTTAAAAAATACAGTCTTTGTAACAGGCAAAGTAAGGCATGAGAGATAAATTGAATTATTTTAAATACATCAGACCAGGTTCTGATTTCAGTCACATGGATATAAACAAGCCTGCTGGTACCACAGACTTTTGTGCATGCAAGGAAAGTCAGAGTCTTGTCTCAGGGATGTAAAAATGCATCCACTTTAGACTTTATAATCTATATGAGAAAAATTTAGACTGTTTTTGGACTTTCATTAGACATTAACATTCAAAATATTTATAGGATATTTTGTGGGTTTAGTGATCTTTTACCAGTGTTTTGTGGTTTGATTCCCACCCCCTTTTTTTTTTTTTTCTTTGCACGACTACATAATTCCAAACATTTAATGTACCTGCTAGAACTTCTGTATCATGTTGCTGTATCAGGGAGATCCAGTGATATGTGAGGCTGGATGTACTAACAATGGCCAGAGAAGCCATTTATCATTTCCTACTATCTCTACCAGATATTTCATAGATGCTGTGCAGAGAGGAAAGCTGTTGTCTAAATATAATAAAGTGACTAAATTCTACTTCTACTTTTATGAGGCAAGTGGCATTCCCATGATTTGCAAGGAAGCTGGCATGTTTTTATTTTGTAATTTCCTGAAGATTTATGAAGTGTATGCTTGCATGGAATAAAGAGGGTTTTAAAAAAAATATAGGTGGGTAGATAAACTTATAAATTAATTATACTGAAAAGGAAACTTGAGTCTACATAGTTGATGTACTCATGATTCAATCAAGACAAAAACATATAAAATAACCCAGGCAGTAACAGAAAGAAAGTAAAATACATATAAATTGTTGCCACTCACAAAACAAATTTTGTAAACCCTATGGATTTTAATGGATTGTGCCATTTAGGTGGCAACAAATCTCTGGAAATGCAGCTGAAAGCCTCCCAGCTTTGCATGCCAACACTACTTCAGCAGAAGCCTCATCTAAAACAAACTTCAGACTTTGTTAGAGTCCTTTGTATGACAGATTTATCCATGTTCCCTGATTTCCTGCCAAGTGACTGCACCTGGTTCACTCTAAGTTAGTTACAGTTAATTGTCAATAAATGCAAAGAAGGTCCTCTTGCCATTTTCTCTTGGCTGTGAAGCTGGTGAGTCTCATGGCTATTTATCAGGTAGAGTTGTACATTCAGGTTTACAGGAGAAAAAAAAAAAGAGTATAGTATAGATTGGTTATAGCTGGTTTTTTTTTTTTTTTTTTGTCTTTTTTTTTTTTTGTTTTTTTGGTTTTTTTGTTTTTTGTGCATTTTGGTGCAGGATATGTGTGAGCACAGCTGCATTAAGGTTGAGATGTTATTTGATTCAGCTGACTCCTGGATGGGCTATAAAGGGTGTGGGAGGGGTTTTTGGTTTTTTCCTGCTTGTGTAGGGAGAATTGTTGATTTAGAAGGAGTAGGGGGAAGGAAGATCTACAGGTAAGTTTTTATTTCTCTCAGTCTAGTATATTTTTTTTTCCTGTTGTAGCAGCTTTGGAGGGTAATATGAAAATAGCATCTTCTCTGTGGAGTTAAAGTAATTAAAATTTTTTTTGTTCCTTTGGAGGGTGTTATTTGTGTATCTATTGGCTTTCCTTCAGTAGGCTTTGCAACAACAACAACTTGCTTTTAAAATCATTTATTGTATAATTTTAACTTCTGTTTGTTTCTTTATAAGATAACTAAAGGAAAGGTGGAAAAAGAGGACTTTTCCTGCCCTCTACCTCTCTAGACCTGTTGCACCTGCTGTTCCTAATGATTTGACATAAATATGGCTCGATTCTGTCCTTGGTCATTTTACTCCTGTATTTGAGGGGCTGAGGCAGCACTAGTGTAAACCCAAATGCTGTAAAGGTTAATTACAGACTTGCTAGTTAAGCTTTTTTACTGTAATGTACTTCTCTGTTAGAAGAAGTGTTCTTTAATTAAAACATGTGTTTGTTTGAGATAAACCTGTTTGCTGACACCTGTGTGAAAAGTGAGGCTCAGGAGTCAGAGGGGATTAATGGTTTTGAATCTGAGGCAGCTTTCTGCTTCTATAATGAAAGCCTCCTGTTGGATTTTCCTTGAGAAATGGAAGCTCTAGTTTGAACTTTCAGTTACATATATGTCAGTTGCTGTTCTTTGCTTCTTTCCATTTAAGACAAGAAATATGACAAAAATAATATCTTTAAGGCTAAGACTCCCTCCCCCTCTTTAGAGTTTTGTGCTGTTGTGAAGTACACAGCTTTCACCCAGCCCTTGCAGCCTCTTCTGCCTCACTTTTTCTTTTAGGGATTATTTCTGTGTTGTGAAGAAAATGGCTCTTGGACCCAAAATAAAACCTTACAGTTATTGCTTCTTTTGTTCTTAATTGGAATGCTATGAATAAAGTGTCTAGACTTCCTCTGTCTATTAGTTATGAACTTTCAAGCAAGAAAAGCTTTTTCAAAAGTTAAACATTTCCTAGTGGGGTTCTGATATAATCACAGAATAGTTTGTGTTGGAAGAGGCCTTAAATATCATTTGGTTCCAATCCCTTGCTATGGGCAGGGACGCCTTTTGTGGGAAGGTTGTTGGTAAGAATAGTGCAGGAGGCAATTTTCCTCAATGGATTACAGCTGTACTGATTGCTGAGAATGCAGACAGCCTTGCCTGCCCACGGATATTGGGTGTTATAAAAGAGTGGGGCAGCTGCTTAAGAGTAACTTAGATGGAGTTGGAGTGTGGGGCGGGGCCTGCCGCGGGCTCAGGGGCGGCGGGGCCTGCCGCGGCTCTCGGGCGGGCGGGGGCCTGCCGCGGGCTCGGGGCCTGCAGGCGGGGCCTGCCGCGGGCTCGGGGCGGGCATGGGGTGGGGGGCTGCCGCGGGCTCGGGGCGGGCGGGGCCTGCCGCGGGCTCGGGGCGGGCGGGGCCTGCCGCGGGCTCGGGGCAGCTAGTAAGGAAAGGAGTCAGTGCTGTGTGGAGTTGCCTGAGAGAAGTTCATTAAGAGAAGGCATGAGAAGCTTTTAATAAAGGACTGGTGATGATGCCAGTTGTGTCTGTCTCAACATAATTGCAACAACCTTCCGCTAGACCAGATTGATCCAGCTCCATCCAACCTGGCCTTGAGCACTCGCAGGGATGGGGCAGATACAGCTTCTCTATGCAGCCTGTGCCAGGGTCTCAAAGACTCAAAGTGAAGAATTTCTTCCTAATCTATAATCTAAGCCTTCATTCTCACAGTCTGAGATTCCCCCTTATTCTATCCCTACATTCCCCTGGGAAAAGCCTTGAGGTACTGGAAAGCATCTTAATGCTTTCTTAGTTGTAATATTTACATTACAGCTAGCAGGGCTGTAGATACAAATGCCAGCTTTTTGTGGAACTCTAGCTTTCTGTAGACACAGTCAAAACAAAAATTATCCTGGACTTTTTAATTAATTGTAAAGTAGGTAAATAACTAATTGAATACCATCTGGTTGCTTGGGCTGAGCATCAATAATGTGTCTGTTAGTTTGAGGAAAGAATATTCATGAAGCAGACATCTCTTTTCAAGACAATGATTTTACAAAACTATTGCTTTGACCTTGCAATGGTAATGTGCATATATTTTTAGGATATTAATTTGTATTTATTGTTCTACATTTTTGCTTTGGAATTCCCATTTTCAGTTGTTTGCTTCTTCTTTCCTGTGGGGGTTAAATAGTCCAAAAAAGATAAGGCCAAAACAAACAAAGCTTTTTGGCATTCCTTTCTCTCTTCCCTCCATATGTCTCAGAAGGGGGGACAGAGAGGAACTGTATATGCTGTCTGGGGAGAGCACTATTTTGCTGAAATACCAGCAGCTCTAGGGGGCCTCAAAAAAGCTTTTCACAAGAAAATCAAGGTGTTTGTAAGAATGGGGAGGTTCCCTATGCCAAAGAGTTACCTGCCACCACCAGTTTTGAAGCAAAAGAGGATTTTCGTTCTGAACCACTACAGGAAGTGCATGGGCAGATATTTTGGGGTCTGGGCAGGTTGTTAGATGCTAAATGATACTGTGTCTTTTTCCTAATTAATCTAAGATCAGACAAAGTATTTTAACATGAATGAAAAAGGGATACAAAAGAGGCTCCTTCAGTTCAGTTTATTCCGTGGCGATGACATGGCTGGAAAGAGAGAGAGCCCCTCCAGGAATCAGGTATTCAGGGGAAGGTGAATGGGGAGTGGTTTTGGCTGCCAGCCAATGGGATAGGGACACAGGGGTATTGGGAATCAGGATACAGAACTTAATGTGCTTCAAGGTCATCAGGGAAGGTCAAGGGACAGTAGGAATTCTGGGATGAGCCAGAAGATGTGTCAGGGTATGTGGATTCTTCCTTTTACCTCAGTTTATCAAATTACAACATCTCCCCGTTTTTTGTTTTTTAAGTAGGAGGATGACTTCAAACTAATTCTAGTCCGAATTTTATTTTGACCACCATTTGAGATGAGTGGGAGAGTTAGACTGTTTTATATTTGCCAATTCTATATGATTGTCCCCTGAGGTAGAAGAAATGATTCCATTAATGGCCTTAAATATTAAATGACGTATGATCCCAAATGCCATAGCTACAAGGAAAAGAATAACAACAAGCAACATAATAGTTTTGGCTATGGAAGTCCACCACCCAGAAAACCCCCAGCCCTTAAACAGTTCATTAATCCAGTCTTCTGATTCTTGTTTCACTTGTCCAATCAGGTGCTTCATATCTCGCAGAGCAACGTGGACATTAGGAGCCTTTGAAGTCAGATTCATGCAGCAAAGCCCTTCAAATTCCTGGCATTCATGTCCATGTAGTAATAGGAGAAAATCTATTGCAGCACGGTTTTGTAGTGATGCCTGCCTGGTTACTTCTTCATCTTCTAGGAGGGAACTGATGGCAGTTGAAGTTAAATTTGCTTGTTTAACTGCCCAACACTCCAGGTGACCTAATTCACCCAGAGCTTTTGCTGCTGCAACCCATGGGAGAAATACAGACACAGCAATTCTTTTTGATTTTGCCCAATGGAAAATTTCTGCATCACAATTTGGGTCCAGATTATCTGCACTTCTTTTTTGTATTTTATTACCAGATTTGCTTTTGTGTGTCCAATCACTAAATAAGGTTTTGTTGGGTGCTAACAAGGACAACTGCCCTATGGTACATGGTCCCCCTAGCAGATTAGAAGGAATCCCTGCCCACGCCCGGTCCCCACAAATTAAAAACAATCCCTTTGGTAGGATTTTGGGACTTGTATGAACTGGATCTTTAGCTGGAATATGGTTTGTGTAAGTACACCACTTTGTGGCCACAAATTCCTTATGAAATTGTCGGATGAGATGAAAGCCTTTTGTATCAGTGAGTGTTGGATAATCTTTAAAATGAATGCAGTATGTTGCTGGGTAGGAACCAAGCAGTTCTAACTCTTGGGGTTCCTGGTCTGCCTTGGGTAATTTTGGCAGCAAGTCCTTTACAGGATTACCTATGATCTGTGCTGAGTGCCTAGGTGAAATAGTGAATGGTTCAGGTGATTTATTAGGCAAGTGTATGTCAAAGCTGTCTAAATACTAACTTTAAGTGGGACTCCTACCAGGCAGGTGGACATAGGATCTGTTGCTGCTGCAGTGGACAGACATATGTTTTCCTGTTTGAGTGTCTGTGCCAGGGTTACCCAGATGTTCTGACGTGGCTGAGGGACGATCCATGCAGCTACGACATTGTTCAAAGCTAACAAGAAGACAACTTGGATGGGGTTCTTCACAGGGTTAACTCGAGGGTAGCCTTTTTCTAAAAAGAAAAACAAACATTTTAAAACATGTTATGAGTCCTTGTCTGCTTGAGGGTATTCCTTTATGAAGTTTTTTGTTTCCTTTTCCTCTGCGGCATCTTCTTTTGGAAGCAAAGGTTACTTGCTTCTCATCTCCTTCGGCTGTAGCTGGAGTTTTGGGGACAAAAGGCTTTACCCATTTCTGAGGAATCCATCTAGGTCCTGAGGGAGTTGATACACATGCATAACCCCTTCCCCATGTTACGAGCTCATAGGGACCTTTGGTTTCCCATGTTTCTGGGTCCCTAATCAAAACTGGTGGATGTTGAGACAATTTAAACTGTTTAATGCTGTTAAAATGACGAACCACAGGAGGACTCATATTTTCAAATGAACAGTTTAAGAAATTGATTGTAAGCAATGCTTTACAGAGCTTTTGCTGGGGAGACATCCACACAGTTGAACTGCTTTGTCTAGCTAGAACCTGTTTGAGTGTGTGGTGTGTGCGCTCAATCACAGCTTGGCCTGTAGGGGAGTGTGGAATGCCTGTCTTATGGTTCACTCCCCAATGCTGGATGAATTCCAGGAACTCCTTAGATGTGTAAGCTGGGCCATTATCTGTTTTTATTTCTCTAGGGATCCCCAAAACTGAGAAGGCTTGTACTAGGTGTTGTTTTGCATGTACTGCCTTTTCCCCTGCATGAGCTGACGCATAAACTGCACCTGAATGTGTCTATGCTCACACGAACATATTTTAGGCGTCCAAAACTAAGAATGTGTGTGACGTCTGTCTGCCACACCTCACAGCTGCCTAGGCCCCTGGGATTAACCCCCATACCCAGTGATGGCATGGCCTGGAGCTGACAGCTGGGACAGGTAGCAACAATAGCCTTGGCCTGACTCCGTGTTATCTGGAATTGACGGACCAAACCTGGTACATTCTGGTGGTATTGCTGATGGCTCAGCTTTGCCTGTTGGAAGATGTCAGGAAGGCATGCCTTTTCTGCTGGAGCTGCCAAGGTGTCTGCCATTTGGTTTCCTTCTGCGATCTCACCTGGCAAATCTGTATGCGACCTCACATGCATCACATAGAAGGGATGTTCTCTTTGTGAAACCAAATAGATTAGTTTTGATAACAGCCTAAAGAGCTGCTCATTATCAATGTCTTTGAGCACTGCCTGCTCTGCTCTGGACACCACCCCAGCGACATACGCAGAATCTGTTACCAGATTTAGAGGTTCTGAGAACTTCTCAAAGGGTCTTACCACGGCAGCCAGCTCTGCAATCTGGGGTGACCCCTCCACAAATTCAACATCAGCTTCCCAATGCTGAGTCTGTGGATTTCTCCAAGCCATCACCGACTTGTGGGAGCTCCCTGATGCATCTGTGAATACTGTGAGTGCCTTGAGTGGTGCTCTGCTCCTCTTCTCACGAGGTATGAGGTGGAATTCCTCATTGAACAACTTATGAGCTGGGCTGTGAACAGATATCTGTCCAGTGTAGCTGTCCAGAGATATCTGGAGGCTGGCATTGCTCTGCAACAAATGCTCAAACATCTCTTTTGTTAGCCTTTCAGGAGAATTCTTTCCCTCCCCAGAAAGTTTAATTGGCAGGTGTATGCACGTGAAATTGCACCCAGACAGTTCATGCAGCCTCATCCTTGCTTTTTGAATCAACTGAGCCATAAGTTCCTGTGGCTGTGTAATAGTTTTGGATCTCTGGTGGGAGAGGAAGACCCATTCTATGATTAAGAGTGAGTCTCTCTGCCCCTCTATCCACTGAAATATTAAACCATGTAAGTGTGGCAATTTCCCCAAAACAATGAATTTGAAAGGCAGTTCAGGTTGATAGCGGTGAGCTTGCCTTTCAGACAAAGCTTTCTGTACCTTTCCAATTGCAGCCTTTGCCTCTGGTGTCAGTTCCCTAGGAGAAACCAGCTCTCTGTCCCCTTTCAATAAATTGGAAAGGGGTTGTAAGGCCTCATTAGTGAGGCCTAACCAAGGTCTTACCCAATTCAGTGACCCACACAGGGAATGGAGATCTGCAAGAGTTTTAGGATTACAATTAATTTCTAATTTCTGTGGAACTATGGTCCTGGCAGTGATCTCTAGTCCCAGATATTTTCAAGGTGGCATTCTTTGAACCTTGTCATCCTGTAATTGAAATCCAGCAGAGGTTAAAACTTTAACTACTAGGTCAAGCGTGTGTTGAAGAATGGAATTGTCAGGAGCACACGCCAGCACGTCATCCATGTAGTGTAGTATAATGGCTTCCCTTCTCTGTGCACGGACAGGAGACAACAATGAAGCTACATACCACTGACAGATAGCAGGACTACACTTCATGCCCTGTGGAAGCACTTTCCAGTGGTATCTCTTCATTGGAGTCTCTCTGTTCACTGATGGTACTGAGAATGCAAACCTAGGAGCATCTTCAGGGTGAAGTGGAATTTGGAAAAAACAATCTTTGATATCTAATACTGCCAATTGCCAATCTCTAGGTAACATAGTTGGAGAAGGCATCCCAGGTTGAGGAGATCCCATGTCCTGAATTACTTTATTAATTTCTCTAAGATCATGTAATAATCTCCATTTGTCTGTCCCTGGTTTTTTTATTACAAAAATTGGGGAATTCCAGGGGCTTGTTGTTTCTTCGATATGGTTTTTTGCCAATTGTTCCTCTACAAGTTTTTCAAGTGCCTGTAACTTTTCCTTCCTTAGCGGCCACTGTGTTGTCCAGACAGGTGTGTCACTTAGCCATGTTAGTTTCTGGACCCGGCACTGCACGGTGGCCGCTTCTAAAAATCCTTAAGAGTTTTTGGAATTATCATTTTAACTCCCCATTGTGACATGGCATCTCTTCCCCACAAGGGACACTTGTAATCTATTACAAATGGACGTACACTGGCCAATCTGCCGTCCGGTCCCTCAATTTGTACAATGCGTTTTGATATTTGTGCCAATCTAACCCCTCCGATACCCTGAATTTGCCCAGCTACAGGCTGCAGTTCCCAGTGTGAAGGCCACATCTTTTCAGGTATTATGGTTACATCTGAGCCTGTATCCAAAACACCCTTCACATGTAGATGGTCTGAACCATGTGTCATGTTGCATGCCAGAGAAGGCTTGTTCTCCTTCACTGTCTCTGCCCAGTAAACCTCTGGTGATTTATCTTTTGCTGTGATATTTGCTGGAATAGGAAAAGCTTGGGCTATAATTTGTCCCTCACTTAAATAGAAAGGTGCTTGTGGACAATGAGCTATTATGATAACACCAGATATTTTTTCCCTTCATGGTCATAGGAGCTATTTCAATTTCTACAGGTGTGTGTGCAGTGTCTCCCACAACAAAATACTCACTCTCCATGTGGCAAATCGACATATCAATTAAGGAGCTCGAGATATCCACTGTAATGACCATCCACTCAGCAGATCTGAAATGAAAACCTTTGGTAGTCTGTAGTCTAATACGGCCACAGAACTGCCTGTCTTTGTTAAGAGAACATTCAACATTTACATTATCCATTACACCCACATTGTCCATCCCACCCTCCCCCTTTGCTTTTAAGAGAGAGGCTTTTGCTACAGTATAGCCTGCAGAACTTATATCCTGGCGCTCTATGGTGTTTATAGCAGGCCTGCGCCTCACTTCTAGTTTTTTTGTTTGTTGATCTTTTTCTGTTTCCTGTCCTGAGGACAGTCCCTAGCAAAATGTCCTTGCTGCTGGCACTGGAAACAGGTGATTTTCTTTAGCTGTTCCGCTGATAACTGCTGCTTCTTCATTTGTGGTGGTTCAGGTGCTGGAGGCTTAGGAGGTGCTGGACTCGGAGTCCTCTCAGGAGCACTGAGTAGCTCTGCTTTGCGGGTGCAGGCTTCAATCATCTGTGCTAGGGTTGGTTCTGGATACAGTGGCAGGCTTAGGATGACCCTCCGGCAGGCTTGATTGGTGTTTTTCTCTGCTAATTCCTTAATCAGTTCTGCCTGCATGGCTGGATTATGGACCTGATGCTCCACCTGTGTCTTCAAACGGTCTATGAAACTCAAAAAATTCTCAGAAGAATGTTGTTTAATATTAACATAACTAGTAGTTGCTTCAACTGTTGGCAATTTAATAAAGGCCTGTTCCGCTAATTCACAAACTTTATCCAAAATAAATCTAGACAATAACAGAGTTTGCTTTTCAGGGCTATGTATGTCACCCTCCCCACATAAATGCTGTAAGGTAATTTCATTATCATCAGCATCCTTAGCATGTTCAGGATTTTTGTGAATTTCTGTCAAAAGACTGCCCAAAGAACGTTTCCAAATATTAAACCATAATTCATATTCAGCTGGGGTAAGCAAACACCTGAAAAGGTCCTTTACATCCTGCGGAACCAGTTCATTTGATGTAAAAGTTGCTCTCATCATTCCCTTAAATATTTCACTTTGCCTCCCAAATTCCCTTTGTACCTTACAAATTTCTTTTTTATCTTGGTATGATAATGGTTGGTAGGTCCTTTTCCCATTCTTTTTCCCCGAGTATTCCACCGGTAAAGCATCCAAAAATCATATTAGATTCAGGGTTAATCGGTAAGTTAGGGGTTAATTGGTTCTGTGTCTCTGCCGGCTGTAGCTGTGTAGCTGCTACACGTGCTTCCCCTTCCCCACCCTCAGCTTCTGCACTCCCGGAGCTTTCATGGTTCTCCTCCCTCCCGGTATTAGTAAAAGAGTTACAATGCGGTCTGGAAACAGAAGTCTGATAAAATGGATTAAAATAACCTGGAAAATATTGAGCAGAAACGGGAATTGGATGCAGGAACGGATTATTGGAAGAAAAAGGCACGTTATTGTTAGGATTTAGTACAGGTTTTTCCCTTTGCACAGAGGAAGGCTGAGAGTCTAAATTAGTGTGCTCACATGGAATTGTTGAGAGAGAGGGGTACAGTCATAAGTTTGTATCAGGTTGTTCAGGGGGTGCAAATTCAGTGTATTTTGGAGGATCTTTGAAATTAGTTGTTTCTTGAGGTATTTCTGATTTCTCTTTTAATTCAGGGACAGGAGGTTCCGAATTAGGTGAAGAGGATTTTAAAGAATTTTCCTGTGGTTGATCTTTGTTCTCAAATTGTGATAAGTGTTTGTGAATATTTAAAAATATAGGCAAAAATAAAGCAGCATTGGTATCACCTTTCTGTATTTTAGAAGTTAATAAATCTCCAACACTGTCCCAAAATAAAACCGATTTGATATTTTGCTTATCAAATTCTATAACTTCTCGAGACAACCAGATAACAAACTTTCCAATCTGTTTCTTAGAAATTACAACATTCTGTACATCTAGCATTTCTTTAAGATGGGTAACAATACTCTTTTGGTGTGCTGAAATATTCCCCCCCCATTCCGATGTTATAAAACACAGACAGCTCGATTCCCTGTCTTTCGCAGAAAAGTTACAAATTAGCAGCCGGTTGCAAAACCCAGGTGTGTGAGTATGGGGGTGCTGAGCCTTGGTTATTCACCACGTGGCTTAGCTGTGACTACACAGGCGGTCCCGGGTATCCCTCTGCAGAGAACACACCGGCGCCTGTGCTTACAGTCACAGCGTAACCCCCGCCAGGCAGCGCCGGCAGAACGCGTGTGTGGGGCCGGGATTGCGAAACACCGGCCACGTGTTGCCGGCTGCTGCCTGAGCTGCTGCCGCTTGCTTGCCCACCCGCGGGTACAAACCCCCCACGAGTCTCGGGCTATCCGTTTAAAAACCACCCCTCCCCTGTACCTCGGGGCTAACTTTGGGGTTCCCACCTCCCCGAAGGGATATGTTACCTTACTCAAACGGAGCGCGGTTTTTCGCTGTAACTCTGCAAAAGTTCCGATCCAGAAGCGGCTTCTCCGAGGATGCGAAGAAGTTATCCGCTTCACCCTCCTGTGTTTAAAGCCGTTAAAAAACAGCTCTAACAACGGAGGAAGTTGTATCACCTGACTGGCCTTTTTAAAGTCCTAAAACTGAGAACTTCAGGCAGATTGGGGTTCAAAACAGCCCAAACAGACAGGCGCCAACTGCTAAATGATACTGTGTCTTTTTCCTAATTAATCTAAGATCAGGCAAAGTATTTTAGCATGGATGAAAAAGGGATACAAAAGAGGCTCCTTCAGTTCAGTTTATTCCGTGGCGGTGACATGGCTGGAAAGAGAGAGAGCCCCTCCAGGAATCAGGTATTCAGGGGAAGGTGAATGGGGAGTGGTTTTGGCTGCCAGCCAATGGGATAGGGACACAGGGGTATTGGGAATCAGGATACAGAACTTAATGTGCTTCAAGGTCATCAGGGAAGGTCAAGGGACAGTAGGAATTCTGGGATGAGACAGAAGATGTGTCAGGGTATGTGGATTCTTCCTTTTACCTCAGTTTATCAAATTACAACAGTTAGAGCACTGATTAAATGCAAAAATGAAAGTTTGAGGGTCACAGCAAACAGGAAAAATTACCCCTTTCCCTTTAACAAGTTAATCAAAACCCCCTCTTGCAGGAGTTTCCATTGCCTGCCTTCCCTCCATAGGTGGGGGCAGGTGAGAAAGGGAGAAACTGGAGTATAGTATTCTACATGTCTGCCTATGTAGGCTTCCTTAGGTTTTTATTCTGTAAATAGTACTGGGGCTCTAAGTTGCATAAAGCAGAGATATTTTTCACTGAAGATTATAGATCAGAATTGAGAATTCTAGATTATTATTTCAGTTGAACCTTTCCTTATGGTTGTGTGCTGCATCCATGAGTATGGAAAACAGCTTTTTTAAAAATTAAAATTACTGCAATAGCAATTTAAAAGTATGCTTAATTGGCCATTATGTAAACATACCCTTCTATTAGTTTAGTGTTTTCCCTGTTTTTTTGGTTTTTTTTCCAGCTGTTGTTTTTTATTTTATTCTGTTCACAAGAAATGTATAGCTCTTTATAATGGAAAAAAACACAAGAAGTTTTTAGAACACCATCTTTTTAAGAACTACTTATTGCTGCAAGATTTCCCACATGTTGGATTAATTTCTCAAATATTAATATACCAATTTCTGTCACAGTTGCCAATGCTTTAGACTAGAAATGACATGCTATTTTTTCCAGCCAGTCCCGTGTAATTGGTACAGTTCTGACAAATCAGTATTTGATTAAAAAGTTCTTCTGAAGGAGCAGATCTGAGTCAGAGTGCTATAAGAGGAGGTGTGGTGGGGAATAATAAATAGGTAAATGTTGCCAGTGCCAGTGATGATACCCAGAGAAGCTGTGGCTGCCCAACCCCTGGAATTGTTCAAAGCCAGGTTGGATGGAGCTCTGAGCACCCTGGTCTCGTGGAAGGTGTCCCTGCCCCTTGCAGGGAGGTTGGAAAAAGATGAGCTTTGAAGTTGCTTCTAATCCAAATCATGCTATAATGTGAAAAATGTGGTGACTGGAAGACACAATTGGTCCCTAAAAGCCCTCAGTGGAAAGCAACTGCTAAGACATTTCAATGTTGTAAAACCCAAGATTAAAAAAAAAAAAAAAAAAATTTAAAAAATCAAGTTTTAAGTTAATTGAGGGATTTTGCCTCAGGAAATTTTCTATGCAATACAATAAGACTTTTAATAGATTCAGTGGACTTCTGCTTGCTCAGGACTTTTAAACCTGGCTGTCTCTGTTTTTTTGGTTTTTTTTTTTTTTTTTTTTTTTTTTTTTTGTGAAGATCAGGCCTTCTGTCTGAAAGGAAGATTCAAGCGTTTTCAAAGCAGCTTGTTTTGGTTTTGTAGTAGCCTATGAGGTGACAATCTTGAGCAAACAGGGAGGTTCTGAATGAAAAAGCATTTTTGCCAGTGAGTATTTATTAAAGTAGATTTATAGATGTGTACTGAGGAAATTTATTGGAATTTTTGCTTTCCTTAACCCAAAGGTATATTTCCCAAGAGTTATAACTAAAACATTCAATAATATTTCTTTGTATAGCATCCAATAATGCAATGTCTGGAAGACAAGGAAGTGGCAGAGTAGCTGGGAAGATGCTCTGGATATTGGCAATAATTCTGATGCTGTGGGGTCACCAGATCAGTGGACAAGGACAAGGTAAGTGGAGATCATTTACTGTAATTTGCTATTGGCATGGTATGGCATAGCACTGGTTAGAGAAAGAAGGCTCTATAATCAAGGGCTATGTTCTGTGAACAGCTGACAAGAAGTAGGGATATAGAAATCTAAAGGACTTCAGCTGAGAAGTCGAGTTCTGTTTGGAAAATGATGTCTTGAATCCCTCAGGGATTATCCAGGTGCTTGAATCTGTTTTCATGTGCTCAGTGATGGAAGTTGCCTTGAAGTAAATCTTCCCTTTGTATCTGTTGTTGGCTCTCTAGGTGTGGAGCAGAAGCTGTTTGAGACATTATGGACATGGATACTTTGTGTTGTTTGGCTGTGATGTGTGCAATATTCAGAAAGGCTTTTGTGACCATGCCATGAGTAATTTCCCTGTTGTATTCCTGCCTTGCTCACTGATGGTGGTGCATAATAACTGCTGTAGGGATGCAGGCAGGCGAAAGAAAAATCTTCTTGTGTTCTCACTTTTGAAAAAGGAAGCATTGTTGCATGTTTCTGATCTGAGGGCTGCTAATAAGAGAGTTTAAACCAGACTATTGTACTTTTAAATATATATTTAGAATAAAAAGATATTTGTGTGTTGTGTCAAACTGGGAAAGGGGAAAAATATAATTTTGAGGCACTGAAATTAAAGGAAAGTGGATAGGCACTCCTTCTCGAGGAATTCCTTTATAAGGCCTCTAGGAAATACATGTTGTATTGTGGGCTGAGATTTCCACATCCTTACTTGACTCCTCAAGTGTGGAAAATGTTCTTTATTTTTCAGCTAGAGCCTTTTTGTTCTCTATTACTGGCTACAAGCATGGTGCTGGTTAGTGTGTGCAGCCTGTGCTAAGTCCATTTCCCCAGGCAGTTTGGGCTGCAGAAAGAGTTCTTGGCTTTTGGAAGGAGGGTGGTGTTCACTCTTGCTTGGTGCAGTTTAAGAGGTGGGAATTGGATGTAAACTCTGCGCTGCAGATCTGCTGGGAACTTCTGTGGAACTTCTGTGTTGCCTCTACAGATCCTAAAAGCCAACCTGGCAGCTTGTATAAGACATTAGCAGGAAAGTGTCATGACTTTTTTGCAGGTAGTAATCAGCTTTTCTGTGATATAAATTGTGTTTGTACAAAAAGGGGTGTTGCTTTTCTAAAGTGTCCAATTTTGACATTAAAGTCTTTGAATTGAAAGCCAGATATATTTGAAGGCTGACTATTTTGTGGTATTGTGCTAAAATGTGATGGGTATGGTGAATTTTTCTGTTTTATGAAATGCTAGTGATGGCATTGGAAAGAAACACAGATACAGCATCTTGAAAGTTTGTTTTCAAAGTGGGTGATGTGAGAGCACTTGTGCTGCAAAATATTCTTTACGTGGTTCTAAACCCTCTGAGTTTCTGGCTAATGACAAGATAGTCTTGATCTGTGAGCTGACCTTTAGTCATGTAGTTCTGTGTGGTTGTTTTCTAATAATTACCAAATTGTAACTACTTAATAACTACTGAACTGTAAAAAAAATGAAACTAGTATGACAAAACACTGTAGAATGCACAATGTCTTCCTAAAACTAGCCATAACCCTTAGTGTAAAAGAATTATGGACCATGATTATGCTACTTTGCTTTAATTTTAAATAACTTTGTTATATTGTAATGCAGCTTTTGAATGTTAAGTACCTCTAAGCAGATCTAATATAACAAAACTGTGTTTCCATCTTTGCTCAAAAGTCTACACTATACCTCTATCAGAGTACAGTACAAAGTCTACATTGCTGTGCATTGCTTGAACCTTCTACTTGAGAAATGTGAACTTTTAATGGCAATGAGGTAGTAAATTACAACCAAGGAACAATTATTTTTTGGGCATAATTACATATACAGGGTATGCAAAAATGCAAACCATTTAGATTACTGGATATATCTGTAATTTTGCTGTGGGATTTGTTAACACTTTCTCTAAAGTAAAAAGTAAAGCCCTTTGGGCATGCCTTGCAGGAACCTGAGAAATGCAATTTTTGATTAATTTGAGTAAAATTAATATTAATTATAAAGTTTGGTTATTCAGAGTGTATCAGGACAATACAATGAAGAAATAATGATTTTGTCTGGGCATAGAACCAAAAGTGTTTAAAAGCCATATGGCTGCATTTAAAGAAAACAGCTTCTGAGTCACATAACTTCAGCATGAGTGGGTTGCTATGGAAGTTAGAGAGAAATCAACATTTGTTCCACTTCCATTTCCAATCGGAATAGTAAACTTAAATTGAAAACCCTTTGTTTTTTACAGCTCTTTTTAGCTGTCTCTTTTTACACATTAACTCAATCCAAGAATTCTCTGGTTTTTGAAGTCCATGGGGCTGCATCCTTCTTTTATTCATGTGTATCTTAGGACTAGGATTAGACTTCAGTCTACCAGTCCAAGTGTCCAATAGAGACTGGAGTAAGGAAGAAAGTGTTTTATTTTGCACTCTAGCACAATAGACAAATGAATAGTTTTTAGCATTTTGCATCCCTTTTTTTTCACTTACCTGAATATTGTAGGTTTACTCATCTATCTTCAGAGGAATGAGTATATTTTGGTCTATATTTTGTACATATAAGTAAATTTAGAAAAATACTTCTCTAACACTGAGCCTTGAGTAATTTGAAGAATATTTTGAAACAGACTTGTTTTTCTTGGTGAATTTAGAAATCATATATCTGGAAGTCTGAAGTTACTTGAACAATAAGCAGAAAATTACTGTTCAGTGATATCCACAAATACTGTTAGTATTGATATTTAGGACAGAAGATGAATAAGAAATCCTGGAATCTAATAATGTTCAGTCTTGTAAAAGAAGTGAATGCTGCTTAATATCTGGAATTTCACTGCTGTATAGATGAAGCAGGTGCTTTCTTTGAAGCTCTAGAGATGCTGGATAAAACACTGTCTGCTCTCTGAAGTACACAGCAGTTGTGCTGGTGTTCTTGCATTCATGCTTCCTGCCCAAGGTGTGCCTTTCAAGTTTTTTTTTTTTTTTTTTTTTTTTTTTTTACAGAGCTGTCAAGGTACAGTGTTGACAGGTTGCTTTATTTAATGATCAAGCATAAAGGCTGTGCAATGTGCTACAGCCAAGAGGCTTCAGGGCTCAAACAATGTGCTAGAAAGCAGAGGGTGTTGCTGGCTGGCCAAGCTCTGATCCCCTGCCTGCAGGAACTTTTCCCCCTCCCCAGAACCTTAATGGAGGAAAAGCACCTTAACTTTTGAATTTAAACAGTGTTGTGTGAGAATATATAATATTTTTGGTTTCTTTTTGTATTTTGTGAATTTGATCAATGGTAAAGCAGGCAGCATTATGGCTAACTTGGAATATACAGAACTATATATCAAGGTACCTTCAGAAACAGAAAAAGGGAGTATTTGCTGGACTAGAGAGTCATAAGGTGGGTGCTTGTAGCTGAGAACAAGCATTCAAGGTGCCTCAATTTCACCTCCTTTTGTCTAAGCTGCTGACAAAGCCCAAATGTTCCTTAAAACATACTAAAAAAACCTAGTAACAATATCTTCACTCAGTCCTGAGATTACTGTGGCTTCTTAATAGTGGGAAGGAAGGCAGCTTGAGGATACCTGAGACTTTTCCCCAAACCCATCCTTAGTGATATGTTTTGACTATAAAGCTGTGGTATTTATTTCCAACCACTGCACTTTGCTCTGGACTAAAGCAGCTGTGTGTCAGTATCTTTCTCTAGCTCAGCTGTCTCTCTGATGAGGTAAGGAAAAGTATTTTGCATAGATTATATATGGAGTATATGTATACATATATTGTTTTATGATTCTAAATGACTGGCAGTGATTTCAGCTTTAAAAATCTAAAACTAGAGAAATAAAAACTGTGTGTAGAAACAAAGACTTGGAACTGGTTCCAGATTTCAAACCTCAGCTAATCCTGAAATGGTTTATACCCAGGTGACAAGCTTAAGCAGTCTTTGCTTGTCTATTACCACCTGTGATGAATTCAGGTGATACAGTAAGAATAATTTGGCATAGGACAAGCAAAGCTCTCCAGGCATGTTGTGTTACATTGCAGTTATTCCTTCTGTCTTGCTGCTTCCTCACTGTGGAATTCTAGTGGATATTTGAGCTAAGTGATGAAGAAGCTAAGTAATGATGGGGCTGTGTTTGTAGCCTCACTTTAGGTGTGTGAAGGCACTTAGAGACATTTGAGTGAGTTTTTGGAAACAACAAACCCAAAACATTTCCTCTTTAGGCCAAGATGTACTGTGCTGGGAATGTGTGTGAATGATACACCTAAAACTCATGTTCTCACTTCTGCCTATGCAAATTGGATGCTCTAGGTGGAAAGGTGGTTTGTATATACACATGTGCAACAAAAAAAGAAGTTGAACTGCAAAGAAAATTCTTGTTTTTAGTTCAGCAGCCTGTATTGGAAGGCTTCAACTGTAGTGAAAGAAGCATCAGCCTTAATGCAAAGTGACTGCTGTTTGTCTCATTGTAATGTTCTCAAAATACATTTGAAAGCACAGTATCAGTATGTACCTTTACCCTATCAAAGTACCAGTAATTTTTACAGCAATTGAACATGATTTAGTTCTCCATTTTTCTCTCTTGTACATTATGCAGCTTTGCTAATGGATAGCAACACTGTATTTTGAAAGGAGGATTTGTTTTGTTTTAATGGAACAGTTAATAGTAGCCACTTTAAAATTGGCAAGTAGCTTTTAAAAAAGCAGTTAACCAATAATATATTATGTTTTTTAAAAGAGGTCTTAATTTGTTGAGGCAACACCTTTTGCAGAAACTCTTGATGGAAAAGAAACTAGGAGAGTCTTTAAGGTATTCTCACCTCAGGCACTGGCTAATTGAAAAGTGAAATCTGAAAAAAGGCAGCTGCACCTTGTAGTGCAGCTGAATTTCTACATGAGCTGTGGAGTTTAAATTGGATCACAAAGCATTCTTTGCTTTCAATCAATTATATTTCCATTTGTCATAATGCCTTCTTGCAGGCAAAGATACTGCACAGTTAATGTGACCTACAAGTCCTGCTTTTTTCTTTAGAATTAATCTTCATGGACTTTCACAAAATGTGTAAGTTAGTAAGCATGCAGACATTGCTCTTCCTGGCCAATAATAAGAAAATACTTCATGTCTTGCTTATTTCAGAGACATCCAAGGTAACTCAAACAGTAAACAATTAAATATAAGACATTATAGATTCCACTACAATATAATTCTGAGTTTGCAATTTGCAATCACTTCAATCCTTAATCCAGGGAGCTTTAGTACTGAATATAAGAACTTTCTAATGAATGTGTGTGTAATTGAGAACCTCAGATGGCATCACCTGGAAAGGGGCTTGGATGATGCAGATAATTGGTGGTGCTGCTGTGGCAACTTTTGTTCCAAGTGATTTAGGACTCACTTCCCATTGTATAGGAATTAATAATTTTCCTGTCACTAAACTGAAACTCAGTTTTTGTTTTTCTTTCCAAAAAGCAAATTTACTTATTAGATGACAAGATATGAATTAAACCACCACTTGATACAATTTAAAGAGTTTCACTTTATGTGATTTAAAGTCTTTCATTTTAGAAAATATAGTGTTCTTGATGTTTTAACAGAATGTATGAGGCTCCAGAAATGTTCTTGGCAGTCATTGTGGTAGTAAGCTTCATGAAAAATAATAAAAATTGGCAGTAAAGAGAATGATACAATGCATGTAATATAAAACACTTTACCCTGGAACACGTACAAAGTACTAAGTGTCCTAATGTATATTTATTGAGATAGAGCTTGAAGTTTTATTTATGCTGCATTTTAAATGAAAGTATTTCAGGATTCAATAGTCTTTGTCCATTTTTTATGCACTTATTTGTGTAACTATCAGATCTTGGTGACTTGCAATTAACCCTTGAAAGGATATTGCAGGAAGCTCATGGTTCAAACAGGCTTTTTTTTTTTTTTTTTGATATCTTGGGCTGAAATATATTTGCTTTTAATCCATGTTTCTTTTACTGTTCAGTTTCTGTTTGGGGTTCATCTCTTTCAACAATAAAATTTTAAAAGACCCAAAGAAACCCAACAGAAAAGTCATTTTAGCCTTTCTAGAAACAGATCCCTCCATGAATAAGTGCTGTGAAAGCTTTATTAGAGAGAGTATGCCAAGCCTGGGTTTCCAGCATTAATAGCTACTTTCCTATAAATTCAACCTTTTCTCATCTTTCAGCTCCTGTGCTGGCTGTGTGATATTTGGGAGCAGATACTCGTTTTCTTTTCCTGTTGCCACTTGCTGTTCTGTGTTTAGACCCTCACTTCTCCCAGAAAAATAAACCCCAGCAAAGGTTTTGGAATGGCAAATCTTCACTGGAACAAAGCCAGTAAAAGTCCTCTCAGGTTGACTTTACTCTTGGCAATCAGGACACTAACTCCCAGCTTCCAAAAGAAAGAAATCTGTGGAAAACTGTCAAAATGTTTCAGAACAAGTGGTGGTCAGTAACTACTGAATGCTGTGAGAAGGGGCAGGAAGAGGGAAGGTGGAAAGTGGCATCCTTGGCATGGAGGGTGAAGGAAAGATAAAAGGTCATCAATAGCCCTTCTAGCTCTGCTTTGAAGAAACTTGAGAAGAGCTAAAGACTTTTTGACTCTTTTAACTGCAGGTCTGTAGGAATATAAAAGCAGAGTGTCCTTTGCAGTGCCTTGCATGTGAATCCGTGAATTGCAGTTTGAGCCTATTGGGCCATTTCAGTGCTCACTCTGGAGGTGACTTATCTGAGGGGTCTTGAATCTTTCTGTACTCAACACCAATTCTGGAATCCATCCAGTGAGGGCTGTCTAAGAAATATTTTTTTTTTAAGAAGAAAATGATATGTTTATACTTATTGGGTGACATTTTATTAAAGTTGAGGAACTTCTCATTAACACTTGGTTGAGGGAAAGTGGTCTTCAAAGGATTATCTCATGTATTAGATGAAAGTGTTCAATGTTTTGCAATTTCAGAACAGTTTTTCATTCACAGTTTAAAAATTGCTAGAAAATGCACAATTAATTACATAACAATTTAACTTTGACAGCTCATTTCTGGATCAGATAAAATAAGTCACAGCTTTCTCATCTTGCTAAATGATGTTTCAGTGCTTTGTGACTATGCTTCATAGTTGCAGGGTCATATCATTAAAAATACATGGGGAAGAATGTTGTTTCCATTATTCTAATATGTAGTAGAAAATGCAGATTATTTATCTGTTTAAACCTATCACTGAAAATTAATGTTTTCAGTTTTCTCAGTCTGTTAAAAGTAGGGGATAATAACATGTGAGGGTTTTTTTTTTTTTTTTTTTTTTTGTTGCTAATTTCAGGCAAATAATACAGAAATTCTTCATCCATAAAAGCAAAACCTTATTGAGAAGAACTGAAGTTTTATTTTGCTGAAAAGAAATACTGTGCTGCATAGTTAGTCCAAAGCATGCCATGCTCTTTATGATCTGTCTGAAATCTGTTTCTTTCAACAACTCTGGCATTGATCATTGCCAGATATTTCTCTATTACAGAAAAGTAGCCTAGGGCAATTCTTTTTCATGTATATTGTAGGATTGCAGATATAGATATATGTGTATGTGCAAAGCACTTTCCTGCTGGCTTGATTTGCTGCAAGATTTTATTATTTATTAATTTGAAATGGACAAATAATCCCATTTACATGAGAGACCTGTTTGTGAACTGCACTTTGAAAATTTGTCTTTAATGGTAAGACTCATAAATCACATGCTATAAAACTTTTAGATGTTTTGCTTTAGACTAGCATAAAGCTCCCAAGAGAACTCTGAGAAACATGGGGCTTCAGGTTTTACAATGCTTATACTTAGTATTGTCCATGTGAATCTAAAGCTTCAAGTGTTTTGTGTAATGTAATTTCACATTTTTTTTTTCCTTAAAATCTGAGTTGAAGCAGAAAAGATGTTGAGCAGTGTACAGGAATTGGTCACTGTCCTCACAATGGCTGAGGCTGTAAAGGTCATCTGTGCCAGCCTCCCTGCTCAAAGCAGGCTCAGCTAGCAGAGGCAGCCCAGGAACATGTGCAGCCACCTCTGCAATACAAATATCTGGGAGATGTACAATTATTATTGCTCTCTAGGCTATCTTAAATATGAGGGGGAGGGCATCTGCAATTCTAAATGTAATTTTGCATCTTAATATATGCATGTGTGTGACAGGCAAACTGTGATTGTTTCACTGGGCTGTCCATCAGCAGCAGAATGAGCTTAACAAATATGTTCATTCTTGTACAGATCAGGAGGCAGATGCTGTGTTTGAAGTGCCACTGTACACAGCATGGGCTCATACATGTCTTTTAAGAAAAATAAACACAAGCATGACAGGCTTCCTGTGAAACTGCTAACTTCATCTGGCAGGTCACTGTCATTATCTCTGACTTGAAATGCAGTGGAAGCTTTGGAATCCCCCACTCCTCCAAATCTTTAATAGACCCTGTGTGTGGAGTAAGGTATTTGTTGTGAGGAATCCTTTTTTTAGCTTCCAGTGTGCTTGGACATTCTGAATTCATAGCACATACAGCCTGCCCCTGTTCAGCTAAACAGGCAAGTTAGGTGTTCTAGCTCTGTTCATATCTCTGAAGATATTAATATTTTGCCAAGTTGGCCCCCTATCTGATGGAATTTTAACTTGGTCGAAAAAAGCTTTACAAGTCAAAAAAATTAAATTGTGTATAAAAGGTGTCTTCTCTGTTTATTGCATGTGACTGTTACTGCTTTCAATTGTTTAAATATTAAATCTGCCTTCAATAATCATGAGTATTTGTGTGCAGTTGATGCACCTATTCCTTCTATGGCAAATTGCTTTATCATTTTTTCTCATTGATTTTTTTGTGCTATCTTTTTTATATGAGAAATTCAGCTTTCCTTCACCCAAGTCCTTATAAATAGTTAATTTAATGACTGTTTTCAAGCTGAAAATGAGTGACATGCAGGGTGTGATGGTGTCATGCACACAGGCCATGTGTAAGTGAACACTGCAAGATTTAACTTTGTAAGCCCTCAAATAAGATGGACAGATACACTTTTATTAATAGAGCCTAAATATGTTAAATTTGCTTAAAATTTTACAATTCTGATAAGAATGTAATTTAATAGCAAAGCATTTGACCACTTTTGGGCCCTCTGTTGTGTAAAGTCTTTCTTCACATCAGCTCTGAGGGAAAACAGTGATTTATTTTGTCTTACCCAGCTGGCTCCTAAATCTTACCATTTTTGAATCCTCTCTAATAAAGTCCTTTGTCCTTGACCAGGCCAGCCACTGAAAAGGCCTCTGACTTCCTGATAACAGATTGTGTGTTCAAATAATTTTTCCTTTTAAACAGAAGAAACTCTGCATATTCCTTAGTGTTTTCTAGATCTGATACACTGAACACTTCTAGAATTAGCATAAAATTATTAGCTGCTAGCACACCTCTTCAAGAGAATCTATTTCAAAGTGTATGGAACTTGCAGTGCTAAGGCTGCATACAGATCATCTAAATACATTTATACTGTGAAAATGTTGCTAAGCACTTGTTAGAAGAGGTGGTTCTTGCTGAGGTGGTGCTGGAGAGTAATGCATTCTAATTAAATTCCACAGAAAAATCCAGAAAGCATTTATGTGAGGATGCTCTACAAGCTTGCTGAAGGCAGCAGTCTCCTCTCACTGTAAAAGCATGAAAACAAATGGTTCTAATTCTTCTTGTTTTCACAGTAATAACTGTCATAGGTTAAAACAGATATTTCCATTAGAGGACTTGTATTAGGTTAGCTTAGCTTGTTGAGAGGTAACAATGACTTTCCTCCAAGGATGAGGAGGCAAAAAAAAAGAAAATCAAATTAATATCAAAGGAAACTGCAAGTACTTTGTAAGTAAATCAAGACATAAGTTAGTCAGATTTGTAGCAGAAATACATGTAAAGGATGGTGATGGGTATTTTAAAACTTCTTTCTCACCATCTTAGAAGCTTCCTTATAGAAGTATACCAGTTTTACATCCATGTGTATGGAGGCAACCAATATATTGTGCTAACATCACATCATTATACATCATTTCTCCATGCTGTACAAGGAGCTGCTTGGGGATTTTCCTTTCTTTAAAGGGCAGAAGGAATTCTCTGAGTATGGTAACATGGTTTGCCTTAAAAGTAATGGTTGGATTATAAACTGAAATAAGTAGTGGCATAAATTCCCATGAGAAATCATTGATGCCCTGTCCCTGAAAGTGTTCAGGGCCAGTCTGGGTGGGCTCTGGGCAACCTGGTCTAGTGAAAAGTGTCCCTGTCCATGGCAGGAGGTTGGACCTGGGTGATCTTTAAGGCCCCTTTAACCCAAATCATTCTATGACTCTATTTTGTGTCTGGCTGCAGGCCCCTTCCTCAGGGGAAGTTTTCCTTGTATTGTGCTGAGAGATCCCACATATAATAACACACTGTTCATTTTACTGCATTGCACACATGTATAAGTGGTATTGATAGCTCCAGGAATAGGAAGAATTTAATTATTTAAATAAACTTAATATAAATTTTCTCTGTGTCTGTCTTCCTCCATTAGTGTGTGGGATGCAGTGGACAGGATTTGCATATTATTTCAATAGAAGGGTAAGAAAGTATGCTTGCTGCTTTAAGGAAGCTAGGGTCCTAGAAATGATCTTACTTGTATTTCTGGGAAGGACAAATGCTGTGTCCTGTGTCCCACATTCACAGTATTACTAGAGCCTGGAGCAATGCAATTGTCTAAGCTGCTGTTTTAGCAACTTGGCCAAGTTGTGAACAAGGCACAGCATTGGTTTCTTGCCAGGCCATCAAACCAAATCAGTCTGAAAGTAGTGACTCCTGGCCTTGGGTGTTGAGAACATCTCCTGGAGCAGAAGTACCTTGCTGGTTGCCTTCTGTGGTACCTGAGATGTCACTGTTGCTTCCTGTAGCCAGCATCTCCAGTGCTCCCCTCCTCTCTTCCGTGTGCGTTTCGTGCTTATTTTGGGGGAACAGAGTGGTGCAAAACTACTGAAGACTATTTTTCTCCAATACAGCAATCTGAAGCTCCTCTCCCTGAGGACACCAAGGCTGTGTGGCAGTGGCTGCCAGTGTGACCAGCTTCCCACCAGGACATCTCCCTGGGCATGGGCTTTCCCTTGGGGAGCACAGGGAGACACTTGGCATTCCATGGCACCGCTGCTCCCCCCGTCACCCTGGAGCTTCCCAAGCTCTCTTGCTCACATGCACTTCTCAAAAATGTGTCTTGATGTTTAATTCATGACATGAAGCCTGTGATTAGGGCAAAGTAGCTCCCTCAGGTTTGGAGCTGGAGGATTTGCTGCATCAATTTATATCCTTAAGTTAGGCAGGGACTCACCATCAAGCGTTTTGGCAGGGGACCAGCTGAGCATTACTGTCGCATTTGATTCTTTATTAGGCACTGTAAATGGGTATTGGAGTTCAGAGAAAATAAGACCTAGCATAAATACTGGCTTAATTTGTCTATGTTGACCGGGTTTACACCAGGCTTTGGTTTGTTTACTTTCAATTAGAGATGGCATGAAAAAAGATTTATGTGATAATCCATACCAAAGGGCCAGTTACTAATGAAGACATTGGTAATTCTATGAGTAATTAAATTTAATCTGAGCTAATTACTGAGGTATTCTGATTCAGAAGCCTCTAGCCACAAATATTGGAACTCCATTTATTTAACTCAGCTTTTACTTAGCTTGTTGCACTAGCTGATAATACACAGCAATTTCTAAAGCATTTCCCTTGGGTGTCCTATCTTTCTTGCTGTGGATGTGTGTCCATAGATACTTTTCTGTTTGAAGTGCAGTAGAAAATGGTTCTCTCTACATCCAAATCCACAATAAAGCAATCAAGTGGAGTTTCTTATTTCTGAGTAGAAAAAAACTATTGTTGAGGAGGATTGAATCCATATATCACATATCATGTATTATTTTCCCAGTTATTCTCCTTCCACACATTAAATCTTGATGTATCCTGCTATGTAAAGGTTGTTTCAGTAGCTATAATGTGCTCTTATGCAAGTGGAGCTGAGAGCAGAAAGTAATGGAAAAGGACTCGACTCTTATGATCAATTCAGAACCCGGCTGCAGTGAACTTAATGAAAAATCTTAAATATCTAAGGAGCTGGTTGTACTTGCATTTGACCATCGTTTAAAGAGAGTTTATTGTATTACTTGATAAAAAAAATTAAGACAGGCTTTTGTTGGTTGGTAGTTTTTTGGTGTTTTGTTTGGGTTTTTTTTTGTTTTTTTTTTTTTGTTTTGTTTTTTTTTTGTTTTTGTTTTTTTTTTTTTTTATTTTTGTTTGTTTGTTTGATTTTGTTGTTGTTGTTTTTTTATGTACCATTTTTGCAAAGAAAGGCTTTACCAGTCTTGGGAGCAAAATGCAGATCTTTGTGTGCCTACTTTTCCAGATAAAGAGCTTTACAAAACTTTTTCACAATAAATAGAGTATTACACAGTAAATTTTAAGCAAGGCCTGTTTTTTTTCTTTAAATGAATAATGGTATTTTTAGGTAGTAGGTTGCTTGAAAATGTTTTCCTGGAGAGTTGTTGCATAAGTATTTTTTCAGTGACTAGGAAGATCCAGTTTTTGAAAAAGGCTGAAATAATGTCTGTCATTACTGATTCTTAATTTTTATCAGCAGTGCAAGTGGAGGCTCTGGAAGCTCTCCTAGAAACTATTGCACCTGATATGAACCCCCAAGACTTTTAGGGCACTGACCTTCCCCAGTGGCCTGTGATACCTCTTGGGGTCTGCTCTTTTGCTCACTGCTTCTGCAGTGAGGCATCCTCTGGCCTTGGTTGTAATATTGGGGACCTCTTTCCCCATCAAGAATCTGTATACAACTCTAATGCCAAACTCAAGGATGTTGTTTTATGTGGGATATGTTCTTTTGTTTAGTATCAGAGCTGTGGGAAGTTTGTGTGAGAAGTTGCTTTGATGGAAATGTAGGTTTGGACTTGAGCTGCAAAGATTGCCAATGAGACTAATCTTGCAAGTTAGAAAGAAATGCTACTCAACTTGTTTGCTATGCTTCTTTCCATAACTAATTCAAAAATTGGGGTTTCAATTTTCAGACTTCCCTGTAACACGTTTTTGCCATTTATTCACCTTTCATCCCCTTTAAAAATCCAATCAGGTTAAGAGCATTTTAATGCACTTCTAATATGTGCATTACCTGGAATTTTAGATTAAAGTGGAAAATGGGTCTTTATGACTATAGTGACTGATGTTCAAGGGTTGCTTTAGGAATGATGAAACTTGTTCCATTAAGTGTGTGTTGTGATCAAAATACTTTGCAATTTAAAAACACATCCTCTGAAGATCACCTTTGGTGCCTGGAAGTTTGTGCACCACCTGCTTTGACCCCTGCTCTGCAGACAGTGAAGCCAAACCAAATGGTGTTACTAATAGTAAACAACAGGAGCACACCTGGGTAGCTCTGGTCCACAGTAGTCACACAGTGAATATGTCTCTGGGACCCCTGCACTGCTCAGTTGTGGGTTTTATAGGTGGCAGGTGCTCAGACTGAAGTGATGGGTAAATGTTTAGAAGCCTTGAGAGAAATAGCTACATAAACACAACTGTGTAGACCAATTGATTGCAAAATGGCTTATGCTGGTTTTAATTAGTTCTCCTGTTTCAGGCAAATACTTTTCTTCTGAAACTTGACAGTTGAGGGATGAATGCAAAAGTGATCTGTGGAACTGAGTGCTCGATGTTATGATGCACTGGCTCCTCCTATTGTTGGAGGAAGGTGGAGTCTTTGCTTCCTTTACAGAAAGAGGGAAAAATCAGCATTCACTGGACAGCAAGTAGTCCAGACAATTTGGAAGACGAAAACTGGTTGTAAGCAAGGAAAGGTGATGCATTATTTGGTGTCTTCATTTATTGAATTAGAGATGGACTTCAGTGAGTGTGGAGTTGTAAAAATTCAGGGAGGGAGGTTCTGTTAACTGGCAAGTGCCATGTTACACTCTGTATACTGGATGAATACTTGTCTGGAAGTTAGCTCTACTCTTTTTGTGTTTTCTAGTGGAAAAAGCAACACTGAACGCATCTTTGTTTTACCTTAGTTTTTTGTAATTATGTGTATTGCAGTGCTTGGAAAGTACAAAAATGTTATGAAAATGGTCCACCATAAAGGGCTAAGAACTGGAGGAAAACTCATAAAATATATTGTCATTCCACAATATTTTTCTGTAAGTTTATTATTTTAATTTGAACTTGATAATTTTTTTATTTATAGTCATGAAACTGAAGTGACTGATTGGGTAATTTTTATTTTTAAGACCTACTTTTACAAAATGGAGGAATAATGGATAACTACTTTAATTGAAAGATCCCAGTGGTTCTCTGTCCATTATGGAAACATCTCATGAAATTAAGTTTTTTGTTGATTTCACTTAGTTAATAGTTGCTTAGAGTCACTGAGAAATTATTACAGTATGAAAATGGGATTGCTTTTGTGGCCTTGATTTGAAAGAATTTTGATAGATTGTCACAGTGGCTTGTCTTGCATTTAATGTACATGATTTATCATATTAAGACTTGGGATTTATCAGCATAAAATTAATTCAAATTACAGTCTCATAGATGAAATGCAGCAATTAGCTTTGTGGTTGACCCGTGTCAGTGGCACTAAAGCACTGACCTGTGGTAAAGTCAGTATTCCTGAGGTGTTGGATCTTTTTTGCAGGGAAATTATTTTGTGTGTATATATATATATATATGTGGTTTGTTTTGTTTTTTTAAATTCAAGCCCATTTATTGGATTCACTTTTCATATAGGAAAATATGTGAAGTATACATATCTAAGCTTTGTAGTCTTTATTATGAGACACTAGGAATAGGAGGAATATTAGAGTGAATCCATCCTTGTGAAGTTCTATGTATCCTAGATATGCAATATATATTTTGGTTTAAGGTAGAGATAAAGCTGTCATGCAATAACTGTAGGGAAAAGACCATTCTTCAGTGCCTTTAAGCTTGCCTCCTACATAATGTTTGTAATATCTTCACAGCAGCTAGTGACTGTCAGACCTTTTTTTCCTTTCCCCTCTTAATGCAGAGTGCTTTGAAGCAGTTTCAGCTTTTATTCAAGGTAGTTGCAGTTGAGCTTGATGCAGCTCTGTAGTGTCAGGTTGCATTTGGGTAATACTCTCATGACACCTAAACATTTTCCTAAAATGTTTGCAGCATTCCATGATAGTCAGACAGCAAGAAAAAGCTTTTTTCCCACTTCATTACTGAGTGCTTTTCTCAGATTTCAGTACTGGATTGGAAAGGTTGACACTAGCAGTAGAACAGACTCAATCATAGAAAATACTTCTACCAGAGTCATTGCTAAAACTGAAATACAAACATAGCAAAATTACATTTCTGATTGATAAAAATGATATATTTAGTGTTATCCCTAAGAGAGGTCAGTGCCTTTCCAGTGGGTAATACAAATATATAAATAACTGCATTGGACAGGAATAAGGTAATGCACCTTTAAATAGCTGCAATGGTTTACATACACCTGGGTGACAACTGGTGAGTTACTAGAAATATTTGAACAGAACTGTCTTATCAGTATTGGCAAAATATTCCAGAAACTTCCATATTAGCATCCAAATTTAATTTGAAAGCTGAACTACTTGTATATTGGCTTTTTGAAATACACAGAGAAGGAAAAATGTAATTGAAAGTAAAGCCTTTTGCTTGAATTAGTATTGGTAAAAACTAGCAGACATCTAGTAAGTATGAGTTGTAGTAAGTTTTTCAGACTTATTCTAAAGAATGCAGTAGCATGAACTAATAAATAAGAACTGATCTTTTTCTTTCCTATCTTTTTTTTGTCCTATTCTATAAAATACATACTTTGCAAGTTCTAGTTTTCACTAAAATAAGTTTGAAAGTTCAAAGTATGTATTTTATGTATCTTGGGAAGAAAACTAGTTTTAACTCACTGATTAAATAATCAATACAGACTTTTTTTCTCTTATACTTTAGTTTCAGTCCATATTGGTAATCGATTGATAAAATATATTCCAATAGTATTTTGTTTGGAGGCTTCTTCAGATCAAAACATGCTCCTATTCCATAAGCCAGTTACTGCCTGCTGACTTCAAATATTGTGGTGTTATTTACTTGGAAAATAAGCTTGCCTAGCTATTAATACAGAAAACAGAATGTTTACTATTTAGGTAGCTGTAAGATAAAGTACTATTGGGGACAAAAAAATCCACAATCCAATTTTGAGATGATAGGGAATAATTCCTAAAATCAACTTTTTAGTGAACCTTGGAACAAATTTGGGTCTCACTATCCCTTCTGCTGGAATGACTCTGAGCAGTAAGGGATTTACTGTTTCTACCTCTTTGGTTAAGCCATACCATTTAGCTGAACTGTAGCTGGACATGGTTCACCTTGAATGCTTCAGGTATAAGCAAAAGTGAAGAAGTGAGGGGCGTTTCATGAACTATTTGTCCATTTGCTCAGCAAAAAGTGGGAATGGCTGAGAGAATTCACCCCATCAGTCATCTCTGCCATGTTGGCAAGGGAGAGCCTTTGCTTTCCTTATACATGTAGTTTGTGGAAATGTTCAGTCATTGCCATTCACAGCTCAGAAAAGGCAGAAGAGTTAAGGATTCAGCTGCAATTAACCTTTGAGAGCTGTCTGTGTAATTCTCATTCATGTCTTTCAAAAAGAAGTCTTTATACATCTCATTAATCTGATTCAGTTGCTTATATTCAAGATGATAAGAAAGTATTTGAATGTATGGCTCCAAAAAATCTGTTGGGCAGTTTTATTTTGCATGTGTTTTGCTACCAGCCTGCAATTTTCCTCTATAAAAGTCACATAAATTTAGAGTTTTATGAACACACAAATCAATATGCATTAGTTGGATGGTGGGAGGATAATGTTAGTCAAAGCATTCATAGAATCTTTGCTTCTTTCTGTTCTGCTTTTAAAATTTTGGTGTTTGAGGTTTGTTTTTTTTAGTAATTCCCAAAGGTTAGCTGTTTAAAGATCAAGCTGTAAAAAGAAAACATGTCCTCTGATATATGGCATTTATACAGCAAGGCTTAGGTACTTACCCTGCATGCAGTGCTGTAATACCAGAATCCATCACAAATATTTAAAAATGTCCCATTATGTGACAAAGTACAGTGCAACCCATTTTAGAGAGGAGAACTGGGAAATTGAAGTGATGTTGGTACAGATTTTAGGGGCCTGTCTTCCCTGCTGTGGTACATTGATGCTGTTGGCAGTGCTAAGCTCAAAAATGAGCCCTCTTGCAAGTTCCCCTGGATAATCTGATTTTCTTTTTGAGCCCTGCAGCCCCCTCTCATGACATTATCATCTTAAAAATGTTGGTATGATTTTTTTTAAATTTAATTGCAATAAATGTTGTCTTACTGTAGAATATGTTGCTGTATGGTGCTAATTTGTTCAGTCTCTAAATACAGAAATTGTGGTCTTGAAAATTCTTTTTATGTATAATTTATATACAGGTAATTTGCTTCTGCTTGACCCCCAGCTTACACAGGACAAGGGAAAACTTTGCACAAATATTTAGGAATACATTGAGAATACTTTCAAGGAAGTTACAGTATTTTTTCTCACATTATGAACTCCTTGGGTGGCTTGCAAAATTTCCTTTTTACTCATAACTGTTTCACTTCCTGCCTTCAGATCGTCTGTAAGATTACCAACATTTACTGAAGCTGAGGTCTGGAGGTTTCTTAGATATGTAGGCAAAAGACAGAAAGCATGAGAGGATATTATTTTTAAAATAACCACTTGTGTGAAATAGGAAGAATATCAATTGAAGTCAGTGAAGTCAGATGTTGACCTTTGGAGTTCTTGAGCTGCCAATTATCTGAATCTGTTTCTTTTCTCCCTTCCACTTGTGCTCCACCAAGAGCAAAAACATGTCTGAAGTATGCAAATTTGTTTGAGTGGTATAATGTTGGCAGAAATAAAATTATTTTTCTACAGTGCATATAGAAAGTATTCTATAGTTATTAATGTATTTTGTTCTAGCTACAAATTCAAACATGTAAAGTGCAGCTTTCTATACCAGTACTCTTGAAACAAGAGGTTTTATGAAATACTGTCTTGACACCTTTTAGAACAGACACAAACAATTCAATTGAACTATACTCCTTACACTTGTATGTAGAAAATACGCAATGTTTACCTAAAAGAAAAACTGAAAAAATAGTTTACCATTTAAAAATTTTGTACTTTATACATCACATAATCTGAAATGAACTTCAAATAGGAGAAATTATCTGAAGTTAGGTAACCTGCATTATTTCAAATTATTTGTCCGTAATTGCTACGTTTTTATACGAATTTCAGTGAGTTTACAAAAAATCTGCAATGAATCATTCCCGTCTGAGTTTCAGATGGCATCCAAGCTTGATAACAGAAGGTACAAGGGATTAATATTTTGCTGCAGAACAACAATTTGAGCAGGTGGTACTTGATGCTATTACACATATAGGTCACTTGGGAGAGTGCTTAATCACTGAACTGAATATTAATTAGGACAGCTTTCTCAGCCAGTTTTTTTGGTTTTTTGTTTTTTTTTTTTTAAGAAAGAAATGCTCCTCAAGGAGGAAGGGGGGAAAGACCAAACCCACCAAAGTGGAGTTATGAAAATTAAGTTGCTTGCTCTAACAACTTGCTATATAAATTGAGGTTTAGATTTTTCAGGGGGACTAATTTTGTGGTAAAAGAAGCCTCTGTGAACTTTGAGTACAAGCTCTGTGAACCTAGTCTTTCTTCTTAATTTCTCTTATTGAAACTTTATCTGCCTGGATTTCACACTGTCCTGTTAAATGCCTGACCAAAATTTCTTGGTCACTTGAAGCTGTAGGTTTCTATAGGTACAAAACAGTAATTTACAAAGTTTTGACTTGAGATCCTGAAAAGAAATGTGGGATTAATGTATCTGAGTTGAAAAATTAGTTATATAAATAAACTGGAGAGAAACAGCTGACTTAGTTGTATGAGTTGCAGAATATAAAATCTACTTTCATTGACTTTGTTTTCTGTACCAAGTCATGCTTTAAATAACTTCAGAATTACTCAGATTCTTGTTTTAAAAGGTGTAAAGTCTGTTTGCAAGATGCTAGAATGCTCTGAAACACAATGTTAATCTGATTTGGTCGTGCCTGATGCTACCAGGGGTTAAGTCCTCTGAAATCCAGGAATCCACAGGAAGAGCTGAGGCATTTTCCTGGAGGCAGTGCTTGCTATTGCCTCTGCAGGACAGCAGCTGGCACTGATATGCCTTATCAACACTCCTCTGCTGCTGTCTGAAAGTCCTTTAGGAGCTTTGATTTTTCCCAGGGCTCTGTTTGGGAGCTGCTGGCTGTCACAGCTGTGTGACAATGATGAGCAGCAGGAATTTCCCTCTGCCCCAGGCAGGGGCATAAAGAAAGCATAGCTGTCTCCTGGAGTGGATTCCTGGAGGCTTTTCCACTCAAAGGGATGAGGTGTTTCACTTGGAAAATGGGCTTTGGGCATTGAGGAAGTGAAGGATGGTCAAGAGGAGGGCCATGCATCCATCAGGGACCATCAGGACCTTCCCACTGCCTGCTGAGCTCAAAGCCTGCTTCTCCTTGTTCCCCTCAGCTTTTAGCACTGAGCTTTCTGTCCTTCAGCAAAAGGTCCTGGCACTGTGTCTTGTGTAGGTAGTTCACAGTGCTTTCACCAGGGCTGGGTGTTCCCAGGAACCTCCTCCAGGCACCTTCCCCAAGGGCAGGTGTTGGGTGAAAGCAATGCACACCTGTGGAGATGCTGCAGCATTGTGTTTGCAACAACACCTTCCTTCTGAGGCCTGGTTTTAACATCATGCAAGGATGAAGTACTGTGAATTCTACTGCTTTGACATTTCCAGATGCATTTGGGATAAAGTCACTTTATGGTCTGTGTTTGCTCATTGAAAATTATCAGTAAAATTCAGGTTTTATACGTATGGGTAAAACAGTCCTGTGAATTCAAACATATTTCCATTGAGGAAGCTTAACTTCTTAGCTTAATTTTATATCTTTAAATGTTTGAGAGGGGAGACATTTTTTTCCTGTTCTTTTTTTAGTTCAGAAATGAAGTTAAATATTTTATAAATATTGAAGATAATGAGGTAATCATTGACTTCAGCACTCAGGTGGGAGATGTTCATCTTGAAACACCATGCAGTGTGTGAGATCTCCATATAAATATAGATTAGAAAAAACATCTAGGGAAGGAGAAGAAAAGCTGGGCTGGGAATGAATTTGAAATGGACTCTGGATTAGATCCTAGACAAACAATGGCAGGCAGATGGCACTGTCAGATACCTGGGATGAGGAGGTAATGCAGTGGCATAGGACTTGGAGGGAAACAGAAAACATGTCTTGATTTCAAGATGGAAAAATAGAAACTCTTATGTGACTGAGGCTAGGAGTGCTGATTCTCAGAGCAAGCAGCAAAGTGAGCTGGTGCTTAGGAAAAAAAGAGATATTGCTGGAGGTTAAAATGTTGGGCATGAGGTGTGTAGCCTGAGGAATGCAGGAGAGGGAACTGAGAAAATCTCACAAGAGAGCTAGGTGGTGTAGGTCAGAAGAGTGTGATAGACTGGAAGGGGATCCTGAACTTTCAATAGAAAGCATAGAATTGGAAAACTGTGATTTGAGAATGGGTGGGGAGGGGGTAAAAAACAACACATGATTGATACAGATTTGTGGTAGAAGGCCAAGTTTATTTGGGGGAGTTGAGTAGTTTGACAAGTCTGTTGCCACAAGAGCCCACAGCAATGCTCCACGTTCTTGACTCTTTTTGTCAGCAAATGTGTGAAATCATTCTGGCCAATTCTGTCCCTGAAAACCCACAGGGTAGCAACTGCTACTATCTACTCCTCCAGTCTGTTTACTGTACATGAGTTTCAAACATTTATAAATGGGCAAACTGGTTGGGAAAGAAGTGGGATTTGGTTTTAATTCTAAAAAAGTAAACAAGGATGTTGCATGCAATAAAAAGATTATTCATAGAAAAATATACAGTCTATTTATATAAAATTTATATAGTCTAAGTATGGTTAATGATTCTTGCAAAGAAGTTTGCCCCCAGTTGTATGCTGTACAGTAATCCTTAATTATGTTATCCCATGCTATTTTTGTTCTGAACTATTCTTGCCTTATTCAGGTTTTCAGATGGACAGAGTTTGTTTAATGAACAGATGCTCACTATTTTGTACAACATGTGGCCTCAGGCCTCATTTCCTGCATTTTATTCAGACCCTTACCATGAAGTCAAAATGATTCTTTTCCTTAGGGGCTTTTCATGATGCTCATCACTGTAATATCTGAATAGCTTCTCTCAAAATAATTAATTTACCTTCACAACACCCTTGAGCTGTGTGAATTGTATCTATTTTTACAAGCAAGCAATAAAGAAAGAATGAGATGAAGATGAAATCTCTCTTTGCAGAGTGCCAAGTCTGAGACATCCATGACACTCAGAATGGTCACTTTTTCCAGTTTCTTTTCAGATGCACAACATTAAATTTTAGATTTTGATTTCTAAATTTTAATGTTTGCTTATATGGTGTGGAAGGGATAAACTCAGGTTAAAGTAATAGTATTTGGTGTACTATAGTTTGGGTTTATTAACACTAGTTATGTTAGCTTATTTAAAGAATAAAATAATCTGGAATTTCACATTTTCAAAGAGAATAAAAATGAGTGCTCCCCAATTCAAGTAGGTTATGAATTTGTAGATATTTATATATGTTAATGCATTTATAATACAGGACACTCCCAATTTCTAATCATTTGGCTAAGATGGTACCTTCCTGTGTGAATCTCACTGCCTGATAAATCCAGCTTTTTACCTTACAGTGCTGATTCCTTATTGACTTATCAATAGCAGTCATATTTGGAAGCCTTTAGATAAATTCTACGTTTACCAAAATGTATCAAGTTAAGTTTAAAATGAAACTATAAACATTTATATGCAGCATCATAACTGGTGAAGCTTCAAGCTTGGTGGTCTTGTCAACTGGAGTCCAGAGTTTACTCCCCCTGTTATTACTTTTGTGCACCTACAATTATTCCCCTCACAGGGTGCTGCTTCAGGAAAACCCTTTGACTACCCCCTGTGTTGGGCCTGTGAAAGCTGCTGTGCTTTATATGAAAAGGAATTTTAAAATATGCATTGGGCTGTGAGATTGAGGAAGGATAGTAAACTTTATGGTTTGGTCCTTTTTCATATTCAGAAATACTCGGCTTCAATCTCTGTTTCAAGTTTAGTTCAGTGTTTAGTTCTTTTTACTGAATTGCATCCAGTGATGGTGGTGGTATTTAAAAAGTGTGTCCCCTTTCTTCTCTCTGCTCTATGTTTAAAGGCTTCATGCTTTTTAAGCTTTGGAAGGGTTTATGTGCCTTGTCTTACAGGCGGGTCCATGGTTATAGGTGAGGGTTCACTTCTGTAGGTCAGTGTTGCTGAAACAGATGTGCAAGCTAACATCTGGAGGCCTCAAACATGCTTACTTAGAGGTTCCTGGTAAAATCCTGCTCAGACTAGTGATTGTTGAAGTCACTGCTGCTTTTTGACCATCTCATTTCAGAGCTGTATCTAGGTGCTTAAACACTTAGACTTGTCAGATCTGAGCATTTTAATGAATGTGCCCTTTGTGGATGTCACCTTAATATCTCTGTGCCTAATAATCTGCTTGGAAGAGATATTTCTGTCACAGGTAGTTTTGAGAGCATAAAATGCCCAGACAGAGGGTTGGGGATGCAGTGCACAAAGATGAGACATGCAAAGGCTGCTTGGTGCCTGGATCCCAGAGCTGTAGGATTCCAGGGGTTTGGAATGAACTAAGAAATGGAGTTTTGGCCCATGGGAAGCTACTGCTTCTGTGGTGATCTTTCTGCAATTCTGAATTCAAGCATCTACCTGCCCCACGTTATCGATAGGGATTTGTTGGTATAGGTGTAGTTTTTTATTTCTTTAAATCTTAGACTGCTCTGAAGCAGTTAGTAAATTTTTAATGGCTTGTTGTGGTATAATTTTTCCTTCAGCAATTCAGCCTCTCTCCCCATCTCCCTGATGCTCAAGCCTGCACTAATACACTCCTCCCAGTGGCTAGACTTGGCAAATCTAGGTTCTCAAGCCAATAAATTAGGCAGCCTTGAATATTATCTTGCTTTGGTCTGCTGTACCCCCTAGTGTAAAATCTTGGATGGTGGCAAGCTTTTGGGGTACAGTGAGCAGTAGGGCAGACTGTGCTGTTCATTTGATGGTTCTATTCTGAAAGAAAAGTGTTTGCAGCCCTGTAAGCCAAGCAGCTGCTGTCACTGCTCCAAATTGAGCCACTGATGTGAAACCATGATCAGTGGCAGGGTTAGGCTGTTTGGGTAACTGTGCTTGCTGATCTTTGAATAGGAAAATGGTTTCTAAATTAGTGGCAGGGTTATATGGAAAAGAAGTGTGGGGAAGGCTTTATTCATAATGCATCCTGTGCTTGGATCTTAGGGATTTTGAAACTGCACAAAAGGGGAGGAGAGGGAGGAAAGATGAGCAGCACTGTATGGGGCTGCTGGAAGAGAGAAGCCCCGTTGTGGGTGGGCAGTATAATGCTTATTTAATAACAAGGAGACTGTGCCAGTGCATAGAGAATATGAAAATAACAGCTCACATTCTCCTTTTTCCCAGACTGAAGCTGTCTTTTGAATGACTGGATTTGACAAGGTCAAGATCTCTGTCTTGACTGATCTTAATGACCTGGAACAGGGCAAGCAGAAACCATTGCTGTCAGAGGAAGGTTATCCAGAACACCAGAAAGAGTTAACAGAATCTAATATTTATGAATGCAGTGGTGAAAGTTGCTAACACTACACCAAAATGTGCAGTGTGTTACCTGAACCTCATTGTCAGCTCCTGCTCTGCCTTTCTAATTTGTGGGCAATTTGGTAGAAGTCATTGGTGTTTTCTGTGACCATTGTGTGTGCACATATGAAAAACATTTTCCCTGTCATTTAAGATGCCAAATGGACTCCACTGACATGTTTTTATTCCAAGTGCTGAAGAAACAGCAGGTCAGAGAGACAATAAAAAATGTTTTTCTTCTTTTTTTTCCCAATTGTATCTGAGCTACAGAAGTTGCTGTCAGTCATCTGTGACCAATACATCTGGAATTGACACTTGCAGCTGAAACATTTGGGGGACATAAACAATGCTGAGAGCTCCTAGGAGAGAGTCTTTGTCTGTGCTTTTGTATTTTTTAGCATAGTGAGCTCTGTATTGGATCCTCTGGATGTTGAATGTTATGAAAATTAGAAAAGAGAACACATTTTTTTTCACATTGTTACTTATAATCTCACACTATGGAAGAAGGAATTTTTATACCAATTAAGAAATTAAGTAAAATTTTTAGTTTCCATTGTGATTTCAAAGTACTTGTAACCAGGTAAATCTACTTTTCAGATGTGTTGTACAAATAGGAAGCTGTTATGTAACTTATCTGATCATGCTACTACAATACTAAGCATTTACTGAGTGATTTCAATAAGTCACTTCTGCCCTTCCTACTGATATTAGGTCATTTTTGCAATTAGTTTGGTACAAAAATATCTTCACTTTACCTTCTGATCTCGGTTCTGCATTGCTGGGGAAGACCACTGGATGGAACTGTTACATTTTACTTAACAGGATGATGCAAAACTATGCTGAGATTGAAATGTGTTCCTAAAAAAAAAAAAAAAGCTTTTATTAAATAACAGCATTACCACTAATGTTTGATCTTTAAAAAAAAAAAATGTATAAAAGCCATAACAAGAGCAGACTTTAAATAGTGCTTGTATGAATCTCAAATTGTCAAGAGACTATATTTTCTCTTTTGCAATCTCTAGCTATTCTATTTGGAAGAATCAGAGTTGAAAAAGCAACAGAACTTTAATTATACTTTTTGAAGTCACGAGGGCTTTTAAGAAAAATACTGTGTACCCTGTGCAGTAGAATTAGCCAGCAGATTATCCAGCCAGAAGTTTTTCAAGACTTAATATTGTTTGGCAGATAGCAAAAAGCTTCCACTGTGGGAGATGTTAGGCAAGAGGCTTTTAAGAAGTCATGCTTCAATTATTCTGGTTAATTAGAAAGAAAGAAAGTCTGTAATTAAGGGAGTAGTTCTTCCATTTTTTTTCCCCTCCAAATGAAGTTGAAAGTTAATTTGGAGCTAAGATTATGGGGTTTATTTTCTCTTGTCTTTACACTTTGATTGGATGGACATGATAGCTGCTGTCAATGCTGTGGGACCTCCAGAGATGAACATTTTAGTTGATCAGCAGTTTGAATTTAAAGAAGTAGTTCCTATATTTGAAAACTTTCACAGATTCATGTAATTTCAGATCCTAACCAAGATACTGTGTGATGATAGCTGCAAAGGTTTACAGTAGAAAGCTACATTTATAATTTTCTAACAAGGCATTTGCTAAAACAAAAATCGCAAGTTTCTGTGTATTGTCTTAAAACAGACCTCTCTTGAAGATGAAACTATGATGATAGAAACTCATTATAGCATCACCCCCTAGGCAGTGACAGCAGGCAGATCTCATTGCAACCCAAGCTCTGTGTACTCACACTGGAGTCCTGAAATATTAATTTGTCTCACATGAGTGTCAGGAGTGTTGTGGAGGGAGCCCACATCCATGGCTGGTTAGCAGCTGGCATGGAGCAGGGGAACAGGCAGAGACCTTCCCTCCTTTTCTGTCCTATTTGTAGGAATGGCATTGGGAAAAAAGGAACAAAGCCTCAATGCCTGTAGTACCTTGTAATTCATATGATATTCAGCTCTTTCTTTAAGGAGAGAAACAGTCATGACTTATGCCATACAGTATGAACATTTTTATGGGTTTTTTTTTTTTTTTTTTTTTTTTTTTTTTTTTTTTTTTGTTTTTGAGTGGATTATACTTGTTTAAGGCCAAACAGCACTGGCAAAACCAACTGAAAATGCAGGAGTGCTCATAGCCTTTGTACCAGCACAGCAAGAGGAGTTGAGGAGCACAAACCAAGCCCAGATGGGTGACTGCAGCCCTATTGGAGCTGAGGACCCTTTGCTGATGGTGCTAGGGTTAGTCAACATGGTGGCTCTAAAGATCTGCATGTGAACTGCTGAAATTGTGCTTGTGTAGTGGAGCTACCAAAGCCAGGCTGAATATTTACATATTCAGTATATGTAAAATACTCAGTATTTCTTCTGAAAGGGAAGGAAAGAGTGCCTGAGAGGCAGCCTTCTGAATCTGGAGGAAATTCAGTCATTATCAGAAAAAGACATGTCTGAATTGCTTCATGAAGGATACAAATAATTAGTTAGAGCAAGCTATTTGCTTCATGTTTTTTTTCTTACTTTTCATATTGCTAAAACCCAGCAGAGAAGTTTCTCAGGCTGGATTGACTTAGATTGCTGCTTTGTCTCCTTTAGTATGACTTGGATGTGAGGTGCTAGTGGAGGTGGTTTTCTCTACTCATCTTAGTTGTTGTCTTGTAATTGATTTTTTTTTTAAGAGGATAGATTTCATAAACTAAAAAAAAAAAAAAAAAAAGCCTTGTTTTTTGAATATTTGACAAATGTGACAAATAATGTTATAATTAAAAGCAAAATCATCTTGTTTTTTCTGATAACTTAGCCTTTTTATAATGTTTGCCACTTGCATTAATTTAGTCTTACTCTGACTTCTGCTGCAAAAATGCATAGCACATTAAACATGTCACTATAGATACCTGGTAATTTGAGGTATCTCCAGCTAAATAACTTCTGATTGTGAAGAACTGCATTCCATGGCTGCTGGTTTAGATGGTTTGTTCCTTTTGGTGGATGTTGATCTAATAAGTAACAAAATAGATAACAAAACACAGAATACAGTGGGAATGCTAACCCTGGATGGAGCTTTCCTTCAAGGAAAGGGAAAATTAGTTCAGTGGTGTTATTATCAGCTGTATTGCCAGCATCTGCCTTTTGTTTCACAGCACCTCCCAGATGCTGGAGAATCTCCTGGCAGGCTGCAACTAAACGCCAGATGATGAGAATTTTTTTTTTTTTTTTTTTTTTTTTTTTGTTTGTTTAAGCCTAATTAACTGTTAACTTGTTAATTGATGGAAATTCCTACATCAGAGATCAGAAGTTTGTGCTGCTAATTATCATGATCTGGTATGTGAAGCTGTGCTGACACTGGCAACATTGGCAGACTGGGATAATTAGAAGTAGAGAGAAGCAAAGCCAGAGTACTTATCTAATTGGTTTGATGGAATATTCACTTTTTCTTTGCTTCTCCCTGCCCCAACAAGAGGAATCAAGTATGAGCTGCCAGATATTGGAAGCTTGGCTGGCATCTATGACCAAGCTCTACCCAAAAGGGCAATGTATGAATTGGTGTAAAAGACTCTCTTTAGAAGTGTCCATAAGCAGTTTGCACAGCACTAAAGAGGAGAGCCAGAGCTTATTGTTTTTTGCTGCTGGGGAGCAGCACATTGTGGTTGGGACAGCACAGCTGCCATGGTGGCTGACAGCTGTGGTGGAGCTCCAGGCTGGTGGCTGGAGGGATCAGAGGCATATCCCTTGGGAAGAGCTGGCAGATTATAAAAAAATACATGATATAGAATGAGGTACAAAGGCCCAGTTGTCATTAGCATGAGGTACTGCAGTAGCTTGGCAGGACATGTATTCATTGATGCTACAACTAAATTTTAAAATATAAAATCTAAATATCTAGAATCTAAAATTTTCTACAATGAAATTGTAGAAAATTTCTTTTGTTTTGCTTTTTCATAGATAGCTGTAGTGTGAGTTCTTTTGCTTTTCCTGGGGGTTTTTGTTTTTGCTTTAATATGGAAATGTGTCCTAAATGTAGGATATTGCTAGACCTGTTATTTTTGTATTTCTTGCTTTTCCATTCTGTTCTTTATATTCACTGTTATACATTTTTCCTTCCTTTGTTTTCTTGGCCTTTTTTACTTGCCAGTGCAGAATCTTCTTTGCATTGAAAGGGATGTTGGGGAGAAGTTTGTTCCTGCAGGCACCTGTTCAGGCAGTGGGCACAGTGAAATGTCACACCAGTGCTTTGTAGGACAGGGAATGCACTGGAGTGGTAACTAAAACATGTTTAGGTCTCCTTTTAGCACTAGGCAGTTGAAGTTCAAGAGTGAAATGTTGGATGGATGTTGAATATAGAGAAAGAACACAGAAGGGAAACAAAGCATTGAAAGATGAGTTAATGGTTGCCCACTGGTGATGTGTGTTATTGAGCTGTAACTACAGCATGGGTAGGAAGGAAGGGGGAAAAAGGCCAAGTGGAATGAAAAAGTAAGTTAAAAATACAATTGCAGATAGGAGGGGAAAAACTGTGTGATGAAAAGATTCAAGAAAAGCCTGGGAGGAATATAGAAAGAAGTTAAAGGAATATAAAAATTGATGAGAAAAGCAAAGAGATTTTAAAAAGAAAGATTGCACTTACTTTTAAAGGAGGAGGCTGAGATGAAATGACTCTTTTTTTTCCAGGTAGAAAAGGTGCTTTTCTCTCTTCAGGAATCCTGGCATGCCCAGCAGGCAGGAGTGGACCTGGGGGTACCATGGTGTGAGGCTGCAGCAGTGCTGGGCTGCTCCCTGCTCCAGGGGGTCAGGGATGGGAGCAGCCCTGTTCTGCAGGGAAAGGAGCAGCAAGCTCCCTCTCCCAGGCTCAGCTGCACCTCCTGGGAAAATATCCCCCCTCATTTGAGTTACCTGCCTCCACTTTGCAATTATTGCTATCTTGGCACAGTTTGGGTTTCTCCCTCGAGTAAGCTGGAGTTGCTACTTTGTCAGGAACGTGGCCAGCAGGCAGTGTTTAGCCTCTCAGGAAAATGCAATCACTATTCCTCAGATATCAGCCTCTGCAAAAGAGGATTTTCTGCTTCCTTGGTTGAAAACAGCATGGATTTTTCTCCTTCTTTCTCCAATAAAAATATTCCTTGTTAGTATTGGAGTTCTTTGTATTTGAAAACAGATGATGGAGTAGAGACCTGAGATGAATCTTCTGGCTCTCCAAGTCTTAGTATCTCTTGCAGGGTAAAAACTCAACAAAACAGACCCTCCTAGATTTTCCTAAGCCCACTCTTAATTTAGCATTCAAATTATTTTCCTGCAAATCCAAGTACCTACTTCAAATATATCCCACTGTCTCCAAACCAGCTGGAATGTAAAACTTAATAGAAAATACAGTGGTTTAGTAGAGAAAATTGTGGTATAATCAGTATGTTTTAAAAAGAGTACTTCCTCATCTGAATGAAATAGATTTTTCACAGAAATCTTGGGGCAGTGGTGTGAGGGGGGAAGTGCCTGACTGCAGCCTGTAACTTGGCCAGTGTGGCTTGTGTTGGGAGAGTGAGGTTGAAGTTTCTGCTTTGAACTGAAGTGTGTGGTCATCTGGTGTGTGTGTGTTCTGTTTTTATAGAGTTTAAAAAGAAACACAGTTTTGGGTGATCCCAGAGAAGTTGTTGTACAGCTCCTGTTACACATCAAATATCATACTAAAAATTTACTTTGCGAGGATTCCTGTTTTTTTTAGCTTTTCCCTTTCAAAAATATTTTATTTTACCTGCAAGTGCTTGAAACCTGCATACTGATGCAACAAAAAAAAAGATGCATAAAATATCTGGTACATGATCTACACTGTCAGTCATCTGTCACTTGTTCAGTTTTTCTCTGGGAGGTGGGAGGAGGTTATTTTTCAGCATGCACATTGGTAGGTTTGGCTGCAGGCTTTCTTTAGCATGGATCATGTGCTCATGTATAGTAATGTGACCTGTAACTCTCAGACTTAGGGTCCCCAGATAGATGAATGCCATGGACTGATGAACAGGGACATTTCAGTAACATCTTCCCAAGTTAAACTTGACAGGTTAGAGTCGTTCTGTGCGTGTCTTGTCACACAACACCCAGGGAGCATCAGGAGGGTCAAGTAATATCTGAAAATGAACTAATCCCAGTGAAACTCTGTACAAGGTTTATGTCAATTTTCTGAGAGCATTTTTTTTTAGCTTCTGACTTTCTATGTGGTTTTTCATGGCTGTAGTCCTGTGCTGCTAGAATTAGTTTGTGACACTGTTAACAGGAGCAAAGAGAAAAATACTTAGTCTCCCTCCCATTTGATTTTAGTCTTGTTGATGTGTAGGTGCCTATGCCAACACTATCCTAGAAGAAGTGTGGATTGTGATTTTAAGAGGTTCAGGAGGGGAAAGCTTAGGAATCTGTGGGATGCTGGCTGCTTCTGTTGAGACCTGCTCTCCCTCTGTTTCTGCATGGATCCAGCCCCTACTGAAAAGGGTTACTGGAGTGTGATGGCTGAGATTTGACAGAAATCAGAGCAATAAATAGAAGGCCCCAAACACAGCTGCCAGGGCACTGCTGACTTAGATTCAATTTGCCACTGGCCCTTTCCACCGCTTTCCACCCTCTCCTTCCTCAGTGTGTATGCAAATCCAGGGTTGTCCCATTCCAGGTGTAGAATCCAGCGCTTGTCTTTGAGGGAGTCAACAGCTCCTCCCAGTTTAGTATCACTGGCAAACAGTCTCCCTTCCAGTGCTGTGACCAGGTTATTTATGAAGGTGTTGAAGAGCTGAGGATGGAATCCTGTGGAACCCCACCAGTGACAGGTCACCAGTCTGAGGTAACCCTTTGTGCCCAAACTGTGAGCCAGTCACTCACCCATCCCATGATGTGTTTATCCAGCTGTGAGATGGATTCTATCCAGAAAGATCCTGGGAAAGACAGGATCAAAACTTTCACTGAAATTCAGAAAGATCACATCAACTGTCTTCCCTTGATCACCTGGGCAGGTTACTTTGTGTACCTCATCATTAGAGGAAATCAGGATTTTTAAGAAGGATTTTCCTCTCATGAATTTGTGCTGGCTGTGACCAGTGATTGATATGTCCTTGGGCTGTTTTTTCAACATAAACACAAATGCTGCTTTCAGCTTCTCTTAAAGCTTAATGTGTTTAAGGTGGGTTGGGTTGCTGGAGCTTTTTAATCCATCAGGCACGCTGACTGTGGCAGTCACTTCATGGTTCAGTACAGAAATGAAGTCTTGAAGGCCTTGTGAAACATCACAGGCAGCAATTCTGTAGTAACACAGTGAAATTTTCAGGTAAAATTTGTCACGTTAACCCAGTGAACATGTGCAACAGAACAAAGTAGATTTTAAAGATTTTCAAAGTCCTTTTTAAGTACTTTATAACAAAAGTGACAGAATAACACATGCATTTTTTTGAGTATTTTGAGATATTTTATCTGGAAACAGTAAAAGTATTTCTAATAAATAGAAGTCATAAAATAGTTACAGTGTGCTATAAAAATGCAATTTATTTTATGCTTGGTAATACAGGATGCAGTAGAGTAACACTAAATAAAATCTGATGCAGTGAATGTGGCAGAGTACTAACTGTACTTTTAGATGACTGTGCTATTAACCTCTTTCATACACCCTCTCTAGTTTGTGGACCACCTTTTATTGCAGTAATAAGTGATAAGGACTACTGTTAGCAGTATGAGATGAATACTGGCCCCCAATTCAATTTTCTCATCCAAACTGTTATGACAGTGACCTATATAGTCTTGAAGATGAAATTAATTTTGGTTCAGAGGGCTGGCATATGGCTTATGATTCCCTCAAGTCCTACTTAAGCCTGAGCTTGATGTTTTATTTAGCATACCTGGTATAATAATTGAGCTCAGACTAGATTATTGTGTTAGTTTTTCCCAGATTGAAGAACTTTTTCCAAGAAAAGAACACTTCAGAAAACCACTTACTTTATATCTGTGTAGTTTTGTAGTCACAAGCCAGATGCTGCTGCAACTGAAGCTGCTCTATTGCATAATTTCCAACTGTGCTCCTTGGGATGTGCATTAAGATTTATCCCTGGATTATATGGTCTTAAGTTGTGCAATAAAACATTATTGTAGTTGATATAAATTTTTTAATCTGCCCTTTTCATAAATAAAACTTTTTTCTTTTTAAACTTTGATTGTCCTGGATAATGGTACTCTTCCTGTCTTACAAGTTGTGAAAATATTTTGTAAAAGAGTATCAATTTTCTCCAAGGTGAAGCTTCAGCTAAAGCTTACATCTTACTAAAGCCCACACAATTAATAAAAAAATATTTTTGAATGCACCAAACTACAGAAAACGTTTAGAGTTTGTATCCTAAGTATACACCAAGAATCATTCTTCTGTCAATGGCTCTCCTTACTTTGGTAAGTAATAACTTACCAATAGCTAACAAAAAAGGAGTTGACACTAGAGAGTAAATGGGTGCTAAGGATAATGGAGCCCAAAAATGTGAATATAATGTGAATAACTTTATAAATCCATTGAACACCAGGTGGTGTTCTCCTATAAATTAATTCATGCTTGTCCTTCATGCATGTGTGACTATGAACTGTGAAAGTTTTTAATTTCATACTTACTTTCTGTAATTTCCCCCCCTTTTATAGACTAGTGCCTTCATTTTAATGCTGCTTTATCTTGGTTAGGTCAAATTTAAATGTCTAATGAATTTCACTCACTTTATTTTTTTTAAAGGTGTTTAAAGATTGTGTCTGATTCTGTGTTATGATAGCTATAGGGGATCCAGCCTTTTGTACCTCTTCATGTTCACTTCTGTGTACAGTGGAACGAATGGAATTTACTCTTCTCTGCATTGTGTAAAAGAATTGGTATTTATGCAAAGATTAAAATCCAAAATGCAGTCATGATTCATTTTAATTCTTCCAAAGATGTCAGAAGAATGTGTTCTATTGTAACATTCCTCATTGCTTTTTCCAAAAGCATTGAAAACTGAGAAAAACTGGAAAATCAAGTCTGTACTTTTGAAGGCAAGGAGACAGAATAACAGCCCAGATCAGAATCCAAATTCCAAAGGCATAACTCAGTCTTAGAAATTCGTTTTAGGAAGATGTGCCACAGACTAATCCTAAATTCTGTCATAGGTCGCATGAGACTGTTCTGACATTTAGAATGGTCCTCAGCGTGGCAAGCTTTCAGGGTGACATTTATGTGGAACTTTTTAGAAATATATCACCTACTTGGGGAAGTGCTGTGGAGTGGAGCAGATTTATAGAGCAGGGAGCCTATTATGCAGAACTGTAGATCACTGCTGTCCACCACTAAAGCCAGCTTTTTTGCTAATATTCACCAAGTGTCCTTTGCCTTTCTCCTCTCCTTGGTGAAGTAACAATTCAATTTAATAGCATTTTTAAAAATATTTTTGCTGGGAACACTAAACTTGTATCGTTTATCTCATTGCCTGCTCAATCCACTAGATGCTTTTTTTCCTCCCTTTTCCTTCTATTTTGCTTTCAGCTGCCTCTTTGCTACAAGGTTGGTGATATCAATACATTGTATATATAATGATGTAACTGGATTCTGGATAAGGCATCCATCTTATTACTGTGTACTGCATATATAAAATTGTAAAAACATAAATTAATTTAAAAAGTAACTTCTAGAATGCAGTATTATTGTGTGAAAGTTCAGTGTCACCCTGAGACAAATGTACTGAGGGAATGTGAAGAGGGAATGGGGGCATAAAATGACTGCAGTTACCTGTTTAAAATCTGTGAAATTGCTGTTAAAGAATACTTTTGGAGTTGTGCAAATTACATGGGTGGTTTCTTTGTTTGTTTTTGGTTTGGTTTTTTTTGCTTCTTTTTGGTTTTTTTTTTGGTGTTTTTTTTTTTGCAACATTGATAATATTTTATAGAAATTTGTAACCACAATGTCTCAGGAATGTATAATATTTTTTGATAAACCTGTTATCCTTAATCTGCTGGCCACACAACTGAATTTAGACTGAGTCCAGAGGCTCAAATCCCAAAAGCTTTTACTTATGCACCCTCTTTTCTCCAGTGTATCCAATTCATCCAGTTATGTGGAGCAGAGCTTTGGCTGGCTGTTCATTTGGATTCAGCAATCAGCTTAATCAGCCATACATGATAGGTACCCTTCATTAGTGTTTTGAATGAGGGTTTCTATTCTGTATCAATGAGTAGGGCTGATAAATAGGTGGAAATAAAGAATGAATTATGTGAATGCAATGTGCTAAATAAATTCCAGGACACAGCTGAATGTGAGTATCAGGAGGCTGTTTACTGGTGACAATACAGTAATAAGTAATGGAAATTTTAAGGATTTGATATTGTAACAATGATGGATTGTTTTGTCTGGTTTTCAGATTAATTAATTCTTAAAGTCCTTTTTACTGTCACATCATCTCATTTTTCTACATTCTCATTTATATTGCCACTATATTCTATTGCTATGGAAGTATATTCTAATTAACTTTGTCACAGACTAGTGTAATTGAAGTTAAGGCTTGGTAAAGCTGAGGGTCAGTGCACCTTCATGATGACTGGGGGATTAGGAAGATATTTAAAAACTTACAGTTGATGAAAATGCATGAGAGGAGAGCCAGTTATTAACTTGATTTCAGCTAAAAAGAAATCTGCTATTACTTTTATGATATTAAGAGTCCTTCTGATTTGTGAAAAGCTCACTGCATTCTTCTTTCTATGCAAATTTCCTAAAATGATGTGAACTTTTGATGTTGCAAAACGTAGGATGCTCGATTGGTCTGCCTATGCAGACAGAATTGTTTTGTGTGTTAATGAAGAAAGGGAAGTATCTGACATTTGATCTTTTCATTTAATGATCCATATCCTCATATAGAGATTTACAAATTAAATATGGCAGACTATCTTTCACCTCCCTCTGTAGAACTTGTGACAATGGAAACAGCAGAGAATATTCACACCATGAAAGCTGTGAGAGATTCAGTCTTCAGCTCAGCAGGTAGATGGAAAACTTTACAAATTACCACATCAAGCCAGGATGAAATAAATGTGTTTGTGTGCAGTGTGAGTATCAGTGTGTCCTTTTCACACCCCCAAAAAACTTAGTCCTGACATGGTGGTATGTTGCTACAAATTTCAGGGAAAATCAAAATCCCCAAACGAGTCAAGTTAGAAGGGACCGTGGTGGGTGTTTTAGGGCTGTTCCTGTTCCCATGCTTAGGAGGAGTGTGCTGGCTGTTAGGGAGCTCATTTCCTTAATGACTGCACCTGAAGAAGGCTTCAAAACAACAAAAGAGCAGAATAAAATTGTTGACATCATCTTTCTGCATTTGACCTTTTAGGGAGCGCAGGATGGTAAAAAGGATGTTGCTGGTTTAATTTATTCCTGATGTGTACACTGCTGTTGGAGTAACTTTGGGTTCTCAGTGTTTTGGAAACAAGTATCTCAAAGGTAAAACTTGTTAAAAGCAAAGATGGTCTGTAATAATAGTAACTAACTTCATGTCAACTATTATAAAGATAAGTGTTGACTGAGAAACTCTTTTTGTCCCTAACAAAAAATGACTCACCACAGCTCTCAAATAAATGTTTATCCATCTCTAGGTATTTGCAAAAAGCTGATAGCTAAATTTATTGGAATTTTTTCTTTTTATACGTTTTTAATTTTTTAAAACAGGACAGAATATCAGCTCCCTTTGCATATAGAAAGGGAAAGAAGCATGACCATAAAGAGTTCATGGCTGAAATTTTGTAGTAAGGAATTTTAGTTTGAAAGAGTGAAAGAACTCAAAGGGTCGAAATAGATTTGGTTTTCTTGGGTGATGGCAAGTTAAGTAAAAGGAAGTTTCATCAGTTCATTTATACCTGTTAATAAAGTGAATGGCAAAACTGACACAAGTAAAGCAATGAATTCCTTGTTGTAAGTAATGTTTCTGTGAATAAGCTGTATGTTCAGATGTTGCTGTGGCTTGGATGAACAAACAGAAGACTCTGGCTTGACTGGAGTCATTGTTTAAGATTCCTACAGAATGCAAGTTTACTGTCCCTATATTATGGGTTAGCTCCCATAATGTTTTGATAAAGCTTTATCTTTCAACTGATTCAACAACAAAGAATTGCTCTTTGAAATCCCAACATATTTTTTTTTTTGCATTTTCCGTGGAGAACAATTTTGTCTTTGCCATGAATGACCACAGGGTGGCAACATTAAAAAATGAAACCCCGGAGCATGAACTACAGATAGACGTGTAAGATTGAGTGTTGAGTTGTGTGAGATTTTAGGGGGAGGGCAAGTACAAGCAGGTGTGTCTGAGGATATGCCCCAACCTTCCAGATTTTTATCAGCTTCCACAGATTAAGACCTTATGGTTGCAATTTCTGGCTTTGCTTAGGGATGTAGGAAGAGAAGTTTGGTTTGGAATGAATCATTTGTCAATCTTTGCTCTCATCCAAAAAAATTTGTGATGGGTGGTGATGTTTTATTTCTGAATAGAGGAGTTCCTGCTCTGTTGAAAGCATTGAGGACAGGGCTGGCTGGTAGTTGGTGTGATGCACAAAAATATACTGCAGTGTTACCTGGATAAAATAATAAGACAAAGAGCCAACCTGCAGCTAGTATTAGTATTCATGTGGAAATTTAGATTTAGTGCAATTAATGAAGGCAAAAAAAAATGATTTTTTTTTTTAATTCTCAATTGCGTATTAAAATGAAAACATTTTAATATTTTCCTTCTAGTATGATCAAGATATAAAATATCATTTTAAATGCATAGTTTCTTCTTTACTGTCATTTCACAACTGGTTTGTGTTGTTTTATTTTTGAATGAGAGTTTTTTAAAGTCCTTGAGATTTCAAAAAGCGTGTTTCTTGAGGTATGTGCAGTTAACAGCTGCTTGAGTATTGCAATGTGGTTATAAATGCATGCACTACACTCAATTTTAGAAATCAGTTTACAGAGGTATGATAGTTTGCTATTGTTATAGTCTAATAAAGTGAAGAAGGCTGAGAAGGTGAATTTTGCCTTTTTGATTAACCAATGAATGGACTGTAACCTGTTTCCCAAAAGGAATTTGGTCAGTGGAGAATGGGTCTCTAACTCACACGTTTTGCTTTTGGCTCCTTTACTGAACTGGATTCTTAATAAATAGGTAGAGATTCTGAATGACTCACTGGAACTTTGAACTCCTCCAGGAGACAATTAGGAGAACATTTAATAGTAAAAGATTTAGTACTCAGGCTGAAAAGTAGTAAGACCTATCAAATCATCTTCTTTCATTTATTGAAGTATTTCAGTAAAACTGACACACAATCTACCTTTGTTGCTCATAAACTGAGAAAGAGGGGAAAAATACCAGCTGCATGTCAGAATTGGTATCAATTTATGGTTAAGCACATTTGAAACAAGTAAATGTATGCTTTCGTGTGAACACATCTACATGAAAAGTATCAGCCCCTTAAGCAGTTCCATCAACTGTCATCTAATGTCATGCATACAAATAAAATTTTCTTTCTAAACTTGTAAGTAAATAATGTGGCTTTTTTTTTTTATACATACTTTCTCTGTGGTTTTTTTTTTCCTAGTGAAGTATGTTGGTTTTTTCCTTGTTTTTTTACTTTGACTTGTATAACAATAAGTGATAAGTGATTTGCCTTTTCCATAGACTTTCCCATTAGCTTTATCTGGCAGAAAAAAATCAGGAAACAATAATATAAAAAAAAAATATTTGACAAATCAGTAATTTGAAGCCTGTTAAACTAAAAAGTCACCCAATAAATTTATAAAAAAATCTCTGTAGGGTAAATATACCCTCCCCTATGCTACAGAATATTCATGTATTTGATTTCATGCTAAATGGCATCCAGGGTTGGTCCACATTTCTAGAGGAAAGAGTAGTGTGTGACTAGACATATATGTTTAATATTTTGTTGTGCTTTCTCTGTCTTGTAGCTCCACGTAAAGATTTAGACTTTTGCCTTGTGCTAGGAAAATGTGCAGACTTTCCCTTTTAAGGTGGTGACAAACACTGCAGATGTTGCAATTTATCACTTGGCTTTAACACAAATGTGACATGATCTCATTAAACTTCTGCCACGAGGTTTTATTGCTTTAATAATTTGTTGCAATATTTATAGGCTAATGTGATGAATTGAATTGAATTTATCATATTATCCAAAAAATAATGTGACAGAAGAATAAATCAATCACATTTTAGAAAGCGTTAAAATTGCATTGTCTTAACATTCTGGGTCTAAGCATAATAAGATCTCCTCTGGAAAGGGAAGCTTATTAGGAAGAAATATATTTCACAGTAGACTGATTGGTTTGGGTCTTGATCAAAAATCTCTCTAGCTCTTATCTGGTAGCTCCTGACCTAACTTTTTAAAAGAGAGTGTTTTGGCAATGCCTTGTCTTCTTGTGAATGCAGAAGCAGAGAATAATAGATCACTGGAGGCCCTTAGCTGAACTGGGTCCAGTCTGATGCTGATTTTCATTTAATTTGTTTGATAGTAGTGAGACTGCTCCTAGAAGTAAAAGAGCAGCAAGGAGAGTACATGAGCAAGGAGCAGAGCAATTTGTAACAGCCACTTCTCTTTGTCTCAACTGCCTTTTGAAGGATCCAGTTGCTAATTCAAGATATCTGTGAAGCCCCAAGGAGTGCTGGGCTGTCTGAAATACAGGTATTCCTCTGTACCTGTAATTACATACCAGTAGCTGTTAACTAACAAGAGAATAATGCAGTGAAGAAAGGGGAAATAAAAAGCTTAAGTTAATGATGAAAGCAGTCACTAGTTCTTTGATCCTCCAGGTCATGATTTTTTAAAAATTTTAAATATGTTCTGTATTTGTCCAGTCTCCTCCACTCCATAAACTGATTCATTCTATAGTGATGCTATGGTTAATTCCAAAATTGCAGTTTCTGCTTTTATGAACTTCTATAAACCAAATAATCCAAATCAGGGAGCAGGACACCAATGTGGTGAGAATTATCTGCATGCAGAAATACTCCAGACACCTGTGCTGCAGATCCTTGACCTACATTGTCTGCTAAGTATGTGGTGAGAGGACAAAGGACAGAGACAGATGAGAAAGTACAAGGAAATAATTAAACAATAATATCTATTTGACTCAGCCCACCAGAAGCCTTATTAAATTAGGGTTTCTCAGACACAGTAGATTTTTAAGGAACATAAGAATTATATTAAAATTGATTTTATGAGTGTGTACAGGATGTCATCTGAGCATAATACATAGTGTTCTCTTTTAATAACAAAAAATATGGAGAGACTGCAATTTTGGCCTTTCTTAAGGAAAGACACTTGAGTGGCTGGAGTAATAATTGTGATTTCTGTGTTAGACCTGGATTTAAAAATCAAAATGTCTTTTGTTTTCATAATTCAGTATAATATTTTCTTATCCATGTAAGTCTTCAACATTTTGAGTCAAACTTTCTGCCATTGTCAAAATGAAACATTTGCTATCTTGTGTATGGAGCTGAAGGAGAAATATGTTGTTGCAGTTCAGTTCTACTTGAAACTATCTCTACCACTGGAATGTGTGCTGATTTTTTTCTTCACACTGTTCTTGTACATGTGGCAAGTGCTCTGTTATCAGTAGGTGCAGATGTGTGACTTCCTTAAAGTTCTACTTTGTGATATTTGAGCAGACATCATAGGAAAAGCATCTCAGCCTGGAAGCACTCTCCAGGCAGAACAAAGGTGAGGTCTGTCAATTTCTGAAGAGTTTTGAAATCCACTAAGTGGAATGAAAGTGATAGGGATTTCCCAGGGTAGGGGGGGGAAAAAAAAAAAAAAAAAAGGTGAGTTTTCATTTAACATCATCTTAATGAGATATTTGTCTACCTTTTTTCATCTTGAAAGTATATGGTTTTTCCTTCCTTCCCCTCCCCTTGCCTTTTTCCCCCCTCTAGCATTACTCTGTCATGACCTGGTAGGTACTTGGCAGTTTCCATCAAAGTTTGGTGGGAAGGCTGATGGTCTGTTCCAACCTTACCTGTTTTGTGATTATTTTTAATTGCTGCAAACACCTTGTGAATTTTGCATTCATATTGTGAATGAATGTGTGTGTGTGTTTCTGCTGTCTGCTTTTATGGTTCCAGGATATTTAATTTGCTTACAAACCATCCCCAACTCCAACAGACTCATGAGTTACCTCAGACAACCAAAAATTCTCCTTCAGTATCTAACACATCAGACTCGGACTTTTTGAGGAAAATTAAGTGATTAAAAGGGCATAGCAATTTTAAACCTGCTTTTGAATGAGTACAAGGACTTGAGTACTTGCTTTTAGCTGCTGCTTTCTCTGGGCTGCTGTGTCCAGGTGCTGACCCAGAGCCATAGCCCCAGGTGAGCTTCTTTCCACCAATGCTCTCCATCTTTCCCTCACTGATGGTTTAGAAGCAGGGAAGAAGAGTTGGCATGACTCTTGAATATGGAGAGTGGCTTCCAACAGTTTTGAGAGAGGTTCAGAGGACAAAATGAGCCCTCAACTCTGACATTGAAATATGTTGATGATCTTTCTTTAATAGTTTAGTTTGTGTTTTGAAGTAAGTTTTTTTGATGTGGTGGTTTTTTGATTTGTTTGTTTGTTTGTTTTTGTTTTTTTGGGGGGAGTGTTTATTTGTTCTTTCTTTTTTCTTTTATTTTTGTTTTTTCTTTTTGTTTTGTTGGGTTTTTTTTTTTGGTATGTGGGAAATCTGAAAGAGGACCGATAAATATGTGATACTTTCATAGAAATATCTGACACAAGGACTGCTCAATTGTTTTAGAAATAGCAGCAGAGCTCAAGGTTTGCTTGGACTTTGGAAGCTTACACCATATTGCTATTACTGTGAGACTATTTGGTTTCTCAAATTTTTAAAATATTACACATCTGGCCTTTAAAAGTAAGGTTGCTCATTGTTGATGTGTTTTATTTTCCTTAAGTTGGCGTGGTTTTCTCTTGCTCCTTCTTGAAGAGCAAATGAATAATAACTTGGTGACTCCATTCTGATGCAGTTAGCAGTTGTCATTTCCACACATTTTTCCTAATGTAGGGATAAATGAGATGTGGTAGCTCTAATTTATTAGAAATATAGGAACTCTCAGTTCTAAAATTTACCAGAAAGGCTATACATTTTCTCCCTCACCAAAGACTTCATTGAGACAGATATTCAATGCTGCAGGAGATAAACGTTTTAGGTATGACTTTTTATTTTGAGAACATTTTAGTGCCACTGGAAATTGTGACACATAAATAAATAATAATAATAATAATAATAATAATAATAATAATAATAATAATAATAATAATGATAGGGCTTAAAGTGTCCTGGGTTCTGAAGAAATTTTTCTAGGTGTGACTAAATTTCAAGTTTAGATAAAGAAATACTAAAAATCATTAATAGTCTCTTACAAATTGATTGCTAAATTTACAAAGGATGAAGGCAGTGGTTCCCAAATGAATCTGTTCTCCCAAGGGAGCCAGAAAGGGGAATAACTGTGTCAGCTTCCATTGCAAGCACTAAACCTGGAATTTATAGGTGCACATTTTAGTAATTATCTGCTTATCCCTTTCAAAGAAGACCTTTTAGTGGTGTAATCAGAATTGTAAAAAAAGAAGTAAGTTTCCCTTGCATTAAATTAACATCTATTTGGATAGCCATTGGAAATACTTGAACACTTCTTTAAGAGGAGTAAATTGTACAGATATTTGTAATCTAAGCCATACTGATTGTGAGTTTTTTTTGTTTTCATAGTGGCCATTTTAGAGACAAACGATTCTGTGAGACCTTGAAAGAAAAGGTCACTTAATGCAGAATGTACATCTGTACAATTTATATGCCAATTAATATCCTGATTCATGGCAGACAACTGACTTTAAAATCACTGTGGTTTCATGCCAAAATCCATAATATAGCATTCATTTTGCTCTGCATAATAGAATTTTATTTGGAGAACATATTTGACTAGATGAAGACATCAGTGTGTCTTGGATGAGAGTCTGGCAGTAATCCCATATATTTGCCATCATCATATTGCATTGTTGTCACCATGTCTAGCATTGGAAAAAAAAACAAAAAAACAAACCTCCTTTTGGAAGGCTTCCTTGCCTTCCTGCAGCTCCCCTGGGGACAATTTAATGGTTTTTGGAAGGATATAAATGCAGTTAAGTTGAAAAATGTATATACAACTTGGGAGCTGTTCAGGTAATTTCCTTAAGGATTCAATTATTTCCTAGGGCTTCCTATATTTGTATTTGGGATACCGTGGACATGGAGTATGTAGGGAAGTGGTGCAACTCGTGTAAACTTTAAACTGTTGTTTTACAGTAGTCAAGGATTTCAATTTAGCACTGATTCTTCCCCTTCCAGATTCTACATACATTTTCATGTAGCCTTAAAAAATTATGAAACATAGGAAGGAGTAATAATAATTTTAAAAAGCATTTTACACGGTATTAAAAAATAGCCTTTTGAATTCCCCCTAGATGTTTAAATAAGAGTTATCCCCTTATAAATTATCAAAGGGTTTCTGAAAGTCTAAGCTGAACTGCATAAGCTAACAGTATTTTATAAATCTTCCAATTTTTTTTTTTTTAAAGTTCCTAGATTGATCAGTAGCCTAATGCATTTACCCTTGGGAATCGTAGAGTATCACTTTAAATGACTAAGTGATGGGAAAAGAGCTTAATCTCTTACAGCTTGTCTACAAGCAAAGAAGATCAAAGAGTTCAGGTTTGTCAGCATTGCTGCTCTTTGGAGACTGGGAAAAATAAAACAGTCCCTCGTAAACTTAGATTTGTAGTCCTGTCCTGAAAAATATGTTCATAAATATATGAGAAGTTGAAGAAGAGGACAATTTGTCATATCTCTAGAGAAAACTATTCCCTCCTTTAAGAGCTAATGTATCAATTTACACAAGGTCTGTCAGCTCAGTGACATCAGCTCCAGGATGGGATCAGCTGGAATTTCTCATCAGATGTTCTGCTGGAGTATTTGTGCCTGCATCCCCAAATCTCCAGCTTTATATCTGGAAATATCCCTCTCACCTGGGCAGTGGCTACCCAAGGAAATGGATACTCTAGTAATTCATGGCAGGGATGAAAATGGATCTTCTCTCAGGATTTCTTGTTTCCTCACCTTTTAGTGTAGTTGATCCAACACCTGAAGCAGATTTCCCTGGGTAATGGGAAATCAGGTCACTCTGGCATTGGATGGAATTCTCATTTGGTCCTTTTTATGTATTCTGCACTCTTCCTTCTGTTTGTTTTGCGATTCTTTTTCATCCAAATTCACTCTCTTTACTGCATTTTAAGGCACATTAGGTAAACTGTGCTTGGATTTCTTTGTTACCCTGGAAAACCAATTCTGACCTGAAAAAGTAAAACAAATTAACTGTAACCAGCTCATCAGTAATTTATATTTATAGTGAGTGGAAACAAAGCTCCACACAAGTGAAGGCAAATTTAAGCAAAGCAAGCCTGGCAAGCTTGAGGAGTAAGTATTGAGCATGGTTCTTGGGAATTTTGCAGATCTTCAGAGAGTATAATTTCCACAGGAATATATGTGAAACCAAGGGTAGTTGTTCTTTAAATTTCACCTCATTCATGTTGATTATGTTGTCCTCTCCTGTGAGGCTGGGTTGCAATGCCTTGAAATGTTTCTGCTTGGGAAAAGAGGGGTCAATGTCTTCAATTAAAAAAAAAAAAAAAAAAAGCCAAGTGAGGAGGAGAGAAACTGGTTGAAATATTGGTCAAAAAATCAAACTAAGCAAAAAAGGTAGGGGGATACAAACTTTTTTATTAAACTAAAAAACTTCGTGGAAAGAAGGTTTGTATATGATTAGAAATGCCTGAAATATGTTTCTCATTGTAAATCTTGCACCTGAAATTTCATCTGATGGATAGATGATTGTAGGCAAGGGACCAAAACAAAGTAGCCAATGGACTATAATTTAGGAATGATAAGGGAATGAGAATGTATTGTAGCCAAAAGGATGTGGGTGCAGTTTTTAAAATCCTTTGAATGAATAGAAATCTCTTTGAACTTCTTTTATTAAATATTATATTTATAAGCAATTTTTAAAACACTTGAGTTTCAACAACTTAATGAAATCATGTAGGGCTAATATTTTTGAAATAGCTAATAATTGCAGTACTGTCTGCTGCTATAAGCTTTTATTTCATTAGTTTCCAACTTAGTGATTTAGTTCAAATTTCAAAACCATTACTTCAAACTTGTGTATTTGACTTGGATTTGATTTAAATGATTGAGAGAAGCCAACCAAAGGAGGAAGAAGCTACAAAAAGATGATTCTGTAAAAAAATTTTTGAAACATGTTTTCAAGGCAATAGAATGCAAATTTGCATTCAGTGTGTCAAAGGTAATCAAAAATTTGAGATGATAAGGAATATTCACTAGTTTTACATTAAAAAAATATATATCTTATAGGCATAAAAAAAAGTATAAAAACTTGAAAATGCCTTAAGTCAGAAGAAAGAACATGGGCCTGATTGACAAAGTATGAAAAGTAAAAGCATGAAAAATAAAAGTCCTAATAAATGCTTTTATTTGTTTGCTGCTGCCTTTGGGATATTTGGCAGGTGTATTTCCTAGAATAGGGTTTATATTACAGACTGAGTAGGATTAGGAAGTCAGATTCCCAGTATTTTTGAGTTGGGACAGGCTGTTTCTTTTTTTAATACTTAAAAAGTACAGTGAGGAACACTGTAAAGAGTTTTGTATCCACTTCTCTGCCACACATTCACTTAGTTAAGCTACCAATTTGTTACTTGATGGTACAAAAGGAAAGCATTTCCAAAGCATGTCCCAGAATGAAAGCATTCTGAAAATTTTCTTTTTTCTATGTAAGGTAATTTTTTTCTGTTGACAAAATTGTTCAAATGAAGATATAACATAAAATGTCAAATTTAATCTGATTCTGATGTATGGAACCAGATTTAAGTTAGTATAGGAATATCGTTTTCATAAATCAATTGCTTGAATATTATGCATTGAGTTGTAGACATAAGACTAAAATTATCCTAGAAAAAAAGTCTGCATGATAAATTAACCCGTTAATCCATTCTTCATGTCCCAGGACCCATCATTATAGAGTTCAATGTCACCTGAACTTAGAGGTGAATTAATACCTGCTTTTGTTTTAGAGGTTCAGGAGCTGAACTGTAAAAAATATCATAGATATTGATTTTTAATCCTGATTGAAACAAATTCTTTTGAAAACCCTTTTTTTTTTCTCAGGGGAAAAAAATCTCTTAACAAAATTCATATATACAAATTCATGTGGTAAGGACTTTAAAAACGGATTATTATTTCAGGTAAAGCCATCCAACAGCCATCTAAATCATCCAAGGCATAAATGACACAGGGATATATTTCTGGTTTTTGAATGTAATGGAGAATTTATTAGTGTCTTGTTTCACATGTCAGAAAGTCTTTGTAACTAGTGAGATAAAGTTCTTCTAATGTTGGCTTGGGAGAGTTCATCTTTGTTCTAAGTGTATAAACATTACTGGAAAAATACCAGTTTTATAAGTAAAGATTGCTTCTGCCTGAGCTCTAGCTGCTGTTGCTGTGGCAATTTGATAACTATACCAATAATTGCTATTTATGTGGAACAAAACAGGATTTACAAATAACCACATATAGTGTTACTCTGGGTCTTGAGCAGTTGGACTTTGATCCTTGTGGATCTTTTCCAGCTCAGGATATTCTATGATTCTCTACTCCATGATGTTGTATTTGAGGGTACTTGGACAGACTGAGTCTTCTATCCTTAAAAATACCCCAAAGCCAACTGGACATGGCCCTGAAAAATCAGATCCAGTCTTAAAGCCAGTTTTCACACATCATAGACTGGCAGATTTGTTGTTTTTTTAATCTCTGCCTCTTTCCCCTCAGCCTTGCTCAAGAGTTGACTTTAATAATGCTGACAACATTCTGTATTACAGTAGAACATATAAAAGTCATGCTGTAAAGAACTGTGGAGGCATTTCACAGTATATACATTCTTTTTATAGGTGAATACTCCATTTAAATGTTCAGTTGAACAAAATTTAGGTAGTAATTAAAAGTGTTTAACCCACATAAAAAAATTTTATGTAGGTTATGCAATTAATTTTATTACAGAAATTGCATTTAACTTAAGAACTGATGACCTTATCTTAATGCAGTAATGTATTTTTCATTAAAATGAAACATCCTGTTAGCCAGGCAATAACCAGCCAGAAAGGAAGAGATGGAAAAGGTCCACAATATACCATGTACAACATCTGTCTAAAAGAAAAAATATAGCCAGTAATGCAGCATTTTTCAATTTATTACTGTGTCATATTGGAAAGTTTAAACTGTAATTAAATGGATGGGAACTACTAATACACTGTCATTTTACAGCTTGGATGGTTTCTACTGCTGAGCTGTCCTACCTCCTTCAGTAAATTACAGCTGTTGCTTGGTCTTTTATGCAGACTTTCACACGTGGGATGTATTAATCATTGAGGAAGATTATTGAATGCATTTCCAGACACAGGAACAGCCAATATTTCTTCTGTCAAATGCACCTTCCACCTGTTTGCTGCAATGCTCTATGCATATGTAGGGGTTTCTTGTCTTTATTGTATGCTGATAACAACATAGATCTTGCAGATGAAGTTTTCTAGATGACTTAAGATGATAACTCTGAGGGAGTGAATATATTATTACCATTGCTTTTGCTGTCATGAGATTGTTTTCTCAGCACAGCATATTATTGCAAGTGTTTGGCATTAGCAGCAAACAATATTTTTAGCAATGTTCTACTACAAGGAAGAGGAGATTTTTGTATGTAACAAGCAAATAACCATGGATTGGCCATAGAATCTTACTCCAGGCTGTGTACTTGCAGGCAGTGAACAAACCTACAAGCTTAGGGGGGTGCTGATGAGGTTTGGACTACTTTTCTTCAGATTGTTCAACTGCTTTTGATGGCAGGTAAAAGTATGCAATTTCATCTTTTTTTTTAACCATGCTTTTAGATGACAATATTTTTGAAACAAGTCCTTTGGGTAGAGCATGTTACTTAAACTCCCAACTTCTGAAGGCTTGTTTGTGTTGTCATTATTGAAAAGTATTGTTTTGGATCAGCTAGAGATTCTTACTAATATCAACACATTGGTGGATCTGATTCTGCAACCCTTGTCATCAAACAGAAATCAAGAATGAAGGAAAAAACCCACCAAGCAAACAGGAAAATATTAGAGAGTATGGGTTCAAACCATGAAACAACTATTTCTCTGGTTTTGAGTAAAAAACCAAATTATTGCTTTGGGAGAAAGAAATTCTCAGTTGGATAATTTTTAGGTATTAGGTCTGTTTTATAGTTGGCTTCAGTAGAGGAAGTTCCCAAGGAAAATGATGTGTACAGCAAGAATAGTCTTCTTTATTAGATGGTTTGGTAGGTTTTATGGCTTATATTTAGCTGCTAATAGTGTTCATTCTTCCTTGAAGTGGTAAGAGAGGGATCTCCTGTAAATCTTTTTCTTCTTGAGCTGGATCAAATACTGTAATTATAGAAAACTGAAAGAAAAAATACTGATTTCATTCAGCAGGGAAAATATCTTTTGCTTGCTTATATGGCTTTTCAAACATGTAAATGATCAGTGGGCTAATTGTCCTGGCACAGTAGTTACAGTCTTTAAATAGAAAAGTTCATTGACTTAAGATTTCTCAAATTTCAATGGATTTTAGCTTCATTTTAGTTGGGGTTTCTTGTTTGGTGTGGGTTTTGGTTTGTTTGTCTTGTCAGTTTTTGTTTGTTTTATTGCTTTGGTTTTGTTTGTTTTTTCTTTTTTTTTTTCCTGTGTGGTGTTGGTGTGCCTATCTGTTTATTTTACTTTATTAGTGGCTATCATCAGGACAATAAAAAGAGTAAACTGATGAGTGATTTGTGAGGCAGGAAGGCACCTCTGGAGATTGTACAATCCAACCCCCTGCTCAGGGCTGTATCTCACTGGCTTTTGGGTATCTCCAGAAGTGGAGGCTCCACAACTTCTCTAGGAACTTCTGCTACTGGTGTATGACCACTTTTGGAGAAGGAAAGTGTTTTCTTGTGTTTAGGTAAAATTGCTCCTATTTTAGTTAATTTCTGTGTCCTGTTTTCCTGTCACTGGGCAGAGCCTGGCTGCCTTTTCTTTGCTTCCCCCAGCTGGTATTAACACACATGGATCAGATCCTTTGCATTTCCCATTCCTACAGTTCCTGTCAGCATATTTCTCCAGCCTCTTGAGGTCCTTCTGCATGGCAGCACAAACCTCTGGTGAATCAGACACTTCCCCAGTTTTGTGTTATCTGCAAAAATGTCATGCTTTGTGTGTAAAGATAAAACTTGTGTCACTATTGCAGAAATCATGAATGCAGACAACACTGAGGCTGAGACAGCTGACTGCTGCTGAGCTCTTGGTTTTTAGAATAACTGGATGCCAGTTTTATATATATGTGTGTGTGTATATATATATTTTTTTTTTTTTTTTCACTAGATGTTTTGCCATAAAAATGAGTATAGTGTTATGGTCATTCCCTAAAGTTTTTTTTTTTTTTTTTGTGACTATTTGGTGATGTCTTATGACATAATTGTTTTATATGATTGTCATAAAATTTAAACTGAATGTGTTAAGCTATTGTGTTTGTTGTAGCTGATGATCCATTGCCCACATTAGCACTCCTAAATCAGATTTTTTCACTTTGTTTGTTTTCCATAGTGTTATTGTATATAGGTTTATTTCAATATTAATTTTAAAGGTAATTGCAGCATATATGAATAGCAAGTAGGTTGTACTTTCAGTTTCTGCAAGGAATTATCATTCTGCAGTAGTTGAAACCCTACCATTGCTAAGAAATTAATGCATTACCTTCAAGGAGTTTGATTTTTCTTGGGTGGGAAAGAGGGCTGGAACATTGACAAACTTGCAACTTCTGGTAATTTTTGCTGTCCAATAAATGTTACCAGGCTTCAGTGAAATGGGCACACTCAGTAAATGTGGGATAGCTTTTAGCACCTGAGGCCTTCCAGTGCCTGAAGGGAGGAAAAGATTGTTTGCTGGGAGGGTGAGGAGGATGCTGGAATGTATTTCCCAAAGAATCTGTGCTTGCTCCATCCCTGGATGTGTTCAAGGCTGGGCTAGAGTGGCCTCTGAGCAACCTGCTCCAGTGGAAGCTGTCCCTGTCCATGGTACTGGGTTTGTAATTGGATGATATTTAAGGTCCCTTCCAAACCAGCCATTCTCTAATCCTATAATTGAAGTTTTAAATGTTATTATTTCTACCTCATTGTGAGGGAGAAAATGAAATGGCAATCGGAGACAATTTTATTTATTATGTTCAGTCTTCTCTTTAAAAATATTGCTGGGGTTCCAAAACCTTTTACTGCTTGCTCCTCTGCCTGAATGTGACATTTTTGTGTCGGTGGCATTCCTGAAAGCACAGAAAGATAATTAGAGAGGGTTAATCAGGGTATGCAAAGTTTCTTGCAAACATTTCAGGCAGGACTACCAACTTAAGCAGAGCCTTAAGTTATCTTGTTGTCTGTTATGGATATGTTGCTGAAGGTGCTTCAGCTATAAAAACCTGTCAAGGAGGGAGGAGTCTGTTCAGATATCTGTGGTGAGACTGAGTAAGGAAGTGATTTACTGGCTCACGTGGCAGCTGACAAAGGAGAGCAAAAAAAACCTTGGTGGTACAGGAGTTTTTTATGAGGCAGTGAGGAGGGTTTGCAGAAGCATGTCTTATTTTAGATGTTGCCCCAGAGGCTCTTTACCAGCTTCCTGGACTGTGACCTGGTATTTGACTTCCTCAGCACCCAAAATGTGAGAGATGCCTTAGCAAGAGGTGCTGGATAATTGGGGTGGATTAACATTGGCAGGGAATCTGTGTAGGTGTCCAACACACTGCTCCTGCTGCCAGCTGGGAGGGGAGAGAGAGGAGCTGAGGGAATCCAAGTTTGTCTTCTTGGGTGCAGGAGAGCTTTTAGCTCCTCATGGAGACCCAGTAATTTGGTATGTGAATACTTTAAGGCCCCTGCAGGACAAAGCCAAGTAAGTTATTTAGAGGCATGAATTCTTTAGCCTGGGAGGAGCTCAAAGCACTCTCACCAGGGGTCTCCTCAGGGCACATGTGATTGCTGACAAGAATTTGGAGTTGTCTGAAACACCTTTTTAGCTGTCCTAATTAAGCACATGCTTCCATTTCTTGCCTTGGAGTGAAGACCAGAAACTTTCAGAAGGGGTTTAACCTGGCATATGTGACTTGGTATTAAAGTGGACTGAAGCACTCATGCTGTAAAGGGCAGGTGAGATATAGATGAGGAAACTTTTCTTCAGTGCTTCCTGCAGTCCCTCTGCTCATTGCAAACACAGCTAGCATGGGCTTGTGCAAATCCACCACTTTTGCTCAGCTGCCTGGCATGGCAGGAGAAACTTCAAGTGTAGAGGTCAGCAAGTTAAATGTGGGCAGGAAACTCATCCCTCTGGAAAAAAGCCAGGCTAAGACAGGTTACTCTGCACCTTAAATTTTAAACTGAGCTTAGAAACACAGCCAATCTTAGCAGTCAGAGCTTGGCAGCAGAGCAAGTTTAGAGTGGCCAGATGTTGGTTTTGAGGATCCTTGCCTGGGGCACCTTAATAGAATAGTGGGGTGGTAAGTTTTCACATCATTGCTATGGGAGATGCAAATAGCATCTTATCCACTTTGTGAAAACACAAATGCAAACAATAAACCGAGGGGAAGAGAACAAAAGGTATGTACTGCTTGTTAATTAAGACTGATGATATTAACAGAATATTAATGAGTCTGTGATAAAAGAAGGGTACATCTGAAATGTTAATGCAAAAAAGACTTGATCAAAGTTACTAAATATAAACTCTGTGTTTGATTAATCACTTTTTATTGTGGTATATTTTTGGATTGTATTTAGCAGCTACCCCTGAAAATGGGAATCTTTACCGAGTAGTAATAGGAAGGCAGGTGATACAAGAGAGATTATGCAGGAATGGCTGCTTGTGTTTTTTGCTTTGCTGGGGAGAAATAGGGATTTAAACATAAGCTGTTGCAGTCAGTCCAGGCAATGCTGGCTGTGAGGCTGTAACTATAGAGGGAGCCTGTACTCCATCTAGGGAAACATGCCCTGGTGTGCACTGAACTGAGAAGAAATATAGGTACTTCTTCTGGCATGACAACCTGAACCCCCTGGGTGACATCCAAACTTGTGTAATTGCAAGACCTGGATGACATTAATCACTCAACCACAAATTGAGTTTCAAGCTAAAGAAGTATTTGTCTGTCTTTCAGCAAATACACTGTTCTTGAATACATAATAATTTCAAATGCTTGCTGGGCTTGGGGAGAAAAGGTAAGCACAGTGTAGAAAGAATATACTGAAAATAAAAGCCTTCCTGACCAGTTCAGTGTTTTTACTTTTAATGAATGACCCATTTTTTTATGGTTCTAAAATAATTTCATTTTTCCTTTGAAACATCACAGCTCTATTAATGCTGTTCATGTTTATATGCTTTAAAATACCACAATAGGTCTTTAATTTTTAGATTTTTAATATTTTGCTGGAATTTAAACATTAAAGTCCATAGTAATAATACCCAACAAGCCATATGCAGTATGCAAGGAGAATTTTATCTGTCTGCTGTTTGGATTACATATAAAGATGCTTCTTTTAAAAAATGAGCAACAGCATACTTGTACAACTGCCTGCCTCAGTCTGTGGTGATATAACTGGAGGTAATTAGGAGGTGTGTATGAGGAACAGCATGTAAAATCTTTAAATAGATGCTCATCTTGAAGGATTCAGCACTCTTAGATATATTCAGGAGAGGTGCTTTGATTTCCAAGATTTTTTTTTATGACATTGTGGTGTAGGGAGCAAGCTGAGCTGTTCTGAGAGTAGAGCAAGCTTGCCAGTCTCTCCTGCAAGACAGCAGGCTCCTCCAGATGAGGTGACTTTTTTATCCTACAGATTGTGACAATATTCATAATATTTTTTTCAGCTCTTCAGTTAAATACAGGAAGGTAACAGTGAAGCTTCCTTTAGTGTTAGAACTGTTGAGAACAGTTTGGAGGTAGAAACTTTAGACTTTTAGGTTTTAAGCAAACTCTTAAGGATAGCATTTCCTGAATAAAGGTATGGGCTATTTTCATAATTTCTCTATGATGGGTTTTTGGATACAAATTTGTGATATTCTGATTTCTTTTAAATATGCTGAGGTTCACTGTTAACACATTAATAAAGCATGGAACTAAATTTCATGATGCCTGTAGAGTAGCATTCTGAGATTGTGCAGGGTTCTGCCAACTCCACTCTGAAACTGTTCAGATTGAAGTATTGTGAGTAACCATGACGTTATATCTTCCCAATTGGCAGCATTGATCAAATTTCTAAACTTTCACTTTTCCTTTAGGTGGTATATTTCATTAAGCATTTCAAGGAGATTTTTAGACTCTGATTTTGGATGGGCATTGGCATAATTTGATTATAGGAATGTATCAGAGACCTCATTTTATTACTTTTCTGCAAACTGTCTGTCATGATGTACTTTCCTTTTTTTTTTTTTTTTTTTTCCCAACTTACTGAAATGGTTATGAAAATTACACTAGCCTGCTTCTTGAACAGAAAATGTTCCAAACCATATTTTTACACCATACAGGCTGCATTTATTGCAGTTCTATTCCAGTTTCCCACACTCTTTATTGAAAAATTACAACAGTCTGTATAAATCTCAGGGAAAGAACAGTTTAGTGAGTGTGGGCTCTGTTGGCTTTGCAATGTAATTTTGGCCTCTTTTGAAGCTTCATGCAACATTGTAGGATTCTGCAAAACTTGAGTAAAAATTTTCTCTAGGCTTAATAGAAAGTTTATGCCCCAGGCATTTGGAGGCAAGTCTAGGATAGAACTGCTGGCAGATACAGCTAAAGAAGCCTTTTAGTTAGATAATATGGCAACAAATGAAATGTTGTAGTCCCTTGCTAAAACATTGTTAGCCCCTTGCTTAGCCCCTAATTAAAATCTTCTCTGGTAGGTGTAGAGTTTGCAGAAGGGTGCAGAGAAAGCTGCATTGCCATCTGTGGGAGAGGTGTTTTGAGTAGACATTTGGAAGACAGTAGAGGACGTACTCTGAAACACGTTAATTTAAATGTATTGTTTCTGCTGAAAAGAGGAGTGGGATTGAAATCAGCGTGCCTGTTCAACACAAAAATTAAATTACAGGTGGTGTTACTTGCTGATTCAGGTCCATATGTTAAAGCAATTTGTGGGAGGAACTGACTCTTTCAATGTTCTTTTCAAAAGACATCCCAACTTCTTGACACTGTTACAGCTCAAATGGTAATTAAAGGAAGTCCTGAAGCAGGAAAGAGTGAAAACGTGCAGTGCATTTTTGTTCTCTTGCTGGTACACATGTAAATCTCATTTACACCTCTGCAAGTTACTGAGTAAAACCTTCCACTAGTAAGGCACTAGGGTGTGTGATCTTGCAAGTTATTCTCAGACCAAAGGATTTATCTAATAAAAATCACTTTGTGCCTAAAGAAAACCAAACAGAATTAATTACACATCAGTTATGTAGGGCTGCACCATCTTTCTGTGCAAGTTCTTAACAGGATTTTTTACTGGAGAGGAACATGTTTCAACTGTATATTTTTTTCTTTTTCCATCAAAAATCTAATATTCATAATGCATTAAATGCTTATCAGTTAGAGGGATCACTTAGGCTAGTTGATGTCTTCTTACTGTCATTCACTTTGTGGACTGCCATTCTAAGTATGAAAAGGGAAGAAAGAAACCTTCTGTTGAAGGTTATTTTTTACAGTTCAATCTACAGTGGGGGTAAGGAGAATGACAAATTATGATATAAAATGTCCCTGGAAAGTGAAATTACTAAAATATCCATGCATTAGTCAACCCTTCAGTGAGATTTCTTAACAGTCTAAGGAGTAGAAAGGTCTTTCTAGAGATAGAGCAGTGAAATTGATGTTTTATGTGTGCCACTTTACTGGCTCTTTGTTTAGCTGGAATAAATCTGTATCAAATGGCATCATTTAAAGGACTCCATAATCTGTGGGAGTTGATGATGAATTTTTAATTTGAGAAAGACCAGTTTTTTACAAAATAAGCCTCATGATCTAAGATGTAATGACTAAAAATTGCTGTTTTAAATGCCAAGGCTGTGGCTTCATTATTTTTTGCACATTAAATAATGATTTTAATAAAAGTCTAGAGTTCATGTTCTCTTCTGAAAGCTATTACCTCTCAGCTACTGGCACATATACCTCTTTGTCTAGAGGGCAAAGTGAGCAACATCTCATATTTTTCTTAGGCTCTATATGAAAGCATTAATTTCCTTCTGATGCTTTGATGGAGCTCCAGTGCTGTGGGGCAAGTTAATGCAAAATGATCACGTTTTCACTCATAATCAATATAGCTGTATGACAGTGGGCATCTATTTTTCATTTCAGTACAGCTGAATGATGTGTGGATTTTGTACAAAAGGCTCCTTTTGAAAAGCAGGGATGGAAATAGCATTTTTAGCAGGAGGCTGAGTCACTTGTTTATATCTGCAGTTGCCTCCCAGCTAAGAAAGATCTTGATGTGTGACAAACATTTTCCCTTATCATTTACCTGTTGCATTTGAATAAATCAGATACTTGCTATTTTACTTAAGGAAAGCAAACAACTAGCTATTCATCTAAGGTTTTGGTGGAATTATTTTTTTTCCATTTCAGTATCTCTGTGATCTTGGGCTCCTTACATCAGGGTGCTGGAAGCAAAAACTGCTGAAGATCCTTGTTCATAATTGAGAAGAGAATGATAGAAGGAAAAAAAAAAAAAAAAAAGTTTTTTCAAGGCAGAAGTTGAAGTCAAAGCATCTGGTTTTGTGATTCTAAAGTTTTTAAGTGCCCAGACATGGAAGCCTGAGTATTTTCACATCATTATAAAAAGTTTGTGGAGGATTGTCTCCTGTGGGAGGGATTCCCCACTGGAGCAGGGGAATAGAATGAGAAGAAGGAGCAGCAGAGATGTGTGATGAATTGATCACAGCCCCTCTGTGCTCCTGTGCCTCTGGGGAGGAGGATGCAGAGAAAATTACGAGTGAAATTGAGCTTAGGAAGGAGGGCTGGAGTGAAAAGGGGAGGTGTTTTTAAGATTTAGTTTTATTTCTTATTACCCTATGCTGGTAGTAAATTTGCATCATTCTTCTCCAAGCTGACTTGGTTTTTCCAGTGATGGTGACTGGAGAAGGAGCCTTTTTGTTATGTTTTTTTCTCCCCTTTCCAGCTGAGGAGGGGAGTGACAGAGTGCCTTTTGTGGGCACCTGCATCCGCCACTTGAGTTTAATATTATGTTTGAAAAATAAAAACTATAAAAAATTTTGTGTGCCTCAACCCCAATTAGTAAGATTAATAATGTGCAGTAGATTTTTCTTGTTATCAAGTGGTTAAGACTCAGAATATGTTAACATAGTATATTTAATCTTTCAAGGAAAAAATAGTGGAACTTTTAAAAGTCTTTCTTAGGGTCTGTTGAAATCACATTTTTAGCCTAATAAACTGTCAAAAATATTTTAGTAGAAGATAATTTTTTGTTTTATATTTCAGTTAAGTTATAAATGGAAAATATTGACCTCAGCAGTCAAATAACAGCAGGTGTCAGAAATCATGTAATTATAAGCCACTGATGAGAACATTATGAAATGCATTATTGAAGATTAGCTTTACTATAAATATTCTATTTCTGGCAAGAAAGAAACAGTGTAGAAGTTGGGAAAATTCTTAATTCTTTTTAGTGTTGGTGTATAAGATTATTCTGAATTACAATGTAATGTAAATTTGGGGAAATGGAAAAAAGCCTGTTCATAAGGAAAAAAAATTGGCATTCTGGGGAAAAACTAACCAACTCTATCTCATGTGATAAAGCCAGTATCAACAGCCCATTTTTGATTAATGTTGTGTAATTGTGAGCTTTAGTTTCTCTTGTGTCTTGGTCAATACCTGTTGCAGAGCTGCAGCTGTCTGTGAGGCTGCTTCTGCTTCCAGCACCTGCAGTTGTGAGCAGGATTTATGGATTGTCCTGAACACACTGCAGCTGATTAATCTCAAAACAAAACTTGTGATGTTTCTGCCTTGTAAATATAAGATTTCATCGTTCCATGAATTAGTGTGGCTCCAAGGGGACCAGAGGAACTGAGACAGACCTGACAGGCACAGAGATGTACATTGCTTTTCTCAGGGACTGGCAGATGCTTTCACATGAACAAGGTGTGACCTCCTGTTAGCAGCACTGTGTCAGCCAGTTATCTCTTCTTTTGGCCTCTCCTTCTGCCCCAATAATGAAGTGTATCCTCTTGAAGCCAAAGAGGTCTTAAAAGTTTGTTCTTGTCAGATTATTGATGGTTTTCTAGCCTATGTTATAACAGACTCTTCCTTTGTTTGCTTCATTGTAAGGGAATAATGTAACAAGCTTTCAGCTTCAGCAGGTAGGACAGATTAGGCACTCTCAGATTTAGAAACAAATAGACTAAAAAATTCTAGCCATCAGGCTGTGAAGTTTTGGGTTTTTTAATTCTACAGTTTTTGGAGGTCTAGCACTCTTAGAAAATGCAGGTGACTGCTGATATGTCATCCTGAAGACATAATTTTTCATCAGATACCATCTGCAAGTATGACTGAACCTCTCAACCTATGTCAGACACAATTATCTTGCTACCTACAATTTGAAAAATAGAAGACCATTCAGTCATTAAAGCTTGACCTCCATGTTCCCATTTGCACTAATGTTGTTAGTAATTTCTTAAATCAAGGAGCCAAAAAAAGACTGTACTAGCCAGATGGGAAGGAACTGAAACATTACACACTGGATTCTCTGGTCATTTGCCTTTTTGGTTTTTTTTTCTGCAAGTAGCAGACAAACTCTCCAGTCTGGTGTTCTCTAGGATCCAGCTTGTAACAAAGAAAGTTCTTTCCTGGTTGTTTTTGGTTTTTTTTTCCCTCTAGAATTCATAAATTTGGTGCATTGAGAGACCTGCTCTAACCAAAAAAAGACTAAATACCATGGTAGAAAATCTGGGTCAGTGAGAGACTGATACCAAGGCATGTTTTGAGCAATCATGTACAGGCTCATCAGAGTTCAGATGCTTTGGGTTTGCAAAAGCAGGGTTATCCATGGGGAATCAGTGGGAAACAGTCCTTGTCCTGCGAGCTGGGGGCTGCCTTTGCTCTGCACAGTTGTTGAAAAGCAGATTTTTCTTGTTGGATGGCTTTACCTCTGCTCCACAGAACTCTCTGCCTTCCAACAGCCAGCATGAGAGGGAAGGCAGTGTTATCTGTCTAGGGCTAGGAGAGGAAAAAGGCCTTTGGTCAGCTCTGCTTTGGTCAGATCCTGCTCTTCCATCACAAGGAAACAGGTGCATTTAATATTACCAGCTTTTCTTCATGTTCCTACTGTGACAAAGCTGAAATTGTACCTCTGCTCCAGCTGGACTGTGCTGCCAATCTTTCTACACAGGTGGAAAATAAAATCACAGTTAAGTCTGCTGGCCCAATTTTGTGGAATAATAGTATTTCCTGTTCACATCTTTCTACACTGGTCATGATTTGAAGCAGCTTTTTGGGGTTTATTTGAGTTTTTAACTATTTAAGAGATTACAGAGCTCCTCCCTTGTCCTGTGTTTTGTCTCCCCATGATTTCTTTAGATCTCTGCTCCTTATTTCCAGTAGCACATTTATGTTGCCCCATTGCCCCCCAGTGCAGTTCCTTTGGACTGGTAACACCCTCATACCTGGGACTTGTATCCTACCCTTATCCTTGACTTGTGGATGTTCCCTTACAGCAGTAAATCACACTTTAGAAGTTTTATCCACCACTACCCACAAATCACTCTGTGCTCTGCAGTGTGTTATTACTGAATCTATAAATAAGGGAATAAATCATTGGTTTCTGACTGGCAAAGAATATGCCACCACATATGAAAATACATCAATTTTTAATTCATTTCTGAAGGTGACCCTTCAAGCAAACGATCACCATGCAAGTAAAATAGAAATACACATATAATAGAGTTCCCTGATGAAGAATTGTGTTTTAAGAGCATCTTTAGGATTTATTATTTCACACTTATAATTTGCATATGCTCCATATTTGTTTGGTTTTTAATACGCTGTAATTTCATAGCCATGTAAATAAATTCCCTGGGAACTGCTGCCACCTCCTGGCCGATAGTTAAACACCGGGCTCGAAAATGCAAACTGGTATTGCAAAGAGATTTTCGAGGTCTTCATTGCTAAAGCCGAGCTTAAAATTTCCAAAGACTTCAACTTGAAATGTAGAGCCCTAGATATTTGACAGGGGGGCGTTTTTTATGAGATGAAATTGAGTTCTGCACAAAATAATGTCACTATTCAGTTAATATTTATTGTTAATTGGACAGACTTTAGTAGAAATATTCAGGCAGAAATATTTCCCTGTAAATATATAAGCTTGTAGATTTTGAAATTTAATTTATTTGTGAAAGAAACTGTAATTTTTAATTGAAAATATGAAGGCTATCTGATGCCTTATAGGACTTTTCACATGTGAGTTTACCATCTCTAGTAATTTTTTTCCTTCTTCCCCAACCAATGAACCTCTTCCTTTTCTCTCAACAATTGTGCTTAAAGAAAAGTCAGCATGGTAAGATATATCAAGTTGGAGCATGAGCTTGTTGAGCTTCCTTGTTAATCTTCTCATGTTCCTTTTTTCTTATAAATTGACTTTTGGCCTCATTGTGAATTTTACCATTGTTAATGATGCCACAGAAAAGTTTCTCAGCTGTGTGCTTTCAAGTCTACCTAAAACATGTCAAAACTCAGAAAATTTGTATGAAACAGGTAATTTTGTAGTTTTTTCCTTGAAATCTATACTGGTACAACATTATGCAAAATTAAGATGTGCTCCCTCTTTCTTCTTGTCTTTTTAGTAGATTTATCTCATTTTGTATACAGAATGTGAGAATACCTCATAAAATAACTAAGCCACTGTTCTAACACTAATATTTTTTTATACTTAGCCTCTTTTAAGCTGTGCTCTAAGCTGGTGGATGTGTGCAGGGTCCCAGTACTAGCACTGCTATCAACCTTCAATTTCTTGTTCCTGTGAACTTTAACCAGTTCATTTTCCACACTTACTGTTGCAGTGGTATTTAGTGCCTTCCTTTGCAACATAATGAGGAGGGCTAATTTTTAATGCTAAGTGGTTTCTTTGCTCATGCACGAAATGAGAGGAGAAAATTTTGAAATTTTTTTGTAGTATTGTTTTCAAGTTCAGGAGTTGGAATTGTGTTCTGTTGGCAAGTTTATGTAAAACATTCCATTCTATCTAGTCAGTCTGAAACACCTGGAAAAGTCTGTGCATAGAGAAAAGGAATGAAAGGAAGTTCAAATCCCTTAGTTGCTTTTCTAGATGCTAATGCAAAGGCACACGATGTAAACAACCTTTATGATTCCATCTCATACAAAAGCTGAACTGGGCAGACAGCCACTAGCTTCACTGTTTTATCTTTTTTTCATTTAGATATATGAGTGGAAAAATAGCTGACAATATAAATAATAGGGAGAAAAGAAAAAGTAAACTTATCCAAAGAAGGGAGTAGAAAAAGAAAAGATAGTAAAAATCTATTCCATGTGAACCTGATTAAATGCAGAACTGAACTTAATCTCATTGAAGGTTTCTGTACTTTGGATTCAATATAATTATAGTGTTGCCACAGACAGAAGACCACATCATTGTTTTAAAACTCATCTGAGTTTGAGTAGTAGAAGCAAAACAAAAAGGTTAAAAGTGTAGTCTATAAAAAGAATTAGGACAGAGTGGCTTTGTGATGTTTTGACCTTAACCTCACTGAAAAACTATGAATTATTTCTGTGGTTACAGGAGAGTATTTGAGGAATAACTGAAGGAAGACTATAACAGGAATTTTTCACAAATGCAGATCTGTCTTTCTCCAGATAAGTCAAATCTGTATGTCACTCAATAAATGCATATGATGTAAACAGCTTAAGGAAAAACATGAAGAATTAGTATTGTCTCAGAGCTCAGGTGATCATCACCAGGGCCAACCTGACTATCTTATCTTACTCGTGTGAGTTTTTTATCTCTGGATACATCATTAATTAGACTTGATGATCTTAGAGGTCTTTTCTAACCTCAGTGATTCTGTGATTCTACAAGCTTTTCCTTGGAGAGGTGTTTTGATCCCTTAAAGAAGCAAAAGATTTCATTGTGTTTTTATGAAGATCAAGCAGATGGCAACAATGTCAGCTGTGGAAAAAAAGTTATGAAGTTAATTTAGTCTAAGTTCTGGAGTGTCATTTAGTTTTGAATCACAGTTTCATCATCTCTTTTTGCAGAGCTGATGTACTGCCAAACACAGCTTTTGTTTTGTTCTTTCTTTTTTTCTGCAGAGGTTGATTGTATTTCCTTGCTTGTGAGGTAGTTTATTCTTACATATATTGTGCTTTGTGAAGGTCTTGACATCCTTTCCATTCCCAGCCTTTTAGGAGAGTCTGTGTGGCACAATTCCCTGTTGTGGTTGGTGTGCAGATACAGGTGTTACTCCCCAAGGAGAGGTGCCTGGGGCAGGACACCTGCACTGGGGCATCCTGCCCAGGCCAGCACATATGATACAGAAATAAATCATCTGACTGCAGCAAAATCAGGCTCAGAAGCAGCAGATTTGCATCAGTGTGGGGCTGTGCTGGAACAAGCAGCCTCAGGATTTGCTCTGGTGTGATGCAGCTGTGCCATGCTGCTGCTGCCCTGCTCCAAACTGGATGTGCCACCTCTGCACTGCAGTTTTTGGATCTGATTTCTGTGACACACAGACATTTTAACATATAAAGCAAGAAATGGAGTTGCTGACCTCAACTGACTGATTATATATCTAGTAGAATACAATACTTGTAGCTGTAGTGATGATGCAAAGTTAAATGTCTTTATTCGTGTATGTAACTTTTGAATTTAGTGCTGTAGTAACAAAACTTTTAATTATTTCCTTTTATCTAAAGATTTTAATTATGCACACCTAAGCATGAGCTCTTGGCTCTGCTGGGTATCTTAAATAATCTTTTCTGACACAAAACCCACTTTTCTCCAAAGAACTGCCATTGCACTGCAATGTGCAGCAGGTGAAGGAAATAATTATTTAATCAAATATACAGCTAAAGCTTCTGGTGCCCAAACCCCCCAAACAATCTGTACTTGAGGAGCTAATTGTATTTACACTCTACAAACAGATCAGATTTGTTAGAAATGAAATTATCAAAAAGCTTAGAGGTAAGTGGGTAAATTGTTTCATTCCACTGGAGAAAATACTGTAAACTTCAAGGAATTTCAGATATTCATGACAAGTATGACTTTAGCACATGGGTTTTAATGCTCTTTTCAGTAAGACTTGAAGACATCTTGTATGATTGGAGTCTTGAGTTTGCATGCCTTGTGGTGGTTTGCATAATTGACTAATGATGTCTGTAATTTGCCTGTGTGATTAATTCATTTGAAGCTATAAATATTCTATATTAAATTATACAGAAAGTCAGCAAGTTTTTAACTGATTTATTGAAATGAAAAATAATTTCTGTGTTTCTTTTTTGTTCACTAACCAAACAAAGAAATGGAATAAAACAAATTGTAGTTTAATGACAAAGAAATTATAGCAATAGTAAATATAAATGCATAGTTTTCCTGTAATATTAATAGAAGGAGGAAGTTTGCTTTCACTGATGATTTTTAAAACAACTTAATCTCTTAATACTTTTACAAAATCATTCCATTAGCTTATGCTTAAGTCTTTGGGGAACCCAGCAGAAAAAAAATCTTGTGGAACTTGTATTGGGTGTTTTCACAAGTTTTTTTAAAAATTTGCTTTTTCTCTTACATGAAATTAAATGTTTTCTCTTTCTCAGAATGAAAAATTAAAAAAAAAAAAAAACCTGAAAAATATTACTGAAACGCTCAGAAGTTTTGAAACAAAATTTTCCATTGTTTAAATAATGGACTAATGCATTTTATTCTTGTCTGGTTTTATTTTGGGCCTACCAAAGCAGCTTCCTGGCATGTAGTGACAAAAGTTTAATAGGAAGACTTTATTTAATTTTACATATCTTCAGTGATTATGGGATACGCGTCTTGATCTAGAAGAACCTATAAATATTCTTGGACAACTTGGAGGAGGAGGAGAAAAAGAATTATTTATATATCTCCCTCTGTTCTGTAAACAAATAAACAGTTGAGAAGACAAATCCTGTTGTGACAGCTTTGAAGAGATGCAGAGATTAATGAACTAATCTCAGGAAGGAAAATGTGACCTGATTAAATCTTAAATATGTTCCTGTTGTTCCTCACTGTGTGTTCAATCACACAGTGTATCATCCTTGAAGGACATTAAGGCAGCACCATTGATACTTGTGCTGGATTTTCTCTAGGAAAGAGAAAATCTGCTGCTACTGAAGTAAGTTGGATGAGAATTATTAGTAGTTTGTGTTACTAGCATCATTTCTATGCATATTTTATGCAGAGCATTGCCAGGACTCAAGATTATTCTATTGTGGTTCAGCTCCTGTTAAAAAGCTCTTTGAGGCATCCATGGTGTTAGAGTGAGTTATAAATAGGAATGAGATTTTGGACTCAGTGCTATAGCCTAATCTTTTCTTAGCTAGAACTGTATTCTGATACTTGGTATCTACTGCTTTGAGTCTCCTGAGGCAGATGTGAAAGCAGTACTGAAATTGAGAATACTGATGTTAAAAGAGGGAGTTTCCAAGAGCCATGTCTGTCTGTGATGAGAAAGCATCACCTTGCCCATGGCCTTGGAAAAATTGCAGTGACCAAACCCTAAAGATCCTGGGGCTGACTCCCAACAGGATGCACTGTGTGACTGCTGAGGATTTCAGAGCAACATCTGGAGGACTGAGAAACAGTCTTTGGGTTAGGCTGGCAGTAAAATCAGGAGTAAACAGGGGAGCTACTTCTGATATCTGAAAATAAAAGAAGTCAAGAGCAACAATATAGGTGTGGGCTATCTTCTATCTGCTTGTAGCTTCCAGATTTCCAACAAAATAAAGTGATCTTGAAGACATCTTTGACAAAGTGAGCCATTCTGGGGAGAGACAGTAAGAAGGAGAGTTAATGTGTTGTTGGAGTTACTACAGAGCTAAGGGGGAATTACATGTATTATGGCTGGATATTGAAGGATAATTCAGCTGTGGGAGTTTTCTGTCCATGTACTTAAGAGGCTATATTTGAACATGCAATTTATAGAAGGATTAGCTAATCTTTGAAAATACAAACTGGAAAAATTGCAGTCTGAACTATATCAAAGCCCACAATATTTGCCATAAAGCTTTCAGGTTAAGCCCATGTCCTATGGAACATGTTAAATGAATGGCACTATTAGGAGCTGCAAAAGTATGACATTAGAAATATTACAGCACTAATTGACACTGCTTTTACAGACCTTAATATTGCTACTTTAAGTTCTCATTGTTCGCTTGCATTACAAATCTCTTGATGAATAGCTTTTTGTACAGGATTGTCAGATTCAGCTTTGAAAATTCATTTAATTTAATGGGCTGGTAATTCAGATAGGTTAACTCCACAATGAAAGGGTCATCCTGGGAGTGTCTGCAACAGAAAACAAAGTAATCCCTTTCATCTTTGGCAAAATGAGTCACAAGATTGTTCATATCTATGGATGCTTAATCAGGGAAAACTAGCAAACTGTAGGATCCAGATCATGTGTTGTCCATTGAATACAGGAATAACCTATTTAAGATAGAAGTAGCCATAGTTACAGAGTAAACGAAAAAGTAAATTGAAAGTAAATTGAAGTGTGTAGTCTTAAAAAATTGGAAATGCTAATTGAAATAATGTTTAATAGACCAGATACTTAATTAGCTTCCATAAAATTCATGCTGTGTTCCTGACTATATAACCCAGTAAAAGATCATGAAGCTAAATCAGTAATCTGTCATCCATTGAATGGCAATTCTATATAGTTGTGAATCCATCACAAACCAAACCAAGGAAAATGCTCTGAATGTCAAATCAACCTGGAAATCAAATGGAAAATCTAATTATACTTTTTTTATAGTGATTGCATAACAGCTTTAACTACAGTAATATCACTCTAAAAGTGTGACTTTTAGCAGATATAGAACATAAAAGTGGACAGGATACAGCAGTGTATGGGAAATGACTGAGAAGGTGATGCTGATTCTGTGGATACTGATCCTTTTGGGGTGACAGCAGGATGCTGCATCAGCCCCCCTAGAGTGCTTGTCCTGTGCTTGCAGGGGAAAATACCTTCTCTTACCATGCTCATTCTCCTCCTGTCTGCAGAAATGTGTTCAGCCTCTGTGATATTATCAGAACTGCAGGTTTGGTTTATTGTGCTCATTAAATCTGTAGGCATGATGGAGCACAAGGCTGCCACTTTTATCCTCAGGCAGCCCTGATTACAAGGGGCATTTGTACTGTTGTTTCTTACTATTTTCCCTCTCCTTTCCAGCATCTTTGTATTTTCCTGTCTTTGTCTTTCCCCCAGTTAACCTGTCCATAATTACTTCTCCCGTGCTGGTGCCAATTTTAGTAAATCCATGTAGCAATGGGGAACAGAGACACTCAGACTCCTTGCTTGCTCCAAAGAAGATTGTCTATTGCAGCAAACTGAGCCCTTTAATGTTCTAAACTTTACAAAAGTAATACCCAAATTTGATGATTCTGACACAGTTACTCAGGTAATCTTGTCCTTCTGGTATCACTCAAATGGTGACCTGGGTACTATTGGCTGTGGAGGACAACTTTCAAATGCTCTCCACTGTTCCCACTTTGATTGTCTGAGCAGTTTTTCTCATGCAAGAACCCAAAAACCATCTACAGAGGTCAGAAACCATCCTGCTGCTGTCTGAGAAGATGAGGACCAAGCATCTGAAGGGCAAGTTCTCTTTAGGGCTAGAAGATAGAAAAGCCCAAAATATCAGTACTTCCCATCACAGATTCTGTTCTTGAAAGGTGACAAGCCCTGCAGACGTGGAATCTGACAGGGGCCTTCAGGCTCCCTATTTTTATTTCATCTGCAGTGCCAGGAGCTGCAGGTTTATGCTAGACTTCAATTTCCAGAGACGTCTTTGACTTCAGGAGCTGAGTTTCATCTGTCAAAACGTAGACACAGAGGTTCTTGAGAAATTCTCTGTAGGAAATGAATGCCCCAGTAGATTGTTTCAGTCCAAGAGCTGCAGTGGAGCTGACCATGCTGACAGGGAGTCATCTCAGAGTAAAGCCATGCAGTGATGTTGTGCTGTTCCATACTATATCCCTACAACTTCTTTCTCCCTCCCTGGAATATTGTTCCTCTTTGGTACTCATTTTAGTAGCTTGTTGCTTTAGGAGGGTCTCCTCAGTCCCATTTTGGGGTGTTGAACACTCATATCTGCTTCTAAAATTCCCTCCAAAGGGCAAATGAAATTACACCTAATAAAGAAATACTTTAAAAAAAAATCTCATGCATGTGAAGGTGTTAAACCTAATGCATGGTATAGTGAATAATTATTATTTAATAATTAGTGAAACTGGAGTTCATGATAAGGTAACCATAAGACTAGGCTCATGTATTCTTGGACTCAATGCACTAAATGCTTATGGTGCCTTTTAAGTGTGTTGCCTTTGTTGCCTTTAAGGTGTGTTTATTAAGGATTGAGTATCTTGCTGCCTACTCCTCGGGCATAGATAATGGATATGTAGGGTAGAATTTAAATTTTAGTCGATGATCTTCAATTTTTAAACAGTTTTCAAGGGCTCCTTTTATGAAACCTGGAAAGGAACATTGGTTTCCAGGACTGCTGCGAGTTCAGAGTTGAGGAGTATTAGAATCAGGTCATGACTAAAAATTATCATACATCATTAGGAACAGATTTTGGTGGTAATGTGTCTTTAGAGGTACAGGAAAGTTCAATGAATTCATCTTCCTTTTGTCAACTTCTTCATTTCAGAATGGAAAACTTGGAAGATGTTTTATTTTTTAAGTGATCGTCCTTTCTGTTGTGATTGGACCTTATATATGTACATTCACATATGTAAATGTGCATCATTAAGAGCATGTCTGCTAGAAATGTGGTGAAAATTAGCAGAAGAATGTGCAAGAATATGCCAGTATGTGGTCAGTGCATAGGAAACAATTTTCTAAGACTAAGCAGATCAGAAAATGCTACTTCAGTTTTTGAAGTGCATAGAAACCCCATCAGGTCCATTCATAGATGTTATAGTAATTTCTGCTATTGCCTTCTTATGCATTTGTGTTATGATAATTCCAAAAATTAATTAAATTGGTTAAATTAGAAGAAATTAGTACATCAGAAAAAAATAAATAAAATAAATTTCCTCCTGGATATTTGTCATTTAAGATTAAAACAACCACCACTCCTTTCTAACTCAGGGGGCAGGGAGGGAATGCAGAGGCTGTAGATAATTTTAGATAAGAATTAGAAAAAGGTGTCAGACATAATAGAAGGGGATTTCATTCTCTGGAACAATTTGCTATGATAAAAATCAGAAACTCTGAGGACATAATTTTGTGTTGTGTTGCTCTTAAAAGTATGTCATCCACCACAACAAATTACCAAGTTAAAAACATCAGTATGAAACAAAGATCATGAAACATGGACCTAGATGTCATAAGGATTTCTCTGCAAAAAGTCTGATCATTAGAAGCCAATACTTCACAATGGTCACTGTATCTTTACTAAAGATTCTTTTTTTAATTACTGTTTGAGTGCAAAAAGATAAGTGAGTTCTTGATTCTGCCAGGGAATCTGTGAAGGTTAATTCCAGTTATTTATGGAATAACAAATAATTGTTGATATGGCATAGACAAGTACTATATAAATGAATAGGTGTAGTTTCTTTAGATTCCAAAGTGGTACAAATTCAGGAAATTGAGTTTTTACCCCCTATTTATTATAACTCTTACAAAATATAATGTGAATTTAAAGAAGCAAAATTAAAAATGAGGAAATGTATGCAAAAGACAGACATTTTTCTTTAATTTGAAGAAAAGGTCCCAACAGAGATATGGGCCAGGAGGGAAATGTAGCAGTTTAAGTAGCCTTAAGGGTCTAAGTCTTTCTAATGTTTCATGTATTAAAGTCAGAGAATTGAGAATTAATTCAAACTGAATGTGGCTAAGCATGGAAATATTAGAATCTAACTTTACTAATGCTTTATGCTAATTGTACAACTTGATATCTCTGATCTTAGATGAGATGGATTTAAGAAAAATGCAGCCCAGTTTTCAAGAGAGATCCCTCATGGTCTTTTTTACCACATGTATTTTCCTACTGAAACGGCCTTTAGGCATTGCAAAAGTGTGAATAATTAATAACTAGCATTACTAAAATATGAGGCAAAGAAGTGTCTGTCATACAGTTAATTTTTTGCAAACTATAATTACAAGATTTTAACACTGATTGTAATTACTTGAACATATGGTGAGAAATAGGTAATGAAAGTGTTTTTTAATTGTGCTATAATGAGTTTCTGGATGTTCAATACTATTTCCACTGGGATACCAAAAATTTAAGAAGCAAGAATAAAGAGAAAAGGAAAAAAAAACCAATTGTGTGGCTTGGAGTTAGTTGTATCTTTGAAATGAAAGAAAATAGAATTTAGGAATAAATAGTAGCTTTTTTGCAAGAATCTTCAGGTCATCTTTAGGTAAGCTTGTTGTTGCACAGGTTGGGTATGTTTGGAGAACTTGGAAATCTGGTTTTCTTAACATTTTGCAGGAGGAGTTATATATTGTAGTAGATTGCCTTCTATTCAAAATACTCATAATTACAAAGATACTTTGTTTTCTTGTGCTCAGTTATGCAGATGAATTTTGTAGTTATACCTCTGGACCCTTCATACTTGATTCTTCCCCAGTTTTTACAGAGTTTTTGCACTGCCTAAGCCCATAACTATCCCAGTGATTATTCTTCAAAACCTAGTTACACTCTGCTGTGCTCAGCAAAGACATACCTACTGTGGTAAATCAGAAATAATTGCCTGTGATGTTACTGAAGGGCTTTGGTAGTATGGGCTCATGGTTGGTATTGTTAAATGTTCAACACATAGGACAGAATAAAATTGTATGCCTCAGCAAAGCTTTACAGTTTTCTTTTACTTCATTTGGAAGAAATGTCAGGTTTTGGGGATTTTTAGCCAAAATATGAAGGGAGTTACAGGATTCAAAGCCTGATGTGTGTTTCTTCCCAAACTCTGAAAATGTTGTAGTGGCTCATATCTCAACTCTGTGATAGAAGTCATCTTTGTTTTGCCTCTTCTATCTGAAAAATGCAAAGAACAGTGACTGTTGCAGCCTATGATGCTCCTCAGTTCCCTCCTGAATCTGTATTGGCTCCTGTACCCAGGCAGTGCCTGGGCCCTCCAGTGCAGTAGCCAAAATAATTTAGTTCTAGATGCATTTTTTTGTGATACTCCACCAACATATTCCATCATTTTCTGTAGCTACTTTCCTTTGCTAGAGATGGAAAGCCCTTTTTTAAAAAAAAAACTGACTTAACTAGGAATAATATTTCTTTAAAAGAATTTTTTTTTTTAAAGGGGAAAAGTAAATGGCTTTTTCTTTTAGTGTATGTCCATAACAAGCTCTTTACATTTCAAAATGGTTGTCAACATATCACTGCCATGTTTGTCAGAGCCTCTCTAAAGCTGTTAGAGTCAGAGTGATTTTTCTGCCAGAGGAGCCTGGCAGTGATTGCAAGCCTAGCAATGCTTCTGCTGTGCAGAAAATTATTATTGATGGTGATAAGGATAAGCCTGATGAGGGAAAAGATGTTGGGCTGAGTAATGTCAGGGGGAGGTTGAGTTTGAGTGTGAAGCTGCCCCTGGACATGGCCAGCATGAAAATAATACCTTTTGGTAGGGCACCTGGTATTAGAATTGACAGTCTTAATCTTTTCCTGGTTTTCCCCCACAATTTTAAATTATTTTTCCGAACAGTATATTAGCATTCCTAGAGTATGTTGATGGTATCAAAAGAAAAATATCAAACTTGTTTAAGAATAGGGAGTTCCTCAAAGCTGGTGAATGATAGTCTTAATACAGTGGGAGGGTAAATATTTAAGATTAAAAATTCCTAATGGTTTTCCCGCTGTAGCCCACTGATAACTTTTCTGTGTACTCATTTTAGTAAAATACTTGTATTTAATTCCCTTTGGAACTCTTGGTTTGTCCTCTACAATTATCTGTAGTGCAACCACCTTTCACAAGTGGTAGTTTTATATTGATCTCTGTTTTCAGCAAAGGAAGCTCTAAGATTTTCATAGATCAGATCTGCTAAGCACATGGGAGTTATGGCTATGTCTAGCAGGAAATCAAAGCCAACAATTATTGAGAGGCCCAAGTGTGTTGCTTCAAAGTACCTACTTGAAAGTAGCTGTTGGTGTGCTTTTAACTGTTGGCAATAGAATTCACCCAGTGCATCAGCTCCTGAATTTACTGCTGAGTGCTGTAGGAGCCTGCAGTGTTTTGGTGAGACATTAGTGCTTTTCACTCCTGTGTACCATAAAAGCCTTGATTATGCTGCTGAGAAAAGCACCAGATTGAGGCCTATTCTTTTCCCTGCTCTCTCTGAATTATACTCACCTGAAATGAATTAAATAAAATATGGAGGGAACTTAACTGGATGTTCCTTAGTTGTATATATCTGGGATATCTCTGCCTTTTAATGTCAGGGCTTGAAGATGGCTAAAATGTGGAAAAGCATTCTTAAATTTTAAGAGGAGTAGCAAGAAGGAAAAAAAAAAAAAAACAGAACCTGTCAAAATGGAATTTGCTGTTAGTATGCAGGCACCAAGATATGTCTGTCTTAGCAAAAAAAATGTGGTTTAAGTATAGTTTGAGAAGTGGCATTTGACCTGGTCACTTTATTAACTGTCAGGATGATCCATGGCATGATTTTGATCCAGGCCCCATTGCTGGAGGTGTTCAAGATGAGGCTGATGTAGCTCTGGGTAACCAGGTCTAGTGGAAGGTGTCCCTGTCCTTGGAGCAGTGGGGTTGGAACGATGAGCTATAAGGTCCTTTCCAAACCACTGGATGCTTTTCCAGAGATGCCTGAGCATTTCTGGGGGATGGCTCAGCCTGGGGCTGTCCTGTGGCCAGCATGGCTGGTGCTCCTGTGCCTGGGGGTCAGGGACCTTTAGTGCAGGGGACATGAGAGATGCTACATGGGGCTGCAGAGCATGGATGGATGTGTTACTGCAGGTGTGCCCCAAATGAATTTGTTCTGAGCCTTTAGGGGTTTCTGCTTGGGATGTCATGCAGTAACCATGAGTGTTTGCAAAATAAAGTTGTGGTAGGAATCAAAAGCAGAACAACATTTTTGAGGTTTTCCAAAATAATCTTTCCTGCAGAGCAGTTATCCTTTTAGCACTGGAGGTGAAGCATGCTCTGTGCAGATACATCATGAATGTAATATATGTATATTTACCAGTAACCTCTCTGTAGGGAGTTGTGTTGAGTACAATGTCCCTGAAGTCTGGGGGGGGATGACATCTATGCTTTTTAGCTAATTTCTTTTAGGTCTTTCTTCTTTTCTCTTTGCTTCATGCCTAGCAAAATTTCAACCAGTACTGGAAGCAAAGGACATTACAGTAAGAGAAAATTTTTAAAAATCCAGGATACATTAATAGTAACCTCTTGAACCATCTACTTACATTTTACTTACAGACTATTTAAAAATCTATTGAGCTGTGCCATGAGCATCAGATTAGAAGGTCATATTCTGATTTAAGGTGAGCTGCTGAAGTTTTTGAACCTAAACATTTTGTTTTTTTTTGTTGTTGTTTTTATGTTTTAAAGAAAACAAGACAATGTAATGAGAATCTGAAGCAAAAGCATGTCTGAGGAGCAGCAGTGTTGCTGTACATGATGTCATGTGTGCTGTGCCATGGGCTCCTCCCATCCTGTGTCACCCCTTGCTATCTGTGCTTGCTCAGGATGTGACCATCACGCCACAAATGGCACAAGCCAAGAATAAACATTGGCCTTTAATGCAGCCTCTGCTCCATTCAGTCTGTCCTTTCACCCTGAATAAGCCATTTCACTTCATTGAGTGAGCAGAAAGCAAACCTGAAGTTAGTTTTGTGTCAGTAGCTTGGCTTAGCAGACTCAAAGAGCTCCTGACAGATAAGTGCCAGGGACAGAAAGCAGAATCACAGTAGTGGCTGGGAGCCTGCCTGTGGCTGCCAAGGAATCACAGCCTGGAAAAAGGCAGTTGTGCCTTCCTCTCCCTGTCTATTAGCAGATCTGGGTCTTCACACTGTGTAAAAGAACTTTTTAGTTACTTGTGGTACATTTCTCAGTCCCATCTCTGTATGAACAGCAGGAAAAACCCATCCTCCATCTCCAAATGAGAATTTGAGGTTAGTCTGTCTCAAACTTTCTGGACAAGAACAATGCATTTTTACAATTTGATAGATTAGTATATATGCACTAGACTGCTTTCTTGAACGCATAGTTGGTGGGTGGGAGACTGAGACTTTTAAAAATAAGTTTATTCTGCATCTCTCACAGTGATAAAACAATGTGACTGATGGGAAATAAATAAAGGTCTACTTAAGATTTCATCCTTTGCAGATAATAGATAAATCTCCCTCAGCCCCATGATATTATTTCAGTTCTCTAGTAAATATTTTCAATTTCAAAATGAGCTTCAGGGGAATCTCTTGCAGCTACAGTCTCTTGGCTGCTGGAAGGATCCAATCAACTAGATACAATGTCTTTATTAAAAACTGATCTACAAATCTGCTCTTCCAGGAAGAGGGAGAATATTTTTAAAGAGACAAAAATCAGATATTTATAAAAAGTCTGTTTTATTCCCTTTTGATGTTTCCATGCCATTACTGTATTTGTGAATAGTTAAGGACAATAAATAAGTAGCTCATAGTCATTGCTCTGCTGTTGATAAAATTTGTGTGTGTGTAGGGGACAGGGCAGGTACCACAGGTCATTCAGGAGGAAAGTTATTGAAAAACCCACCTGAAAATCAGAGTGACTAAATCTGTTTGTTGTTTAACAGTCACTAAGTATATGCTACAGTGCTTCTTTAATACATACATATCTGACAAGTTATCTTGTAAGTCTTCATTCAAGTTTTCTTTTTGTGATAAATACTATTTTAGAGGAAGCTCAACTGCATATTTCATGCAGCAGCTGACCTTGCTCCAGTTTAATAAAATCTGTTTGAGCAGGAAAAGTGAGAGAGGTGTTTAAAATATAAGTATAATGGGAAAACTTAGATTTTAATTTGCATTAAAAAAAAAACAAAACACAAAGAAAGTTCTAATATATTTACAGATTCTTCTTTTTATCAGGTACAGGTTGTTATAGTAGCATATGCTATAACATAGTTATAGTATTGTATAGTATAATATAATAGAGGAAGACTACTGGGGTTTTGAGGATAACAAACTCAGATTTGATCAGCTCTGATGTCATTAGGCTTTATTTGGTGCTAAGGAAATATTCATATAAAGGCTAATGTGTGCTAAAAAGTTATTAGCCTTAAAATTCCTCTTTTTGTCGACGTGAGCAGCTACAAAAAGAAGCGTTTAGCTGAAGGATGTTCACAGAAACAGAAAGTTCTTGATTACTGTTTCGTGGAGAGGGTCTGCGGGTGGAAGACGTGCTGAAACTTGTCTTGCTTGCCCTTGCAAGCTGTCAGCAGGCAGCTGATCCACAGGGTAGAGACAGCCACACCAGCAGTGCTGACAGGGACAGCTCAGCACGCCCAACATCTTATGGGATCTGGATCCTCACCTCTCCCGCTTCTCAGATTTTGGAGTTTGAGACGCTCGCGAGTGGGAGCTGGCAGCAGCTCCAGCTTTTGCACTGTGTGTGGGCAGCCTGCTCTCTTCCCCTGGCTTATGCTGTGGGGGCAGCAACCTCTTGCAGAAGGGTGGCAAAAAAAGACAGCTGAAGGCGATGCTGCCTTCCACCAGCACAGCTAAATTTGCGAGGTGTCGCCTCCTCACTGCCGAGTACGCTGAGCGTTCTCCGTGTCTCTGGAGCAGCAGATCCCTTTTTGGGGAACAACAGGCTCCATGGACAGTGGCACAGCAGACATGGGCTTGGGGGATGTCTGCCATCCTGGGTACCCCCAAAATGATGTTGCATTCCATATCAATCTGTGCCCCAAATTGTTGCTCTCTCCATAAGAGCCTGTGGCCAGGAAATGGAACTGGGGGCAGAGTGAGTGGAATTCTAGCCCTTGACTGAGTACCTTAGCTTATTCCACCATTTCCCCCCTTTTTACCCCAGGGAATAATATTTAACAGTTTTGGATCTAACAATTATTTACTTTTTTCCCCCCTCTGTTCCTATTTCTGTGTTGTTTTTTTGTTGTTTTTGTAAACTTATTTTTTCACTTATCACTACTTGTATTTGGATTTTTTCCTTATTGAAAGGGCTTGGTTAAACTAAGCTGTAGGTAACTCATTTTAGAGTATCCCCCTTAAAGTTTCTTAAACCAAGAGCCTTGCTTTCATAATTTAGTAATTCAAATAAAAAGGAATAGCCTTTCTGCTGTTAAATACTATTTATGGTGTTTTTCTGTTTTCATTTGAAGTCAGTTCTAACTCAACTTGTAAATAATTTTGCTTATTCTTATTGCATTTTTCACATTACAAGTAAATTGTGCAGAAGATGAAGATCTCATTCTCACAGGGTTTAGATTTACTTGTTTCAGGGAGCACAATTTCTTCTTTGCATTTAAGTGCTTGGTGTCAGGGTGGAGGAAAAAAACATCCAAAAAGGTAGTATTCTGGGGAAACTGAGTAACTTTGAAATCTAAAAATTAGTAAAATTTATCAGGTCTTTACAAAAAAAGCAATAGCATGTGATTCTGAAATTAAATTAAAAGCATTACTCAAATCTAAGTTGATATTAACTAAGTTGAAAACTTTCAATTACCAGAAAACCCCACAGTATTTCAGAATGTAAAATGAATGTAAAAATATATTTGAAGATAAAACTTCCAGACCTGACAGACTGAGGCAGAGTGGTGCATGCTGCTCCATCAGATAAGTGTTATTTCAGCCATGGTGAAGGAAAAATGAGTTGTCATTTGAGGTGTAGGGTGACTCCCTTCTGACTCATCCCAGAGTGGCTTGGTGCAAGATTCCTCCCTGTTGAAAAGTTCCTCACGAAAGATAGAAGTTTTTTTGAAGTTGGACAAATTTGTAAGGATTTCTAGGGTGAACTCAGTTTTAAATTTAGGGATAGTGAAACTTCATTAAGTTTGTCAAATGTTTGGCACTTGGAAACGGTTCAAGTAAATAAAAAGAATATATCAGAAATTTTTAAATGTTTTAGCTTGATTTTTGACATATTCTGTTTAGTGTTTTCCTTACATTTTGAATTTTACTTCCAAATGTAGTCTTATACAGTGAATAATGCTTTTAAATACCTTATATTCAGTGGGTTTTCTATCTTCAGGAGTTCACCAACTCTTCTGTTTTCTAAGATACATATTTTCACATCTAAATTTCTCTGTAGATTCAGAATTTAAAATGAAGCCAGGTGAAGATACCATACTATGTTTTACTATCTGTCCCTTAATGTGTCTCTTGTTTGAAAAATCAAATGGGAAATAACTCTTCAGGCAACTGTGTCACAGAAATGGGGCTTGGATTGTTTTGATTCCAGCACCTGTGCATCAGGAAGCTTTGGGAACACCCTCTCTTGCTGGTTGTTTAGACAGCTGCATCCATATGGATGGCAGGAGCTGTTGTGCTTTCCTGGACCTGAGGCCTCAGGTGAAATATTCTGGTTTGTGTCCTAACCTGCTAAAAACCCGAACACCAGTTCTAACAACAAAACCCCACCAAAAAACCTTTCCCAAAAAATACCTCGAAGAAAACAAAAAAAACCCAAACAAAACTGGTTTTAAAAGCCACAGAAACTCAACTCTAAGTAAACCAAGAATATCAAACCCCTTAAGTACCACCGTTTTTCAGATCAAATGTATCTGGAAATGCCTTAAAAAATTAATCAAGTATCTTAAAAATCAAGACCCATGTGTAGGAAAAGGGAACAAAAATGGCATGAGTCAAAATCTCAGTGGAATATTGGTAGAGGCAGGTGGTAGCAGGGGCTAAAGACAAGTGGAGGAGCAGCAGGAAATAGAGGGGAATGCTATTATCAGCTTGAGCTCTGCTCAAAGTGACTTTTAGAGACATGGAAAAAAGTTTTGATTTGCCTTCTGCAACAGAGCCCAGAGAAATGGTCTGTTGCAAAGTGTTCAGTGGAATTGCTTCTTGTACCACAGAGATTTGCATAAAGTTCTTCTTGGGTTTGGGGTTATGGATGATTTGATGCAGGAAAAATTGTATGTTCAGCCTTGGGCACTCTCCTCCATCCTAGATCCTCAAGCTATAAAAAGAAAAAAGATTTTCTAGAAAAGCACAGAACAACTGATGCAGCCTAGGCACTAGGCTGTTGAGAGAAATTTTGGGGACATAGGCTACAAACATTGTTTAACAAACACTTAAACAGTAAGAATAATATAAAAATGCAAGACTATTGGGAGAAACCTTGCTGTTAAATGAAGAACATAATTGGATGATTGAAGAGGTCATAAAACTCTTCAAAGAACACTTTCGTAGCTCTGATTAATAGAATTCATTTAATTAAAAAATATAATAGTGAAGGATGGAAAAATAACTTAGAAAAGAAACTAACTTTGAAGAGTTCTCCAAAATGTTAGCAGGAAACATGTTAAAAGAGCCTAGAGGTTTATAGCCTGGCAAATGAGTGATACCAGGAGGTCTGTTCAGATTGCAGAAAAAGCTGAAAATAAAGGATGCATCCTAGTGCCATGCCTGTTTTTCAGAAAAAGCATTTATCCAAAGTGAAGCCAGAACACCAGCCACAGCTATTTCTGATATAGCTGCTTCTAAATTTTTCTTTCACTGATTTTGGAGCTTTGTTTTGTTCTAGTTGGTAGGTGTGTGAAGATGGATTCACAGATCTAGCACACAATTGGAAAGAACACAAACCTCAAATCCAAAAAGCCCAAACACAAAAGCAAAAAAAAACTCCCACCAGCAAAAAAAAGCCCAAAATGCAGAAAGAACAGCGACAAAAATCCCTACTTTTGTGTTCTGTTATTTTTAATTTATTTTTAAAAATTTATTTATTTAAGCCAGACTGACTATGAAAACATGTGGTCTAAATTGTAGCAGACGTAAAATGGTCTGGGTTTTTACTAAATGTATTCTTGGCACATGAATAAATTTAAACCTGGTACACAAGAAGCTGAGAAGCTGCTGTGTCATTGCCCTTTATGCAGTATTCTGGAAATGAGCATGCTCACTGGGAGTGGGATCTGTCTCTCTAGGAGACAGCTAAAATCACCAGACTACTTGGTTTTTTTCTGAATTTTTGTGTGTCCCTTTGTATAGCAAGTGAATATTCCAACAGCGTCTGGAACCTGTTTTTCAGGTAACTATACTGAAAATGCACCCCAAATAAATTAATTATTATGGATTAGGAAATTGTTCTTGAATGCCTGATATCCAAGTTTAAATGCACTTTGCCTTCATTAAAAAGTGGGTAGGTGAACTGACTTTCAGAGCACTGATAACAGCATGCTGACCTGGGCTAGTTTTTTCAATATACATTAGTTTAGGCTCAACCCTGAAAAGAGGGAGTTTTGTGTTAGAATCAGTCTAAGACGAGATCAGCTGAAGAGGGCTTACACATTTTATCTTCAGAGAGCACAGCACTGTATTTGCCCTGGTTTTACTTCACAAAACAAAATAGTTGCTTAGCTCAGCTTCTAGTGTTGCTTTTGTTGGGAGTGTGAAAGACATCTAACTATCATTTATCTGCACCTGGTGTCCACATTGAAGTATGCTGACAAACTCCCTGGTGGATGCTGATTGTCAGTGTTTCTTTTTCCAAAGTCTTCAATGTGACTGCTCCTGTGTTAACTTAATGGTGAATTTGAGCCTTTAAACATATTGGCATAAAAATCAATTAGTAAAAACAGAATGCAATATACAGCAGGAGACTAGACTTAAAAATTCTTGTATCCAGCCTAGAAACTAAAGATCCCTGTGTGTCACTGTAAGCATAGGTGCAGCCAAGGCAGGGCTTTAGTGCTTTTGGGTAGAAACTGGTTTAGAAGATGTATTAGCTAAAGACACACTAAAAGTGATGAATTACTTCCTGGTGTCATAGTTGTAGAATTTCTTTTCTGTAGGCATGAGAAACTGAAAAATTGAGTGCTAGTCCCACCTATGCTGCTTCTTGGTGTAACTTAGGAGTTGGCACACATCCACATGTGGGGATTGTATTCTCACATTTAGCATCAATCAGCTGTGCTCTGAAACTCCCTGGGTTCAGTCCACTTGAATTGCTAGTCTTTCCACTTGCTAGTTTTCATTTAGAAAAGTTTTTAAAAGAAAAATGGTTTTGTAATTAATACCTAGAGACGTTGGTGTCTTTTTTAAGGTGTTTTGTTTTTTTACTCCTTTACTGTAAATGTAGCAGTATTTCTCATCATGTCCATTCTATCAAAGAGTTAAGAGTGTCTTAGAACTTCATAATCCAGGCTTTTGGTGCAGAGTTGCAACTGTTCAGAAAAATGCTGGAAGTCCAGGAAAAAAATAGAGGTGTTCCTTGGGGAATCCTTTAGTTGATGAACAGCACTTTTCCTGCTATGCCTAGGTAAACAGATTTATTCATTCAGCTAGAATTAGCATCATGCATGAACCATGGGACAATGTTTTGGCAAGAAAGAGGCTTGTCATGAGATTTCCAATAAAGAGTTGAGATGGAAGATCGTATCATCACTCAATCTTGTTAAATATAGCACAAACCACCAAGTGTTAGAGCAGGTATTTAAATTATAGCAGATCCTGATGATAGGCCTCTTAGAAAACAGTCTTTTCATCACTCATTGCTGCTCTTAGGATTTCTTTCCACTTTGGGGCTACTTACCCTTGTCTTTTATTGCTGACTCGTGTGTTTTGATAAGTACTTTTAATTTTTTGGCATGTAAATGCTTGCATTTATTTACAAATATATTCAAAGAATCCCCACAAATGTGTGGAAGCAGAAATCTATATTACATAACTTTACTATATAATATATAAAATCATACAATAATTTAAAAATGTGCATTGTATATTTTATATTGTGTATTACAAGAACATTAATAATCAAGTGTACAGCTAATAGGTAGCATAATGAATCAAGTGTTAGATATATTCATATCCATTACAGGAAAATATGCATATCTTTTATTGTTTTCAGGGATAGATTTGGAGGGGTTTTTGCTAGTTTATAAGTGTTTTACAAGTAATGGTTATGTGATTATCAGCTTCATGGAGAGCAGGTGATAGGCAAGGCAGTTTCAGTAAATAAGTGTGACTTCTGCTTGCTGCTTTAAAATTACTTCTTGGTTTCCATAGGAAAGTTATCAGTGAGGCAGGAATTAAAGTTAGGATCTTGTAACCTGTTTTAGATAGAATCATGGACTGGTCTGGGTTGGAATGGACCTTAAAGCTCATCTAGCTCCAAAATCCCTGTGCCATGAGCATGGGCACCTTCCACTGGACCAGGTTGCTCAGAGCCCCATCCAACCTGGCCTTGAATAGTTTGAGAAATTAGTCCACAACTTCTCTAGGCAACCTCTTCCAGTGCCTGGCTACCTACCAACATGGAATGTCTTCCCAGCAGCTGAATTAAACCTACCTTCCTTTGCCCTTCCCCCTTGTCCTATCCCTATATACACCCTTGTGAAAAGTCCTTCTGGAGTTTTTAGAATTGGCTACAGAAGTTAAGTAAAAATCTTGAATTTTGTAGGCTTAAATACTTGAATTTAGGTGTAGAGGCTTAAATAAAATTACTCTTGTATAAATGAATGCTAGACATACTGAAAAACTAACACAAAAAATTGTGTTTGGGCTAGTAATTTTGGTAAATAACTTGACATACTGGCTTTGTGTATTTGTTCAATGTACACCTGTAGCTGCAAAATACACTTATATTAGTGCATAATAGTGCATATTCTTTTGGAGAAGGTTCATAAAATAGAGTGTTATAAAACTGTGCACATCCCAGCTGCTGCATATTCTCTGGGTTCTAGTGGTTGCCCTTGTTCATGTCAAGAGCTCTGTGTACACACATCATCCTTGTGATTTTCATCACATTAATGAGATTCATTTGCTGTTCAGTAGGAAGAGACATGTCAGGTGCTGTAGAGAAGAAGTAGATTAACTTTGAGGTTTTATTGGAAATAGTGAAATAGAGTCCTGCAAAATTCCCTGTGAAGTTGTGTCTGGTATGTGTACACAAAATAAATACAAGGCAGAAAGTCCACAGGTGGGCACACACTTTTCTTTTTGATTCCAAATGACACTGCTTGGAGCAGTTCCTGTCCATAAGGATAGCCAAGAGTCAGGGATTTGATAGCTATGAATGACTAAAATTCCCAAAATCTCAATAAAGGAAGCGTTCACATTGGCAACTCTGCATAGCGGCAGGAGGGGAGAAAGAAAGAAAGAAAGTAGGTTACAATATTTCATAATGTAATTACAAAAGGTGATTTGAATTTGATTGTCTGCAAGAAATGCTGATAAGGGTGAATCTCTGTGCACTTGGAGATCTGAATGCTGAGGCCAGATCAAGTCTCTGTAGACTTGTGTGGAAAAGCACAGCTATTTCATGACCTCCTTCTCTCTCCCATTAGACTCTTGCCTTGTAAAAGCAGGACAGACCTTGAAATCCATTTTACAAATGCAGAAATGACCACGTAATTTTCAGATATGGCTAAACAAAAAAAAAAAAAAAAAACCAAAACAAAAAAACAAGAAAAAAATCTGCTCATTCTTTGTGAGAAAAGATAAGGAAAAAAAAAAAGCCACTTAGAGAATCCCTTTAATTAAAGCAGAGTGAAGGGGTGTGTGTGTATATATATATATATATATATATATATATATATATATATATATATATATATATGTGCTCCATTCAAATTTTGTTCTCATATAAACAGCATGCCAAGACCCTGCTTGGGCATGGGCCTCAATAGCAGGAAGAAGGAAAAAAAAAGTCTTGAAAGGCAAAAGAATAAGCTGTAGTATATAAAAGAAAAAAGTTCTTAATTTCTTGCTGTAAACTCTGATTTTAATTCTTGGATATAAACTTGATTGAATTTTGTCTGTAGCAGCAGTTTGTGATGAGTTGTGGCTTTTGAATAGGCTTTTCCTGCTTTTTTGTTTTTCTTTTCCTTTCTTATTTTCAGTGGTATTTCGGATATGTCAGCAACAACCTGAAGTTGTATAAAACCAAATATCTTCAAGGTCTTCTGTAGAATCAGTGCATTGAGTCTTTCACACATAGCCTAAAGAATGGTACTGCCAAATGCTCCACAATTTCAGCCCATGTTTACTTCATCCTCTTTGGACACTGTTGCCTGATCTCAATTATAAAACAAATATCTAAATATCTGACTGATAAATTATTTGCTCCCTACTTCATCCCCTTTTTTTATCTCCCTAACTGTCCTTAACATGAGTAATTCTAGTTTATCTTGATGGTAGAAATACCTGGTCTGGCAGCTACTCTAAACTCCTACATTGATGTGATTTTTATAGGAAAAGGAAGAAGTTATTATATCTAAAGTTTTTGTGTGACCTGGGGCTCAAAAGGGGAAAATTAAATTAAAAGCAAGGTTTGGGGTTTGTGGGATTCTTCTTGGTCACAGAGTGTGTATGTAAAATAGATGAGGAACATTAGTAGAAGACACTGGAGAAATATATGGAATTGTTTCTGAATCAGCAGTTTAAATCTGCTCCTGCTAAAAAGCCAGACTGATACCCAGTAGGTACAGGAACCTACATAGAAAGAAGATATCCTATGCTACATACACATTTCTGATGAATGCCCTAGCAAAAAAAAAAATTGTAGCTCTTGCAGGGAAGAACTCTCTACTCACCAAGTAGAGAAATGTGGTGTTTATGGCTGTCTTGGAAAGGTTTGTAATTCAAGACTCAGTTTATTCATAGCTGACTTTATTACATTGCATACCTGGGGGATACACTACAACCTCAACCATTTGTAGCCATGTAAGTTACTGAGCTTAACTGTGAGACTTCTCCAATATCATCCTTCCTTTTTTTCCTTTGGTATTGATCTTAAGATTATGTATCTTTGTTTTTAACCATTTCAGTTCTATACTTGCTACTTTACTTTTCCTTCTCATTTATATTGTAGCTTGTCTTTGGGCTGATTTTCTGATTGCACAAAATTACTCTATCCTCTGGGATGTTTGGATAAAATTATTAAAAAAAAAAAAAAAAAAAATAGCAACACATCATTTTCCTAGTTGCTGAAGTTTTTGTGTGCAGCAATTGTGCCTTTCTTGTGAAATTTTGGTGTTCCTGCTTGCTTTAGGTTAGCTTAGGGTTAGGGACTAGACCAGGAAACTTCATCTGCTTTGCTAATCACGTTAAATGGCTTTGTATGAAAAGTTGTAAATGTTGCTGTGTATACTCTATAGTAAAACTCAATGTTTGCAGTAAATTACATTGCATGAAATTACACTTTTAATTAAGCATGTGGCTCCTCAGTGTTGATATTAGAGCTACTTTAACATGCTGCACTTAAAACTTGCTTAGCAATACAACCTGTGGAGTCTTTTTTTGTTATTGTTGGTTTTGTTTTGGTTTTTTTTGCTTGCTATTGACAACAAGCATAATCTATCCTCACAAGGAAGCAATTTTAAAGGATTTTTTTCCATTAAAAATAGTTTGGCGCTTAAACAATGTGAAAAACTTGTTGCTACATAACAAAACATGAACAAACTTTTATAGATGGAAGAATATAACTGATACTAATAACATCACTCAAGGAAGTATCAGTAGATCTGAATGGAATTCTAAGAGAATGTGTTGTTCAAACAATTATTTGTGCAGAGGATAGTGGGGAAAAATGTTGTTAACTGAAATGTGTATCTCCCACAAGTACATTTTACAATGAATAGCAGTAGTTTGTATGAAAATTTAGTATTTTTCTTGGCACTAGTGAAATCAGAACTGTAGAGAGATATGAAAAATGAAGCAGCAGCTCCAGGAGCAATTTTTTTTATTATTAGACCACATTAAATGTGTATCAGTTGCATGAATAACTTGAGAATCCCTAAAATATATCTGAGAGAAGAAAAAGCACTTTTGATGCAGTTACTAAATATGAAGTTAATAGAGTTGTTAATATATTTAATTTTTATTTGAATGTTAATTTGTCACAGAAAAAATATGAAAAGTGTCAGATTTTCCTGTAATGCCATTCCTATATGACAAACACTTTGTGTAATGATACATTTAATGGGGGAGAAACAGGTCATCTTGGCATATAATCCTTGGTTTTTTTGTTCCTTTGACCAGCTGGGTAATAACATGCACTTTATAGATCCTTTTACCTTTAAATCTATTGATGACTTAAACATGTGAAAATCCTAAATAATTTTATGTGAGGAAAGTTTAGGTGTGTATTCCATGAAGACATCCAGCAGTGTGGACTACACCAGTTACTGAAATGGAGTAATTGGTTTAAATGCATTTACTCAGCCAATAAGACCACTTGGTTTGGGTTTTTTTTTTTTGTTTGTTTGTTTGTTTGTTTTTTTTTCGGCAATTTTTCACTTTTTAATGTTTTCTGGTTTGGTGGGGGGGGGGGTTTGTGTGTGTGTGAGGGGGAAAGTTTTGTAGCTCCACCATACCCCAAGCATGTAGCCTCGCTATGTTTTGATTTCCATTGATCAAGTTTTCTCTACAGAAAGAGGTAAAAAGCACAAGTAGCAATGAATATGTTCAGAAATCAAATGTTTTGTAGTTCCTCACAGGGATCTAAAGCTGGAACCAAGTACAGGAGATGTGCACATAAAATTTGCAATTCTGTACATAAACAAACTTGTAGGTTATCAAAGAAGGATGCTTATGGGCAACAAAACATAGATTAAATGAAATTAGACATAGCTGTACTATCAGAAATTTAGTTTATCTGAAACTTATAACATGACTCTTTTTGGAGAAGTATTATGGAGCCTTATTTTAAGATCTCTCCTTAATGCATCTCCTACATTATGATGGGTTATTTTTCAGATTCATAGGCTAATGCAACAGGGTAACCCTACAGTGAAAGGCTCTGTACTTCTGATGTTCTGCAGGTAATTAGCTATTGCACTTTAGCTCATTACTTCATAGGTGATAAATTTCTTTGGGGAAAAATGCTTTTAAAGAGTTTGACAAGTTTAATTAATCTATTAAAACTTTGACTCTTGGATGAATTTACAAGAAACATCATCCTGTTTCAAGGGCAGCTCAGCTACCACCCTCTACCACCGTATCAAAATGGCACTAAGGAGCACATACAATAATAATTTTTAAAAGGAAAAAGATATTTTTGTACCTGGACATTCAGTGCACAGGCACTATGTGCTTTGCTGAACATGCAACAGAAGAAAATGCTGTCTTGGTACTGTCCATATAAAATGGCTACAAGTATTTAGTACTCAAAGCAAAGTAAATTCCTGCAGACAGATGCCATCCCTTTTCCACTGGGAGTGGTACTATTGAATATCAAAATCAAGGAAAAGGATATTAATATTGTACTTGGAATGCAAATATGAGTATTCAAAAGGCAAAGCAAGACTTTAGGCTTCCTTGAGTGTTTGAATTCTGAACTGTTTTAAAGTAGTGTGTGTTTTTTTCTCTTTTGCCTCACTTGAGGTACAAAATAGCTTTAAGTAGCAGCCATTTGTCATTCTTGTTTTTTTCTTTCTAGTTCCATATGTTCTTTTCAGTTTCTCGGCTGCTGTTCAAATCTTGTTCTGAAGGTGGAATTCCATTTTTTTTTCTGGATTTTTTCTTTACTACTATATATTGTGTTTCTAATTTTTTTTTTTTTTTTTTTTTTTTTTTTTACAACAAGTTTGTAAGTCCAAGTGGAATAATTACTGGTGTTTTGTGTCAGCTATGAGGTGATAAGACTGAAAGCCAATGGGTACCACTTTGAATCACTAAAATGTGATCACATCTCAGTGTATTTTGCATTGTGAAACACTCAGAAATCAGGTGGCATTAATGCAATTTCCTGATGAAAATATTCAGCAGCTGGACTTGTTGGATTTGTTTTGACCACAAATCAAATGAAGAAATAGTGATATTTTTTTCCTGTTTATTTCAGGAACTTTCCTGACTTTACAAAGCAGTATCTAATTAAAAACCCAGTTCTTGAGACCTGCCTTAACAGTCATCTTTTTATTTCTTCTTTTCAGTTGTACAATTTCTTTTTGCTTGTAATCATCATTCTCAACAGGAATAGCCATAATCTTTAATAGGAAGGAATGCTGTTGATATGAATTTTATTGCCACACAGCTCTAATTTATTCCAAGACAATATAATTCCCGCTGGAAAATGAGTTAGCAGTTAATAATGGTAAAAAAATCTGTAATTGCATAATTAAAGACTTTAATAACACAAGCATAGAGAAGACTGAAGGTTTAGGGAGAAAAATAGAAACAGCTAGCAAACTTTTGTCCCACAATCAAGTTGCCTTACTAACAGTAGGCATGAAAATAACCAAAGCTATAGAGTGGAATGTGTCCACTATTTTAATGTATCTGTTTTATCAAGAAGTTTTGTCTGTTTACAGGTTAAGTAGAATAAAAGCTCAGCCAAGAGCCAAGCTACCATCACTTTCTCACTTCTTGCTCTTTGCATGACAGATTTGGTGTGCACAGGTCAAGGTGAAATGTGCCTGTCCATTGAAATTTATGCACCAACCTATGTATTGACCAGAGCTTTTTGACTGCCACCCAAATGGATGAATACATTTGGAAATTTCTAGCTGTTGGTTAAAACTGGGTACAAAATGAACAAGGGAATCCCTTGATGGTTGTGGGATTCCCAAAAGACTGACTCTTAAACAGTTTTCTAGCAGGACACAGTCCTATGCACCCAGCAGTGTTGAGTGTGTGGGCAGAAATGCTCATGCATGCAGTGGGGCTTGGCATGCAATTTTCTGATTTACAAGGAAATGTTTCCATTGTATGTGTACAGTACTGCCATGGATGTAGGGCAGCAGCAGGAGATCAGTGTCCACCCCATGGACACTTGCTGCTCTTGAAAGAGTATGAGAGAATGGTTCCTGCAAGGATTTCTTCTATTTGCAATTCATGAAAGGCCATTTGCTCCAATTTGAGTGAAGTGTTTAACAGCAACATTAGTACTTGCATGCACCTCCAGGCAAAATATTTTCTCAGAGCCCTGGGTGTTCACTTTTAGTATTACTAAAAATATTTATCACTTCTTTCCCAATGTCCTTCTGCATTAGCAGTGTTTTGGAAGAAAGGGTAACCCAGGCAACCCAACACTCTAGCCCTTAGGCAGCCTGCAGGCAGTCAGCCTTTGCACAATGATAATAATAATAAAAGACCCCTCACAGAGCTAGCAGCAAATTCAACAGCACTTTTGACAGGTGAAAACCTGTACCTCTGAGGTAAAGCAGAGGGGAAAATGGACAGCATGACTAAGTGCTATTTCTGTTAGGTTTATAACAGTGCCTTGGAGACTTAATAAAGCAAGATTTTTAGAAGATTTTGGAAACAGACTGAGCCATATAAGAAAAGTGTCCTGAGTTGAAGGGCCAGGGCAAGAATTGGAAAGGAAAATTCTTCATGCTCTGCAGCAGCCACAAAGGGCTGAGGACAGCAGTCCCTTCCCACTGGCTTAACCTAGCAGTGGGAGAGGCTGATTTGGTTGTGCAGAGCCTATTTGCAGTCCTGAGCTTGTTCTCACACACCATGGAAAGTTCACAGGCTGCTCCAGACATGGAGAAGGCTGTGACCAGGATAAGTAGTCCTTAGCTGGCTCAGGAAGACAATCCCTGCTCAGCAGGAAGACCCCAATAGCTTGTACATCAAGGCTTTCCTGGACAAATTCATATCTACAGACTGAAAGGTTTCAACACTGTAGGATGGATGGCATCTATTTTATCTATTTCACTTTCTCTTACTAGTTTAAGAAATGTTTTGACTGTATCAGTGGGGAGGAGGGCAGTAACTGATCTGGTGCCTGGGAGAGAGGGATGTTGGTGTGCAAGAGGTCAGGAGAGTAGGAGCCTGTGTGAACAGACATAAAGTGCAGAAAGATGTGAGGAGCAGCCCCTCAGTCCACAAAAAACATGGCATATTTGTATAGACCACAGAGGCTTAGGCAAGATTTGCCAGAATTAGGAAAAAATATATTTAGAAACAACTGGCTGCTCTGGTTTGGTGAGTTCTCCCTTCTTAAAATGGTAATTATTCTGATTAATAGCCCACCAACTGCTTGTTTATTGTTTTTATTTTAAAAGCCCTCAGGTCTGTTTTAATAGATTGGTTCAGTCTGGGAAAGACTCTATAGCTTAATGCTTTGGCCACCTGGGTATCTGGTCTTAACAGGCAACAGCTCAAGTTACAGGGCCTGGAATTGCAGAAATGCACAGCTCTTCACAAAGTGAGGGTTATGTCTTCCTTTGGGCTGGATATACTTCTTCCAGCCTTGCTGTGTAGCATCCATTCTACAGCTGACTTCAGAATTGTAGTTGGGACCCTGTGATTGTGGCAGTAACTAAAAATGCTTTATTTTTGAAAGACATGAGACAGTGCACAACTTTGGATGTGTTGACCTTGAGTTACTGAGTGATTTTGTTAAGAGCTTCATAACTCGTGGTCACACTTGTGACTCCTGTGTTGGGAGTGGCTGCTCACTTCCCTTAGGTTTGCTGATGCCACTAATTATATATGGTAGGTTACTACAGGAATAATATAAATTAATCCTGGCTGTTGGGGTTTTTTAAATTTATTTTAACTGCTATCTAGTTGTATTCAAAGCTAGAGAGGAGAAATGCTCATTTGGGACAGCAAGATGGATCAAACTAAATAAGCGTAATGAGTTGCAACTATCCCATATTCCAAACAGAAAAAGTAAAAAGCTTGATAAATATTTATTTATTAGGGGAATGGAGCAGATTACCTTGTTGGAGAGGTGCTGCTATATAAAATGATCTATTTTAACCCATCTGTAGAGGCAGAGGCCTTATTAAGATGGACCTATATTGATTATTTGTTATTTGGGTTTCCAATTTTCTGTTTGATTCTGTTTATGCCTTTTAGAGGAAAACATTAAATCTATGGTATAAATCTGCTTCTAGGGAGTTAAATTTGGTTTACATAACCTTGTCTTCAGATGACTGCTAAGAATGTTCATAGGAGAGAGGTAGCATGAGTGAGGATGTCATCATATGCAGAGGGAAAAGACAACGAGGTCTTCAGATGCAAGATGAAATTTTAAGTTTTTAATGTTCTTCTTGGCTGTATGTGTATTTGGGTAAAAGTAAGTTTTTCTACACGGGTGCTGTAGCACTCAAGCCTGCACAGGATTCAAGGATTCCATTTTCTACTGAACCTTGTAAAGCAAAAAGCTCTTCAGACTCTTTAGTAGCTATATCAGCTGTCTGCCCTAATCACAGTCTTTTATTATAATTGAAATACACCATGGCTCAAATGAAGTTAAGCAGTTGCATCAGGCATATTGTGGGGTTTTTATGGTATGTATTTTCCACTGCAAGAGACCTTTTTTAACTTCTTCAGATAAATGTATAGCAGGCATAATTGGAGCTGTAATTTAGTAGTCTATCTTATATTAGGTGATTATTCTTCTTGTGCTTTTTCACTAGATAAACTAAATGGATGACAGTTGTATGAATGTAACATTGTTCAGCAATGACAGATTTTTCTGTTTGCCTTTATGGCTGGTTTATTATTTTTTGAGAAGCTGTAGCTTTGAAGCAACTTCAGATTCCTGATTGATAAAGATCAAATAAAGTACTAAAATAGGTATAAAAACTGACAGAGAACGTGTGAGTGTCATGAATTTCAACCCACCCCCTCCCTGCCTTAAACTGGTCTACATGATGAACAAATGTAAGTTATTAAAAATCTCTGTGTGTGAATTTGTGCATGTAAAAAAAGGAATGAAGTAACAGCAACCTCATCTACAAATCACAGCAGATCAGACACAAAATCTGCATAGAAACAGGATTTTTTTCACTTAGAAAATATTGCTATTATTCATTCTTCCTGTCTACAAAGCTGCTTGTAATATGTGATTTCTTAGACAATTATTTTAATATGTTGTGTGTTGACCAGCAGTTAAGTAAGAAATAAAGAGAATATTGATTTGGCTAGTAAAGCTAGGCTACACTCTTTCACCTCCACTAGCTTTTTGGTACTTTGAGTGTCTGAATTTCCTATCTGACAATCTCTTCTGGCCATATTTTGCAATTTGTTCTAACCAAGTAAATCCTTTAGGATTACTCTTTCCAAAGGGTGAACCTAATAGAACCATATCAAGTACTCCCTGAAGATCTACTTGTTCAGCCCAAAGGAATAACCAAGTTCATGTAATAGACACATATAAATGAAGATAATAGGCAGTCAGGGGCTCTGTAAAGTACTAACCATGAGACACTGTAACAGGACTGTGAAATGTATTAGTCAGTTGGTGATTTTGTAGAGTTTAAAATTATATGAAGCAAGGATTTTCAAATGTCACTTGTCTAAAGAGTGCATTACTGTAGCAGAAGAGATGATTTAATACTTCTCTTTAATAAAAATAATCCTTAATAAAAATACCTTGGATGATTTTTTTCTTGTCTCTTAGTTAAACTACTCTTCTACATGAGCACTAGAATGAGGGAAAGTGGATTCAATCTTCTCAAGAATGTCAGCATTATCCTATGCTTTCCTTATGTATGTTACTGAGTATTTAAACTGAATGTACATTTTTAGGAACACTGCTTTTAGGAAATGATTGTCATAATTTATTAAAGGAAGAAAAAAAGAACCCTGAATATTAAATAACTTGATCCCAGAGCATTGGCCACCATTCCTGAGCTCATTACAGAACTAAAAATCTGAGATCTTGTTTTCAAGGCAGGGACCAGAATTCAAAGCAAGTGTCCCAGGATCTGATGGTTACATTTTTTTTTTTTCCCTAATGAATGCTAATTAGCAGATGCATTATATTTTCACAGACTGCTATTTTATATCACATAACAATGCACTTATGTTATTATTTCAAGCTGCAAATCTTTGAGCATCCCTTTCCTTGCCAGTGGGGGGGACTGGTGGGTTGTTTTCACTTTTGATTACTTACTCACTTTATCTGCTCTGTCATCTAAGTAAGAACCATCATAGCCCAAAAAGGAGGTAGATAAATCTTCTTTCCAAAGCTGTTGATGTTTTTTAGGTGGCAGGTCTATGGCTGAAAGCCCCTCAGTTTTATTTTGGATGCTTTCTGCTCTTTTGTCACTGTGAGTGAATTTGCAAGCAGTTACTGGATTAAATCTGATGCTTAAGAAATCCAATGTATCATAGAAAAATCAAGAAATTATACCTTTCTATAGAGTTTATTGTGCATGTGTAGATGTGTTGAGATAACAGTGCTATGATCTTAATCACACTGTTAATGAAGAAATTATTCTAATCACTCCTGCATGAAGAAATCATGGTACAAACTAAATCAAACACAGATTGCTGTTGTGTGTGTGTGGGCAATGCACTGTCTTCTCTCAAATGCATCAATTTCAAGAGAAGACTAAAACAGGCAAATGGTTTTGGGGGGGTGGATACTTGATTATCTTGAGAAGTAACAGCTGTAGAAAGATTAGCTCCTTTTGAATAGAAAAGGTACAGGTGAGAGATAGTTGCATTAATGTTCCATCTGAAGCTGCTGTTCTATATTTTCAGCCAACAGCTAGGTATGTGAGCTTTTCCCAAGAAAATTCTCTGAAAAATATGTCTGTTGTATACAAGTTCTTTAAAATGTGCTGAATCATACAATGGCTTAAGCACACAAGTGGTTGAAACCTTCTTTTAATGAGGTTGCATGAAATACTCATGTTATCCTTCCATGATAAATGAAAGTAATTCCAACATCTGGATTTTGTGACTGGTAATTTGGTGTGCTCCTTTATTTCATCAGACTTGACTGAATCACAGAATGGATTGCAAGAGACCTTAGGGATCATTTTTGTTGCCATGGGCAAGGACATCTTCCACTAAACTAGTTTGCTCTGAGCTCTGTCCAGCCTGGGCTTGAACACTGCCAGGGATGAGGAGTCCACAACCCATGGGCAACCAGTTCACAGCAGTGTTGGATCATTCATACAGTGAGACAACCACCTGCTACAAGAATAACATCTTTCTGTATCCATGTGTACTCATCTTTTGTTCCTTATCTTTTTTAGTCTTTTGTATAACACCTAAAATATTAGGGTCTGTTGTATACCTAACTGGGAATTTCAGGGCCAGTGGGAATGTGAAAATAGCAGCAATCCATCTTGTCAATTTAGTTATGTGTTTGTGACAGTAGTTACAACATTGAAACGACAGAAGATTCCTGACAATCATTGTCTCACCAAAGTCTGTTCCCAGAAAAATAGATTAATATAAAACTGTTTCTAGAGAATAGTTATCAACCCTTCAATTTTAAATTGCATGAATTACAAGTGGGTTCTTTTTAGGATCTGGTATTATTGAGTAGCTTTGCTAACAGCTTCAGTAGTTGATTGGGATATATCATTATTAAGTGAACAAATGGAATAGCTACAGAGTGGCTGCATGTGCTGTAAAAGAGGATTGGGATTTAAAATAATCTTGATAAAGATGATTAAAAGAATGAAACAATATTCAGCTAATAAGAATGAACAGTACATTGTATTTGTACTTCCATTATAATTTCTATCAATTCAACTGCTTCATTTCAAGAGTTCTCTTGCAGCTCCCTGGTCACTTTTTACCCTGGTTGATGGATCCCATTCTCCCTAGCAGTATAGGTTTAGGGAAAGCATAGTTGGGGTGTTTGATTCTTTTTTTCATTAATTCATAGTATTTTCATTCTATTCTTTATCTTAATTGCTGTTGCTACCGAGGAGATTTTGCCAAGGGTGGGCTGTGGAGGCAGCCCACAGGCAGTGCCACATGTGCAAAAATATCAGATCACTGTATGGAGGAGCAGTACTTGTGTCTCTGAGACATAATTTCACTTCTATTCAGTGCCTCAAAGCTGAAACAGCCTTGTGCCAGATTTGTATTCTGCACCTGTGCAAACCTGAGAGCACAGAGTCCCAGAATGGGCAGGTTGGAAGGGACCAGAGAGGGAGATCTTGTCCAACCTCCCTGCCCAAGCAGAACCATCCCAGAGCACACGGCACAGGAGGGCACCCAGGGAGCTCCACACCCTGTCTGGAGAATCTATTCCAGTTCTTAGTCACTGCCCAGGAAAGAAGCTCTTCCTCTTGTTCAGGAACTTCCTATGCTTCCTTTTCTCTTATGGTCTCTTGACCCAATGCTGGGCACCCCTGAGTCTGGTCCCTGCTCTGACCTCTCCCTGCAGACACTGGCAGACAGGGATGAGGTTCACTAAGAAGTACCAGTTGAAAAACCTGACCATTGAAAGTGCTGTAGCAAGGTCTTCTTTGATGTAGAGGGGTGCCTGATACGGAGTTTGTAGCACTTGAAATATTCCTCCTTCCTCCTCAGTGGTTACAAGGGTGGAAGGAAATAACTTTTTTCATTTTTTAAAACTAAGCAAGTGGTAAGGAGTCTAGTAGGTTTACACTGAACCCCATAATGTCCATATTAAACATGAGGAAGAGTTGGGTTTTTTTGCTGCCAGTTTGAGAATGTTGAAGTGCTGCCAGTAAAGGATAATTTTCAGAAAAAGTTATGGTTGCCTCTCTCAGGAATAGGTTAGGCAGTGTTGCTCACTTCTTAAAGTAGAGGGACCAACCTGGTTTTCACCCAGTGTTCTTCTTACCCCCTTATTTATGGGCTGATGTTCTGATTTAAAGTAGAGATGTTGGTTGTAGTTAAAGTGTATAAAATTATCATTCATTCTGTATTATGGTCAATGAGATTTTCCACTGGAAATATATACATATATTATATGTGTGTGTGTGCTTATATAATCTTTTCCTTCTGTATTTCCATTATGAAGGCCCACAAGAAGTAGCATAAAGGAGTGGAAACATAATTCCCCCTTCTGTATTTGCTAACATAGGAGAAAGTAATGTTTGCCTAATGTTGTGCTAAAAAGCTTGAACTAGCTTTATAAAAATTTTGAAACCAAGGTGGTTTTGGTTTGAACTAATAAAATCCTTAAAGGAGTGAAGCAGTGCAGCAATGAACTGCTCAAGAAAGAGGGATTTTTAATCTTAGAATGTTAAGATCTACAATTTGGCAGTGTTAAGAATGCATTTTAGAAATGTTAAATGGAAAGAGGAAATCCCTGCCTGCTTTTTAGGCTTTGATACAAAGACTGAATTTCCTGTTCCAACCCACCAATTTTAATCCAACTATGATCCAGTTTTTCTGTTGCCAACAGACATGTGTTGAACTGACAATATCATAATTTTTTGGGAGGAGGGGTTGGCTGCTTTGGCTACGTTTTACCAAATGACACTGCTTGAACACCTCCTAGTGTGACTCCTAATCAAAATGGATGGCTTGCAAAATGAAAATGCACCCTTTATGTGGAAACTTTGACAGGATTCTGCTGAAGGTATCCCGGTTCTATTTGCAAATAAAACAGCAGCTGATTCTCCTTAGCCAGCAAGTCTCCTCCTGAAATCTTTTGGTGTATGGCAAAATCATACTGCCATGCACTCAAATTTATCCAGCTAATTTATCCAGCTACTTTTATCTGGGCAAATAATATCCATATCTACAGTCCAATCCCATGCTTTTGTCAGGGCAGATTAATTTAATTAGTGCTATATTCATTCATGTCTTTGGCATGTGTTGCCTGTAATATCTTTTGGTTTTGCCATTCAGCCAGTTGCTTTTATTAAGTTAGTTGATTTGTAATTTTCTGTTCTGTGTTATTGTATGCCATGGATATTATTTCCTTTTCCCAAACTCTTGAGTGGCTACAGTGACATGATTGCATACATCTGGGTTTGGATTATGGAAAATTGGTGCATAGCTGGGGGTGCCAGTAAAGCCAGAGAAGTGCTAAGGAAAAAACATAAATTTTTATAAAGAGAGAATTTCCATAGATTTTTATAATTACCTATTTTACATTATTAATGTCAAGTTGCTGTAAACAGAGGAATTGCCAAACAAGTATTAAAACTATTGACAGAAGAACATCAGCCTTGTGGCACCAAATCAACTCTGATGGACACAGGGTTACATGACAGGTGAACCTGTAGAATGCTCACATAGGGACTGGTTTGTGATTGTAGAGCTGCTTAGCTCCTTGGTGAGTGTCAGCAAGAGACCTTATTACATGTCTTTAAATATGGAAATAGAATATATAATTTACTTTTCTTTGTCTGTTTGTTCAGTGACTCCTTCAGAGAAATATATTTGGAAAGCATGACTTCCCTTTACAGAAGATACTTAGGTTCTTTCTTAATTATCATTTCAATCTACATTATTTTATTTAGGGCATTCCTCATTCTTGGATCTTCCCTAAACCTATTAAAAATTGCTGCATGTTTGCCATCAAAGCCATTTACGTGGTAAGTTCCTGATGGAGTTAGTAGCTTGGATATCTTATCCCTGAGTTTTAAAGACCTTAGGCAAATAATGATTAGTCACTGTAGAACCTGTCAGTATAATCTACAAGAATTTGTACTCATATTTTAATTTCAAAGCGTTATTCAAATACATTCTCTAAAAAAAAGTAAAATACAGCACACAAGAAGCCTTCTTGATAATCCAAATATGATAAAATCCTTCAGCTTTCTTACTGTGTTCTATTTTATCTACACATTCTTCTATTTTTCTTTTAAATATCATCATTTGTTTGCCCTCTGTATCAATGCTGTTTTCCTGGGAAAAATGGTTGCTTACTGATTTTCATGTGTTCTTCAAACCACTTCTCAATCCCTTTGGGCCAGCCTGGTGTTTACATTTAAGCTGTCAACATTTATAATCCTCTCTATTGCTTGATTTAGGCATAACTTCACCTTCTGCAAAATAGCCTTCTTACTTCCTAGAGCTTTCTTACCTGGCATTTTAGAGAGTGTCTCTTATCCTCCTCATAAACCTTTTTGGGTATGTGAAATGTGTCTGAATATTTTCATCTCAAAGATGGCTTTTTATCTTTTAAAGACAGCTGGGAGTTTTGTACTTTTTTTTTTTTTTTTTAAATAAAGCACCATTTCAATTTATTTTTCTCTACCTGCTCCTGTAATCTGTGTATGATTTTGGTATCAATATGAATACCCATGCAGTATGAGGCACAGAAATTAATCACAAAATTATAGTGGAGTTTGCTTAATTTAGTGCAGTTCCTTTTAATTTCTCAGAACAACAGTGCATACCAGGTTAGTGCTGAGAAATTATCAGCAGATCAGCACTACTCCAGCTATGAAATTCTTTTTGCTGGATTCCTGACTTGGAATTCAGCAGGAATTCTCACCATAATTTAAGAGAGTGACCTTTCATGTGTCAAGAAGAAAAGAAACGACATCCTAAAATGAAACTGTGTTTTTATCTTCTTTGGATCTTTGGTGTTTTCCTTCACATTTATGTTTTTTTCAGTATGCAAAAGGTTTTGTTTCGCATACCAGTTTCCCTACAAATTTCCTATGCTCTGTTCTTTAAGATAGGAATCTCTTCTCAGCTGTGGTAGAGAGTTTTGTTGAACTTTTAGTTCATTTTGTTTTCTTTTGGTATTTAATGCATTTCTGATTCCTTTTGAAAACAGTTATTTTTCTGAGTTCAAATTGCTTTAAATGCTCGTTTGATCGCCTAATGACTTCCATGTGTTCCACTGTTACTATCATCGCTCTTCAAAGTTTTACGAGTGTTTGGAAAGATTGTGCACAACAGGGAATGATCAAAACTCAAAGTCATGCCATAAGAAATAGCACAACATAGTAGAAAATGTGCCAAATTGCCCAGAAGCAATTTGGACGGCTGGCAAACAGGGTCGCCTGCTGGTTTGTGAACAGCGTAGGCAATTTGCCACTCAACTCTCCCCTATTTGCTTCAATAAATTGTAGGGTACTTAGTACCCTACGATCTGTTATCTATCTGTCTGTACTTCTCTGCACTGTCAGTGTCTGACAGTGACTCTGCTTCATGTTGTTTGTGTCTGTCTTTCACTCTTAGCTTGATGGAAAACCTTTAAAAGAGACTTGCGTGGCACTTGGGGGGGCTGGGATCTGAGAGTTTGTACATCACAGGGCATCTATGCAGTCTAATCTAAAAAATATAGTTTAAATGAATTAAAAATGAAGCTAGAGCATCTAAGATATAGTTCATGAAGAGTAGATGAAAATAAACAATAAGTTCTCATGATGCAACTAGGAGGAGTATTCAAGCACTAATTGAACATCCAACAGTCTCAAACAAGGTGTTATAAAATGGGAGCCACATCTGTGCAATACAAAGATTACTTAACAGTGTTGGTTGGTCATTCTCCTCACACTAAAATGGCAACCTTTAAATAGAAGAGCAACAGTTGGGGTGTTGATTAAAGGAGAATAGAACTTGTTAACATGGTGGGTAAGTAGGAGGAAAAAGGAAAGAGAAATCCTAAGCTTTTATTTTTTTATGTTCATGGTTTTCCCGTTACTTCCCTTTTCTGTTGATATTGTCTGAGCTTAGCACTGACCCTGCACCAAAGAAAGACTGACACTGCTACTTACAGAGTCCTGAAAGAGAATGACATTCCTACAGGAACAGATTTTTGTGGCCAAGGATTCTCAAGTTAGAGTCTTTGTTTTCCTGTGAAGAGTGAAAGAAATCTGTCCTTGCAGTATATAAATACACTCATGTACAGTCTGAACAGTATTTCCAATATTGGATTCTTATTAGCTATTAGTTAATTACCATTTGTTAATTGTTAGGTGGCTGATATGGAGGTTTATGATTTTTGCAACATTTTGAAGACATGCAGTTTATAACAGAGGAATATTCTGGTATGAATACATAAAGCTAGTTTTTAATGTACAATTCATTGATTACAAATGTGAAATAAATTAACATGAGTGCATGTTTTACAATACATTGATTTTGTTTGGAATACTTTTTGTTGAGTTATCTATAGATCTTGAGTGAGAGTTACTTTTTTTCCTTAATAACCTACCATCTCCATAAAATGCTGCTGTGTTAGGAACAAGAAATTGTGTGAGCAACAGCTGCTTGACTAGGAATCAATAGTACTGTTTGATGTCAAGTGAGAACCAAAACTCTAAAAGCCCTCAGAACATATATATGTTTAAATAATAGCAAAAGCACATAAAATAGTAAAGAAAAAAAATTAAATAACTACACCTGTGTTCTTTTTAGAAGGTTAATGCATAAAGGATGATCTTATTGAAATAGGTAGTAAATATATACACGTATTGTAAACGCACCAAAGAATGACACTGCAACAGGAAAATAACTTCTTCATGTAAACTTAATTCCAAGAGAGGCAACTTAGGCTGTTAAAAAATAATGTGATACAAGATGGAAAACAGCAAATCTTAAAATGAGGGGCTCTGCAGTAGAGAGGGAAGTGTTGAGGAATGAGAAGGGTGTAACCCTGGTTAGGAGTGCTGAGAGCAGGGTAAGGGAGGAGCTCTTTTTCCTCCTCTCAGGACTGGTGAGGGGCACTGGAGTGCTGGGATGCCAGTATAAGAGAAGGGAGATACTGGAGTGAGCCCAGATAAGGGCCTAAAAGGCCATTGCAGCACAGGAGCATCTGTCCAACAAGGAGAGGCTGAGGGAGCTGGGACTGTTCAGCCTGGAACAGAGAAAGCTTAATACACAGATATTACTATGAAATCCCTGAAATCCCTATGACAAAAAAAAAAAAAAAAAAAAAAAAATTTGTGTTTCTTCTGCTTTCCCTATTTTTAGTGATACATAAAACTTGAGAAGATGCTATTGTCATATTGTTAGGTGGATTTTTTTAATTTGCTTTTAGCTAACAGACACAAATCATGACTGGGAAAGACTGCTGCAGGATAATTAGAAAAATTTTTCTTTTTCAAATGCTGCTTCTGCTTCCTTTCAGTTTTTCTGAGTAGGAGACCATTGTCTCATTGCAGCCTCCCATTTCATTGCTGGGCTCTCCTAATGAAACTGGAATTTCTGCAGGAACCCAGGATATGACTAACAAGAGATTCACTGTGCAATAAGGTTTCCAGTTTTTGAGTTCTGGACACCTCTTCAAGGACTCTCTTGACAACTGTAAAGTTCTTAAAATAAATATTGATATACCAGTCTGAAAAGTAATGAAGTCTCTTTTCTTCCTTCAATATGGAGCAGTAAAAGATGTGTAGATTTTTTTCAGTTACTTTAATAGCTGGAATTGAAGCTAAAACAATAGGTAGTTTGGTTATACAAGGATTTTACAAGGCATTACTTTGCTATTATTGGCAACTTGGAATCTAGGCAATTATCTGAAACTGTAAATTATTTAAAATCAATATGTTGATACTTTGAGTGATATGTGTTTCATATGGAGCTAGACATTTATTTATGATTATAGCTCCTTTTTATTGGTCTAGTAAATGTAGCTATTTAGAAGATATTTCCAGATGATCATAATTTTAATAGCACATAGATATTACCAAAAATGATAGATGGCAGCAGCCCAGCATTCCTTCTATTTCTTAAATCATACATGCATATATGCTGCAAAATACTTGAATGGATTCTACTGCAGAATCATTTATAGCTTCCCCTGGAATACAAAAGTGTTTTTTCTTAGTTTTGTTTTTTTCAAGAAATTGAATACAAGACCAGCATAATTAATATATAAATGTGCTTATTTACAAATGTTGGGATATCATTCTCAATACAGAAGGTTACTAAAAAATCTGGATTATTGCCTTCAAAATATTTGTGAAAATAATTTTCTTTATAAAATATTGTATTTTAGACCATCTTAAGTGGATCATCTGAAATACAGTTATCCAGATGTTTCAATAGATTTTTAGTTTAACTGAAAACTTGGGTTTGCCCTGAAAAAATAAGAACAGATGAGAAATTTCAGGCCATTCACTTTCTTACTGTTCCCTGTGTCTTTTTATAGCATGTTGCTACAATTATAGCCAAAATATACATTATGGACATGGAGATTAATTGATGCTTATAAGGGTTGTGCTCTTGCTTTGCAAGGAGAGGGAACATTGCATAATGTGATTTTTTTCCCACATTGTTTTTAGCAAAAAAAGGATGCAGATGGCAGTGTTAGGATTTAGGTATATTAATGCCACTCAACTTATGTGACAAATATTTTGTATTACAGCAGTTGCACAGTTCCTGATTTTTGCATCTAGTCTTTGAATTCCAGCAGAGCAGAGTGATCTCCTACAAGTCTGACAGAAGAGTGCTCTGCTTCTGACAGAATGCCTTCTCATTATTGCTTTAGATGATCACTCCTAGTGAGGCTCCTCAAATCTATTTTTATTCTTCCTCAAGGAAATTAAATTCCAAATAAATGAAACTTACCCTGTTGAATTTCTCATCTTTGTTGTCCTTGTCCAGAAACTTGTTTGTTTAAAGTAATGGAGAAATACAGACCTGGGAATAATTCATAAATAATCAATAAGAAAAGTTTTCATTGAGTTTATCCAATACATTTGAGGAGTATTTTATTTTTGCAGGTGTCTGTCATAAATCAAAATTTTCAGGGTTGTTTTTTTGTTTTGTTTTTTTTTTTTTTTTTTTTTTTTTTTTGTTTTTTTTTTTTTTTGTTGTTTTTTTTTGTGGTGAGTTCAAGACCTCATCTTTAAAGCTTGAAGGAACTATTTATTGTAGAAAATAAAAAGATGGCCAGGAATGTAATGGTGGGGAAAGTAGAAATCTTTCTTTTTCCTCTTTTTAAAATAGTAATTTAGGAATTATTGCAATATTCTTCCCAAGGGAATAAGTTTCTTTTTCTATTTTTCATTTTTGGATGTGCATATGTTCTTAAGTTGGCAAAGGTATGCTAGGAGGAAGTGCTGGCTTTTCTATTTTAAAATGAAAGTTAATTTTGAAAAGTACTCTGGTACTTACTTTTTGGTACTTATTTCTTAATATCGGGATTTTTTGTGTATAACAACATCCCTATGTTTTTGAGTTTTTGTTTGAAAAAAGAAAATTTCCAAAATTCTGTATTTCATTAAGGGATGTGCTTTTAATAATTCTGATATAATTCCATCAAATTTCTATGTAAGGCCCAGAAAATCAACAGGAACTGCACAGGTGTGAGCACTAAATGTTTAAACTTATAAATATTGCATTACTGTAAGAGCCAAGTACCCAAACCTAAAGTTATTAATCTCTCTCTGAAACTTTAAAAGGGAATTTTCCTTAAGAATTGGCTGTGATAATTCACTTTCAATCCCCATTTGGAGCATAGCCATTTGAGAGTACAGTTCTACAGAAGCACACTGACTTTAGTAGCCAATATTGACTTCTGGAGGGAACAGCACTGTGCAGTGGAGAGGGCCAGGGTGAGGGGAACTGGGTTGGAAGATCTGTGTCTCAAGAGACAGTCAGCACTTCTTTTGGTCTTAGAGGCACATACCACATCTTTTCTATCCTACTGCATCAAAACTGCCTGATGGCAGCAGTGGGAAGTGTGTTGGCAGCAGTAATTTCCCCTAAAGACTGTCAAGGATGAGGAGAAAGTTTGTTTAAAACAGAAAAAAAGTGGGGGAGGGAACAGAAACAGAACTTTAAAGAAAGACCATTAAGTCCCACATTCTGGTCAAAACTCAGAAGGAGATCAAATGTTCAGCTATGTAGAATGAAGAAAACTAATTACTTTCTGTTCACATGGTAGATTTGCTCTTCCTTCCTGAAGTTTTGCTCTTGCAGTGGTGCAGCTACTAATCATAATGGTATAGGAGGTGTTGGACTCCAGCAGTGGGCACTGACCTACTTGGAGACCACACCACCATTCTAACCCAGCAGTAAGTGCATGAAATTTGATTTCAAATAATAATAATAATAATAAAAATTAGGAGAAATTAGGCATATTTTGGGTTCAAACCATTCAATTCTTGAAGTGTTGTAGGAATAGATTGTGTGGACACCTCCTAACACATCACTGAAAAGCAAATGGGCACTTTCACTGCTGGCTTGAAACAAAGCTCCTGCTCTGACCAGTCACCCTAAATCTGCCTTGTAATTCTTTTGACGTTTCAAAAAAAAAAAAAAGGGACCATGTCAATATTCAGTTCATAACTCTCCTAAGTGTATGGCTTTTTCATTAAACTGAATTTCCCTACTGAGACACCACCATACAGTCCATTTCACTTTAGATATCCTCCAAGCAGAGAGCACAGAATATGGCATGGGATGATTTTATGAGCAGCACATTGAGAACAATTAACACTGGAATTGAATCTGCATCAGGATAACAACAGGCGATAATACTATTTAACAACTGTTAAATGGTGTTAATGGCTAAGTGTAGACCACAAGCCCAACAGATTAGGAAGCAGTGAAATTCGGCAGGCATGTAAATGAACAAAAAACAAATGGATAATTTAGAAATGTATATGCCACTGAAAAACTGCAAATTATTTTAGAATGCTCTAATTACCTAAGGTTTTTTCATAAGTGAAAACATTGGTGGGGCAAGGAAGGTCGTTTTGCTAGAGGCTTTTTAAATTGGAAAAAATCAATTTGGTTAAAGTGTTTTTGAAAGTGGTGTTTACATGCATTATGTTCCTATTCTTTTTCTTGTCCTAGTTTTCTGAGCTGATAACTGTTATTTTGTTGTGTTGTGCAGAACTTAACTGGACTTAACTGGATACAGGAACCTAGAGGACAAAGTAGACAGTCAAGTACTCAAATGCTAATTGAGTCCTGGAGTAGAAGCAGTTTGAAATTTATAGTGTTTTGGAAATAAAATACTCTGTGGGAAATTTAACAAGCTTTTTTTTTTTTTTTTTTTTTTTTTTTTTTTGTTGACCTAGCTTAACAAAGTGAGTTGCATTTTCATTCTCATTATAGAACTTAAAATCTATCAAAAACTTAAGTTTTTGCTGTAGGGTCTGTTTCATTGTTCTAAAGACTGCAGAGAACACAATTTTAGCACAGTACTCAAGTTTGCCTTGATTTCTACCTATTCTGCCAGCTGCTCCAATTTATTTAGCATTTACCTCAGCATTCAGAAAAGGTGAATCAATACTTTGCCCAAATTTGTTTCTAGATGGAACTTTTCTGAAGGTATTTTAATTTACTTTTAAATTTAATTTGCTTTTATTACAGTAAAAATGTCTGCTTGCAGATTTTCTTCTATTGTTTTCAGGTTTGAAGACATTTCTCTTGGAAATATAGCTGTGGTGTGCTGATATATTAGACTATTTAACTAATTTTTTTTTTACACACACACATAAACATCCACACCCAATTTTGTGCTCCTGCTAAAATCTTTGTGCAATTAGTTTTAGAATTTGGCCACAGGGGTTTTGCTGAAATTGCCTATTTCAGGCAGCATTCTCAATAGTTAATTATCCATTTAGTGTGGGCCAAATCCTAAAAGATCTTCAATTGCCTTTGAATGGAAAGTCCCTTAAGGAGCAAATGAATAGTGATGGGTTATCAGCCCAAATAAATGAAAAGAGAATAATGGAGGATGTGAATGATTCATTAAAAATACCACTTTTTACGTTATCTTGACACACACAGTAATCTGCTCAGTCTAGGCCTCCCTCTCCATCTGTTAATTCTATGTTATTAAGGTTTTGATTTCTAGAGAAAACAGATGGCTATCAACTAAAACAGGTGTTCACATTGCACTTTTTAAAGTTTAAATGCTGAACAGGTATAACTTGAAGTTTGCTTTGGTATGAGGGGAATTAGTGCTTTGAAAGATGTGTGAGTGGAGAATAATTTGTAGGGAAGAGGGTCAAGTAATTCACTGGAAGTACACCTACATACAATTAGCTATGGACCTTTACCATTAGAGAACACAAGGAGAAATGACAGCAAAAAGATTTAAAGGAACATAGATTGTTCTGAACCCATGTCCTGTATCTCTTGTTGAGAATATGCACCAAGAAAATATGACCCAAATGCATTGCAGTAAGTGAAAGAGGAGGATGTAGGAATTTGCTGTTGTTTAGTGATTCTTCCAGATTTTTTGGGTGGCTTAGTCCGCTGCTCCCTTGTTAGAATATAAAAAAAACCAGAACTAGACCTCCTCTGGATAAAATCTAATTCAAGATTTAGAATTTGTGGTTTCAGTAAACAATTGCAAAAATTTCTCAAATTCTGGAAAACAAAAGTGTTGGCAAAATAAGGTGGATTATGCCCAGTGTCGATGTCATAGAATGGCATAGCATTACCTGTGAAACTTAAGGTCTGCACTCTTTCCCTACCTCATTTTTTATCCAGTTTTTCATTGATAATAATATAAAAAAAGTGTGGTTAAATAATGTAGCAAGGTTAGTCTGTTCTCACATGCATGCAATTTTCTCTACACTTATCAAAGATTCAAGCCCCTACTCTAGTGTGGTCTCATTGTGAGGGTCCTATTATTTTTATGATCTATATTTCAACATATAAACTAGCATTCAGTAAATAGGTAAATAATTTAAATTAACTCACACTGATTGAATGAACAACACAAATTTCTATGAGGAAAAATTCTTTGCTTATTTGTTCAGTTAGTAATTAGCAGACAGACATCTGTATGCAAATTCCAAAATATATGTTAAATAGCACCCTGATTTACAATCCTGTGTGGGCTCTACCACCTTGTGACAATCAGCAAGGGAAAAGGATCAGTGGGTTACAGAATCTCTTTCCCCCTCTTTCTTTTCCTGTTGATGTGCTCTGAATGACTGAGAGGACAAAGTAATTGAAAAAAAACCTCGACTTTCCTTTTAGAAGCACTTTCAGAGTACAGGGTGACATTGCTTTCTACCTTCTGTGACCATCTGTATTTTCCCTTAAGAGCAGAGGGAAGCAGAGTACTGACAAGGATGTTATTTATCCATAAATACATGAGGCAGAGCCATACAGTGAGGTGCTAAGGATTGCTTCTTTCTAATCTAAGTTTCCAGTCTGTAAGGATGTAAGAGCTGTTGAGCTTATTGAGATGTGTGTCATTTTGAATGGAGCTGCAGCTCTGGCTGGTGGTAGCCTGAATATGCACACATTTATCCATCTTCTGCATGAAGAACAAACACTGATTAGCCAAGGTACTAGTAAACATGGAACTGGAGAAGTTATTTACAATGTATTCATTTACAATGTAGTTACTCCCATAGAAAATCTTTTTCACCTTATGCTTGGAAACATGTAGATAAGAGTAAAGAAATGTTCTTATTATTATTCAAGGCACTATTGAACATTTGTAGGGCTGATATGCTATTAACAGTTATTTTCTAGATTTTAACATTATTATTAGACTTTAATCCATTCATTGGCTCATGAGCAGTGTGGCTACATTAGCAGCTGGGTTTGCTGAAAGGTGCAGATGTGCTTTGTGCCTGACCTTGGAGCCTTGCAGCCCTCAGCTGAGCACAGTCTGAGTGCACTCCAGGTGTATTTCTTTCACGTGGAAAAGGGGTAAAGTGAGCACTCTGAACACAAGCATTTAGCAGTTGGAGCATGCCTAATTTCCAGAATGGACAAAAAGTGAACCTGTGATCAGGGTATGATGGAGGAAACTGAAGCTCTCTCCTTTCCCCTTTATAAAACAAAGATGTACAGTGGAGGTGCTGACCCAGTCGTGCTGTTAACTTGGCTCAGTTCTGGGAGGAGTGTGTAGGAAAGATTGTATGGCATGTTTATATTATGATAAAGCCAAAAAACTCCTCTCCACTTAAAAAACTACTTTAGTCTGTTGATGAGGTCGTACTGAAATGCATTAGAGCCAAAGGGGTCCTTAGAAAATTCTTTGTGCAGTTGCACAAATTCCATAGTTTGCACATGGATTTCATTACCCTAGATATATTTTCTGGGGATATGCTTGCTTGTTTTCTTTTGCTTTAAGAAGTGAATTTAATATTGTAGATATTGCTATGTAGTGAAAGTATGGAGCTGAAGGAAAACAGAGGGTTTGGGAATTATTGTGCTCTACTTGTTTTCCAAATGAGTTGTTTTCTTGTGAGCCACAACAATAGTTAGATACAAGGGGAAGGAAACATAGAAAATCTATTACTCCTCTAGTCAACTGAACAATAGGATTATGTGCACAGGAGCAAATGCCTTTCAGTTGTTGAGTGATGCAGCTGATGTTTCCTATTAAGAACAAGAAGACTTCATCTAAGAGGCCAATGCTCTTTTTCATAGGTCAGAGGGAATTTCCCATAGCAGAATCAAAGCAAAATCCATTTTTGAAGGACGTATGGAGTCATGCTAAGAAAAGTATTTGTTGACATGAACCAAGAATTTTTGTCTCACTTGACCAGAAGCAACATGGATAATTTAGTACATGCTGAGTCAAATTTCCAGCTGGTATAAACCAGGGCTTTCCTACTGATATTTGGTGCTCAAGGATGGGGTGTGCCCTGCTGGGAGGGCCCTCCTCCCTTCTGCTGGTGTTTGCACTATTAATTGTGGCTTCAAATGAATTCCAGGCATGCTTTTAATCTGCCAGAGTGCTGATGGATGGGATAGATGGGGGTGGTTTTTTTTGTTTCTATAATTTTTTTTAGTGTCAGAGCCAAACATATATTTATGCTGATCACTAAGTTTTTGATACAGTACTTTTGTTGTCACTCTAATGAGAACAATAAGGTGGGTGCTAGTAAGCTACTAACAGATGTTTTAGGGATGATTATTTCTTGAATAAAAAAAACTGTAATATACAAGAGATAAGATTTTATTTAGCTCTTGTGCTGTCCAACAAGCATCATGCTTATGCTGGCTGCCATTCCATGTAATGCTGGATACAGAACTACTTAAACCAGAAAAGCATTTCTGATTTCTGCCACCCACTGCTCTTGCTGCTTGGTGTATCTGGGGTGAAGAGGGGCATTCCAAGTGGGATATGGAGCTGGCTGAGCAGGCAGCTGCATTCCAGTCTCCTTTGGCACAGCTGGCATGAGCAGTGTGACCTCTGGCTGCTGCCCCTGCTGCTTTCTGCTGGCTTTCTCTCTTTTCAGGAATTTGTGTTTATTTGCATTATTCCCTCTCTCTCTCTCTCTCTCTCTTTTTTTTTTTTTTTTTTTCTTCTTCTTAATTAGTATCCATGCTTTGCTTCAGTACTTGCTGATAATTGGAGAACAAATGAGCCAGAAAAAAAGTATTGATTTACTTTTTAGCTGTTTAGGGATTTATTACAGATAGTCCTGAAACAAATACTAGATATAAATTTGAAGGAATGGTGCTAAATCCAGTCCTTGGCAAATGTTGTCACTATGCAAACTGAAGGTTTTTGGTTGACTCAAGGCTGCAGTTCTGCAACACAGTGACAGGAAAGCAAGGGGAAGGAAAAGATCAAGTTAGATGAGAAGAAATTGAGGGCAAGCCTACAGCCAGTTCAGTGCCCTAAACAACCTCTGTGCTTCACTCATGCTAATAGAAATATGGTGTGAAATATAACTATATCCCTTTTTACTCTCATCTAAAATATTTTTTACAGTTCATCAGTGATTACCCTTTGATGTTACTGAGCAGTGTATGTATAAGAAGTATTTACAAGAATCCTCTGATCTAAAAATTAGATGGTCAGTAATTAACATAATTTGTTTGACAGCTTCACAGCATGCCTGTCCTAAAATATATTGATGATTTTTATTTTTATTTGGTTTTATGTTTAATATTAATTCTGTTCTACTTAGGTTACATGCTAAATCTACAGAAAGAAAGGAGCCTTTACATTAGACATTTTCTATTGGGGTAAATCCCTTGCACTAGCAATCAAAAATTGGCATTGTGGGGGAAGGGGCCACTTATCTTCCCCACTTTCCTCAGAAACAGTGAGGTGGCTGACACAGAAAATTGTATACAGGAATGTTAAATCAAGGCAGTGTAAACACACAGTGTTCTTGTTAATTTATTTGGGTGCTTCATTGAAATTGGTGATCATACATCTTAAATTTCGTAGTATAAGGGCTAAATTTGTTGGAATAATCCCATGTATATTACCAAATGTATTGTTTCTGCAGTCAAGTTGTCTTATGAGTCCTTGACTAATGTTTTGCACTTTTTTTTTTAATAATAAAATAAAACAGGGATTTAGTTCAGATTTAAAGATAATGAATTGCCTTAAATAAATTGCCTTCATGCTAGGGGAAGTAGTGGGTTGGGGCTCCAACTATAAAAATGTAATATAGGTCAATTAATATGAGATTTTTTTTCCCCTACTGGACTTATGATTCATTCTTAAAGTAGAATTTGGAAAGAAAAGAGTATTATTTTTATTTCTGATGTTCTGCTTTCAGTTAGTATAACAAGCCAGTTCAGATTTTTTATCTCCTTTGTCTTTAGGAAACGAAATAATTGTTTACATTTCACTGTATTTAATTAACTTGATAAAACATTTTGTGATAACTACCCAATAAAATAATTAGAAATATTTATTATATTATTTTGTGTTGTTTTAAGCTTTAATACCTTTCTAGAATATGTTAAATAGAAGGAAATGGAAATCATACTCAAGATTCATGGAATGAGTCAAAGACTAAGAATAATAACAAAATTATAAAAGTGGTTTTCTCAGAGCAGTAGCATTTTCATATATTGGACTATTTATGAGGGTAAAAGATATGTCAATTAAAAAAATTAAAATCACTTAAATAGAAAACTTTGGCTCTAGCTTATTATACAGCATTTAAGGATTGATAATTTTAAAGTTAACTTATATTTCTAGATGGTCATGGTAAACTTAAGAAAGCTAAACAAATTCAAAGATGATCAAATTGCTCTGTGTTTGAATTCTGAAATGCAGTGCTTAATTCACATTTTTAGAAAAGCAGTTGGAAGGCATCCCTTATAATTACTGAAGTTCTGAGCAGTTGTAAAAAGTGGAAGGAGCCCCCAACATTTCTTAGTAGAGGAAACAGCAATTCCTGGGCCCTCCAGGCAGATCTATATCGTTATGCATGTACAGAAAATCACAAATTGTTGTTATGTGACTCCTCTTTACAAAAGCTGGCAGAAGATGGGATGGGCTAATATAAAGTTTTGCAAAGATGTGAACAGGTATATAATTTCAGACACAGTGGCTAGTGCCCTGAAAGCCACTGAGGCTATTCTATGCTTAAATGTAAGCCATGAAGTAACTACACAGATGTGAAAAGGCAAGGTACATAATGTGATAAATCATCTCCAAATGTAAGTGATGTGTGTGTTCTCTTTAATAATTTGCTTGAGTCCTGGTGAAATTATAAATTTGTATTTTTTTTAAACATATAAAGTTGGTGTCAAATTTTGTTTAAGCCTATCAAGATGTGATGCAGGATGCCCAATGGCTTCTTATTCTTTAGTGGAAAATACTGCAAAATGAGTGATGAGTCAAATTAGGCAGTTGACAGATACTCCTTTTGCAAGCACTCTGCCTTTAGATCTGTCAATGAAAATAAAATTGCTTTTGGTATCTCACAGCATGGAAGAAAGGCAAATGTTATGATGGCATAGGTGCTAAAGCAAGATTTGACACTTTCTGAAAGTACAGATCTGGGAAATGCCTGCAATGCAGTTGGAAAAGGTGTGTTATGCCAAATTCCATGACCTGTTAAAAAGTTCTGACCCCAGTGGTAGATCAAAAAAGATGTTCCCTCCATCAGAAGTACTGTTAATTGAATAGCCAACTTTCCTCCATATCAAGTTTGTGGATATAGAATCAAGTTCCTTTGATAGCAAAACTGGTTTTTGAGAAGAACACCACAAGCTGTAGACTCTGTGTTTTGGCTGGGGCCCAGGGCATTAGTTAGTGACAGAATGGAGCTGAATTAGCATTGTCCCATCCTAACCCAGCCTTGCAGCCCAGGAAATCTGTCCATAAATCTTTTGTGTCCTGCTAAAATAATTTGCCCTGCCAGTCATTTGCTGGGATACCATAGCAGTGATTCCAAGAGGTGTTGGTTTGAAATCATGACATTTTGTAAGGGGAAGAAGCAAAAGAACTACAAAGCAAGAAAGATAATAAAACTATGCCACTAGTAAGTAACTAGGAGCTTTTAGTATAAGTAATAAAAATGTAATAAATTCAGGTTATGATGTGTTTAAAATCACCCAAAAAAACCCATGTTGTGTTATTTAGACAAGTAGTCCCTTGGTTTTTATCATAATTAGTTAATAAAACAACAACACTAATGAGACATTTGACTAAACAAAACAAAGTCAGTCACAAGTCTCTCTAATTTCCTGAGAGATTAAAACATTTAACTTTGTCCTCTGTGTAACTGAATACATATTTTTTGAAGGTAAAACAAATATTCCCTGTATAAACTTATAATTCTTGGCAAGATAAGTGACAAAAACTTGACAGTACAAGAACTGATGCCTATCCATCATAATTCTTCCTTACTCAACTGGCAACACATGCAAGAAATCATGATAATTTATGTATATTTTTTTATTCTTTAGATGTGATGGTGAATATAAACCAAGTTTTTATATCAAAATCTTTTATATTGAAACAGTTAATATCTTTTAGAACACATCTTACTAACATTTTGTGACCAGCTGTGTAACTCTGGAATCTCACATAACTTTAATCACTGGATAATGAGATACCATTTTCAGTGAGATTTTAACTCCTAGAAATTTATCCATAGGGGAGTATAATAAAAAAAAAGTAGCATGTGTTTTCTGAAGATGAGTGCTGAACAAATAAGAAATTTACAACAATTAATGAATATTCAAAGTTCAAACTGATTTATAAGTCTTAAGAAAAACAAAGACACACTTCCCACCCCCACCCAACTGACCAAAAAAACCCAAAGAAACATCCAAAAACCCAACCCTGAAACTCTTTGGTAACACAGGGACAGTTATTTTTTAAAGTACCTATATTTCCAAAGTAGTGATTGTACTTTTACAGTAAGCAAATACTTCAGTTTTAATTTTCCTTCACCTTTATTCAAAAATAATGTGTTAGTTACCTGTAGTAAATTAAAGATTAGAGTTATAGTTACTTATTGAAACTACAATGTTAGTTAGTAATTTAGTTATATTTAGTTAGTTAGTAATTTAATTATATTGATGAACTGCTGAGCCTCTTCTTTCTCCTTTTTCTTTCCTCATAAAAAAGGCAAGTAAAGCAAAATCCAAGAACTGATGTGGAAGGAACTCTGATACACTGCCCTAGCTTAATGAAACTTTTACACTAGACCAATTAGAAAGAAGTAACTGGTTTTTATTTTAGGCTTAACTTTACAGTTTAACAATCTGCATTCAAATTCCCACATTAATTAGCCCAGAATATGAATATTTATGAATAAATATTTACCAAAAAAAAAACGCCAATTTTTGACATGGACAAAATCAGAGTAGCAATAGTATGGATATAGCAATGAATTGCCATTAGAAGAGTTCACCACTTAGCTGGCCAATAGTAGTAATCAAATAGTTTCACTTCTCTACTATATGTGTGCACTCACACAACAGAAACTTATTTGACTCATTTATATTGTTTTCTACACTTGAATGAGGTAAATAAACTTTATAAAAAATAGTGCTTGTGGTGGGCTAACTGGAAATTAGGGACAACTTCTCAAAATCTTGGTAAAATTGTATGGGATTTTGTTTTGAAACTGCCCCACTGTGACAATAGAAACTCTTGAAAGTTAGTTCCTTGCAGGTGAATCTGAGGTCTCAGTACTGTATCAGCTTTATTTATTCTGTCCTTTGAATCATAATTTTGGACTACTTTTCTACTTAGTCTAAAGAATAATTCTTGGGGTACATGTCAGTGTTTTATTAGCACAACAATCATTAAAAAGCTAAGAAAGCTGAGGAATTTGCCTTTGAAGAGCACTGAAATAGTTGTTAAAATTACTGGATGATTGGGTAAAAGTCTCTCAGGATATGAGAGTGAAATATCTTTACTTTTCCAGCATAGTAACTTTGTGTTTCTTCTTCTACAAGAGACAGTGAAAAGTGTTGACACTTACTAGGGCAACCTTTGTGCCACAGTTTCCCACTCAGCCCTTCTGGCAGCCCTTTTTCCAGACTCTTTCCTTGTGCTGGAAATGGTGTTTTACAGTATTTTACAGCTGTCCCAAAGGCCCCTTGGGACTTGTGGCAGTGAGGTGACCTAAATTTCCAATATGCATAGGGCATACGGTTTGATCCACAGTGAGCTCAAACAATGTGTTTGATACCCATGTCCATCCTCTCAAGTGATACAAAGCATAGGAAGGCAAAAGAGAGGCTAAGCCTCTCAAAAATGAGCAAAATTTTAGTGTATTTGGTGCGGGAAAATGCAGATGGGGGGCCTAATGAAATATGATTAAAAAGTCATGCTTCACAAAAGAGATTTTAAAAAAATTTAGAAAATACTGTACATGGACAAATGGATGTTATTTTTTAATTTGAAGGTCCAGTCATGATTTACTTTCAAAATAGCTTGCTGATATATAAAAAACTAAATCTCACGAACTAACATAATAAATGTGAATCCTTAAAATGTCCCCAGTCCTTTAACTGCTGCTATAGAGAGTCACATGTTTTGATACTGTAATAGTCTCAAATGGCATTTACCCTGTTAACAATTTTGTTATTAATATAGTTAATGAATTGATTTTATTAAGACTCTCAATGCAACCTACAAAAATATCATGAACATTTAATCAGCCATGGATCTCAGTCAGCAGATCGAAACATCAGTCAGTCATATCAGATCAATTTTCATAGTTTCTTTGCATGCTATCAGTTAGTTGTTGAATTAAAGATATTTTGCCATTTCAAGAAATCACAGAGTCTTTCTGTAGGAGGAAGAGTTCCCAGCTCTGCTCTTTGACGCCCCTGACTTCCACAGCTGCCTGTTCTTGTTTTAGTTGTTTTCAATCTACTTTTCTCATCTGAAGGGAAAGGATTTGAGAGCTCAGTTTTATAGATTTCCAGATTTCTCTGGCATGGTGTTGCCTGTCCAGATACCCCTGTATATGGGGCCCATTAGAGGCTCAACTGCAGAATTACTCCTGATAGTTCAACAGCTCTGCTCTGGGTGAAGCAAATGAGTTCTGACATTCCCTCCATCAGCCTGCTACACCTTTTTATCTTGAAATCCAGAATACATACATTATACTCTGCAAGAGATGAGCTTTTCCACAGAATATGTTATCTGCTTGCAGCCTAATAGCAATGTTAATGACTCTGCTGATCCTTTGAATCAGAGAACTGGAAAGGCAGGATCCCTTCAGATCCACCCATTATAACACAGGCCTCCTGTTCTCTCAAGGACCCATTTTATGTCTCACAATTATACCTATTTTTAAAGGAAAAAGCCTCGTGTTTCATACCATATTCTACAATTACATAGTAGCAAGGAAATAGGAAAAAAATCCCCATATCTCACTCCATTTATGAATAAGAGATCATAGATTGTCAGGTATCAACCCATTTGATGCTCTTGCCCTTCTCTGAACAAAGTATAATGTCATGAAATTTTTAACAGAGTAGCAGAAAACAAAATTCTGTACATGGCAATGGAAACATCTTTAAAATATTAAAAATGAGAGATGCTTTCTGAGATTCATTTTTAATTTCCTAGAGATTTTAGCTTACATAATCTTTGGAAAATTATTATGTTAAACATGAGAAAAAGACACATATAGTCAAACTTGCTGAATGTGAAGCTTTTTAATAAAATAATATAACAGGAGGACTACTTAGGAACTTAGTATTGCACCATGATTTTATGACTGAGCACCAGAGATAATGGTGGTGAGTACCAGTACCCTCAACTGAGACATGGGAAAATTTATTTTAAGCTGTTATTTTGAAGAATGCTGAAACAGAATTCATTCCCCATATATGCATAATTTTTTCATGAGTAACAAATATGTGTCTATTGAGTTAATTAATCCAAGAAATTTTTTAATGCTGTTGATATTTTTTCTTGTGCTTCTGTTCATCTGAATCACTAAGAAAATTGACCTGAAATGCACTTTTTCAGGAAATCGAATAGTTTCAAAGGTATGGTGAGGAATTGGCAGAAGGTGTTTTCTCATGATGAAAATATTGTTTGACTTCTAGTTTAGCAGACTTCTATGAGCCCACAAATGCAGCTTTGACCTTTAAATGAAGTTACTTTACCATCACATACACCACCACTTAAGTGTTGTAATCCAAAAAAGTCACAAATCTTGAGCATTAAATGCAACCAGTGAAATTTAAAAGTATGATATACAAGATTTTGACAGAAGCAGTTTTGCTGACAAGTACTCAGTAGTGCTATGCTAATAAATATGTAGATTCTATTGTACTTTTAGCTTATTTTGCTGCTTAACTATACTTTAGGCTTTGTAGAGATACCCTTTTCTTAGACTTCATGAAGTTAAGAATACAGTCTGTTCTAAAAAAAATTGCAGAAACTTCAGTTTTCTAAAAAAGGCTGCTCTTTCATGGTGACTTTCTTTTCCCTTTGTTTCTCTATCTCCTTGGAATTGAACAGGATATATTTAAAAAAAAAAAAAAAAAAAAAAGAGAGAAACTTTTGATTGAGGGCACGTGTATGCCTTTTTCTGAGAAGGTCATTCAATGTTATCAAACCACTGGATTTCTGAAAGCTGATCCACTGCAAATAGATACCAAAACTATATTAGTAACAATGCTCTCTGTGAGGTGACTGAGAAACTTGGCTCTAAATGAGGACAGAGATTTGCCCTGTAATCCTTCCAGTGTGTTCCACTGAATAAGGAGTCAAACAGGAAGACTTACAATTGGCTCTGCAACTTTGAAAAGCTGTGCTCTATTTAGGGGGGAAAAGTCTATCTCTTGTGTATATTTATGGACAAATCTAGGGCTAGAGTTTTTGGGTTTTTATTTCTTTTTTAGTGAAATGGAAATGATTTGGTTCCATTTACAATTTTGAACCAAGTCTTTTAAAAATGCTTTAGGGAAACAAGATATCTCTTCCTTCACATTATTAATGTATTCATATAACAAATATGTATCTACGTAATTTTCTTTACCAATTGACAGCCCTGATAAAGCCATTGAAAGTTATTAAAAATAAAAATCTGGTATTGATCCTTTTTAGTAATATCCAGATTGAACATAAAATCAGTTAAAGTAGTTTGTATTGATGCAAATATAAAAACTGAACCAAGTATTTTAGTATTTAGTTTATTTCAGTAATATTGAACTAGCCTTTAAATCAGGAAAATATTTGGTCATTCATAAGTTAATTTGGCCTTTTAGAAGTTTTTATTATTCTTTAGTTAGAATGTCTTTAAAATGTAATATTTCCTCAAAATATGTTTCTTAATTGTACAATACACATAATTTTGAGATTTGAGTCTTTGATTAAGTTTTATGTTTATTTGAAGGTTGTTTTTCACCTTGAATGTGGGTTTTGTACTTTTTTCTCTTTTCAGAGTCCAAAATTAGTGAAAAATGAGCAGAACAGACACTGGAGTCCATATAAGAAAGTGGCACTATTTTTCAAGTTATTTCAGCATAATTATAGGGCAAAAATTTACACAAATCTTTTTGCTGTAGTTTGAAGTAATACTTCGAGGTGTATTTATTTCTAAGTATTTTCTCCAGGAAGGCTGTAGAATTCTACTTTTCTTGCAAATACAAGGCTGTAATTTGTCTGACCTTTTTTCTGTTTTCCATCTGCATACATTAAATGAATGGCTCTCCATTTTGCAGCTGAGGGAAGCACAACTTTGGATGAAAAATGTGGCCATTAAAAAAGAGGGAACAAATTGCATAAATTATAAATGACCTGTAGAAACTGAAATGTGCTACCACATTACCCTGATTATACATGCATGGGGTTTTTGTCATTAATCCAACAAAATAGCATGGTAACCTATGGAACTCACACAGATACAGACCTTTTGGAAAAGAAACAGAACTCCAAATGGATTTAAGTGTATAATGTTGCATTATGCTATACAAGGAGGAAAAAGAAAAGGCTGACTCAGTTCCTGAGTTTATACTGTTACTTTTGGACATCTGCACAGTTGTGTTTTGCTGTTGCTTTCTAGAAGTTTGCCTTTTATTGAAATATTTTTTTAAAAAATGCTTCTGTTGATCTCTGAGCTATCACTTGAGATTGCACTAGATTATAAGGACTGCCATAGGAAAAGAAATCTGCTTATTGCAGCCTTGCTGTATCAAAGAATTTAGCTAATCTGAAGCTTAGGAGGTTTTTAATGCCTGCTTGCGTGCTGAGGCATTTCACAATTTCAGATTGCTGAATATTTATGCAACAATAAAATCTTGTGAATAAATTAATCCATAGTTATTATTAAGTGTGTTTCATTTTTCAGTATGTTTAGGATTATTATACAGACTCATCTGCCATACTATCCTGCTTCTAGTGTTGTACTGTAAGAGCAGGTAAATTTTTTTTCCAGAATTTTCTCACAATGTCTGTCAATCTACAGCTCAGGGAGTTAAAGACCTGAATTCTTCTTCCAAGAACATCTTCAGATACCTTTAAAAATTGTGTGAAATGCAAAAATACTGTTTAGCTAGTCAGGGTACAGCTGAGCTCTCCAGTGAGTGAAGAACTCCACATCTGACTTTCAATCTTTGGCTAGTGGTTTTTGTTTTGTTTTGTTTTGTTTTTTTTTTGTAGTTTCATATAATGCTCCTAATTCGTATGTTGAAGAATGAACTCAACAGTTGCTGTCCTCCTCCTTGCCATTCTTAAGTTGACTGCTATCAACTCTGCATGTCATGATCTATTTTCCAGGTTTAGGATTCACAGGGATATTTGTTATTCTTCACACAGTAGTTGATTGCCTTCTCTATATTTTTTTCTGTACAAGCATCCTCTTGAGGTGCAGAGAAAACAAAGGCTCCCTGCATCCCTGGCTGTGTACTGACTTGTGCAGGCTGCCACAGAGCCAGTTCCTCTTTTGTCCTCTGTGCTTTGCTTACAAATCCCAACACCAGAAATTGCTTTCTTTCATCAAAGGCTGATGAAATAAATGCCCAAATTCAGGCTCCTCCATGCTGAATACATTTCCCTGATGCCTGACTGAACTGGGACATTCATCTGCAGTGATTATCCTCTGCCATGTCAATGCTGACTCATCTGGAAACATGGGCACTTTTTTATGTTTTGTAGATAGCCCTTGACTGTACTGACACTGAATATAATTAAGTAGCCATAACTAACTTTGTAATCTCAATTTTGCTCTATTTTTCGGGTAATTTCTGGCAGTTTTTGACAGCAGTTCAGTGGGCTTGTATGTACAGTTCAGGGAATGTTAACGAATGGTATTTTCAAAGAAAAGGCTTTTTTTTTTTTTTTTTTTTTTGTTTTTCACATTATATTTTAACAGATGAAGCATCTCACATTCTGTAAGTGATAGGAACTTAGGTTTTTTTTTTTTATTTCTCAAAAATAAATTACTCCCTCACGATTCTTTTAACCAGTAACATTCTTGACACACTTCTGACATATTTCTTTTGGCAATGTCTCTCTGAATACTTGAAAGTTGGGACAAAAAAAAAAAAAAAAAAAAGGCATTTAGTATTTAAAATAGTGTTACCAGGACTATCAAACTAGGATATTTTTCACACCACCCCCAAGCTCTTCGTGTCAGACCAGGATTCAGGAGTGACCTGAGATGACATTTGTTCACTCATGTTCTTGAAGTGTTGAGTGTCTCACTGTGCTAAAAGGTGCTATCAGCTACTGCTGCCAGTCTAATAGACTGCTGGACCTTCCCCAGGTTTTAGGGATTTCTCAGCTGTTTTCAAGCTTCAGGGGACACAGTTCTGTTTCTCATTAACAGAGCAGTAGCTGTGCAGCTCAAGTGTAACTGGAAGATAGAAGGATTTTTCACAGTGGTTAGGAGGATAAAATTATTGTGCTTATGCTCTTAGAAAAGACTTATGGTTTATAGTCTTTGGCTTCTATTACTTTACCTGCTTTTGTTTGCATTACAACTTCAGTAGAACCAGTGCTACAATCCTGCTCTGACATGTCAGTAAATTGGCAAACAGTGACCTCAAGGTAGGAGACGTAATGCTAAGCTCAGGTCTTTAATATGCCTACATAACAATAATACTTTTTTTTTTTTTTTTTTTTTTTTGAGTCCCTTTTTCATGTTAGAAGGAAATTCAGGTGTCTGGGAAAGGGAAGAGGCAAATTAGAGAGCATGAAATCTCAGTTACTAATAAAAACTGAAAGATGTGAAATGTACTCTTGTGCTCATGAGCAGTTCTAATGTGTTCATAAAAAGTTAAATCAGCTTTGTCCAAGCAAACATGCTTAATTTTAATTTTTTTATATATGTTCAAGTGAGTTGCAATTCTCCCCCCACTCATTCCTGCATACAAAAAAGAACCTTTGGGAAAAAACAACAAAACCACCCAAACTTGTGGCTAGTAAATAGTGTCTGTTTTTAATTAATGGTATTAATCTTGGATGCATTAAGTCCATATGTCTCTTGGGAAATATAAAAGGAGAGCTAAAATAAAAAGTTCACCACATAAAAGGAATCTTGAAATAACTTCTGTCATTTTAAACTTAATACTATGTCATTTTTCTTAAACTTGATTAAAGATAAGCATTTTTAAAATAACGTAACTTTTGAACTTCTAACAGTTTCAAAGGTAATTGTGGATTTTAATGGTTTTTCTTAATTAAAGAAATGGTTAGTTGTGCCTGTTTTCAGTAAATTAATTAAACTTTTAGTCATTAAGCAAAAAGTTAATCCATTATTGAAGGATATAGGAAATGTATAAAATCTGGCATTTGAGGTGGCTCTGACATTCTAATCTATCACTGATATTCTGGAATGACATGCTTGAAACTGTTCTCCACAGGATAAAATAGAAAGGGCCTGGTGACTAACTAGGGGTGCTTAAAGCATTTTGGTTTGAGTCATCATCTCTGATATGAAAAACTTATGACTGGTTTTAGAAAAATAATTTTCCACTTAGTATGTTAGTGTAAGACTTTTTTTAAAAAGCTGATGAAAATCCTGTTCTCATCCCTGATTTGGGATGCTAAGATCCTTTTGTTCCCAGGAAGAAAACTTCACATCATTAGCAGTACAGGTTTTTGAGCTACACAAATGAGTAGCTTGATTTTATTTCCCTGCTGGACTTTGCTCTTAGTGCAATTTTATATAAAATACCTTTGTCCAAACTTCTAAAAATGGAGTGTAGGGTGACTCCAGGAGAAATCCTTTATCCAGTATCCCTCTCTTTTCAGAGAGAGGGGCAAGTGAATATTACATACTTTGCATATTATTAAAAAGTAGAGCAGATCATAATCAATGTCCTTGTTGTACCAAAATTCCGATGGTGTGGTAAAAAACCCCAGAATTATTAGAGGATTTTTTTTTTTTTTTAATGATTGACAACTTGTATTAGCAAACTGATGCAAATCTACTTGCTGCAGAGAGTTAAAATTCTTTTTTTTTTTTTTTTTTTTTTTTCCCTGGAAATATTATGTCTTTACACTTTCTTACATTTGCCTGACATAATGAGAAAAGGTGTTCTGTCCTTAGCTGCAGGAAAGCAGAGTGTGATAATGTGGCAGTACTGGCCCTGACCCTGATATCAGTGTTGTAATTTCTGCAAAGACTCATGTGAAAGAACACATAAGCATGTGAGAACGTGCACATGCACAGTTATATTTGGTAATGTAATTTTTTTGTATCTGCTGTAGATGATGGTCGTGTAACATTACACATTGGATTTGATCAGGATATGAAAGGTGTTATCAAAACTCCATAACTGAATTTGTTGCTGTGTTTTCCTAAAAGTGGCTCTATTGGTTGAAATAACACTTTTAAGAAGTGAAAGGTTCGAAACAAAAATGAAGACTTCTGTAGCCATTACTTTCCTTATTCTCTGCATTTAAGTGAAATGCTTCAGGATGCTTTTTAAAGAGGAAGTACTATCATAAAAAGCAGCTTTCCAAACAGACCAGATTCTAAATTTCCTGCTAATTTTTGGTACCAAATCCTCATAAGATTGGGTGATTTTAAGCTCCAGTTTTAACCTCTGCATTTTTGTTAACACCATGATTCTACAAGAAGGGGCTGCTTTCTGTTCAGTGTCAGATAGCTATATAAGTTTAAGGTAATGATTAAATATCTCACAAGGAAAAAGGGGTTGCCTGAATACCCATCTCATAAAATTTGATGATTTTTCCTTTTACAATGTTACATTATTGGCAGTAGTGGATTAGGACAACTTTGATGGAAGAATCACACATAATTAAATTTTCATGTGTGATTCAAAGTGAGAAAAGATTAGAAAGCTATTTAAGAGGTGCTTGAACTGTCACACCATATCAGTAAAGTCTGCAAGATGGAGCACAAAAGTACTGATTTAGTGCAACATGTCACATTATTACAGTGATAACCACAAGGAATATTCCATGGATGGCTGGGTACCTATGCATAAGAAAACTTGTAAAGATATTCTAAAATCCCTATTTTATTTTAGAATAGATAAGGGAAATGGATCCAGAAGATGCATTCAATAGTTGTAATTTAATAATCTGTTTATTCTAACAGCATACTAAGGAACCTTTGCTTTACCTTTCTCTTCTCCAGGCTTATTAATATTTGTGTGTCATAGACATTTAGGAAATATTTATATACTTTGGGAAATTTTACATTTTGGGAAGTTTTGTTCTATTTGTCAATTCAGAGGTGAGGGGCAGGAGTCTGTGTAATTCAGTAAGTGCAGACTTACACCTGTTAGTTCCAGACTAGAACTGCCTGACTGTGGTTCAGCACACAAGAGCAAAGCTAGGCCCATACCATGGCCACTGTTTTTCAAGTGCATTCATTTTAAATTTCCCTTGCAGAGATAAGCTGATTTTTATAGATGGAACATTGGTATGAACCTTTAAAAAAATGCTTTATTTTTTTGGGAAAAAAAAAAAAAAAAAGTACTGAAATCCAGGTTAAAAAAAAAAAAAAATCCTTGGAAATGGTTATCAACTATTCTCTTTCAGTGAAAGAGTGCATTGGATCCAAGTGATAGGAAAGCAGATAATTTAAATATATTTTAGTAATAACCCACATATGTTGGAATAACCTGCAGCCAAGAGGCACTAGTGAGATTTGGCTGTCCCTCTCATGTTTGAGATCAGAGAAACACCTTCTAACAGCTGTGGAGCAGCAAATGAAATACTGACCATGTTATTGTGTCATTTAATTCATAATGATGCTGAATACTTTTGAAACAATGGACAAGAGATGTGGTAAATTCAATTGTGTCACTCCTTGTAATCTTAGGAAATAAGACAAATCACAACATAATGAGAATATAAAAGGTTAATGTAGTTTTTGAAAACTAATGAACAAGAACATATTGTGCCACTAGACTCTCATCTCACAGCCTGGCAGGGTTTGTGGGATTTTTTTCTATGTAGCTGGAGCCAATATATATGTCTAGTATTAAATAATTTATGAGACTTTTATTATATTTTGTTTTCATAGGATGAGTTAAACTTCATTTTAGAAATGCATATCATGTTATTTTAAAAAAAAATCCAAACCAACTTCCCAGTTGGTTTGGACCCATGTGTTTCTCCAATATGTAAAATGTGTGGGTTCAAGGTCATACTTTGGAATTTCATTTCCTTGGTCCTAAATTCAAGTGGAAAGGGTAATCTTATTGTACCACTCAGGTCCAACGAAAACCAGCAGGAATTTTTGTGGGTGATTTTAAGGGAGTGGAAACTGGACTTTGGAAAACATCTTAGAGAAGCATAAAGAGAGGGAATCACTCATCCATGCAGCCAGTCCTGCTTAAAGAAAGGCTCTGCATTTTGCATGAAACAAGGTATTAGTCTGTTTCACTTCTTAAAATTCAGAGCAAATAATTCTTCTAGAATAGCCAGTGCTATTTCTTATTATTATTATTTCCAGCTTCTTTCCCTTTCCCCCTTTCCCTTTCCTTTCCCTTTCCAGCAAAGGCAATTCTGACTCATTAACTGTAGTAGTAGGAGAAGAACTAAAATATTAAATGTAAAAAGCAATGAAGTGTTAGGTTTGGGATTTATGGGATTTGCTGTAGCTTGTTTGTTACCTGTGCTCTACAAATAAACAAAAGCTTGTTTTGATTCTGACCCTGAAGTAACTCCCAAAAAGAGAAAAGCAGAGGAGCTTTTTAATATTAATAAAAGGTTGCTGGTTCACTTAAATTATTTGTGCTTTTGATGCAGGGTTTCCTACTAATAAATAGCACGAGATGTTGATGTTCCTGTAGGTCTGGGTTCAGTTACATTATCCCAGCTTCCTCCTCCCCATTCTTTACCCCAAATGGTAGGGAGGTTATTTTTTTAACATGACTCCTGCATATGAAGTCACCTCCATGAACACACACAGTCACTCTTGTCACCACAGGAACCTTAGAATCATAGCATTTCCTCTTGTCTTGTTGCCTGTTACCTGGGAGCAGGTACCCCACTACAACCTCCTGTTGGGACCTCCTGAGCATCTTTTTCTTTCTAGGAGTGGGTCTCCTCTCTGACCTATTCCAAGCATCTTCACTGTGTCTAGTTTGTCATCCTTAGAAAAGTTCAGAGCAATAGAAAGCTATTATTTCTCTTTTATTAGTTCATAATAAATTTAAAAGGTTGCATTTCATATCATTTAGGTTGCCTTTGCTATATTAAAATATAGCCTGTGCATTTGTGTATCAATGATTAGGACAAAAAGTGCTCATGTGTATATTTTCAGTCACATCTGTAATAAGTTGAAAAAAGGCAAGCAAAGCTTAACTAGAAGCTGAACCAAATCTGATTCCAGATTTACTTTTCTTGTACCAAAACAAACAAGCCAAAGGTTTTACCAGTTTAAAACATAGAAAAGGAGTGTTCATTCTTCTGTTGAATATCTTTTCCTTTGATATTAATGGGTTCGATTCCCACTTTTTTTTCCCATCAGTGAAAAGGTTGGTACATTTTTCTCACTAATCTCCCCCTCTGGTTGCAGAGTAAGGGACAGTGTGTGGAGCCTGGACTTAGCTATTCTCTTGCTTAGTACAGAGAGCATCTGTTGAGTTTTTTATGGACCTGTGACCCCAGTGAAAGCAGCAATCACATCTTTCTGCCACCAGAACAATGCCTTGCAGGGCAGTTGTGCCTTCCTTCTCTCTCTTTACCAGTATTGTTTAATTAAAAACTGTGTTTGAATGTTCATCATAAATGTATTCTTTTATTTGATCTACTGCCCATCACAGAGTGTGCTGGTTGGATGTCCTCTCTCCATTACAGCTGCTGTAAACATTCAACAGTAACAGCAAAAATGAACAAGATTCTGAAAACCCCTCCAACTGAACATGGCATTGCAACCTTCTACTATCTTTCCCATCAATTTACATCTCTTGATGCATTTACTTGTGATGCATCCAGCATGGCCATTGGTTCTGATGACCTTGGGGTATGGATGTCCTGTTATTCCAACTTTAGACTAGGTCCAGCAGTTGTTCTTGTGGTGTTTGTTGTGGTTCTGTTTAAATAGTGAGACAGTTTCTTAATTTACTGCAATTTGAGCCTTTAACACAAGAATAGGGTGACAGCAGCAGTTTCTCCTAGTCCTTGGCAATATGTCCCAACAATTGCATTTACACAGGAATACAATGTGAAGCATTTTTATTGCCTTTTGAAATGTCGGGGTACTATGGCAACTTGTCTATGAATTCAGACAATTCCCCACTATCCATTAAATTGTAGGCATATTTCTGGATCACTTTGGGGAATTTTTGTGATGTGATAAGAAATCTTTAACCTAATTCATTCACATTTATTGTGAAATTATATTTAGCTCAGCCCTGTTTGGATCATAAAGGGTATGCCCATGTTGAACAGCTCCATTGTTGTTGCTTTAAATCCAAAATAAATCAAAGATTTGTGTTCTTTATCCATTCTAGAGCACTTTAGGTCACCTCTTACATGGATTCATTCAGTGCATTATTGTTGCTATTACTGTTGCTGTATTGGCTCCCAGGCTGGCTTTTGTGTCCCTGCAGGCACAAAAACTTCTCCAGACTCATAGCTCTAATGTGTGTGAGGGAAAGAGCATCTCACCAGTGAGAAGAGCATGTGGCTGGCCCTGTGTAGAGAAAAATAAGTGTAATTTTCTGAGACCACAGCTAGTCTGCTGGGTGGAGGAAAGAAGCAGAGAGATGATGAGGCAATGGGCCAAGAACAGCAGGTTGGAAGCTGGCTGGAGAGGGGTGATTGATTGGGAACAAGCTGCCAAGGGGTGATGGCACACAGCTCGTGGCTGGGACCAGGAGCTGCAAGGAAAAGCAGTGCACAGCAGTGATGTGTGGGCAGCCCTGTCACCTGGCAGGGCTGGGACCCTGCTGGGGAATGGGGACTCTGCTGTGGATGGGACCAGGGGGAGTGAAGTGACAGCTTTCTCAGGAGAGCTATGTGGAATTCCAAGGACATGGCAAGGGCAGGGACCACAGAGTGCTGCCAGCATCAGCTGTGCTCCCTCCTAAATGTGCATGGCACAGTGCATTAGCAGGCAGTGAGAAGTGGCAGTCGTGTCACAGCAGACGTTTCTTCTAATCCCCTGCAGCCTGGGCCAGCTTCTCTCACTCAAACTGCTGAAGTTTTGGCTTTCAGAAATTGAGCGCTGATCTCTCTCCCAAAAAATTAATTTTGAAATTGAGGATGCAATATGTATGCTGCTGACCTGAACATATGTTACAACCTGATAGCAACAGCATCATCACTCAGCATCACTTCACAAATAAGTGTGCTGCTTAATCTTTTTTTGCCAAATCATGGCTTCTATAGGACCGCCTTATCATTCTGAGGCATTGCCTCTTCCTCTGTTCCCATAACTGTCCTGGACTATTACATTCCCAAAAAAAACAGCTATAGATTCATGCAGGTGAGATGCTGAAGCTGGATGTAGAGGAAATTTGAATGGTCACATGTATTGCCACTTTTCCCAAATAAAGTTTAAATAAATTTGAGACACCTCTCTCTGAGTTCCTGCATGCAATGGAATTCCATTAGGACAATAAAAGAATAAAATATCAGTCATAATTGTTTCTCCTATGGATAAGAGTGAAATAAATAGGGAGATTATTAATATAATTTCAACAGCAAATGCTCATCAGACACCTGGATATCAGTCACTCACATTAGAGTGCAAGAAAGGTATAATTCGAGTAATTTGAACTGCAGGAGCAGAGAATCATCTCATTCTGGCTTTGAGACTTTTTCTATGATATGTTAGAGGCATTTATAAAAGTTATATGATAGCTGAACTTTCAAATTGGTTTCTGATGTAAAGGCTTTAAATTTTAAGGTAAAATAACATTGCTGCAGGATGGAATCATAGTCAGCAAAATTCGCACAGCCAGATACACAGGCACAGCATTTCATTAGCAGGACAGGAAAATTCCCTTTGTGTCATGGGGATAGGCCACCAGCCAGAGGCAGAAGGCCTTTATAGCTGCTGCCTTAACATATCTATTGGGAAGATGGCTAAAACCTAATCTGAAGCTCATCTCATTTATTTGGACCCTTTCCCCTGTGCAAGAGCATCAAATGTCTTGCACAGAGCTGCCTGGCAGCAGGGTTTAAGTCATGTAGGTCTAGTGGAATCTATCCTGGATGTTTTTTTTTTTTTTTAATCAGAGCTCCACTGCAAATGTATTGGGGAGCTAATATAACTTGTCACGGAGTCTGTCTAAGTTGTAGTCTCAGCAGTGATGGCAGTGTGTTTTAGAGCTATCCAAAATAAACTTTAAATTAGCTAGCTCAGGTAGAAATAGTAATCTGTGGCAAGATGGTGCTCAGGACAGAAAAATGTTCCTAGCTCTTGGGCAGAAGCAAATGTGTTTTTCTAATACAGTTATTATTATGTTGCTGAATATGGATTTATACCTTAAAAAGGTGGGACTGAGTTCTTGTTTCTTCCCCATGAACTTGCATACAGCTTTGTACTCTGGCCAAGTATTTTCCTGGATGATTCATAATTTATAATGTGGGACACCATTCCAAGTTAAATTAAGTTGTATTATTGCAGCTTCAATTTAGAAATATGTTAATTTACAAGTGTGGATTTTTGTGAGGGAAAAAAAATCCTGGATTTTAGCTGATCTGTTAGTGACTTAAATCTCTCAAACCACTAAGCCCTGCATAATCTTAAGAGCAGTAGCTCTGCATTCAATTTGCTACTTCACAAGTCAGCATCTTCTTTGAGTATTTGAGGAGGAATTATTTTAATGTCAGCTAACATGGAATTGCTGCATGTGTAATCCCCAATCAGTAAAACTCACACACTTGCACACACATGCCCAGCACACGTTTAGTAGGACAGAGCACAATTGCTGTGAAGTTCACAAGATTTTTCAGCAGTATTCTAACAGGTTGTCATGGTCTTTGGATCATCCTATTCTCACAATATCTATTAGATTGCCTAGTGCTCACCTTGTGATGCTCTATTAGTCAAAACATCTCTTTGCCCATATATTCAAATGAACTGTAGAGGTTATTAACTTGCCCTTGGCAAAAAGATTTAGCTTTCTAGGGCAAATGCTTTTATAAATTCTGTGTGTGACAGTTTTATTACATATTGTAAATAGAATACCCTGCCAGATTTTTATGACAGCCATCACTAAGTCATTCAGATCTTATTACTTTTCATCCCTTCACATACCTTGAATATCTTTTAATTTTTTTTTTTTTTTTTTTTTTTTTTTTAACAGGACTTGCTTTGGTCAAGGCACTCTTTTTTACTTTGATAGCAAATTTTATTTACTAACGTAACTGTTCAAAACATTTTATATTAAGCCAAATATTTTATCTTGCAGAAAATTAAGGCTGTATTTTAATTTGGATCAGACACAAATTAATTTGCACATTCTGCATTTATAGCAATAGACTCATTTAAGCTTGTACAGTCTCTGCTAGCAGTTAATATAATAGTTTCTGTGCTCAGCTGCATACCTATTCTGGGTCTCACTATTTCTAACTGAATGGATATTCTGCTGTTATTGACTTCATTGTACATTTTGTGTTTCAAAACAGCGTGTGTGTTGTGAAAAGGGGAAGCACATAATCCATGCTGGTATAAAGAACTAGTCAGACATATCTAGTCACTGCATGCTTTGTCAACTCACTTCTCTGATCTGAAGGATGCTGCCAGAGAAGGGAAAAGAGATTTTGTTGAGACATGCAGTTTATTAGCGATGGAAATCACACGTGATAGGCTTGGTGAGCACCAGCAATAAAAACTGCAGGAGCTGCAGAAGACTAGGCTCCTAAAATTAATAATCCCTTTGGAGTGTTGCCCTCAGTAGTGCTTTGAATGACAGCAAAGCTCAGTTTTGGGAGAGCTGCTGGCAAGGGGACAGAGCTGCCTGGGGAAGGAGTCTCACTTGGGCCTTGGGACAAACCTCTGCTCTTGTGCCTTAACCTCCTGAGGATGTTACATGAGGTCTTCTCACAACATGCATGATGATGTTTTCTGATGAATCAGGAAAAAAAAATCCTTTTGATGGAGAACCTTGAATTGGCTATAACGAGCCCTTATTTGAAAATTCACTGTGTGTCGTTCCTTTTTCTTAATGTTTCTGCAAGTATATGAACTCAAATTCCTTTAAAGGAGAGAATCAGGTGATTTGCAGCTTTAAAGTTGTATATTTTGCTGTCTGGGCAACTTACAGTAGTTAGGTCACATTATGATAATTAGCCTATTTATAAGTTAGCTAACGGAGTTCTTTGTTTTAAGCACAGTAAATTCTAAAATTAGTGAATAAAGCTAGAAGCCTGTTTTCAGATCCATTTAGATGAAAGGTGCTATATAATTTTAAAGCTATTATAAATGATTGAAAGATGTTTTCACAACTGCTGCTAGATTGCATGGGAATGTGGAATAGCATTTCAAAAGATTTCAAAATTAATGTGGCTGTGGGTGTGCTCTGGAGAACTGCTGAACCTTCACTACAGCTTCTTTTTTGCCTACTGCTGACTATGGCAGTGTTTCAGTAATCAGGTACTTATTTTCATGCTAACTTCCTTCACTTTCAGTCCTTAGTCTCCCAGCCCCTCTAAAAAGTTATTGCATTCTCTTTTTAAAATTTTTATCTATATAGATATATATCTACACACACACTTTCACCCCCCTCCTATCTTAATAATCATAAATTTTAAATAATCTGTATGGTTGAGGTCAGGGATCCAGGTGTATCTTAGACTCCACTGAGTAGAAGTTCTCCAGAATAAAACTATTTTAAAACCTGCAAACAAACCAGACTTCTACATTATGACATGTTAGGATCACTAGTTATATAGTCATGGTGAAGACTGTTTTCTGTTGCATTAAAAACAGTGATTCCAGCTCCTTATTTATGGATGAACAACATGTTCTTCCGATAATGATGATATTTGATTTAAAAAAAAAAAAAAAAACAAAACTGCTAAGGATGCATTTGCTGCTGAATCTCTTAATTATATTGACCTAACATTTACTTTTAAATAAGCACTTTAAGAGATTTTTTTTTCCATCTGTCAGAATTTTTTTTTTTTAAAGTTGTTTTTGAAATGTTTTGCTGGTGGAGAGAGATGCAGTTCTTTAATGTCTTCTCACAATTAAAGTTAATGGAAATATCACATTTGTGCTTAATGTAAAGTAGTAGCTTTAAATAATTAACTCTCTTTGGACGTTTTTGGATGATAAATATGGGTCTCCTCTGCCTAGAAAGTTGCTTCATAGTTGCTATAAAAGGAAAATAAAAAGAAAATTTTGAGAGATGCCCTAAGACTCAGGAACAGATTTCAGCCAGAATTCTCCCTATAATAACCCAGGAGTCTCATTTGTCAAATCTTATTTTCTTAAAAAGGACTCTTGACAACAGTAGTTAGTAGTGAACCCTTAGATTTTCAAAACTACTATCTTGTAATTAATCCTTGAGTTCTTGTTGGCTTTTCTTTGTGGGGTGTCTCCCCTTCAGTTGGGTCTCTCTGCATCATTCCTATGCTAAGCAAAAAACAGGAAAATGAGATCAAAGAATGACAACCAAGAAACTAAATTGATTATGTAACCTGCACTTTGAAAACTGGTTAACTGAAAGATTTCTGTTTTTCTTAAGGTTTCATTTCATTAACTCTTCCGCTGAATACGTTTTTATTTCCTTTTCATTTCTGGCATTGTGAATACCTAGGGGTGAACTCAATAGAATTGTTACATCGTTTAATATAATAGGATGTGACATCATATACTGCAACCTGATATAGTGCCTGAAAATAGCAAGATACAATGCATTTGAAAATTCTGAGCACTGGAGGTAGAAAATAGCCAATTTGAAATCTGGCACATGCATATCTTCATTTTTACTGTCTAATTATGCCATAAACAAGCCTAATTCACTATAACACTTTGAAGTGGTTGGCAATTATTCTTTTCAGACTAAAACATTACCTTAGGCAGCAAGAACTTCCCTTCTTCATACATCAACATGTTATTGTGTTAATGTGCTTATTATTGTACCATTTTGATTGAAAATGCTAATTATGATTGTTCTTGAACTTAATGTGATTTTTCTGGCTGACAGTGGCCATTTAATAAATGGGAACAACTTTTCACTACAAGAGCTGTAAGTGTTTAAAAGGGAACTGCTCTTCTTTTTCAATGAAACCAAACATCACTCCTCTGGAACAAAGTCTTTCCTCATCATACTGTTGATGACACTCTAGGAGAGTGTGATTATCCTCAAATAATCACACTAGTAGGGAATTAAAGGCAGTCTGATCAAAGAATAATCAAGGAAATGAAAAAGTTCATCAATAACAAGTCAAGGGACAAGGTTAGAACTCTTCTATTTTTTGAATCTGTTAAATGAAATGTGAAAAAAACTCTTTTTTAATTTTGAAGTTATATTTCTGCAAGTTGGGATGATTCGTGCATAATCCAATCTTTTTTTTTCTGCTGAATAAAACTATTCACTAAAAAAAAAAAAAAAAAAAAAAAAAAAAAAAAAGAAGAGAGCAGTTGATAATCCAACTCACCTGGAAGCAAAACTAGTGAATGTCTGTGTAGACCAGTCATAATTTTGCAAAAGAATGATTCAGCTGTGTGAACTGATTTTTTTGCTACCTTTCATAAAGCTGAAATTGTGCCTAGTCCATTGTTGAGAAGTTCACCATTGATGTTTGTATTAATTATTTTACTAAGGCAGATTAAATTATGGCATTTGACCTTTGTGAGGGCAGGAAGGGTCCTCTGGAGTTACATTGTGCTCTTTGAAATCAGAGACATACTACCCTAATTAAATGCACAGGAAGTCTCTTTCCAATCTCATTTAGCATTATTATTTCTGTGTCCCCCTTAACCCACAGCAAAATTAATTAGCATTAGGAGCCATATGCTCACATTGTGTGTTCAGTCCTCTGAACAATGCCTGTGCTTCTGTAGGGCTTCCCAGTGTCCTGTCCTAACCAGGTGTCTGGAGGGGGACATGGAGGGGATGCTGCATCTTTCTGCCTGGGGGAAATAGTAGCAATGAGAAATGCAGTTACAGCCCTTCTGGGTGAAAATGTCAGCAGATTCTGCACATCTGCTCCAATCCCACCTGGCGTGTTGTGTCCAACTTTGGAGTCCTCAGCAAAGGAAGGACAGGGACCTGCTGGAGCCAGCCCAGAGAGGCACCAAGGGGAGCAGAGGGATGGAGCAGCTCTGCTGGGAGGGAAGGCTGGGACAGCTGGGATTGTCCAGCCTGGAACAGAGAAGGCTCTGGGGTGACCTAAATGTGGCCTTCAAGTACCTGAAGGGAGAAAAGATGGAGAGAGAATATTTACAAGGGCCTGGAGTGACAAGACAAGTGGAATGGCTTCAAATTGAGAGTAGGTTTAGGTTGGCTGTCAGGAAGAAATTTTTCCATGTGAGGCTGGTGAGGCACTGGCACAGGTTGCCCAGGGAAGCTGTGGCTGCCCCATCCCTGGAAGTGTTCCAGGTCAGGCTGGATGAGCTCTGAGCAACCTGGGATAGTGGAAGGTGTCCCTGCCCATGGCAGGGGGTTCCAACAAGATGATCTTGAAGGCCATTCTGTGGTTAGCACAGTAGAGGAGAAGAATGAATGGAAGAAAATAGCTGCTAACTTGTATGGATGGGAAAGACAGACTGGTGTTGATCTTGCATGGGAAAGGCAATGCTGAGCAAGTGTTTTTTTGGTCAGAAATCATTGCTGTAAGGCTAGTGGGAGTTTGGGGACAGAAGGAATTGGTATGAGTATAGAGAAGATGAAAAATATGCTGTTTGGCTAAAAAATAGGTACGGGACCTGCAGCCCCATGATCACAAAGACACTGAGAGGTTCCAGGCTGCTAGAGACCTGAGTAGTGCCCCAGCAGCATTCTCCTCTCAGCATTGATTACAAAAGGAGATTTGGGCTACCAGGGTCCTAATTTACACCTCTCATGTAAATGCTGAAATCTGCCAGGGGTTTGGGGTGGAGTCTTGCTATTTCTGGTTTCATTCAATCTTTGTGCAATACAGCACAAACTGGGTTTGCTAAATTGTGATTACTGTTGTAAGTGTAAATAACAATAATGGTTCCTGCTGTCATTTAAGATATACTGCAAACAATCTAAGGGCTTCAGTTTCTTCTTGATAGGAAAATGTGCACCATGAAGTAATACCATGCATAGGAATAGAAAAGAAAATATATTAAAAAAATAAATTAATCCGTGTTTAAAATAAATTTTGCCGTACCTCAGCAAATTTTCGATAACTGCGGAAGCAAGATATCTGGGACACTTGTGGGATATTTTAGCTTTCTTTTATTACATATTTTTAGTTTAATACTGGTTCTCAGTGCTTTATAAATGTACTGCCATTAGGTGTTGGGTGTGTTAATTATTAGCTGTATTTATTGTGAGTGAGGAGCTCCTGGGACAGATGGTGTGGTGATATCAGCTAGAGATATCTAACTGCAGGGGAATTAGGGAGTTCCAGGTCTCACCTGCTGAAAACCTTCTCTTTGCTTAAACCCCCTGCTTGTATTTTTGCCTGGGATTCTTCCCACAAGTGAGTGGTTAGATCAGCAGCCAGACCTTGCCCCCAGCACCTCCTCTGGTGGCTCCAGTGCTGTCACACTGGGTTGTTCTCTGCTGCTGCTGCCCCTGAGCACAGCCCTGGTGGGCTCAAGGGCAGCAGAGCAGAGCCAGGCATGGCTCACTGCCCTCAGCTGCTGGGCTGGAAGGCAAGGAAGGGATGGAGCAGGACAGCTGTTACCTTCATGGTGTCAGCATCCCCCTGAGCCTTTGGGGACCACAAACCTGCTTTCTTCTCTTACCTGCTAATACACAAGTTTAGCATCATTCTTGAGGGCTTTTAAGGAATATTCACTTAAGCATTCTTTTTCAGACCTATAGTGAAGTCAAATATCCTGTGTGTAACTATACCTACATTATGTTGCATTTTAGAGTATTTCAAATGCTTTTATTCAACAAGAATTCAATTGGTCTCCTCTCAGAAAAGGAAAGAAAATAAAATAAGGGTAAAAGGTCTAGACAAAGATACATAGGATTGCACTGCGTGTGTAAATTTGCTGCTATTTATAAAAAAAAAGAGTAAATTTAATCTTTGATATATGGAAATCTTTAATACCACAAAAATTCTCTGATATTCCCTCCAAAAGTCTTTATATATAATTTTCTTTATATATCTCTATGATATATAGAGATTATATATATATATGAGAGATGAGATATATATATATCTTCTATAAAAATGCACAGTGTAGTATTTGTTCTAATTAGAATATAAAGATGTTTTAATATTTCTCTAAATGCAAAAAAAAACCAAAAAAACAAAACAAAAAAACATAAAAACCCTTGATTGGTTAGAACAGTTAGCACATGACAATAGTTTATCTATCATATATATGTCTGCTCCAAAATACATCTTGTGGTATTTTATTTGTGGACTATTATTTAAAGGTCCTCAGGGAGATGAGAGTCCAATCACTGTGTTGTGATTTCCCTCTTTGGTTTCCTATGGGCACATCAGCAGTCATGTTCTCTTTTACTGCCTATTTTGGAAAAGATTATGGGAAACACAGATTTATTAGGGAGGGGAGACACAGGGAAACTCATAGGTGCATAGTAACCTGTATCACAGGTGACTTGTGATGGGGTTACTCTGCCATGCTCATAATTTCCTTTTGACTGTCAAGTGCCATATATCCAATTTAAGACAATAAAATGGAATTGTATACATGAGTATCTGGCTGCCAAAGTTAAGACTGGATGAAATATAAATGTAGTACCAACAACATGGCTTTCTACAGGGCCTTAGCCAGCCTGGCCTTGCACACTTCCAGGGGTGGGGCATCCACAGTTTCTCTGGATAGCCTCACCAGTGCCTCACCACCCTCACAGAAATAATTTTTTTCTTTTTCTTTTTTTTTTTTTTTAATTTTTTTTTAATGGTAAACATGGTTCCTTCTGTATTAATATCTTAAATGTTTGAATTTATACTAAAGCAAACCCTAAAATGGAAAAATCTCTTAACTGCCACTAAAATCAGTATTTTTATGTAATTTCCTTGGAAACAGTTGAACCTGCACCAGTTACACTCTTTCTCCTGTGGCTGGCATTTCAAACAAGAGCATCTACTGACAATTAACCACAAGTGCTGTGAGGGATGATTCCAAAAGTCCTTTCTTGCCTTAAAATCCATTCATTGGAATAATCAGCACATAGGCCCTTCTAAGCCTTTAGGATTGCTGCAGCAATTTGCATACTTAAAAAATGATGATAATATGTACTGTGGTGTGAAGATACCAAAGACTTAGATTAACCATTTTAAAAGGTTTTGCATTGTTTGAACACTGCAGTCTGCTGTAAGTATTCCTGAAATTAGGGCACTCTGCTGTGTAGGATAAGGTGGTAACATCATTTTATCTCAGGCTATGGGCTGAACTAAAGCAGATATCCTAAAAACAAGTCACCTCCAACAGTGAATACAAACTAACTCCTAAATTGTTCATTACAGAGCTGACAGTCTGATTTGCATTTATCATGCAGTTGTTAATCTGTGTCCTTAAATGAAAGCTGTGTATGGCTTTGGGTAAAATGCTTTGCAGCTAGTGGCAGGGATTGGCTTCTAAAAGTCCTCCTCTAAATCATGGGTTCAGATACAAACTGCCCAAGTCTTTAGCTTAGTTTGCATCTCAGCTGCTTGTTGGTAAACTCTCCATTCTTTTTTCACATGTTGTGAGAATGAAACCTTAAGGAACTAGAAATTGTGCAGGTACTTCGATGATAAAAGCTATATAAAGATGTAGATAGGTTAACATATGGTGGAAAATGGCATCTGCTCTGACAGTGATAGGAGTTAAGAGCCAAAATTTGACAAGGTTTTTGTGCTTATTAAAGTATTTCTGCCATTACCTTATTGCAAGCTTACAGGAAACATCTGCTTACAGTTTGCATTTTTATTCATCTTACATAATTGTTGTTTTGTGAAGCAGCCACATGATAGTGTTATTTTATTTACATATAGGTTAAGTAGACTTTGCATCTGGAAGTCAGAGGTGCAGCATAAGAGTTTGTTAATCATTAACTCAGACTGGTATGTGGTGTTCTCTACAATATGATTTGTGTGGGTTTGTTGTGTTTGGTGGGGTTTTCTCCCCCTGAAAAGTGGTATAATTATTTTGAAAACTCAGCCGTATCATTTTACAGTCTATACTCTGATGATAATAATATCTTGTAAAGAATTATTGCTAATGCTGACAAATTAGCAGAATGCCATATTGTATCTATAAATTCTGCATGACAGGGATATTGATCCATGGTTTCTGCTTATTTTACTTGTGCTTACCTCAGAAAGAAGGAGCCTGGGGATTTACATGGGACTGCCTAACTGCTGCCTCATATTTGAACAGAAAACAGTTTTAAGGGGTTTTTATGCTTCATGAGGAGCACTGGAACAAAGACTGAGATCTCCTCTACAGCATGAGACCATCTACAGTGGTCTGACAGCTCAAGGCACTTCACAGATCCCACCCATGGGTTTGTGAGGAACTGTGCCAAGCCATGGCTCTGACAGCTGGGCAAGGGAACAGGTTCATGTCCTTGGTGTAAAACCAGCACCTGAATTAGATTCTGGACTTCAGATTCAGTGAGGCTCCACCAATGAGGGAGTTTAACAGCCTGCTAAAAGCACTGCATCAAGAAACTCTGTGGAGTTGTGATCTACTAATGAGCAGTCCATGGACCAGATGAAGTCCAGTTATCTGTTGCAGTTCATTTTCTGAACTGTATTAATCATAAACTTAATTTTGGCTTGTAATTTACTGATCTGATTTGCTCTAGATTATTAGGGTTTGAAGGCCAAGTCAGATGCCATTTGAAAGCAGTTTCCTTTGATTTGCAATTGGATTTCTAAACTGACCTACAACCTTGCTAACATAATGTTAATGAGCCATGCGTGGCTTGCATAGAGAAAAATGCAAAAATAGAGGTTTTTACAATTTTGCTAGAATAAGGTTCTTATCTATAATTCTTTCTGACATTTAACTTTGGTGAATCTTGCATATGTATACCTTTGGGGAAATTGAATCTCTTAATTTATAAATATCTCTAATCATGTAGCAACTCTCATTTGAGAAACTAATAAAATATCAGAGGAAAAAGTAGGCAATGCAACCAATACTGAGAAATGTTACCTGTATTTTCTTAGTCCTGTGCCAACTGTTTGAGGTATGTGGCACTGGGTGTCTGTCATTTGATGTCATTATAGTGAAGAAAGGCATTTTAGTGAAGAAACACACTGTAACATAAAAAAAAAAATAAGTACTCTGTCGACTTTATATAAATGCATTTAATAAATAGTTGCTTTAAAAAGATAAATGTCCCTCATGGATAGCATAAGATCAATTATGAAATCTAAGAATTAGTCGATGAGCTATAAAAGGAACAGAGGCTATTAAGGAATATCTGTTAGAATTCAGATTTACTGCATGTAATCACAATGTCTATGCAAATTCTCCAAGTGTATAAGGAATTATGGCAAATCTAGTAATTGTTTCCTATCATTCTTAAACTCTATTTTTGTGCTTTTTAAAATTACTTAAAGTTGCAGAAGATGTATTTAAAAAACCCCACCCTCTGCCAGCTGCACAAAGAGGTCAGAAATAGTATATAATTATTGCTGAGCTAATTGCTGGGTGCTAACATGCATATAGACATACAGTATTCAACTCAGACATTATCACAATAGTGGACAATTAGGGCAAATTCAGTGACAGATAAAATGCAAATAGAATTTTTAAATCTAGTACTCTACTGGATTTTAAATTTTTAATAATCTTAGAATAATTGTCACTCTATCTTTAGCCTTACAAATGCAATCTAAAAGGGTGGCTCCATCAGAATAACAGTTGCAAATTATTTTTGAAGACTGTGCTTAAACTCAACTACTTATTGTAAAAATCGGTTTTAGACACAGACAATATGTTTTCTTCTTCAACATAATTTTTTTAAAATTTTTTTTTTATTTTTTAAACAAAGGTGAGGATTAGAAAGAAGCTGTTTTTTGAAGAATGTTCTGCTGTTTAATTCCTGACTTCAAATTATCTTCTTGAATTACCAATTTTGGTAAAATATGGAATCCTTTGAAATATATATTTTTATATTTTGTTGAAATAGATTAATTTCAGAATTACTTATTTTTATGTTGAAATATTTTAAACTGTAGGAGGGATAGATGAGGAGATAACATAATTAGAATAAATCTATGGCAACAGTCTGTGCACTTCATGAAGCTCAAGAATATGGTGTCTCTTCTCAAACTTTAAAAATTTACTGTAGCAACACAGCAATTACATGAAAAGCCAACAGTCTCACTTGCTTTTTATTTATGAATGTGGTTTTAAAAAATGTCAGAACAATGGAAAAATCGTTCTTCTGTGCATATTTTGATATGGGTTTCTCACAGTCTTGTCTTCCAAAGAAGCAAGAAAATGGAGTCTCATCTTTGGGGTTTTGATGCAGGGAGTGCATGGCCCAGTTATACTTAAGCTTGAAAGAAATGACTTCCCTACAGATATATTCCATTTGGGGATTAATTACACATACTGGAGTTTCCTTACAGCTTTAGAAGTCAAAGAACTAGTAAGTAGCTAAAATAATTTGAAAACTATTTACATGGTGACTGTATATTAGAGTAAGAAATAATTTTAATTTTCATTTGTAGAGAAGAAGCAGAAAAGTCAGAAAATATAAAAGTCAAGGTTATGTTTAAAAGCTGAAGATAGGTAAGAATAGATTTTACTTCTTCAGGACATATCTGTATATGCATTTAAGAACAAGAACCTTAAAGGAACCTATTTAAGGAGCCCTTTGATGGCATCAAAGACCCCAGCACCTTCCCAACACCTGATTTCCCCTTGCTTTGCAAATCCAAGCAATATGTCTTCCAAGTCTTCTACAAACTTCTGTTTGTTTCTTCAAAGTTTATGATTTATTTTTCACTCAATACAGTGGATGTGATTTATTGCCTGTTTCACAGAGGGAATGAGACTTAAATTGCTAAAGGTAGATGTGGGCAAAGCTGGGAGTAAGTGTGTGACGATTGATTTCAGGGATAAAGAGAAGTTTTATGGGGGCTGTGTCTGATGAGGCTAACTCTGCTTGGACAAGAAAAACCTCTTCAATATGAGCTCAGAAGGATGGGCTTCAAATTGTACAATTAGCAGTGAAAATGAGACTGTGAGTTTTAAGCTGAAGGTTGTAAGATTGATCTAAATTCCATGGGAGTTAGTGAGTGTATGCCACTTGCTTTCACAGATTTCATGTGGTTTTCAAGGCTGTCAGCAGGACAATGATTTGGGGCTCTTTGTAAAAGGGGGAAGGAGAGGTTGATGGAACAGAATAAATAGGTGAAAATTGCCCAGCCACTCAGAGGAAGAGCAGGGCTTGCCTCACCCTAAATCTGAGATCAGATCAATTGCCTGTATGGCTGTTCCCATTAAATGCTCATGCAGGTAGGACCTGATGATTTTGACTGATCAGAAAAACTCTGGAAGAATTGCAACTCAGAATTTGTGATTTTTTTACCAATATTCACAATACAGTTTAAAAGGGAGGGTGTTTGTCAGGGTATTGCAGTGTCCAGTGCTGAGTTAGAGAATCCTTTGCATCCCACTGCACAAAGGAGGGGTTGTACTGGTGTCAGGATTCAGCTCACAGTACAAAATCACTCCACCTCGACAGGTGTAGCACCTGTGTTTGCCTGGGCTTCTGGTGGCTGTCATGCACAGGATCTGAGTTTAGCCTTGATACTGCACTGGAGAGGACTCTGGTACTCAGGAGTAGGCTTGTAGTGAAAATGCTTTTAGCCACTGGTGCTGTTCCTGTTAAGACCTGCATCCCTCACCTGAAGATAGTTTTTGCCTGTTAGGTGTATCTGTAGTGAGCTACAGATTGAAGCCAGAGGAGCTGGCTCTGCCCTGGGCAGAATTTTCCATGCTGAGGGAAAGAGCAGAATTATTAGCTGTAAAACATATAGACAATGACCTTATTAAAATTGGTGTGCCAGGAAAAGCTTCTGAATTGCACTGCCTTATTCCTATAATTTAGGTGCCTTAATGAAATAAGTGTATGTGTGCAAATTCCCACTGGACCCTGAGCAAGGTGTGGACAGCAGAGATTTCATACACACTGTTGTCAGTGTGCAAAAGCATGCACACTTGTTTGAACACCTGGGCCTTGTTCTGCCTCCTTGGGTGGTGGTCTGCTGCTGTTCTGGCTTGTGTTTGGAAGCTGCTCTGCATTACAGTGCCATGATAAATTACAGCTCTTGCTGATTATCTGCTGTCATCTGGCCCCTGGTCACCGAAGTGAAACCAATGAAAGATCACATTTCTTCCCACTGTGCTGCTATAACATATCCCTGTGATGCTGTAGGCAAAACTCTTATTATAAATTGTTTTATTCAGTCATGCTTATAATGCCACCTCTACTGAGCCTGCAACACAGGACATCCAGGTAGAGAGGAATAACCCAACTCTAATTTTGCTCCACATATTCAACCCTCTAATAGCAACAAAAGGCCTCTTTGTTAGGCCTTTTTTTTTTTTTGGTTGTTTTTGGGGTTTTTTTGTTTAACCAGGTACTGGTTTTGTACAACTTGTCTGAAAGCCACTTTCAGTCAAAGGTTTATGTAGTTGTTTAGTAATGCTAATTGTTTGAAGGGAAATTCATTCTTATGTTCTGAATGAGAGTGGAAGGCAGTTAACTATAATGACAAAAGCCATCACAGGAAGAGATTATGCTTTTATTACAGAACCATGCTTGGAGTGTGGCCTCAGACCAACGTGGGATACTTTAACAATGGTTTGGCAGGGTGGGGCTGGGGATAAGCTTATCTCAGAAGAGGACTTACATATAAATTTTTCTCGATTCATGAATAGTAAGTTGTTTTTGCTAACATCAGACTGAACAGACTGAGGCTAGGATTATAGCCTTGCTAAGTTTTTTTGCCATGTGAATCAGCACTGTTAATAAAGATTTCTGTAAGCCAGATGATGCCCTCATTTATACCCAACTGCAGTGTGTTCATCCTCTGGCCTTGGTTATAGGCCAGTGGGGTCAGCCCTGGCATTGAAATGGAATTTTCAAGCAGTACCTGATGTACGAGCTACATTCCAAAGCAGTCAAGTTTGTTTCTCTTGTGTGAGCTCTGTAGTGCTAACAAAAGAAATAAAATCAGTGAATGAATGACTGAAGTCAAGTTTGTCTGTGGTGGTTGTGGCAGGTGAAGTACCTTGTAGCAGCTGTGCCTGTATTTCATCTGTGAAATGAAGACCTTGTCCTGCCTGGTGTAGGAGCTACTTGATAGGATAGGCTGTCTCCCAAAAACAAACAAACAAAAACAACAAAAAAAACCCACCAAAAACAAAACAAAACAAAACCTGGACCCAACATATGCAGGTACCCTGGACTGTTAGGCAGTTTGGGTTTGTCTCCCACTGTTACACAGCTGGGCAGATATAACCTATCATTATTGAAGTGCAAATATCTTTTAATGCCAGAACACTGTCAAATAGGGGGTTTGGTCATATTGTACAGAATAGATAAAGATATATTCCTCAATATCTGCACCTGCAATAAAAATAGGAAAAGAAAGAATGAATGTAGAACTTGAACACAGCCTTAATCAGCAACTGGTTTTGCACTGCTGTAAACAGAAAGAGTTTGAATACATAAATTGCAATTGTGAAAATATTTTAAATGCAACAGCAGATACCTGCTTAGCAGGCATCTGTACAGTGTTTATCTCAGTATTTCAGACAAATGCTGATTATACAATACTTGCTGTCTCTCAAAGACACAGATGTCTAGAGTTAGAGAAAATCTCTAGTTTTCCTTTATATCCAGAAAGTTTAGAAAATAGTAGCTATATTTTAATAAGCATTAGAAAAAAAATTCTCTCTTTTTAAAACCTCTCGAAAGTGCCAGACATTTGCACTGTGATTCTTGGGATTGTCCTATTCAGGATTGGGAGTTGGACTTGGATGATCCCTGTGTGTCCCTTCCAAATGAGGATATTCTGGGATTCTTCTATGGAAGCAGGTGTCACAGTTGCTATCTTTTGCCATGTACACAATTTATTTCTAACTTGAATGTGGTGTGCAAACAACCCAGCCAAAACTGCCAAACCTTCTTCCTTCTTTTGCAAATAGATTGCAAGTCTGGGGCTCCAAAGAAAAATAATCTCAGTGTTTAAAGCTGCAGGTTTATGAGCAGTGTGGCATTTTGGCACAGCTTTCACACTGACACATTGCACCCTTGTCTGATAATGGTTGGTATTTTAGCATTTTACATGGTATCCCAGCTGACTAATGAGTTTCCTGAGCACTGCAGAAGTTGTAGTGGAGACACTGCTACACCTTTTGTCTTGAATGTGTCCTCAGGGAAATTTCAATACACTATAAAAGGAAAAGCAAGCTAATATCTTTAATAACTGCAATTAGTCAGAGTTTCATTGTTTCAAGTCACCTAAAATGTGACACCTTCAGCAGCACTGGAGGCATCCTGAGGGTGGAACCAACTGGATCAATAAATGTTCACAGGAAGCAGATGTACCTCTTGTCACTGGCAGGATTTTCCTGAATGATCTCTGTTCCATCTTGGTCCTACTATCTCTCTGTTCTGAAATTTCAGTTCCTATATAATCCCATTTACCAATAGAACTTGTCTTCTTCCCATGCCTTTATTATCTACAGATATAAATATTCTATTACTTAGTTTGTCTTCTCCATGTTTAATTTCTGTTGATTACATCTGGAGACATTTGATTGACTGGAGTTAGAAGATTCTTCCTAATGGGGCTTCTGGGTATTGCACTGCCAAAGCACTTCAAAAATTCATTGGGAGCAGGAGGAGAGGACCAGACTAGTACTCTGTGGCTTCAAGGCTGTGCATAGTGAAACTTAAAGTGAATATGTCTAAAATACTCCCAAAGAAGTCAATAAACTGGAAAACACACAAAGTATTTGAAGCTCTCAGATATAAAGAGCTATTTTATAAATGAAAAGTGAGCTGGACATATATTATCCCATGAATGATAACCTGAATTTGTTTATTGACAAACCAATCTTTAAATGTTATGGAAGGTGGGTTAGGATTCCTGTATGCACAAACTGGTACTTCCAGCTTTTCAGCTTTGTTCTCTCTTCATCATGGCATATTAGAAACATGCCTGCCAATTTTATTTTATTTTTTTTTTTAATGGGTATGATAGTTGAAAGTATTTTATTAAATATTTTCAAAATATAACTATTGCTTTACTTACAGTTTTTTAAAATAATTCTTGGCATCTTTTCTAGCTCCAAGTTGCTTTGCACTCAGTTGATCTCTCTTCCCCACTCCTGTTGGGCAGGTACCATGTGTCAATAATTTCATAGTTGTGCTTTGGATAAATGCTTTATTTCTTGCTAGGAAATAGAACAAACTAGAATACAAAAAGATAAAACATAGTAGAGTTTTTCAATACTAGAAAAGAAGTAAATTAGACCGGAATTGTTTGCTTTTTCCATTTCCCCTTTGTCAAAACCAGAAATGTATTTTCACTCTGTAGCACAAAACACAGTAAAGTGTCTCATTAGTGGTTTTACCTCCTGTTGTGATTTATGACTTCATATGATATTTTTCTTACCAAAGCAGCTCCTTGGAGAACAGCATGTGTATGTTGTTTAACAATTTGTGTTATTTTAAAATAAATAATATTTATTACATATTGATAAATATAACTATATATATATATAGGTATATTGCAGTTGAATTGTATGTAAAGTTTTTTAAACATAGACAACATTTTTTGATTGGTCATGTTCAGCAATTACATTTCAAAGTAACAGTATAGCAACCTGTCTGTTGTCATCTTGTCATCTTAGCATCTTTGTGTTGGATATAGTGGATAAGATTTTCCAAGTTAATAATTTTATCAAAAATATTGAGGAAGCTAAAAGTTGGCTTTTTCCCATTGATTACCAAGTTTTTAAGCAGGTTTTGGTTGCCTACAAGCTCCATCAAGTAAATTTATACTTTTTGAACTGAAATTCTGTGATTGAGACTGAAATAAGTGGTAAATGCAAAGTGAATTATTATAACTCCTAGTATACTTTAATGTAAGCCTCCTGTAATACTGATTGATGAGTGCAGAACACTATGAAATAAATTTCATGTACTTCTTCATTCTACATAATATAGTTTGCAGAGTATCAGAAAGGCCTTAGACCTCTAAGCACAAACAAGAAATTACCCTCAGTATAGAAAGTGAATCTTGGACTTATTTTCCTTTTTTATTGATGTGTTTCTTCTACTGTACTAAAGCAGTTATTTTAGAGTATTGCTATATATTGACCCTTCATGTTGTCTTATGCAAGAAACAAAGCTACTAGTTAGTTATGAAGAAGAGAGACACCCTTTTGTGGGTCTTTGTTAGCAGAAAAACCCAAAATGAACATAGTATTTGGGGGCTGGAACGCAGTGATAGTCAGAATATCTTATTTGTTTATATTTGTGCAGGGGGAATAAAAATGGTTTTTCACAATACCTGTTAAATACCTGCAGACTGTGTTCTGGGCAAGCACTGGTGTCTTAATCCCTAGAAATCACATGAATTGGAAGGAATTTCAAATATGTTTTTGTTTTAAGAAGGCTCTGTATTTATTTGGCATGGTATTATGTTACAAGTATCCTAAAATGTTGCTTCCATTGGAGTCCGTGGCTAACAGAAATCCCCAGGAGGTTTCCACAGATATTTAGAATGCCCTAAGCTGAAAGTATTTAAAATCAAAACAATTTTCATGCCTAAAAAGAATTGAATTAATTATGGCCCACAGCAACTTGGGCCTCTGTATTTAGTGAGGGAGACAGCAGAAAAATATTCTTCATGCCTTCAATGAAGGATATGATATTTCCATCTTGTAGTGTTTGGTGTTGATTACATTCCTTTTGAAAAGCTCATTTAGTCATGGGCATTTTCATGCTGCCAGATGCTGGCTGTTTGGGATCTTTGGGATGATGGAGAAGGAGAGAGGTAGGAAAAAATAAAATATTTGTAACTTCTTAGGGGAGAGGATGGACATTTCAACTTTTGTCTCCATTCCTTCTTATCTTAGTCATGACTATCTAAACAGTCATTTCTATTTCTGAAAGCCCTGATTTTTTTTTTTTTTTTTTTTTTTTTTTTTTTTAGTCCAGTGTTCTGAAATTGGAAGAATGAAGGCTGTGAATCATTCTGAGCTGCTCCAAGTGCTAAGGCAATTTGATAATTATAAAGTGCCAGGATATACAATGAAAAATGCCTGTGCTACTGAATGCTGGGATGGATCAAAGTGTTCTCTTGCAGTTACTGAAGGATCTTGAGGAAGTCCATAACCTTCCCTGTAGTGAAATGGAATCTGGATGGCAAATCAAAGGGCCCAAGAACAGGTCAGCAAGCAACCAAGGCTTCTCCCTATGCTTCCTACAGTCTGAAAGCAGCAGAGTTCTCCAAAATATAACCCTTACAAGGCCATAAGACCATATTGCTCAGGGCTCTGATATCCAAGCTTCTCTGAAATTGTTGTTGTTATTTATTCAAGCCTGAGGATTTAAATTGAATGCTTATACCAGCAGCCTTTTGTGCCTGACATGGGTTAGAAAAAGAAAGGAAATATGGAAAGGAAGAGTGACCAGATAGATGGTTATACTAACTACAGATTAAACTAACTTGGACATATTTTTTTCCTGAGTGTCTCACTAGTGGCTTGTTATTCAGGTTGCTGGTGTATACTGCCTCTGAGTAAACATCCCACAATTCTGTTAATTAAGAAGAACCTCTGTATCCATAAAAGTTGTAGGCATTTAGAAGCATAATTTCAGCTTAATCATAGCTGCAGCCCTTTGGCTTTATGAGCAGAATGAAGGGGAGAATATACAACTGCTAATTCATCCTGAATGCTGCAGGCTTTTATCTTGACTTCATCTCACAAACACTAAATTAGAACTGGATATACTTAGGGTAAAGGCTGCAAGGACAGTTGTGAGTGTGGGAATTTTTGGTCTGAGAAATTACTTTGTTTACTAGAGTAGGTTGTATGAAGGATATTTGGAAAACTGTAATATGAGGAAAGGTGAAGAGAATTTTTTTTTAATTGAGGAAAACCCTAAATTACCTCAATAAATTTATCAAATATATTTATCAAAGAAATAAGAGGAAGTAATTAAACATGTTGAACTCATTGCCAGGACCTATGGGTGTGGAGAAAAGCATAAATGAATAAAAAAAGAACTTGACAGTCATCAGGGGTGTTTATCTGACATGGGATTGTTTTGCCTCTTGTAGCTCTTTTGTGGGAGGAGTTTTTTGCAGTAATAGTAATGGCATAAAGGTGAATTTTGGACTGGTTACTTTTCTGTTTCCACTACTGCACATTCAAAGCATGAAACAGAATTACAAAGCAGTCATTTTACCTCTCTAAAACACGATGTTGACTTAAAAATCATGATACATGAAAGAAAAGTAAATGTTGGGTTTCTTTTATTTGTCTTTGTGATGTTTCATCCTAAGAAGTTTGTATAATCTTTCTTAAAACCATACTTTTCTTCTGAAGGAATTTCAATTTTCAAGAGTATGAATGAGGGCATTAAAAACCCCCACTAAATTTCATAAGAAGGGACAACACTTTTTCTATGTTTCCTTGAAGGTGTGCCTGCTCACTCCTAATATAATCATAAGTGGATTCAAACACTTACCTTTTGTAAAATAACACAGAAAACCATCATCAAGGTGGAGGTCTGGGCACTTGAGGAGTTTGAGCCAAGCACAGCCCTGAGCAGCAGCTGTGGTGGTTTTCCTTGTGCTGTTGGGTGGTCCTGCCCTTCTCCTGCCCCCCTGATCCTGCTGAGCTGCTGGAGGCTCGTGTCAGAGCTGACAGAAACCCATCACACCTTCCAAAAGCCACTGGTTTCATCAATGCTGAGAATGCAAGGTAGCCAGGATGGGTGGAATTCTTTTGCAGTATAGGGAATAAGGAGGTATTTTTAAGGATGCCTGCCACCAATGGGGAACAGTTTTCCCCATAGCAGCTGACTTACTCATGGGTAGGGATAGAAACAGGATAGCGTGATCAACTTTCAGGGAATTATAAGATTTGAAAGCAAGACAGAGACTGAAGAAAAGATGTGGGAGATAAAAGTGAAAAAAGGCTGCAGAGAGGGCCATAAAATGATCTGTCCAAAGTTCTGAGCTGAGACAGATATTGCCACACATTTTTGACATTGAAGTGTTTGCTTTCTGATCCAAAACTTTTAAGTTGGTGAATTTACTTTATGGTACCTCAGGAGGATGGGGCTGGGGGTTGTTTTGTTTAAGATTTCCTTATTGTCCAGATGCAAAAATTGTGAAACCTCTGAGAACTCCTAAGCTTTCTGGTCCTTCAGCACATCACGTGGTGCTAGCAATCAAAACAAATATGGGTGTCTGCCTGCCTCATTTCAGTAACAATTGGGAGAGAAATAGAAGAAATGGTATTTTAATTATTAGCAATGAGACTGGTGATTAAGAATGGCTTGATGGAGAAATTTAACAGAAGCCACAGCTTAGTGACTCTACGTGACAGATACTGACCTAATTTTTTGGCAACTCGGAGCCATAAACATCATCCTTGATGTATCAGACTCAGCATCTGGTAGGCTGTCTTATAACTTTTAAAAATTAATGCACAGAGGGATAAAGAACTGTACATCAGCATGTGTCTCCTTTCCGTCTAAATGCAAATGTTACATCCTCTAACAAGCCCATAAATATATTGTAGAACTTAAAAATAAAATATCTTTCATCATTGATATAGTCATGGTGAAATCCCAACATTTCCTTGTTTCAGATATTACATGCTGTTTGTTTAAAAAAAAAAATCTCTGAACATATATCAGATGTTCATGATTGTCTCCACCAGTCAAAATATCATTCTTTATTCAGATGAATAAGCAATGCTTTAGATTTATTAATACCATCTTTTTAATGTTGCACTGAAAAGGGCATCATGTCTGTGGTTGAAAATGTGATAACTTCAGGGAATTTGTGACCATCATTGCTTTGTCATTCTAAAGACATTGATTTTTTTTATTTATATAAATCTACAGCACAAGGTTTGTGGCTCATTGATTTGAGTACTGCATGCTTATATAGAAACAAAATGCCAGATTGTAGATTAATTCAAGCTTTTGGGCACACACAAGCAAGTACTGGACATCTCAAGACTGTTTGAGCAGTCTGAATGTCAGCAATCCTTCTCAGAGTACCCTTCATGAAAATCCAAAATTTTGCACAGAAAGTCTTGTGTTTGCTGATCCAGTATCAGCAGAGTCAGTTTGTATCTTGAATACAAACATTTGGGGATGTAGATAGTAGCTCTATTATTTCTGTGGCAGTAACACCTATTAAAGGAAAAATTGACTGCATCTAATATTTTGAGAATATGTGCACTACTGTATGTCCCCTTTCTCTTTCCTTCCTCCTCCACTGTGTACTCCCACCCCCTGGATTTTGGAGATCCTAAGGACAGGCAGTGTGAAAATATAAAATGCATAGCTGCTCTGTGCAGTGAAAAGATTGCTGCTACTGCTAAAGATTTGTTCTTCCTGTTTGCTACTTAAAAAGGAAAAAAAAAAAAAGCACACAGGGTTCTTCCCATGCAATAATTCAGAAATGCTGCAAGTAATTACTGTGTTGAAGCTTGCATTTCAGTTTAGAATATGAAGTAGAGCCTTAAGAAAATGCAGTGAGAAGTCCTGAGCAGTGGCACAGTGCAAAGCAGGAAATCTCCTGCACACAATAGAGATTAAATGCTCCCTGTGCATACTGTATTCTGCTCAGCCCTCTGCGCTCGGAGCTGGGACCGTGGCAGTCGTTATCTCCAGCAGGTTCCTTGGTGATTTTCAAGCCCTGCACTACCTACCCAAGTGGCAGTGACACCAGCTTTCACTGAAGCCTTATTACTCTTAAAAGAGCAATTTGGTTGGTTGCACAGCTATTAGGATCAGACAGTCAGGCTTAAAGCTGTCAGTACAACTGCTTCTCATCTTTTTTCACAATCCTGACATCTTTTCTCTTTTCTGCTGGACACAAGCATTACTGTATTTATCATTTTCAATCAAGCTCACGCTGCAAGCTGAGGAATATATTCCCACAGAAACCAAAGTGGGGAGCAGAAATTATTTTATAGCTGCTGTAGTAGCAGCGGTGCTGGCTGCATGTTGTGTGGGAGAAATCGGATCAGTGAGAAATGTGCCTTTCCTCAGGGCTACATCATTGAAATATTACTTCAACGTCTGAGAGGAGCAAAGCTACTCATTGCTCTAATTTTTCAATGATTAATCACTCTTCCCTAAGTAAACACAAAGTGGGGGAGAAGATGTGATATTTTTAATTTTTTTTTTCCTTTTTTGTATTTTTTTAAAAAAAACTTGTGGAAATGTGGTTATCATTGAAACGGGGGAAAATCACTATGCTTGAACTTCTTTTCATTTTGATGTTGCTCTTCACTGGACCAACCCTGAGCAAGCTTAGCAGGACCAAAGGCAAACACTGGAAGGGGGGTAAGTGGAAAGAAAAAGTTTTGTAATGGATGTTTGAGTAAGGTACAAAAAGCTGTATTAAAAGTAATCTAAGAAGAATACCTGTGCTATTTTGAGTGACTCAGATTTCAGGTTGCTGTGTGGGCTTGCAGTAGGATGCTAAAAAGAGAGCATAGAGTTTAATTTGTTTTCATGTTAGTTTGCTTGGCTGACTCTGTGTAAGGTATGTATTCCTTGCAGGAATTTTGCTTTGCATTATACCATTAGATGTATAATGTTTAGGGCCTTGATACAAATAAATGCATGCCATTTAGAAATTTTGTGATTTTTTGGATTGTGGGAATTCAGATTGTTCTTTTCATTATGGAGCCTCTGGGACTCTTGTGGCTTTATTGGAAGTGATGTTACCTCTGTCATAGGGAGCTACAGTGTTGGAGAAGAAGAGAGAAAGAAAGCAAGAAGCCTATTTTGAGTGCAGAATTATTAGTATATGTGGTCAAAATGACTAGACAGACATTTTTTTAGAGTACATGGATGTTGTGAAATGCACTGCCAGCAGCACTAATTGGCTGACTGGCTATGTCAGTGTTGATGTGTTAATAGAGATAAATTGCATTAACTTTATCGAAAAAGATGCTATGTTGAGAAAACACTTATGATTTTTGAAGGCAGCAATCCATTTTCCTCTTCTGTTAGAAACTGCTGAGAAGATTCACCCTGTGTGTGCTGTGAGCAGTTCACTAAATGTGCCTTTTCATAAAGTTCACTTTGTTTTGCTTCCTTGCATGACATTTGTTTATGGAAAACATGGGTTATTGAGGTCTCATAATCTAATATAGCTCAGTGAGCATAAATGGTATCTCATAAATATTTGGACTGAGGGAATGTGGATTGTAGATAGTTTAATATTTTCTCCCTGGTTGTTTCTTGATGTTGCTGATTGGAGGCACCCCTAGGATTTTTTTTACCTTTTTTTTTTTCCCCCCTTACAAGTGTTGCCACAGCATGGTGTGTTTATCACAGCTTTAATAGCACTTTCAGCTTTTCTCTGCTGTCAGTATTGTGATCTGAGGTTAAAGAGTAGCATCAACATTAAAAAGAAGTTTTAATAATTTATCACAACATCTCAGCAGGAGACTCCTCCCTCCCCCCTCAACATTTCTTTTTGTTGCATTTAATCTTCCACTGACTGTACCTTCAAGGGAAAAGTTGCAGCACACGCTTAACCTGGATTGTTAATGCAGCACATGTATCTGAAAATTATTTCCTGGTCCTGTAAATCACATTATCACATGTATCTCACAGTGCTGCTGCTGGGTATCCTCGTCACAAATTACAAGCTGTTATTTACTCTGGGCAGCATGACCTCTTCTCAGAGGTATGTGACTTAGGATTATATGTCACTGTCAAGATCTTGGGATTTAAGAAATGCTGTTAACTTTTTCCCTTTCTCCCATTTTCAATTAAATCCAGTAAATGAGGGCTGGATTGCTTTGGTCTCTTACCTGCTCTCAGGCAGAGGCTAAGAGCTGAAATTTTATCATGGGTAGAAAATAACCTATGAACCTGACTGCAGAAAATATCTTAATATGGGCTTTTGCTGTTCTAAGAAGTGTTTTTTGCAGCTAAAACAAAACATAAGGAAGATACCTGTTTCAAGGAGGCTGAGAAGCAATTTGTCTTGTTTGCTGGGAGCTCTGAGTCAGCAAAAACCTCGGCGTGCCTGCTGTCCAGTGGTTTGTGTCATAGGTGATATTGCTGTGAGTGCTGTGGGACCTGAAGAGGATGTTTGCTTTTTGGGGGAAGCTCCAGGCTCAGGATCTGTCAGAATACAGCTGTAAGGTCGTGCAGTCTGAGCGTTTCTGACCTCCAAAACAGAATGTGTGCACCTCCCCTTTCCATTAACCATTAAGGATCAGCTTTTGCTTATATCTCAGTTATGTGAGTTGTTTTTGGAATTGTTGGTGTTGCTTGATGAGAGGTTAGCATGAAAATTCCTCCACTGCAGCTCACTGGGAAACCCACCCCAAAACAGCAACAGAGATTTTTTTTTTTTTCCTTATTTTTATTTTTAAGTGTTTCCAGCCAGCCAGAGACCTGCATGCAAACTTCCAGCTCTGTTGTTCAGAGGGGAAGGGTGAAGCTGGATGTGTGCAGCTGGAAATGCATTGGATGACTCACAGTATTGCCTGTGCTGAAGTGAGCTGCATGGTGGATAGCAGCAGCTGATTTACACCAGACTCTAGTTCTTCCATACTACATTTTGTTTCAAAAGTACTGCAAACTATAAGGATCTTTGGAAAGTGTTGGTGTCTGGTCATGATCAGTACAAGTTAATGAATCTGGAAAATTTTCTGGTGCAATTAATGCAAACTTCATTGCTGAAGTTACTGGCTTTGAGAAGACATTTTCTGTGGTCTTGCTGTATAATTCTGTACTTATGACAAAATCAGCTCTTTTCATCTGTGTTTTTCTCCTTGGAATTCACTTAAAAAAAAAAAAAAAAAAAAGCTCACCCACATGCAACTAAGAGAATGGAATTATGGGTAGAAACCTGCTCCTAATTTATTTCTAAGGTTAGGTGTCAGGGAGTGAAATGAATCCTGTATGTGGGTCCAGAGAAACATAAAGATACCATTTTCTTTTCTAGCTGTTTTTCAGTCTGCATGCTGAAAACCTTTCAGAATGATTCATTGGAATGTGGTCTCTAAATGTGCTTTAAACTGGGATTTATAAACTGATGATCAAGATAAACTGGAGTCTAAAAGAAGAACCTGGAAGTACAAATCAACTGTAATTTATTTTTTCCTTTAAGCTGAAAAAACACAACATGGTTCAAGTTTAAGAAGGATTTATAATAGGGAGACCAAAGAACTAGGGAAAGAACATTAAGTATTATTTTGAGTTTGTCTTAAATCAGGAAGCAGATTTGAAGTGTTGCTAATGCCTATCCCCTTCTGAATTTTCAGAACAGTATTTTCATTTTGGTCATAGGTAGACAGGGGGTGAAAAAAGGTTTGAGTGTACCCAGACAAATGGATATGCTTTGTGTCTGTCAGGTGGCATCTGGGAGAATCTGTAGACTGGGAAGTAAGCTGCCCATTTGTTTCTAACTGTGGAAAGCTGTGTGACAGAAAGGTTCAGAGAGAGACCATCAGGACAGCCACTACTCTTGGAGGACATAAACCCCTTACTCATCCTGGAGACAGGTCCTGCATTCCACTGGGGGGAAACTGTGCCCATCCAGGCTGCTGGCAACACCTCCAAACCAAGACAAGACCTTAAGGACTGGGAGAGGAATTGGAGATGAAAAGACTTCAGAGGGGAAGGACCAGACCTAGGTCTGGGAAATTCAGGTTAAAGAATGCCTTCTCCCCAAAGCCTTGTCTGTTCACATCTCCCTAGTGCTTCACTGCAAGAGTTTCCATTTTCAGAACTTGATTTACTTATGATCAAACAGAAGAGATAAAAATAAAATGCAGCCACAGGGCATCACCCCACAGAACTATATGAGGGTGGTGCCCGTCCTTACTGTCTACAGGGAAGTGCAGCAATAATCTCTTTAATGACTAAATCAAAGTTTATTATGCAAGTGATCCAGCCTTAGATTTCAGTTCCAATTTCAGCTCTATTGCAGTTTAATCATTTTTATGGCAAAAGGTACCAGTGTTAGAAGTCTTAAGTGTCTCTGGCAAGATATTGCTGCTGAGGGTGATACAAAGCTGTGTGCCTCAGGTTCTCTCTCCCTACAGATTGATCAGCACATGCATTATTTAGGGTGCATGTTGTACACCAACACTAGTTTAAATGTTAAATAAATGAAAGTAGATAGGAGGCATTTACATGGACCCAGGTAGCATGGATTTCAGTGTGAGTAATTGTGAGGCATGAGATGTCTGGTTGGATGTGGAGCTTTTGATGTGGTTGAGTTGCAGCACTTGTAGAGCACAGCCAGCTGTGCTGGGATGATTCACTGTTTACTTTATGTGATTTTAAACATAACACTTTATATAGTTTGCCATTTATCTAATTTAAGTAATTTATTTTATGCAATTTCAAGGATAAACTGCATGAATTATTTTTTAATATATTATCATGCTGTATGACTAACAGTATTTCTTAAATCATGAGAGATTAAATATACTGCTGTGCTCTTTTACATTGAAAAAGCTTATTAAATGCTGACCAAAAGTTTCAGACTCAGGGTCCTAAATTTATTTCCCTGTTTCACAGAAGCAATCTGATTTTGAGTAGAAAGAAATTCACAATTTTTTTTTAACTTCAGAGGAAGCTCAATATATTGGAGGAGGTGGCTTGTGCATAGCTAAGGATATAAAAGTCTAATTTTAGAAACTGAGTACTGTAAGTGTGGATCTGCAGTTTTAGTTTGCCTACAAGTATATAAAGCATATGACTACACACAGTATATGATTTGATGTACCAAAGGATGTCCTAATAGTTTTGCTTTGAATTTTCTTGAAAGGAAAAAGAGTATTTATTTGGATACAGAGTGACTGTGAAATTAACTGGGTTTTATTTAGTCTTCTGTTTTCTTTAAAGTCTAGACTTAGCCTCTATCTCATGATTACAAACAAGTTTTTGCACCTTCTTTTACACCACTTCTTGCACTTACTTCAGAGTGAAATCTGAATTCAAAAGCTCTCTAGGGATGCATGAAGCTTCCTGCACATATTTTGTTGGAATAAATGGAATATATATTTATCTATTTTTAATCTCTTTGAAGATATTTGAAATACTTTATAGACATTTGACAATCTGTATTTAGTCTCATACAGGCAGAGGCAATGGAGATGGGATCAGTGGAAAACTGAGCTTGTGAGAGTTTTCTTCTCAGCTGCAAGGGAGGGAAAATGTTATGGCTTTTCCAGTCACAAGGGAAGCAACGTGGGGGAAGTGCAACATCTACTTAAGAGCAGACCAGTGCTGTCCCAAAACTAAACAGCAGCAAATAAAACATAGTCTGGGAGAGTGTTTCCAGCCACCATTGAGAAGGGGTTGCCATCCTTTGGCAGATGGACTCAGGTTTTCAGTCTCCTTCAGCTTCCAAGAGATCTGCAGGATCTCCTTGTGACTCTTCCACTGGTGCTGTGCTCCTGCACATCTGCAGCACCTCTGCCTGGGGAGCTGATCCAGCAGAAGCTGGCCAGGAAACAGAGGATGGCATTCATTCAGCTGATGGCATCCATTTATCTGGTGTGATCCCTTCCTTTGCACACTCTCAGGTCCCAGGGAAGCTTGGTACAGAAGGGGGGCTATGGCCACAGGGGAAGGGAAGAGATTGTGATCATGGTTTGATTTAGGGTGGTTCAAGTTGACACATAACTTCACTCTGTAGCTCCAGACTATCCAGGAAAAAAAATATTAATAAGGTGGCACCTTCCTTTGAATCTTGTGTCCACATCCTGTGCTTGGAGTATTGCTTGAAATGTTTGCTATCATATTAAAAAGTATGTTGATCAAACAGTTATAAATCAGAGGGAATATTTAAATAACACTTCATCCGCCACACATGCAGGTTCCTCTCCTTTGGTTATTTGCATTTTTCTTTTTTTAAATTTTTTTTTTTTTTTTTTTTTTGTTGAACAGGTTTTGGAACAACCATAAAGCATCATTGGCATTAGAAAACCAGCAAGCACAAGCATAGTCTCTTTACTTGTGTCCACAAATAACATGAACATGTGTACATTGCCTTTAGGTGTTGAAAGAGCACAGATCAGATGTGCACTTTCAAACTGATGAACAGGCTTAAACTCATATCAGAATGGCTGAGAAAATGTTATTTTGGCTTTCCCTTTCTACAAATGTTCCAGGAAAATATTGTTCATCAGTTAAGCACTATTGATTTTTTGTTTCAAAGCATGATCTAAGGAATAGCCAGAGTACATTACTTCTTTCAAGAGCCATTACTAAATAATCTCATGAAAACTTCTTTCCTTAGGACATTCAGAACTGGGGAGCAGGGATGTATGATGCTTTTACAGATTAGTTAGTTTTGGTAAATGTTGCTTTAGCCACCAATAATCTAAAGCTCTCCTTTCAGAGCTGCTGTTCAATAATGAGAGTATCTTCAGAAGAAATTACTTTTTCAGTCATTTATATTTGAATCTTAAAATCTTGTTCTTAGCTGAATTTTGTCTTGTTAGCTCTTATCTGAGCACTGATTTTATCCTACTAGGTTTGAAACAGCATCAGCCTCACTAGCTAAATAGTAAAACAACTTCATGGTTGCAGAACTATATTGCACAGAGAAATGAAGTTAAAAAAATATTTTTTAGATTTTCCTTCTAAACCAGTGGTTTTTTTTTTTAATTACTATGTTTCCTTGCATGAGCAAACTTAAAATAATGGAAAAAAACAAGAGAGGGGCAAAATCCAGTTTTATTTCCAGAGATGCTGATCACTCAGCAGCAGCTCTCAGTGACAAGGACTCTCAGCCCTCACAAAAATCAGTTTTGATATGCCTAAGTGCAGCACTCCTCTTTACTCTGGACTCCTACACTCTCTGAATACCAACACCCCTCAGAGCCTTCCTGTTTCCTTCCAGCCTTAGGCACAACCCTGTGGTTTCCACTTTCAATTTGTGAGGAGACATCACCAGGGAAATTCCTGCTGGGGCTCCAAGCATGGACAGGTCTATGCTGGAGCAAATAAGCAGAAAATTCTTCACTGTCTTTGCCATGGAGGAGGCTGGATGAGCATTCTCCTTAACACCACACATTGCTTTAGTTAACAATTAAATTTCTACCTGCTGGACTTTTTGTGTTCATTAAAAGTGCACTGGGGGATTTTGGAAAGTTTAGAGAGAGAAAAGCCACAGATTTGCCACACTGCTTGAGATCAGTGCCTCTGGCTTGGTAATTTAACCTACTTTGTAGGTCCACTGCACTGACAGTGGAAAAATAGAAGGAAAGGGGTTCTTAGCTCTATAAATAGGAGTAAAGGAGCAAGTGTTTTATCCACTGGTTGAACCTCATTGGGAGAAGAAATGGAAAGTTTGATATGGGAAAATTAAAATGAGAGGGAAAAAACAACAAACTTTTTCTGAAACTTAGAGAAAGTGTTTTTGAGATATGTTGAAGGATTTTACTCTGTTTAATTATAGCAAATTTGGGAGACAGCTTTCATGCTATTTGAAAATGTCACTAGCTTTCTTCTCCCATGAAGGTAAAGGATCCTCAGAAATCTTAGAGAAAGCTGCTGCAGGACTGGATGAGTGAAAACCAGTGGCACATATACCCAAATAAAAACAATATCAAGTCTTAAGTTGTGTATTTCAAAAAATGTTATTTAGTTATATTTTAAAGTCTTACTGACATACTGAAATTTTGAATTCCATTATCACCATCTTAATGTAATTATTTCTCACTTTAATTTCTTTTATCTCCAGAAAAGATGCAGAGAGAGCCTGCTTTTTCTCTCACTATCTTCAGCATTTCTCTGGAAAGCAGTTGAGATACCAAATCTGCTGTTTCTGGCTTAAAATAATAGCATATTACACAGAAAATAGCCCTAGAGGGATGCCCCTGGTTAAGTGTCTTCTACAAGTATAAGATCGGGTCTTTTTTTCTTGTACTTGCTTGAGAAGAACTACAGTGTTACTCTTTATATCAGGGTGTGTCTGGGGGATTTGGAATCTGCTCAGCATCTTTCTTATGGGCAGCAGTAATTCCACTGAAATTTCTAGAATGATGCCTCTTCAAAGGAGAATCTGGTTTTGAGTCTTAGCTGGGTATCACCTATTTGATAATCAATCGTGACAGTTCTTATGAGTAGTCCTGGCCTACAAACAGATCAAATCAGTTGGGAAAAAACTGATATGAAGATGAGAGCAAAGAAAAGTCCTGAGGCTGATGATACAGAGGAAAAATTGTGACACTAATGCAGTTCCCACTAGTTCTGGTGATTTCATACTGCTGGTGATTGTGGCAAAGCTTGAGAATTTGTATACAGTCCATATTTGCTATCTATCATTCTGCAGTGGGTCTGAGTTATTTATTGTGTTTCTGATTATCCATGGACTTCAGAGACCTCAGAAAGAGAGAATGTTTTAATGAATTACTGTTGTTTTGATGTCAAGAATCTCTTAATTCAATAACTTTAAATTTAAGTATATGCTTCAATACAAATTAGATTAATAATACAGGTTTAATAACAAAAAGCACAAATGCATAATTAAGATAGTTTAAAAAGCATGGCGTAGGATAAAAAGTTCATTAAAAATCTGGGCAAAAGTTGGTTTTCAACTTTACAGTTTTGATTTTTTTTCCCACTGCTAGACTTTTTGGCTTCTGCTATAAAAAAGTGACAGTCTTGAAATCTGGGTAATGTTCTAGCTGTCAGAAGTCACTGTGGAAATAAGAAGAATGACTCTATGCTTTCCTGAATTTTATTTCCATTTTTAAAGTTTCAATCTTCTGCTTTTGAGTGTTGAAGATCAGTAGAATGGAAATAGGAAGAGAACTCAAGAAATCAGCTTTTAGTCAATTCCTTTGTGCTGTTGAATATTGTTTTGAAGGGAAAATATATTTCCTTCAAAACAATGAGAGTTTAAGAATGGAATTGTGGTAGAGTTGTGAAGGAACTTCTCTGAAGTCAGTGGTGGAGCCTCCTGGTGCAGCATGTGGAGACAGAAACACTGCCACATATCAGGGCAAAGCCTTACATTTTGGTACTTTGAGAAAAAACTTCTAGGATAATAATGACATTAAACTTAATTTCAATCTCTTGGTGTATTAGGAGGAACATCTACTGTTTCTACTTCCTTTTTCTTTTCCTAATTAACTTGTTAATGCATTGGCTCTATTACCATGAGGAGGATAAATTCTCTCTTTAACACGATCTCAATTCACTTTTTCTACAGCAGCCCCACACAGGATATATTTTAAAATCCAGCATTATTAGAATATCACTCTTTGAGCTGTCTTAAGAGCTTGTTCTGCAATACAGCTCCTAGGCACCAGTGACTGGCAGGTTTATATCTGTGTTGGTTAGGTTGTTTCTCAGCTCCTTTGATCTTCACCTTCCTTGCACAGTTTCTTCGGCTTGTAAATTGTTTTCTAATTTTTAGAAGACCTTTTATATGTGGTTATCTACAGAGGTTATGTATCAGAGAGTCATTAATTTCTTTCAGTCTGTTTTAATAGCTTTTTCACTGTATTTAAATAGAAAAACTACTAGTAAGAAATGTTACCTTGAATTATTCCTATGGAGAGAGTTAGAGACAATATAACAGATCATGAGCAACATGTAGATACATTTTTGTTCGTGATAATCTGCTTTTGGTTAATTCATATTCTTGGGAAAATATGGCTCAGTATCTTGACTCATTTCCTTTCTGGTGCCTTTTGATGGTATATTATTGCCCTTTAATCTGAAAGGATCACAGTAATTGGTGAGAGTTTTTATACCATTCAAATTGCAGAAGATGTGTTGTCTTTTATGAATTCTCCATCATTTATAGCAACTTCATAAACTTGCTTAAAGCCTAGTTTAAACAAAAGCTATGTTACAAAAGCTTGCATGTGCTCTCAAAAAGTGCACCTCATGTAGAGAAAGTGAGATGTGTTGAGAACACAGGATAATGTAATGTATTATGCATGTAAATTCACTTGATCTATATTGGTCTTTTCAATTCCCTTTCCAAACAAAGGACATGGTAATTTCATTTTACAGATAATGTAGTTTGGGGCCCTAAATCAGTTTAGCAGTACACATTTTTGATTCATGGCGAGGGTAGTCGCTAGCTCTGAATGTATCTGTTCATAATCTCCTCAGCAGAAATTCAGCAGTGACTGATCTGTTTAATGGCATCACATTGTCTCTGTGCATTGGGAAAGATCACGAGATGAGCTGGTGATTCATCGATCACCAGAATACCTACAGACAGTCACCACAGGGGGAAAGTTTGCTCTGCATTCTGAAAGGAAAATAATTTGAAGAATTCCTTACTGGCTTTCTGTGACCACAGTCTTCCACAGATGTGATTTGGGGTTATGTTATTTAATTATATGTGTATTATTTTTTATGTGGGCATGTGCAGTTGTATCATATTATGTTGAGTTCCAATTTTGCATTATAGTATAAACAATGGCTGGAAGCAAGAACCTTCCTATGAAGCTTGCTGATTTATTCCTCTATTCCCCTATACATGTAAGTTGAGCATGGGCTGAAGACCAGCTTGAAGAGTGATCCTTTATTGCTGCTTGGTCTACAGGATGAATATGCACCAGACAACACAACTGCTAATAAGCCTCTTGTCATCCTTCCATAAATTATCATGTTAGTTTTCAAAAACCCTGTAGACACAGGCTTTTGTAACAGCATTAAATGTGCAGCAAGATCTGTCATTTAACTTGTACAAAATGCAAAGGAGGTGCCATTTGTATTGATTGCTATAGATTTTTGTCTTGTCTAATGGGATTTATATTTTTTCTATGAACTTGTGCTTAAAAAAAAAAAAAGGTGGAAACAAATAATGTCCAGACATAGATAACATATTTTAAGTATAGAAATAATTCAAACCTTTAAATTTCATGCATGCCATGGCATCCCTGGTTCCTAAGGCATCCAATCCCATCTGTATTTTTGCCAAGACAGAGATGCAAAAGAGCACTGGAAGCAGCCTCCTTTCACTTTGCATTAAAGCAGACAGACCAGCACTCAGCTTTGTGCATTTTGAACTCACTGCAATAAAAGTTTTAAGAGATAAGAAGCTTTTTCTATTTCAGGGTTGCCATTAGCCTGAATAATATATAAACATGGGAAAAGGTCTGAAGTCCTTTTGAGGCTCACAGTATACCTTCAATTAAATTATACATCATTATCACAGCTGCCAAGCCTGGTGTGGGATTTTAGCCCCCTATCTCACTAAATGTTCTATGTAGCTGCCTTGTCCAATTCTTATTTGTTCCTTTTCTTAAGCAATAAGAGCACTCTTCAAAAAACCAGGCTTAAGGAATAAAGTGGAGGATGAGGTTTGGTTAATCAAGAAAGAACTTGGAGATGTCAACAGTCAAGCACCAAGGGAGGAAGGAGGTCAACTCTCTAGCCTTGAAAACCACTGGGGAGAAATCTAACACTATTAAGTCATGACATATTATGTTCCTTTTGAACCAGGGCTGTGTGTGCTCCCTCTGTCTGCTGAGAGGTTTGCAGAGCAGCTCTGAGCTGCTCATGAAACCCCTTGTGAAAGCAGAATTGCTGGGGATACCCACTGGGGATGCTTTCAGCCCACAAAGCTGGCAGTGACAGCACAGAAACAGAAACCTAAACAGATACATTTTGTCTCTTTGTCCATTTATGGTGTTCTCAGGCTTTACAACCCAAAATTTTCACTTGTCATATTGCAGATGAGCATTGTCTTGGATCTCAACAAGATACAGAATTATTCAACTTTCTTAATCAGCTAGTGTCAGCTAGTTAGTAATCTGTGTTGTCTTTAGCATAAATATACAAAACTCATTACATAGGAAAATCATAATGGCTTATCTTTTCTTATTTATTCCTATGATATCCACTAAAAGTGTTAGAAATGCTGTGACTAATTACATGAGTCACACCACTAATGCCACTGCACTTGCCATTAATTTTTTCAGTTTTGTTGTCTTCTTTGTAAAAGTATAACATTAATAAATATTTGGCTTGAGTAGCTGTACATGAAAGACTGAAATCAAGATGGCATCACAGAGTTTTGTGTGTAGAATACTTATTTAGGATTATACCATACCATTGATTTTTTTGCACTGAACAGGTTATTGATTTCAGTGGACTCTTAACGTGCAGATCAATGACACATTATAGGGCTTAAATAGTAACATTTGATACTTAAAAATAAATGAGACAGGGGTATCACTGACTTTCAAGCAGGACTAAAAAATATCTGATAAAAATGCAAACTTCCTTAAAACTTCAGACAGTTACAACACTCAGCTCAGTAGAAGCATCAGGTGAAGAATTGTGTTTAAAATGTAAAAATGAGAATTTGTTGGGAAACATGTGAGTTGAAAATCGTGTGCAGCAAGTTGAACCACAGCACTGGCACTGACCTGGCAGAGCTTTGCTTGCTCACTCTCAGCCCTGGGCATCCTCTGCTGGTGCTGCACATCCTGCCCAGCTTGTGCTGCCTCAGATGTGTCCTCTGTGTGATACAGCAGCAGTTTGCAGAGTAGCAAAAAGTATTTAGTGCACACTGGCGAGAAATCAGACCATGTAGCTCATTATCCCAGCAATCTAAATTTATGGGATGCACTTGGAAATCCCTTAAGACTGTAGACTTTACACTAAACTGTATGTGAACTCTAAGGTTTACAGTCCTTTTTGAGAGACAAGAAGAGATGCTTGACTAGGAAATGAGCTACAGATTTTTGGAAATCTAATAAACAACAAGACTCTTAACTTCTTAATCCTCCACTCAGCACAACTTATTCTGACAGAGATTTCTTAAAAATTGGGTGAAATCCATGTTCTTAAATCTGCATTTGCAACACTCGGGCATTTTTCTGAAGCATAACTTGTCATTTATACCTGTAGAAGTGCATTGAGGTGGAGAATGAAGTGCTCAGTTTTGGTGGTTTACACTGTTTGATTCATCTTCACACTGGAAAATAAAACTTTTTTTTTTTTTTTTTTTTTTTTTTTTTTTTTATTAGCTATGATTTAATACAGACCTTAGTTATAATTGCAGAAGCTTTAAGCCTGTGCGGGCTGTCAGACCAAATATTTAATGAGTTAATTTTCTTCTTTTCTATGGCAGAACTATTTTATAGGTGTTTCTGCTGATATTGAAAGAGAAGAGTAGATACACCTTTCTCAATCGCTTCCTCAAATTGAGTTGAAAAATCTGTTCTCCAGCATGTAACATATGCCTTTTAAAACTGCTACTGTGCTGCTGCCTACTCTTATCAGTATGGGCCATAAATTTTGCATGGGTATAGAGGGAACTGCAGCTTGAGGACTCGAAATAGTTAGCAAGATGCTGCTAAAGTATACAGACAAAGTACACTGGCAAATGGGTCTTTATAGACAGGCATCATTACCAAGATCCATGTGTGCAGAACTGTGCAAGCCTGAGGTGCATTAAAGGCCAGTGCTGGCAGGAACCTAATTTTGGGTGAATGGAGTCCTTAGATTCATTGTGATATCGCACATAAATGAAAATACCAAATGTCATTGACTTGTCAGTGAAAAAGTAGTCTAGGCTTTGTAACAAATGAATCAGTGATGTATATTTGGAAGCTGTGTGACATATTAAAGTAGTTTATGAGGCACAATTTGTTTTGGTGGTCTGCTCTGATTGATGGTGTGCTATCTGCCACTGCTTTAGATGTTGTGGTATGTTTGTAATAAATGTTCGTTCTGAGACAGTGCTAAATGTGTTCCATCTAAATCATTCATTACTTATAACAAGTTTCAGTGTATATGAATCAAAGCTTTTTTATACTTGCTTTCAAAAGAATTTATCATGTTGAAGCAGCTCTATCACCTGTGATGGGGCCAGCTGCATGCCTGACTGCTCAGACCCTTTCAGCAGTGCCTGCTGGAAACAGCACAAAGTTCAACTGCAAGCCGTGTAATGTTAAATACTACATTTAAAAGTTTGTTGTCTTTTCTAATCTAGCACCCCTATTTGCTTCTTTTTTTAATTTTGCAAACAGAATACCAGAAAATATCAGGAATAAGCACTGAGGGATGAGGAGGAAACATTGGTGCAACAACTGGACTTGTCAAAGAATGCACATCAGTGGGAGGGATTTTTGCTGATGTTTTATACCAGTGTATCACTCACTCATCAGAAAACTATAAAAAATGTATGCACCACTCACAGGGGATTTCCTCTTTCTGGAAAGTGCCGAATGCATCATCCTTAAGCAAAGAGTGTACTTTGTTCCCCCTTGATTGGTAGGAAAAGGAATGCTTTTTTTCCCATGGGCCTTGTCTGTGTCCTTCCTCCAAAATTCAAATGAGAGTGGGGAAAACTAAAGGACTGTCATTCCAAGATGATCAGTTTCGAAATACTTCATATGTTTTTGTTGTAAAAACAATGATTTTCATTTCTGTGTGGCATTTGAAGAGACTTACATTTTTCCTGTTTCAATAGCCACTAGGAAGTACAGAAGTATCACAGAATTCCAGAATGAGTTAGGTTGGAATGGACCACAATGGCTCATCTGCTCCCATCTCCCTCCTGAAGAAGGATCAACCTAGAGCCCATGGCCCAGGATTGCATCCAGATGGTTCTGGGATATCTGCAGTGAGGGAGACTCCACACCCTCTCTGGGTGATCTGTTCCAGTGCCTGGTCACTGCACAGTGAAGAAATTCTTCCTCCTGTTCAGGTGGAACTTTCTGTGCATCAGTTCCTGCCCGTTGCCTCTTGTCCCATTGCTGGCACCACTGAGCAGAGCCTGGTCCAGAACTTGTCAAAGCACTCCAGAGTAACACAGAGGTGTTTGAAGCATTCTTAAATTCTTAACAGGACAAAAATCTGTGTACCTATTCATTTAAAATTTCCATGCTGTTGTATTTTGACTACTCTTTAAAGGCAGGTTTTTCATATAATATAGCCATATACACTGAAATGTAGATTGAGAAAATGAGATGTGACTTTAAAAATTATTTTGGCTAGTGGAAATAGCACTTGAATCATAACAAATATGTGAATCTCTAGACAAGAGTCCTTGGTCCCTTATAATATAAAAAGAAGCAGACTGTTGCATCAAACAGTTTGTAAAACAGAAACAAATTTGGCAAAGAATGGAAAAGGAAAACAGTGCAAAGCCTTGCCCAAGCAGTCCAGACTTGATGCAAAAAATCTCTCGAATTCCTAATTGTCTTTTTTTGTTTGTTTTGTATGCAAGACAGTATAAAACACACAAAATATGTGCTGGCATTTGAAAAGAAGCATGTGGGTGCCTTTTCTCATCATTTTCAGAAAAAAAGAAAAAAAGGCACAGTATTACAGAGTTAAAGGTGCTGTAATGATGGGTTGAGGCTGTGCAGCTGCAGCAATATCAGTAGAAAGCAACTGCATGGCTAAAGTTAGTCTCTTTATTCTCCCAGAGGTGTGTATCCATACCTGTGCTAAATTATTGTGGGATTTTTTTAAGATAGAGACTGTGCATCTATGGATTGATGCTCTTTCTCTTTTTCTGTTAATGTTCTCTTTCTAGAAGTTCTTAGCATGTTAATAGCATATTTTAAGCAGCACATTCAGGAGTGTGCATCAAAATGTGAAAAGTTATATAACTAGACCCAGAGGAAAAAAACAAGATGAAACTCAGAAAACAACAGAAACTTGTGGCATCAGCAACTCATAAGGCAACACTTATAACAATTCAGCACTTGCTGCTTTCTAAAGTTAATGAACAGATATTATGTGGCAATAGGTGGAAATGAAAACTGCACTTTAAGATCCATCTTATCTACCTCTAACCCTTCTCTTGCCATTTTAATTGGAAATTTTTGCCTCTGCATATTCACATTTCTTTTTCCTCTGTGGGTGTCTTTTTCTTTATCACATCATAAGCAACCAGTTGTTGCTTTCTACAGTCTCTTATATGGGCTTGGTGGAAGAAGTGGCTGCCTTGGGAATGTTTGCCTGTAAGACTGATTATCCCATTAGTTCACAGAAGCTATTCCCATCCATGGGTAGAAAATGTTTTTTACAGATTGCCTGCTTGTTTCGCACTTTGGTGTGTGGAAAGATCACATATGCTTAGGTGTGACATACATGGTATATATATGTGTGTGTGTGTGTGATGCAAATGGTGTATACACAATATTTGAGGTTCTAAATAATTTTGTATGTCTTGAAACTCAAAAAATGGCATACGCTCACCTCAAGGGGAAGAAAAAAGGGGGGAAGGTATTTCCACCATCTAATCAAACCATGGCTCAGATTTTAGCAGCACTAGCTGCTGTTCTGGCTCCTGGCCAGCAGCTGTAAAATCTGGCTTCCATTTCTGCCTTCTTCCTTTCTGAGAGTAATTAAAGCCCAACAGGAAGGCAAGGTGGAAACCCCAAGGTTTTCTTGGTGATTTTTGATATGCTCTCTACCTTGTGCTTGGAATGAGAAGAGAAGGAAAAAGGAGGCCTAGGGAATCCCCATGGTTTGTCTGTGAGCACACAGCCACTCAGCTCAGGAGCATCCTCAAGACTCCTGCTTTGAGCTGGTGCTGCAGGAGTGAGCTTAGGTGTTGCACCTTCTCATCCTGCCTCTTCCTTACCTACTCATTTCACTGCTCAGTTACAGAAAGTGTTTTGAAGTACAGTTGATGCCCCAGTTGTCAAGCCCAGCTGATTTTCAAGATTGCTGGCAATAGTAAGTGTTGCTGTGTAATCAACCATTTTTTTCTTTTATGGTGTAATTTTTCACAAAAGTTTTGCATTCAAGAATTTCATGAGAGTGGTATGGACACCAAGGGATTTATACACCAAGACAAGGTCTTTTATTCAGGCTTTTTGACAGTGATGCATAATACTCACTGTGTCTGGGAGGAAGCAACACATTTGTCTTTTTATCCAGTTTAATAACCTCTATTGCCTGTGCTTGCTGCTACAGAGGAAAGACTAAGGTGGGAATCAGGGCTTTAATTTTTGACTCCCACCTGCTGGTGGAATCTGTTTGACCATGCCATTTATAAGTCTAGCTTTGTTGAAAGGCAGGAAAAAAACACCAGTCTGCAAACTTTTCTTCCAGCTTTGATGGAACCTACTGTCCAGACTTGTCTCTGATATTTTTCACTTGTCCTACTTACAGGGGGATCTGCCCTTCCAAGCAGCTACCAGTATAATTTTTTTATTCCCCTCCTCTGCAAAAGTAAATTTAACCTCAGAGTCCTCTTGCCTGGGGAGAGTTTTATCTAGTAAATAGATGGAGATCTGAGAAATACAGAGATTAGGTGATCTGCCAAATTGTGCTGCCTGTCTCTTACAGCACAATAATAAAAAGATCTTTCCTATAATGGCTCTTTATTGCCAATTCCCTAGTTGTTCTTCACCAAAGTACAATTAATTAGTAAAGGGGCTTCCCATACAGAAAATTGTTGATGGAGCATCTGAGAAAAAGCAGTGGAGCATAACCCCATAGAAACAGACTATGAGGGGGGGAAAAATGTATTTCCACACCAGGATATGCCCTTTGTTCCTCTCATTTACATTCCAAGGTTCATGGTGTTTGTGTTGTTGGGTCCTGTCCCCCTCTTCTTAACTTGTCTCTGTCTTGATGCTTTGACTATTATCATTATCTGTTCTTCATTTATGAGCAGGTTTAAAACAGTGAGGTTGTCTGTGGGTTTTGCAGTGGGTCTGCAGTGGTAGCTCCAGTCTCTTGCTGTCCCTTTTTAAAATGACAACTCTCCCTCCTGAGCTTACTCCAAAAGGCTGAATTTGAATGCTAATACAGATTTTTATTATTTTTTTATTGTGGTTCAATTCAGAGATAAAGGATAAAGTAAAGAGCTAGGTTTCTGACTGCTTAGGGACTGCTGAAAGTAGGACTGAAATGCTACTGTTCCCAATAGTTTATTAGGGAAAAGATACAGTTTGCCAATATTTCCTTTAAATATATGCGAACTCAATCTTGGAGAAGTTGTAAAAATCAATTTCACTAATAATTAGAATTATAGAATTTTCTGCCAGTAAATGTGCTATATATAAGGCAGCATTGGACTACACAAGGTCAATATACTTGCCTTCAAAATATATCCTAATATCTGTTAATGTAATCCACCAATTAAAAAGTCTATAAATAAGTATTTACTCAATAGATTATAATGTCTCCAAAGGGAGCAATTAGGCTTTTAAGGAGAAGTATTAAACATTCCCATGAAGGTTTTAGTATTTTCTTTAACACTTTGTTTCACACAAATGTACGTGTCAGAAATTATGCTTGAAAATCTATTAATCTATGATAAACTTGTAACTTGCACCCCAATGGTAAATAGTCTTAAAATGAGTGTTGATAATGTATAAGAATATTTATTTCAGTCCATAAATGATAAAAATATGAAAGCAGATTTTTTTTTTCCTGTAGTGTTGAATGCCTTGCTATACACTATAACTTTTGGTGTAATTAGCAATCACATGATAACAGTTTTTGTCCCAAATAGCTTTCTATGTATTTTACATACAAAGATAAAGGGATTTAAAATACTGAGGCAGATTCTTGATGTAAATATCAGTGAGCTGAGCTGATTTAAATTAGCTGAGCATCTGGCCCATTCTCTTTGAAAACAGATAATCTACTTCAGTAATTGACTGAGATTTGTAGGTTTCATTTCTTTCATTTTTTATTTAATTGTATAAAATAGTGACATGCAAATCTAGCCAAGATTATTAAAATTATTGATCACTTATGCTGTCCAATCAGCTACAAACTATGCACAGTTATAAACCATTAATTTTAGGTTATATTAGAAATTCATCCAATTAGAAAAAATAATAATAATTAAAAGGATCAGGGATGTATGTCAAAATATAATTACACATTGCAGAGATATCAAATTGTAATAGTAGAACTGGCAGTCATTCTTAAGGGAGAGAGCAAGGGCAAATTGTGAAAAATTCAAATATGACTGAAATGCCAGTAAGTGTTATACTAATAATAGTATAAATTGCAACCTACTGTGATTTTTTTTCTCCCATGGGTCATCTTTTTTCTCTTTTTCTTCCAAGGTTCCCTGATCATGGAAGACAGCCCTTTCTAAAATCTCTGGCCCATTTTTTTTTTCTTTTCTTTTTTTTTTTTTTTTTTTCATTTTCACCTAACTCATTAAATTAATAGATTCTATAATTAATCTGCAACCTTTTTCATTATAAGAGCTACAAATCAGACACATGCAAAACCAAAATAAACCCCCTCTTTTGAAATTATGTTGTTTTTATGTAATTCCTTAATATGGTTTACCCATAGCAGAACAAAATTCACCATGTTTTTTCTGCAAACTGAAAATAAAACTATACATATTGTACAGCTACCAGTATAGCAAACTGTAAATCACATTTAGATATTTAGTAAGCAATGGCAACGATGACAAAAAAGCATCTTGGTTCAGTGATTACAAATCTAAACCCAAGCTGATTAGCAAAGTGATTTCCTCTCAAGCTGCACCTGAAAGAAAAGCAATATTATCCCTGATATTCCACTGAAAACTGCAACTTGAATCAGTCACATCTTGGTTTTCTAGCAGTGATCTTCTCATTCCTGTACCAGAATTTTTTTCTTATCCTTGGGACATGTGAGTATTTTGGATATTTTAGGCAGTGCTTCAGAGAGTGAGCCATCTCTGTGCTCATCAGTGTTTCACACTCACCTGCCACAAGGGCAATCCCTGCCCTAAAATAGGTTTGCACTGTGTGGTTGACATAGAGAAGAGCTAGAGTAATTTAGAATTTGTAGAAAATAACCTGCTACATTAGCTCCATAAAATAAAAGAAGATTTTCTTTATGGCTGTTTTAAATATGCAAGTAAAGTTGGATGAGAAAATCACCTTCCTAAGGTAACTGAGCTGCAGCCTCTCCAGCTCTTCTCTGGACAAGGACCACAGCCATAACCAAAACCATTAGCACAGCATTTGGAAGAATTATAACAGCCAAAGAATGCCTTTTAATGCTGAGTACTTTCAATGACTGAAATTACTGGAAAGAGTCCATTTCCTTTAAGTTAAGTGCCCAAAGTGGCAAATGGGTGCAATTTTCAGAAGTGTATATATGAATAATTCTAATTGATCTGAATCACAGAGAAAGTACCAGGCTCCCCTACAGAATCCCACTTTGCCTTCATCTGCATCTTTAGATGTCTGCATATTGCAAATATTTTCTTTGGGCAGCAAATCCAGGAACCATCTTTGCTTAGTTGTTCAACTGTGAGTTTGTGCTTAAATTAAGCACGTGGTTGTGTGCTCTTCTAAACAAAGAAAATTAAAGGATGGGAGGGTCACAGAATCATTTAGGTTGGAACAGACCTCCAGGATCATTGAGTCCAAACTTTGATCATAACCTTGTCAAACAGACTGTGGCACTGAGTGCCACATCTAGTTGGGATTTTTTGAACAATCCCAGGCATGGTAACCCCACCACCTCCCTGGGCAGCCTCTCCAAGGCTTGACAACCCTTTCAGTGAAGAAATTCTTCCTGCTCCCCAGTCTGAGCCTCCCCTGGTGCAGCTTGGTGCTGTTTCCTCTGGTCCTGTGGCTGTTTTCCTGGGAGAAGAGGAGAGAGGGGAGAAAAGATCCTTCTCATCCAAAGCACATGGCAGGGATTGGGTGTAATTGCTAGTTAGCAGCTGCATTGCTTTCTCTGAACTTCTGTGGCTCTAAAACTTTGACAGTCTGAATTGAGATGCAGTATCTTTTTGTCCAGAGGGAATTTGAAATCTAATCTGTTAATGTGAAATGGAAAATAGATGATGGTAGAGGCTGAGGGTGCTCGCTGAAAGAAAAAATGAAGACTTAGAAAAATAATCCTCATTTAAATCCCTTAGGCAGCGTTTTGCAAATCTCTGCCTCGAGTCTCAGCTGTGCTAGGGATTGATACCAAACAATGGGGAAAGTACTTTGGTTAGTCAGAAAGTATTTGGTTCTCAGATAAATAAAAAGGGCTATAGACTCTTCCTTTAGTAGCTTTGCATAATTTTTTATTTTTAAATGATCTATTCATTGAATAATAGAGATAAAGGATGCCAGACCCTCAAAAGGTTTCCAGTGACAATGTACAACACTGACGTCTTAATTTGTGTAGTTAAAGAAGAGTAAGAAATATGTATTTTATCGCCTTTCAAAAGAATTCAAGAGAAATTAGTGGACTGAGGATTGTCCCATCTATCATTTGTAACAAGGATCTTTAGTCTTGGTTGAAAAAAGAAAAATTAAACTCGTAACCTATAAAACATACAAGCACATAAGAGGGCAGAATTAGTTACTAATTCAGTGCTTTTTTAAGAGACATATTTTTCTTTGTGGGGGATTGGGGTGATAAATTTCCTTGTGTAGTTTGACTGCAAGTGAAACAGCAAATTGATTTACAGGCTGTGGAAGTTGGAGAAGGCAGGAGTGGCCTCCAGGCACTGTCTTGATTCATTTCTGCCTCTCCTTCCCCAGCTGGGAAGCATCTTGCAGGAGAGAATAAAGAGTAGAAATAAAGTATGGAGAGCAGGCTTTCCTCTAGTGGAGAGGTGGAGTAGGATGGAAACCCAAGCTCCTTGTAGGGTGAGATTCCCTCTGGCCTTTTTACTCATGGTGGGGAGAATCAGATGTATTCAGAATTGAGTCTTGCAGTTAGGCCAAACATTATTTAATTTGAAATATTCATTGTGAACTGGGATGTCCCTGGCCTAGAAGTGCATCCAATTGTGTGTTTGCTAAGTGGACAAATTAGACCCACTGTGAGTTTTAGATCCCTTTCCACACCCACACTTGGCCTAAATGTCTTAAGCCACGGCTTTTGGTATTTTTAGTGGAAATCCCTGTACAATGTTTTAAACTATTCTAACATAGCATGCAAACTGCTGGAGTCCAGAGCTTGTATTTTGGCATGATTCCTAAAGAGTCAATATGTCTTGCTATACTTTTACTTTGTAAAGGAATGTCTATACACAGCAGTTACCTCTTCCAGCTAGGAAGGAAGCACAGTTATTGAAAATTGATGAGGTAGGATAAGCTGAAAGTGTTTCTAATGATGGAAGAAACAGGAGTGTACTTTTGTTGAAGAGTGGATGACCTTATACTGAAGTGCAAGGCTTCTGTGTTCATTTAAGCAAAAGATTTCTTTCCTGAAAGCAAGCTATACTATACTATACTATCAGATCCATATTTTTTTTGTTGGAAAAAAAAAAATTATAAAGAAAACACCAATATTCCAGCAAAATTATTTGAAAATATTTACCACTGCTTACAAATTTGTTGTTGCTGTTTTGGGGGGATTTTTTGTGACATTCCAGGTACTTCATATTTACAGATAGAAAATAATTTGTTAAGCAAATTGTTAAATATTTTATATATTTATGCAACCAGATTAATTTATATGCAGTTATTTCTTGTGGGTAATTGAAAGCTTGTGTCATTTCTTAACTTTTAAAAATGCAACACTCCTCAGGGTAGCTAATGAGAGAGTAAAAAAATGATATATTCCCTGTATTATTTGGAAATAGTGCAATTTGCCTAACTTCTTATGCTAAGGCTTATCAATCTATATTAGCAGTTTAACAAGGCCAAGTCCAAGGTGCTCTGTAGAAGGACCTGGGGGTGCTGTGGGTGAGAGGCTGGACATGGCCCAGCCATGGGCACTCACAGCCCAGAGCCCCCCTGTGCTGGCTGGGGCTCCCCCATCCCTGGAAGTGTTCAAGGCTTTGAGCAACTTGATTTTTGTGGGAGGTGTCCCTGCCCACAGCTGGAGTGTTGGAGTGAGATGATCTTTAAGGTCCCTTCCAAACCAGGCCATTTGAAGATTCTGTGATGTTACACAACTGACTCCCATACCTCAGGTTTTGAAACGTTTCTCAGGCTAGTTAAAAGCAGTTGGTGAGTCTGGTAATGAGAATTTTCAATTGAAGTTTTAATAGTATAAGAATGCCTAATATAAATAAAAACCATCATGTACAGGTGTTATAGTTCAAGCAAAAATCTTCCCTGCCCTGTATTTAGTCCTCTAAAAAGAAGTGGCAGCCTTTTTTACTGTTCTACCTATACATCATTGGTCTGGAGAAGTTACACCACCTTCAGCACAGGTTTCCAGAGCAAGAAAATAACCTCTAGTTAATCAACTGGAACAGGACTTGTTTTCTTTAAATAGCCTTGTTTTTACATTGTTCTGCTATGGTATAACATATCTTCATTAAATATCTTTTATATATATATTTATACCTTATTTGATTCTACCATACATGCTACAGTCAAGGACATTATCCAGATCTGGAGCAAGCCCCAAATGATTTTCATCCCTTAGATAACAAGATTTTGTCAGTTTGCTCCATATATAATCTTGCTTCCTTAAATCAAGAGACATTCAATAGGAAACTTTCAAGAACTCCCCCTCATTCTAAGCTTTAAAAGAGCACCTACCAATCTGAGTAAGTACAGAAATCTAAAATAGGATTTCATATTATTAGTCTAATGTGCAATTTGTGATCTGCCTGATTATTTTCAATCTGTGTATTATGGTAGTTAATACAGGGTTTATTTGTTTTCACAGTTGATGACTGTGCTTCAGTAATGGAAAAGCAATCCAGCTGAGCAGTTTCCTTAAAAGTCCTTTCACTAAATAAATGGCAAGTCTATTATAAATTCCATAATTTTAAGCTAGGCTGTAAATTTATGATCTCTTGGGGTCTCTCTGTGTAAGTTTTTTCTGCAGAGAGATTGACTTAGTCCACATCAGCAGGATTTTTTTTCACTAGTAGATCGATGCAGTTATTCTACAGCTCTGCTTACTGTGTCCTGTTTTGCTACTGTAAGATTAGAAGGCTGGCATCAAAGAAGATGAAGTGAAAGCTTTGTTTATTGGTTTTAGGTTCAGTTTTGCAAAGCACAATAGCAATGGGAAGCATGATATTAATGAAAAATGGTGCAGCTGGAAATAATGTGAAACTTGATGGGAATTAAAATTTTTAATGCGATAAAAAATAGACTAGGAAAAGGAAAACAGTTCCCTCTGTTACCAGCCTTTTTAGGTTTCTATTTCTAAAGCATGAGAATTAGATGAAAAAAAAAAGAGTGAGATATCAGTGGTATTGTGCATAAACATTTTTTCCTCTGAAGCTCCAGATAGGGGCTGGAATTAGATCCACTGCTTTTCTGTCCATGTGGGATGCAGCCTTCCCTTGGTCCTAAGAGCAAGTAAACAGTGTATGTGAGGGTCCTTGAGATTCTGTCTGCCTTTCAGTGTCCATGAGTACAGGACAGAGACAGCAGTTTTCTTCCTGGAAGAGTGCAGAAATGGTGCAGGTTGGAAAGGGAATTTTTGTCCTTTCTGCACATTGTGATGAGTTTTACATAATTTGTATCAGAAGTAATTTTGGGATGAAAAAATCCTCAAGTGAAAAGTTAAAATATCAGCATCCTTAGAACCTTTGTGGTCTATGCCTGCTACTTGTAACTAAATGATAATTAAATGTGCAGAAAAGAAAGTGTACTCTGTAAGGAGCTTTCTGGGGACTGCTGTGGGGTCTTCCATTCCTGATTTTGTTGTGGCATCACCCCTGGACCTTTGTTTGAGCACCTTCTCTTATCCTATTTACCATCTGTCCTTCAGTTTTCCAAAAACGATGGACTGATTGTTATATTTTTGCAGTCAGAACTTAGTTCTGTCTTGCTTGACAGAAAAGCAAGTCTGTTCTGTGGGCTAAAGCCCTCAAGGAGCTGGATAGACTCTGACTCCTTGAGGGAACCAAAATAATGCAACACTGGTACTTGACCACAGGATGGTCAGGGAAGGGTTTGAATCCTTTAGGTTGTGTGAAGGACCTGTCCCTGTAATATGAAAATTAATTTTTTTCTGAGCAAAATGAAATAATAAAACAGCCTGTTGCCTGTTTAGTCTCACTCATGTATACAAAAATAATTTCATAGATCTAGTGCTTGATGATTAATGATGATGATGTGTTTTAAATTTCTGGTTCCATTAATAAGCTTGTGGCTTGTCTGAAATAAGGTTAACTCCTTCAACATGCAATATCAGTAACAAGTTAAAGAACAAAGTGGATTTTTTTCTGTCTTGAAAAATTCAGCTGCATGCAATATAAGTCTTAAAAATTCTTTTTAGGGTCCACCACTTTACTACTTTTAAAAATCATTGATTAAATGAAAATAATGTCTTCTAGAAATATTGATAGCAATTATTGCATAAAGAGAGTTTATATTTTGATTTATGGTGATTTATTTTTACAAAATTATTTCATGTACAAGACTGAATAGATTTATATACAGACACATCTTAAATTTCCCATAGAGTGATTTACATTTTAGGTAGTGTAACTATATTTGCTAGTTGAAAAAATGTGTTCGTTGTTTAGAAAGTAATTATAACTTCTTATCTAAACAGGAGTGTTTCGAGTTTCTTGGGCTAGTGGATGAAAAAGAAAATTAAAAGATGAAAAATTTAATCTTAGAGCAGCTTTCTGTAGATTTCAGGAAGTTGTTTATGTGACCTCATTTGGCTGTTATTGCTGTTGCTGAGGTGGTTTCTGTGGAGCAAGCCTGCGTTTTCGGGTGGGTGAGCAACTCACTGCTGCATTTCTGCTGCTTTTTCACCCCACTGGCTCATCTAGAGCCCAATTGCACATTGCTGCAAGGCAAACAGCATGCAGGTGAAGCTGTGACAGTGCAGAAAATCGAAAGGAGGGATTATGGGTGTAATTATCTGTGTAAAACTCAGAGGGTTCTGCCAGCAGACCAAAAGCGTCCTGTGATGGTGCTCAGCC